>CM055836.1:24772580-25452994 GCA_029582265.1 Zoroaster sp. YZ-2022
AATAAATATCCCACATGATAAGGTCATATAACCATTGCTGCTGCTGCTGCTGCATAAAATGAGCTAGCAGTCATAAATCATCTTGAACCTGGGACACACCGATCTCCATGCTCCTGTTGAAAAGTCTGCGTCTGATCGATGATGATACCTTACCTTTGAGGTAAGGAAATCACTACATCTCATATTGCAATGTTTACAATACTGGATACATGTGGAAGGTAAGAAAGTACATGTCAAAACTGCTACATATAACCATGCTGACGTGTTGCTGCCTGCCGCGAAATCATCTTAGTACTATCAAGGAGACTCTCAGGTTAAACATGGCATATAGGTTTAACACATAATTTCCTAACTGACAAGCATAAATACTAATATATCAAAGCACCAATATTTCTTTTGATGACAGTGATTTATCCTTTTATCAAAGAAGTAGTATAATGTACATGAAACAGCATACATACCCATTCAACAACACCATCATATCCAACCATAAACACTTATTTATCAATTTAAAATCATTAGTTCACCCATGATTATATAATAAGTATCAGATGTACATGTGGGCACTTAGTTTAAGTTTATACAGTATATAAGTCAGAGTTAGAGAAGTTTTACACAAGTTATTGTAAACACAACATAATCATGTACAATTGGTTAATATCTCTACAAGAAACAGAAAAATTACATGTTGCAAACAATATTTTCCTTGGAGCAATGACATTGCATATATTAATTATACAATGAGGAAATCAAAAGGCACAGTAATAGTCAAAGCATCACCAGTTGCAATGTATTTCTCAGAATTTGTCATTGTACACTTACAGGTAAACAGTTTCATACAACAGATGACTCTGTGGCATACTAAATATATCTACAGACAAATTGTAAATAAATCATAAATGTCATTCATAGAGACTGGGGTGAGTTGAACCCAACTATCTCTCTGGACAGGAATGAGTTCTGCTGGTCGTGCATAAACATAGAGAAAATAAATTATACTTTCTCCAAAATGCATTTTGTCCCATTTTCAAACCAGCCCATTGGCCTGAATTCGACAGGCACTTTTATGAAAGGAATAGCTATGAAAACAAGAGAATAAATTCAAAGAATGTATGTGATTGTTCGGAGTAAAATAAAAACCAAAAGAAAGATGTTATAAAATAGTCAACATCATTTGCATGAGGACTAAATCCTTAAATACAGTTTGATTTGGATCTTGTTAGATGACAGCATCCTAGTTATATCACCACCAGGGATTAGTTTAAATAATTACCATTACAACAGCGACAGTTAATTACAAATTGTTATTAACCTTCTACAGCCATTAGAATGAGGGGGGAAAAAAACTTCAAATGTTTTAACCACTTTTTAAAGGAACCTCAGTTAAAATTATAATGTTTGTACAAAATATAAAATGGACCAAGGTGGAAGCATACATTTTGTAGCCTGAGCAGTTTTAAATATTATATTTTAGTCATGATGGCAGCACTTTTACTTAATTTATAAGCTAAACAACTAAAAAGAGTACTTGTTTGTATGTAATTATCAAATATCTGTGTACAGTAATACATCAACTGATATGGCATGGCAGAGCTTAAGCCAGGATTTGGCATTCAAATTTGTTATTCTTGAAAAAGAGGACTTTTATTTCACTTAACATAATTTTAATATGTATTACAATTACAATAGAGTATTTATTTAGCAAACAGGGCATCCAAAAAGGCACACATGAGTATTGGCTGGCTAATATTAATTGCAATGAATGTACAACTTCATTTACAGGTATGTAAGATTTCAAACAAACAATTTTTTTTCAAAATAAAAATACTATTTATACATGTAGGTGCCGTTTTGTACTTAAGGTCTGTACATGTCCAATTTACAACAAACTCGTTCCCACTTTTTGACACCACCGTGTGATTCACACACATAACTATGCAGCCACTTGCTCATTATTTGTGCATCAGCTATGGTAATGTTATTTTATAAGCTGTTATTTAGTCCAGTGCATTCACGGGGAAATATTTTCAGTCACCGAGTTTATCTTAAAACTAGGACAACGATTCCATGCCCTGTCAAGAAGTCCGCTCTGATCATGACGACAGTGTTCCTTTAATTGGAATGTGACGATTGCATCAACAAAGTTAAGTTTCAAAAGTGTCCAATCACTGCAATACACAGCTATTTCAACGGCAGTATAAAGGGTTTAAGGCAGCAATTTTAAGCATCCAAGAAGAACATAAAAGTACCAAAAGTAATCCTTTTACCAAAAGATTTGTACAAAGAGTGTAAAACCCTTTACTATATTAAGGATATGTATTCTCTATATAACTTTATCAAGAAGTGGCCATTTTGGTTTTCTTAAACAGTATTTTATTAGAATCATAGTGAGGCTCAAGTCCTAAATAGAAAACAGACAAATGTGGCCGTAGAATGAGACAAATCCAGAGACCTTAGAAGTTTTCCTTATCAATTATTGGTTCATACTTCCCAACCAGACGAGTTGGTGTCCCGCTAACTCATGGCGATGTCGTGACCCTGCCTTTTCATATGTAATCACACTGTTGTTAGAGTGTAGGTGGACTGAGGGGGCATCCTTTTCAAGATTACGAGTGGAGAGAGGAGAGCGGGGAGGCGCAGAATGAGATCCATGAATCTTCGCTGTCAAGGAATTTTTGAGACTAGCTTTCTTGGATTTTTTGGACGGTCCTGAAAAGACAATTGGACAACAAAGATTTAAAGGTATCATATTACAAAACAATACAGAGAAAGTATTAATAATCTCAGTCAAACTAAATTACCACATAAAACATGCTGGCCACAAACATTCATTCAGAATTGTCAACTGCTGATATAAAATATTAAAAGAGTTACATATAACTGCAATTTGTGTCATCAATCTTTAAGAAAATTAGACAAGTAGATTATGTTTTACAAAGAGTGTGCAAGATCAATTGAGGAATAAAAGACGTTGGCCTCTTTCACACTGGATTAACCAGTTCACGTCGGAGGCCGTGTATACACGCAATTTTTTGCAAAATCCGTGGATGGAGAGCCGCCAAACACGCCGCGAAACTCCAGATATTGGTATGCATGCTCGGTTGAGCCATCCGTGTCACGGTGACATGCTCGAAGTGCTGGCCACCCAGGAAGCTTCCATTCACGGTGTGTGGGGAAAATAAACCGCACAGGGCCCAGGAAAACTTTTTATTCCCCGCGAACTGGTTAAAGAAAACCTGGCTAAAGTTTACTGGTTTCGTTCCTGTTCACACTAAAATAAAAAACTTTATTATAATATTAATACAATGTGAAAAGGGCTACATTGTACCTGCATTTGAAAAAATGAAAAAAAAACACAGACCTTGTAAAAGTCATGTGATGGATTCAGATCATGCAGGGTCCTCAGACAGCAGGACCTAAAGAGTACAAAGTGATACAAACACATAAACAATCAAATGTCTGCCATGGTGCTGGTCTTAGATCCTTTAAAGGGAAGGTACAACATTGGTAATTACCAGATTATTATATAAAAAAAGTTGGTATGAATCATCCCGAGATGTTTTCATCTTGGAGAAATCAGGAATTGGTATGTCAAATTTACAAGAAGTTGCCATCCGGCACGTTTTTGTAAAACATAAAAAAATTCCTATTGTGATGAAAATTTTGAATGGCAATCATGAATTTTGTGTAGCAAAATGTGAATTTATCGTAGTATTTTTCTATGCGATACCAGCGAAATGGCTCACTGTACTCGTGAACATGAGGCAATTGGAGCCAGCATAAATACTTACATACACATACGTACATACACTAATGTAAGGAAAACAGAGTTAATAAACAGAAGTGTTAAGAGTACCTTTGGTGGGTGCAATTAGACTCTGATTATCATCTTGCGTTTCCTCCGTCAAACGTTGCTCCTCGACCATCTTGGAAAGTTCCATTTCATACTCTGGGGTGTCAATTTGGATAAGTCCATTCTCGGTAGATGGTTTTTGTGATGGTAAAGGTACTGGTTTCGGTTCTTCGGTGGATTGTGACTGTTCAATTAACCGCGCCATGTCGCTGTTACTGTTGTTGGTAGAAACATTCTGTTTTTCCCCATGCACATCATCTATTCTATCCTTCTGATCAACAGGTGGCATCTCAAATTTTCCTAAAGTGTCAGTTAAAATGAAATCAGGAAATTAAATTCTTAATGAACATCAATTATTGTATCACATACAGTAATTGAAACACTTATTTTACCATTTATACTGCAATAATTTTATAAGTAGTGGCAGGGTTCGACCTTAGGCCAAGAGAATGAAAGTCATAGATTTGCATCCGGGAAATTTCGAAAACACATGAGGCTTTTTTTCATTATTCATTATTCATTATTTCCATTGATCATTAACCCTCCTATGGTTTGACCTTTCAAAACCTTTCAAAATCTGCTTACTGGCCAAATGGCTATCAATAATGTATGAACCCTTTAAAACCCTCCAGAATTTGTTGCTACTGAACAACCACACCTTTCAAAACCCTTTGAAAGGTATTGAAACATTTCAACACCAGTTTGTTCAGAGAGTTGTTTCACCTTTCAAAACCTTTCATAGGTCCCTTTTGTCACACAGTTTTCTCACCTTTCAAAACCCTTCAGTACAGCAAACTTGAAAGGTTTTGAAAGGTCTGACACCTATAGCAACTGCACTGTACATAGGAGGGTTAATAACAGCGCAATCACAAAATGTTTCTTCTAATCTGTGTACGTACGTGCATCATTATACGTGCGGGCCGCAGGCATAAGATACAAAGGCTCAACAGCGAACGTGTTGTGCATGTGAAGGCGGTACAGTTGCGCAGGTGCGAATCGGACGGAGTTTACCCATACAGTTTTAGCGCGACAAGCGACCTTTTTGTGAATTCGACGACGAAGAGACTATAGCCGTGTTCGCACTGGACATTTTTGGCATCGACGATCGATCATCGCAGTGTCGCGCTGCATGCAATGTACCATCACGTATATGACATTACGTGGCGGGGCCGATTTCACAAAGAGCTAAGATTGATCTTAACTGTGTATCAATCTTAATTGCTTAGCAAAGTGTGATGTCACAATACAAATCACTATGGTACTACTAACAACTCATCTTAAGATGAATCTTAGTGCTTTGTGAAATCGAGCCCAGGGCTTTCGCAATTCGGTGGTCGTCAACATGCTGTCAAAGGGTCGACTAGCAAATAAAAAAAGAATGAACTGAATACTGCAACATCCAAATGCATAAAACTTGATGTTTTTTTTCGGGTTAACATTGTGTTTTTTATATATTTTTAATTGGTGACAAACTGTAAGTGTTGCAATACTGTTTTCATGTAGGCTTACATCACATGTAATAAAACCCAAACGGAGACAGATATTGGCATGTGCTGAATTGGAGTGTGTTAATTTTTCATTGTTTAAAAATTTTTTTTTTTTTAAAGATTGCCTTGGTGCCCTTTACGTTTTTTTTATCATTGCCGTGATGCGCCCTTTGAAAATCTAAAAAAATTGCCTTGGTGCCCTGATTTTTTTAATGTTTTCATTATTGTTGTGTTCAGTTGGTTAGAAATAAAATATGAAATGAGCCTTCTTCATTTCAGAATTAAAGCAAAAGCATTACTGTACACTAATGTGCCTGATCTTTTCCTCTGTTATTAGAAGAATCCTGCTATTAATTAAAGAAACATTAGTATTGCTTCAGAAACAAATATGCACATAATAATAAGGTAACTGACAACTGTTGTTTATAATGCACGTTCTGATGCAAAATGACTAAATTACTAAAAACAGTGATTTGATTACTTTATTTAAAAAAACATACGGGCGAGTGAAAAGGCTTGCGGGCGAGTGAAAAGTTTGGTTTACTAGCCCGGCCGGCGAGTGAAAAAAAAAGTTAAGGGAAAACCCTGTAGTGGTATTGTACCTTGACATTATATAAATAAGTGTACATAAAGCAAATGAGACTAGAATGCACCTGTTTCTGTTTCAGTGTTAATGAGCATCGGGGTTCTTGCCACGTTGATCGTAGGTGATCTTGGGTCTGGGTAGGTGAACGGACAGGGTGTTCGTGTCACGCCCTCTGTGGGTGACCTGGGATCAGTGTCTGGAATAGGTGTTCTTGCAATCTTGATGGTGGGTGACCGTGGGTCTTCAAAGCTATCATCCGTGCTGATGCCTGGCTTGGGCACAATGATTGGTGTCCGTGTCACATCATCTGTTGGCGACGAGGATCTCTGAGTTTCACTAGGCATGCGTTACTAAGAGGTGTGGTTAGCATCATCCTCGGTGGTCTTGTGTTTGCTATTATCAGTAGGGTTGTCATTAAGATGGGATGTGCCTTGAGATTTGCTTTCCATTCCACCCATTGTCCTTAGATACACCAGATTAACAAATGAAATCTAATTCCAGAAGTATGCTCGCTGTGGTTTAAAGAAAAAAAAATCCATCCATTGGTAACAAATATTATTTTTTCTAGGTTGAAACCATAGTTAAGTAACAATAGTAATATATTTTAGCACAACCAACACCCCACCCCCCACCCCCCAAAAAAATAATAATACTAATTAAATGTTAAATTCAAAACAAAACAAAACCAACTGAAAGAAATCAAAACTTGGCAAAACATTGAAACAATCAAGCACAGCTTAATGCTTAAGAGTAAACAAACTCCACATGTACAGTTTATATCAAGGTGTTTAGAAATAGGGTGTCCAAATTTGTTGGAAATTTTGAAAAATAGGTGTCCAAATTGTTTACTTGTACATGTAAATGACAGATGAAATAGGGTGTCCAAAAATTGTTTACTTGTACATATGTAAATGACAGATGAAATAGAATTGTCCAAAAAATGTTTACTTGTACATATAAATATGAGATGAAATAGGTGTCCAAAATTGTTTACTTGTACATATGTAAATGACAGATGAAATAGGGTGTCCAAAAATGTTTACTTGTACATATGTAAATGACAGATGAAATAGGGTGTCCAAAAATGTTTACTTGTACATATGTAAATGACAGATGAAATAGGGTGTCCAAAATTGTTTACTTGTACATGTAAATGACAGATGAAATAGGGTGTCCAAAAATGAAATAGGGTGTCCAAAAGCCACCCAGACACCCCTCTGGCTGGCACTATGGTTTATATATTGATGAAATTCATGCGTCAGGTGATAAACAATTGATTGGATTTTGCCCTTACGCCGATGTATGTACGTGGACAACTATTCACAAAACAAACAGCCTGTATCCTCAGAACACCGACCACATGGCATGACTCAAATGTTCAAGAGAATATAACTATCAATTTAGCAAACTATCCTCATTGTACATCTGTATGCTAAATTAAATTCTCACTTGATGAAACTAAAGATTCACACAGACAATAATAGCATATACTTGCACTTGCTGCAGTCAGCTAGTGACTGTACCATAGAGCAACCACTGTAATGCATATCTGTGTACATATGTACATCCATGTGAATGTACATTTTATACATGATGTAGGCATATAAGTACAGTGTATGTATCTGTATTAATGGAGTACAATATTCACCCAAACCCCTGAAGGTCAGATAGTACAATACATGTACAACCACAAATCCTATAGGTATTGTAATCAAGAGATTCATTTCTATGGTCCATGCATGGAGGAATGAAAAGTTTTCCTTCCTCCATGGTTCATGCTGAATAATGTATAATTTACATAATATGCGAGGTCAAATCATAGAGAAAGGCCACAGCTGTATGGTCAAAATCAAACCAACTATGTAGCTCATAATCTGCTATCCAATGACCTCCTAAACAACAGTGTACTCAAGTATAAGCCAGGATTTGGAAATAAGGTGTCCAAATTTGTTATTTGATAGGATTTGAGGGCTTTGCATGGTGGAGATAGATTTTGTATAGAGTTCTTGTGGGTACACCATGTAATGATCTTCTTGTAGAAGTGATGGTTCTGAGAATAGCCGGTTCTGAGAATAGCCGGTTGTTCATTCTCAATGTTTTGACTAGTCTAGTCTAGCCACCGTCAGTCTCCTGTTAATGTGTTATTCTTTGAAAAACAGGATGTCCAAATATTAACATGTAACTTACAATACTTCAAGTAAAAACTGTTTGCGGTGACACCATGTGAAATTCTCAATTGAGTAAGTAATAATTAGTAATGAAAAGAACTAGTGGTTACAACTCAACATTTCGATCAGAATATTCTGATCATCTTCAGGAAATGCGAGTGTAACCACCAGTTCTTTCAGAAGTAATTACTTCTCAATTTGAGAATTTCTGTCACCAAACAGACTTTACTATCCTTTTCACCATGCAAAGTTACAAATATTACTTACAATACATGTACTTTTGGATGTGATCAACTCGCCCCTGGCAAACTCGCCTTACAAGCTCGCCCTTACAAACTCGCCTTACAAACTCGCCCTGTCGATACAAACTCGCCCCTCACAAAGTAGCCCCTGACAAAGTGGCCCCTCAGCAAACTGCGCCCCCATCAAACTCGCCCCTCTACAAACTTCGCCCCAGTAAATATTTAACGCAGTTCACGCTGTTGATTGAGACTGGTTTAACGTTCATATAAGAGAGTAATTAAACATTATTATAATAAAGGCAGTTCTTTTCAGAACTAATTACTATCTCAATTGAGAATTAAATCACATGGTGTCACCGCAGTTTTACTTATCCGCTTCACCATGCAAAGCTACAAGTTTACCTAACATCATTTCAGTTGACGTTTATTTAACGAAAATAAATATTACAAGAAATAATTCATTTACAGTTACAATTAAATAGATTAAATAGGAAACTAGCTAAACAAAATACTGAGTAAAATAAATAAGTATAATAAAAATAAATAATTAATTACATACAAATACAAAATACAGATAATTAAAATGTAATTAAATCAAACAAATAACTTTGTAAATTTTTCATAGTATCATAATACTAGGTAAAACTTGTAGCTTTGCATGGTGAGGATGATAAGTAAGACTGATTGCGGTGACACCATGTGGAATCTCAATTGAGTAGTAATACATAATATACATAATACATAATATAGTATACATCGTATAAATCATAACTGTTTTGTTTAGCTAGTTTTATAATTATTCTAATTTAGTTGTAACTGTTGAATTATTTTTGTTAGGCCCTATGTTTGATTTTCTCTCTTACTAAATCAGTCTCAATAGTGCCTAATAATCCATTAAAATATTTATGTCCCCGTACATCCTGCCTTTATAATTAATAATATTAAACCAGTCTCAATAAGCGTCGTGAGATGCGTCAAAAAATTACAGGGGCGGTGTGTTGGGGGGCGAGTTTGTCGGGGCGAGTTTGTCAGGGGTGAGCTTTCCGAGGCGGCTTTTGTGAGGCGGTTTGTACAAGCAGGGGGCGAGTTTGTCAGGGGGCGAGTTTGTAAGGGGCGAGATTGTAAGGGGCGAGATTGTAAGGGGCGAGTTTGCCAGGGGGCGAGTTGACTGGCATGCGTACTTTTGCATACACATAAAACAGGGTGTCCATTTAGCAAGCATGGCATCCAAAAGTCACCTAAATATTACTGGCTAACACTATGAACATTGCAGTACTTGTACCCATGCACATTGTCAGTGATACAGAAGCAAATAATATAACATGTACAATGGCATTACAACCAAGCCTTCTGGTGTCCCAGCCAAACAATGCCATTAGTGAGAATTCACCCCAATCCAGATAGGAACTCAGGAAATGGTAGATTTGTTTCCTGCCGATGTCTATGATTTTCCAACAACATGTATTGGGTTACTGCTTACCACTACATGCATGTCTATTAGACTCAAAGGGAGTAATCCTATGGATTATCCATCTGGATTATCCATTCCTGTTATCCCCACCCCCATTTGGAGTCAATTTATTTTTTGTTTTGTTTTTAACTCGACAGTACTGTACGTTTTGTCAAATATTTCCAGTATTTTAACTATTTTCTACAATCAGGAATTTCAGATGATTTTACAATCTAAATAACTAAAAAATAAAAAATATGGCCTAGTTTCTCATCCCCCTCTCCCAGTAAAAATTTAAACCCTCAAAGTATTGAAGTCTTATAAATAGTGCCAAATCTATCACAATGTGATACTCTAAAGTGGTTTATATTATTATCCTGGTCATTTGGCCAATTCCCCCTTCCCCCTCCCCAAATTGCCTTCTGAGGTAATTAGGTATCAAGGTATGAACATTTTACTTTTAACAAATCATGTTTTTCATTATTTAAATAGATATTTTTGGCAATTTTCATCAGAATATTATTATATGATTTTCATCAGAATAAAATGATTTACAAATTTTTCTCAAAATAATCGTGATATGTCATGTCACAAGTTTTAAAATACACATCGTGATGTATAAAAAATTAGCTGATTTTATATCAAACAAACAGAAGTGTAGTGCAAATGCAAAAATGGTGTACTGAAATTAATCCAGTAATTTGTGAGTAAATATGTTCTGAAATTAATGTATTATGGGTCCCTTCAAAAATTTATTTGGGCATTTGTTGTAAATTGTTAAACCAAGCTTCTGACCACTATTTTGGTGAATATTTAATTTTGAACTTATTTAATTTCCATTCTAAAAGGAAATGATGAATGTCCCAATAAAGACAAATTTCCTGGAAAACACTGACAACACATTACATAACTATACAAATTAACAACAAAAAATTATAAATTTAATCATAATTACAAAATGTATCGCCCATGGTTTCCTTTATAAATATACAAAATAATTGAACATTTTAAACATAAGGTTGGTTTTATAATACCAGTATTAAAGCTTTCAGGTCAACTCGTACCTTCGCCAACTCGTACCTTCGCCAACTCGTACCTTCGCCAACTCGTACCTTCGCCAACTCGTACCTGCACTATAGTCAACTCGTACCTTCACTCGCACAATGATTATTATAGTCAACTCGTATAGTCAACGCTACAGTTAAATCATCTCGTACATGGTGTCATCAAAATTTGGACGGCCGATAGGCTTCCCTTTTACGAATGTTTTAATAATTGCGCAGTATCGCATTTTCAAAATGAAGGGTTTCTTTTCAATTGCGCTGTATTGGTATTAATTTTTAAATGTGTTGCACAATAAAAGAATGTTTTTATGTTTTTTATTTTGTACAAATCTTCCTTTGAATTTTTTGTTGCAAATATTTTTTTATTCCAATATTTTTCATGTTTTAAGGGTTTCTGTTCAATTATTAATTTTTAAATGTGTTGCACAATAAAAGAATGTTTTTATGTTTTTTATTTTGTACAAATCTTCCTTTGAATTTTTTGTTGCAAATATTTTTTTATTCCAATATATCGGCAACATCACAAAAATAAAACACGAATAAAACACTAATGACTAATGTTGGTGGTTTTGCTTTGTTTGACTTTATTTGTTTCAAAAACTTTTTTATGGACTTTTTGATAATGACATTTTGATAATGACCATCCATTAACCATCGCCCTCTGTTGTCAAGTGGAAGTCATGTGACCTCATCTTGGAAGTAGCTCCGGCCCCTTTCACGAACGTAAAACTTGTTGGCGAAGGTACGAGTTGACTTAACAGAAGGTACGAGTTGGCGAAGGTACGAGTTGACTTAACAGAAGGTACGAGTTGACGAAGGTACGAGTTGGCGAAGGTACGAGTTGACCTGTTTCCGTATTAAATGTCCAAATGAAATTGATTAAAACCCCCATATTCTCAAACCCATTCATGTTTCACAGGGTTTTGAAGGATCAAACTAATTAATTTTGGGATATTAGGGTAAAATGTTGTATCCGACCGCCACTTTTTCTCTTTCAATATAACCATTAATGCAATCTTACCTACCCAGTAAGGTGGAGAACATATGGATGATGATGGACATTATATACTTCAAATTATTCCAGGATATTTATTTCATGAAAAATCAGGCATTTTTGGTATACGATGACTTCCTCAGTCATGTCAGTTTGATCTTGTCAACGCCCCGTTGGTGACCAACATGGTCATTGTAGATGCACAGTAGCAACTATTTTACTTTTTAGGATCCTTCTATTTTCTGAAGGGGAGGATTTTTTTAGAAGGGAATTAAAGTCCGAAAACCATCATAAAAGTGGATTTTAAAGATAGTTTTCGCTTTCTGTACCCCCAAAAATCGATAGAATATTTTTTTTTTTAACTAGTTAGTGGTTGCACAAAAAATTCCAAAAAACCTTTAAAAAAGTGGCAGTCGGATACGGCATTCTTTCCGGATATTATGCCTTTCACATGTAATATTTTGTATTATGTGTCTTTTATTTTTAGAAAGGCCTAACAAGTTTTTTCTTCAAAACTTTGCATAGCAAAATTTTGTAGATTTTTGTGTGTATTTAATGCCAATTTTGAATAGAAAAACTTGAATTTTGATTTGTAAAATTGTGAAGAATTTTGATTATATCCGATAGGACAATTACAAGTGCAATTGTTCATCTGTTTACTGACAAATAGGCCTACATGATTTAGGCCTATACAAAATTATCATTATCAATCATGACTAACATTAGGCCTACATGTAGTAGCACTAGTAGTAGTAGTACTAGTAGTACAAATACATTTTTATTTTCAATAAAGACTAAAAGTGTTTTTGCAGAGTACAGAGCATCAAGTACACCCCTTCCTCCATGGTCCACCACACATCGACCGTGTACGGTTACTGTCATTAATAAAATTAATCATAAATGACAAAGATTATTACATACATGTAGTTCAAACTTGGTCTAGTTCCCTGTCATGACAGGAAACTAACTAGACCAAGTATATGTATATAATCTTTGACATTAACGTTAAATGACTGAACATGTTGTATAGTGACAGTTATGAAAACAAACTGGCTGAACTGCACTGCTGTTGAAGACTGATTTCAAAACATTATTTATAGGCCTAACTCACTGTGTGGTATTACTTTTTATTTGTGATTTGATTACATTTGCTTTATTCACAAAATCAACAACATGAAATTACAAATAAATACAACATTTGGTAAAGGGGGAAGATTGGAACAGCATAATAAAGCTTTATGAACAAACAATTATTTCCATTATGGTCCTAAGTGACACTGACCATGGACCTTCCTCCATGCACTGACACTGCATTTACATGTTTAAAACAAAAAGAAAAGAAATTTTGAACAAGTTGAAGAGAATTTTGAATTTGAGTTGAATTGAAGATGAAGAAACTAAGTTAACACAGAGGAAAACAAACGGGACATCCAATTATTCATCGTTAAGTTAAAAATACAAGGAGGTTTACATTTAGTAACTAAATCCACTGAGCTTACTTACAAATTCGTCGTAAAAGTCCCAATCGAAACAACTCACAAACCGTTAACTAAAACTCGTGAACAACTGTATTGCATTCATTACATTCCTGTTCGTTAGTCACACGATCGGGATCGTTTGTTTGAAGAAATTTGGGCCATTCACGGTGCTTGTTTCACACCCTCATTGGTATGGTATCAACTGAGGTGTTCTGTGATTGGTCACTTGTCGATTGAAGTTACAACAAGTGGATCTCGCAAAGTTTCGCGTAATGAAACGAGAGTATAAATCAAGATGGCGGCGCTCATGTTGCAAGATTTTCTCAACGATGTCCGAGTTCCCACTGGTGGAGATAAGATCTTTAAAGACGAATGTGCCTACTCTTTTGATAATCCTGTAAGTTATATTTAACAGTGATAGTTTTGAAGACGACATGTAAGCATTTCGAACCTTACAAAAATTCAACTTAAAAATTGTTAAATCATAGCTCAACAGACAACACAACACTCGAGTCTCAACAACAGTCAACAGCAACACTCAACACGTTGGTCATTGCGCCCAATTTCCGGACAGGTCTTATGTCTGTTGTCCGTGTGCTTTACATAACGTCAAGAGAAAATACAAATTGTTAGACATAATTTCATAAATTAAATCGAGCCTTTCATGAATAAATATAAAAGTACAGAAAAGGATTAGGCCAAGAGAATGAAAGTCATAGATTTGCGTCCGGGAAATTTCGAAAACACATGAGGCTTTTTTTAATTATTCATTATTCATTATTTCTATTGATCATTAATAACAGCGCAATCACAAGATGTTTCTTCTAATCTGTGTACGTACGTGCATCATTATACGTGCGGGCTGCACACAGGTAGGCAGTTTCATGTAAATTTGAAGTTGCTTCAATTCTTTTAAATGTCATATCACTGGATAGAGCAAAAAATTAGACAGAAAATGAGGGGTCAATGGTCATGATAGGTTAACCCTATGCAAAGTTACGAATTTTTGTTGATTTAAATATTTGGTCATTTTGGAGGCCAGTTTCATTTGAAAAGTTGTGACCGAATTTGCCTGCAACGTATCCTTGTAGTACTAACAAAGTGTCTATATAGCATGTCCCCCTTTTCTAACAAAAAAATCTCATTGAATACCAAAATCCACCCGTGCGTGACACCCCGATTCAGCGTGCGTGACACCCCGATTCACCGAGTCAAATCGCCGATAGCGGTGATTTTTTTTAAGTTCGGTCTTCCACGCCATTCTTGACTGGACTAGGCATTTTCAGAAACCAAATGTACTAATCGGGACACACGTTTTCACATCGTTGCCGATTGTTTAGGTAAAAAAAAACTACGGTGTATCCTTTTTTCGTGGTTTCAAGTTTCGTGAAGACCATCCAATACCTCTAAATTGATGATGAATTTCCGTCATGCACAATGATGAAAAGCGAATTAAATAAACACGGCGATATTTCTAACGTCCGAGTTCGGATATTTTGCATTGAAGCAAGCAAACTTTATGAATGAATCTAAGATGGCGTCTACTGATACTACAGCATGCAGGACCGAATCACTGTTTAAAATAACGATTAATCCGCTGGCGACAACGCGAGCTACGGACAGCCAGGGGGAACGTTTTCGCGAGAACCCGGATGTGAGTGAGTCGGTCACAATCGCGATGTCTAAAATTAGCTTTTGAAGTGCGCCGCCAGCGGCGGCTTGCGTGAATCTGCCTAACACAGGCATAAGATTAAGATACAAAGGCTCAACAGCGAACGTGTTGTGCATGTGAAGGCGGTACAGTTGCAGGTGCGGATCGGACGGAGTTTTAGCGTGATGCGACCTTTTTTGTGAACGACGTACGCGGGACTAAGACTGTAAGAGAACATGTGCTCATGATTATAGTGCACATACTGGTGGAAATTTGGTAAAAACTTCGTTTTACTGATGTGGATGATTTGGAACTAAATTTGTTTGGTGGAAATACCTTTTTTGTGCAAATAATGATTTTTTTTGCAAATAATGAAAAATTTAGGCGGTAGTTTTCGGGACATGCGGGCGGTGGACGCAAATCTATGACTTTCATTCTCATGGCCTTAGACAACAGAGCTCAAAACATTATGAGGCCACTTTCACCCCACTCCATCCCACACCCACCCTCCATCCCACACCCACCCTCCATCCCATACCCACCCACCCTGCATCCCATACCCACCCACCCTGCATCCCATACCCACCCACCCTGCATCCCATACCCACCCACCCTGCATCCCATACCCACCCACCCTGCATCCCATACCCACCCACCCTGCATCCCATACCCACCCTCCCTGCATCCCATACCCACCCGCCCTGCATCCCATACCCACCCGCCCTGCATCCCATACCCACCCGCCCTGCATCCCATACCCACCCGCTCTGCATCCCATACCCACCCGCCCTGCATCCCATACCCACCCTGCATCCCATACCCGCCCTGCATCCCATACCCGCCCTGCATCCCATACCCACCCTGCATCCCATACCCACCCTGCATCCCAACTAACTTTTAATTGTTATTGTTTTTAGGAGAGTGATACAGGATTGTATGTCTGTATGAAGACATTCCTTGGCTTTGGCAAGGAGCACGTCCTGAGACATTTCCATCTTACTGGATGCAAAGTCTACCTCCATCTCAAGACAACCAAAAAAAGGGTACTTAACATTCTCCTTCCTGCCTCTACACATTAGTCTGTCTGTCCTTGCATCATTGCGTAAAATATGCCCTGCGTTTTATGTTTGGACAAGATGTCTTAGAGTCACAAATGCCGATAGGTCACTTCTTGCAAGGCATATATGTCTCCGCCCTCTATCACTCTATACATCTATGTCTGTATGATCTAATGAATATTCATAAGCAGCT
The DNA here is from genome assembly GCA_029582265.1 of Zoroaster sp. YZ-2022. Lineage (NCBI taxonomy): Eukaryota > Metazoa > Echinodermata > Asteroidea > Forcipulatida > Zoroasteridae > Zoroaster > Zoroaster sp. YZ-2022. The sequence goes on from CM055836.1 coordinate 24,788,805, forward strand.
TGTGAGCTGTTGATACCACGGCTGTTCCGCCCGCAAAAAAAGTGCGCCCTCTGTTGCCAATTTGTGTCCAATAGGCCTACGCGTCAAGTTTGCATTACGTCATTGTTTATTCCTGGACGCGGGCTACCGTTAACGGTGTTCGCGCTGACTTTGAAATACATTTTTTTGATTGGTTAAAAATGTTGTCATCCCATGGAAATGTGCAAAAAATATAAACATGACCCTTGAACTTATGATAATTTTTTAATTCCTGCTTCTAGACGATGCAAATGAGTAATACTGTAGCAATCTGTGCAACATGTGTATCTAACGTTGAGAAGCCATTTTCGGTTGCTTCTTTTTAAAACACCGTCAGAAAATGTCATTTTATTATATTAAATAAGTACTCAAGGGTCCAATACTTCAGTAATCATCTGCAACGATGACAAACTTCACTGGAAACTACAAGGTAAGTGTAGGACATTTTATTTAAGCATGAAAAATCAATGAATTTATTTACCATTTCTGAACTTTATTTTTCCACGTGTAAGCTGTCTTTATACACGTGTATGTATGTACAGTCCAGGCACACGTACGTATAACCATGGTACGTTATGTGCATGTAACTTGTTACGTGTACAGTACAGGTTTACCCATGTATTTATAGTACGCATGTTTACGTTCGTAAGTTCATTTCCTTCCATTATTTTTGACTGAATTATTACTGTTTTAATTCCATGGTGCTGTTTCATTTGTTTTAACATACAGATTCGTTCCTACGCTACAGTAAAGTTAATAAGCAGCACTCTGCTAGTGCTACTGCTAGCTGCTAGTGTCTTTTTTTTTTTAGAAACTTCTTTGAATGTTCAATGATTTTTTTCAGCAGTTTTCCTCATATTTTAATACTGATAACTTGGCTATGAGATCACTTGGGTGTTGACCTGTTTCGTCCATGACCACTCCCACTCCCAGTCCCAGACTGCTGGTCCATTGTTGGTCATGTATGCCCCTGGTTCCTGGTTTTATTTAGTTCATGTCTTGCTTGCATGCCCTTGATAAGTTAAACTTCTTTGATAATTTAGAATTATAGTTAATCACCCAGGGATAGTGAGGTTTTCATGAGTATACGTAATGTTAGTGGTAATTACCATGTGCATATGACCTAAAATAATTAGCCAGTTGGAGTCATGCAACATAACTTGGTGAACATTTTTATTTATTTACAGCATTTACAGATTATATACATTTTTATTTATTATTATTTTTTGTTGTTGTTGTGCAGAACAGATACAAGTATGTGCAGTGTCCCCATATAAGACAACTGAGAATGTCACCGTGCCACCTTGCATTGGACCAAAGATTTTGAAGGTACAGTATTTTATTTTACTGAAAAGTTTATGAAAAGCTTTCATACTTTTGTTTTTCATACTTCTGTTTTTCATACTTCTGTTCACATAAAATTTAATGCACAAATCTGCCGTGTCAGTGTAACCCCTTAGCCCCTACCCACCTTACAGACACTAGATATCAATATAACAATAAAACAAAGATTGCATCCAAGGAAATAAACTATTCATAGATGTGGTGACATCTTCTCAGTTTATTAATGGCTGTGAAATTCATCTTATTTGTATTTGTGAACAATTGCAGTTTTATCATGAGTATGTTATTTGTAACAAGACAACTAGGCCTACATGTACTTGATCAGAATTCCCAGTCCTAATTATGATTCTCCTTACACCCCCCCCCCCCCCCAATTTTGTTCAGTTCTGTCCAACTCTTAATATTATGATTCCATGCATAGGTGCCTTGTAATTAAATAATCTAAAATTAACTTTCATGTTTCATCCAAGGCTTGATGACATTGGCTCGGATTTCATGAGCTTCTGCAGGTCATTACGCATGCCGTGAACTACCCGACCTGTATGATTGAATTCAGTGTGGATGAGTTCTCCGCCTTGCTCATTCAGGAGCCCAAATCCAACCTTAAACTTTGCCAGCTGTTGCACTGCATGATCATCGAGGAGGTGGAGTTTCGGGGTCACATTTTGATCAGGAAACATTCTGCGGTATGTTCGCAAAAATTCCTGAATACAGAGATCTGGAAATGAGATAACAAACGAAAAACAAAAAGGTTAAATCATCACATCAACAAATTTCCCTGTGATCATAAAGGGAAAACGGATGATGCATACCACTGAACAAAACTATGTACTGTACCTATGCGATGGATGTCGTCTGCTGTGAGGGGTTTGGAATGGTTAATACCATGGTGTACATCAGCAAACTTCAAGAAAATATCCTTGAAGTTGCTTCCAGTTGATGCAGCCTGGCGAAGTAGTTGATCTTGTGCACCAATAGGATGTCGTCAGTCACATGTTCTTCGACTTTTTGTCTTGGGATGGCTGTTAAAGCTTCAATGACTTCAGGCTGAAATTTAAAAAAAAATTGCATGGTTCACCTAATAGTGTCATCAGTCACATGATAATTTGCCACAGGGCTTTTATTGGAAAAGACAAAAAATTATTACTTTGCAACATTTGTGAACATGATTCAAATGCTTTGCCATGATAGGCCTGCCGCTGAACTTTGAACTTGTACAGCACTTTATCAATGGAACTGGTAACTGGTCCAGATACGTATTGGAGCTCCAGCTGATCAAGTTCATTTTGGCTCAAGTTAAAATCATTGAAATGAAATTTGAGCAGTTTAATCACATAATTATTGGTTGTTTTAATTTGACAATCAACCTGTTTAATTTTTTTTTAACGATGTAGATTCATTTGCATTATCAAAGGTTCATATGTGCCATACATGCATTCAATGGGAAATTTTAATGTTTGATTATTTTGGATGATAAAGATTGTAAATATGAATGTAAATATACAATGTGTACAATGTACACTTGTTGTATACCTTTGTTGTATACCTTTGTTGTATTGCATTTTTTATTTTAATTATTTAAAGCTTCAAGTTGAAGATTGTGTTGAGTTGGCGCAAGACTGTTTATTTAAATTTAATTATATGTATTTAACTTACCCGTCCAGCTGTTTTTATTTTTGCTGTTCCTGTCTTTGCATTTTGTAGTTTCAACCAGACCCACTTGTCTGTAGCCTCTTCAATATCATAGAGTAAAGGGTTCCATACTTTATGACTGTTTGCTAATTCTTTTAGCAGTCTGGCAGCATTAGACGGATTCAAGCTGTTGTGCTTTACATGTAATTCATGTTCATCAGGATGATGTGTGGGATCAGATGATGGACATTTATTAGCTGTGTGTGTTTTACATTCATGATGTATGAGTTTTGAAATCTGTCCAATGCTTTTACACTTTGTACACACCACATGAACATTCTCTAGTTCTACTCTAAGTATTCTTGGGCTAAGTGTTATTTCACTATAATTTGCCGGTTGTACACAGATTGGACAACATATGGTTGATGATTTAGCATATTTGAAACATGATGTAAAACATTTTGCACAGTAGTTGTGCTGACACAGTGTCTGCACTGAGGGTGTACCAAGTATGCACAAGCAAATTCCACAGGTAAATAGAGACTCCTCCCACTTGTGCCCTATAATATAAAAGGCGTTTGGAACCTCTACAATCTCTGCTGCTCCTTGCTCCAGATGCTCAAAAATGTTAGCTTGATCGTATGAAAATGGGAGGATTAAGAGTTTAGTATCAGCTTGTTTAGGCCTGCCACATTCTGTTTCAATGATCCTCCCTTTTATTGTTGAGTAACAAGGTTACAGACAAAACAGTTGCCAGTCCTTGTATGTTTAGGCCAGTTGTCCTGAATGTCTTGAGTATTTCTCAAAGTTTTCTCAGAGTAGTCTCTTGTACCATCCCTAGAGTGTCTCAGTTTTCTGGCACAATTTTCACATACTTTTGACGGATGCTGTTCTGCAGTGTCTTGACAAGCGCTTATTCCGAAGATATTGAATATTTCTTTGCTGTACTCACTTGTTTCTTTGACTGTGGCTCTTGTCCCTTGAAGACTTACTTTAATAAGCCACTTCGGAGTTCCTACTGCGCATGTGCCATTTGACCTTGACGACCTCTTTTCTGGATAAACAATGCATGGTACCCGTTCATATTCATGCATACAACGCGTGTGTACGTGTGTACGTGATCGCATCAATGTATTTACACGTGTAAACGGAATATCTTCTCGAGTTGAAAACCTTTTTTTTCATCAATTTTCTTGTGGTCAGGAACAGCACTTTCATTACTGAATGGTAAGAGAAAGAAAATAAAGAAAAATATTGTTGGATTTGTTTGTAAAATGTCTGTGATTTTCCGTGTTTCTTTTTGTTTTGTTTTTCGTAAAACGGAATGCAATGCCAGTGGCCAATGAATGTAGTAAAATCTTCTTAATTAGGGCCTATTCAATTTTGTATAGGCCCTAATTAAGATTTTACGCTTTTAAGAATCCATATAATGACCCTTTTTTTTTAATCTGAAAGCCTAAATGATTTTTTGCATGATATTTTCTCACTTTCATTTTTATTTTTGCTGTTCATTCGCACTAGTATACTCAGTAACATGTAAATTCTATGTTATGTATTGTGGGAAAGGACAACAAAATAAGCGACCGAAAATATTTTGTTTCTAACTAGGCACATACATATGTTAATTGTTTTTTTATGTTATCTGATTAACAGGTTAGCTGATCAAGACCTATTTCAACAATGAGGATATGTGCTGTTACAGGCTGTGGGAACAGTACCTATAAACTTGAAAAGTGGAAACAAGGTTATTGCATAAAACATGCATGGCTGCCATTTTGGATTTGGAACTTGTGATTGTGAGCCACCTTTTCATATATATATATCCATTCCCATCTGAGAAAAAAGTGGCCAATCTTCGCATACATGTCGAGCGTCCTATACGTAGATCAAAGACCTTCAAAATATTTAATGACACATTTCCCACCCCTCTAGTTCCTTCTGCTGATGATGTCATTACTATTTTTGCAACCAGGTCTCATTGTTTAGTACACCTGTATGTTAAATATTTCCCCCGTTCAAAATATTCATTAAGAGTAACACAAAGTTTCAACTAAGCATGTACTTGATAAAAAAAGGAACTTTATTTAAACTATACAAGAAATCAAACAGTAAAACAAACCTCAAAATAACAATATTAATAATTCAGTTATGTATACATTTATAATAATAATAATGTCAACAATTAAAATATTACTGAGAAATAAATAATGGAGAAATAAATAAATAGTAAGTTGAAATATTGTATTTATGTTGCAAAATGGAATAATAATGCATACACCTGTACAGGTACACTGTAGCTATGTTTGTGGAATATGTGAACACTCCTCTTTGTATCAAGAACTTTGGCTTTGAAAATACATTAATCATATACAAATAAGTAAAGACTGTTTGTGGTGACACCATGTGAAATTCTCATTTGAGTAGTAATTAGTTCTGAAAAGAACTATTGGTACTTATCCTTTTCACCATGCAAAACTAGAAATATTACTTAAATACAAATAACTTAATTGTGTTATAAAGAATATTTATGTCGTGTTTTTATTCAAGTAAATGTGTACATTTTTAACACTGCATTGCTAATAATGCTCTCTGGACCTAAATTGTGATTTTAAATTCAATATCACTATTTAAATTTATTAAATAAGAGTTTGTCAAGTATACAGTTTGTCAAGGGTTATTAAATTTTAACAAGAATGCTCCCCTTTTTCTGGTCATTATCAGTTTAGTATAGATCACATAAAGTGCACCTCTACGTGTCAAATCCCCTTCCCCTCTAGCCTTGAACTGACCTAATTTGTATTAAAATTATTGAAGCCTGACCACATGTTAAAATTGTTCAATACTAAAAAGTAAATGTGCAGTTCTATATTAAAAACAAATGTTCAAAAGGTAAAATACAAAAAGTAAAATATATGTCTTCAGTGACTTCGTCAGTTTTTTTTTACTGTTACATTCAGCTGCGATGCCGAGAAGACAAGCGCTTGGACTTGGAGTTCCTTTTTCCGACCAGTAGTTTTGTCCCCTTAATCTGAAAAAAATCCTTCAAATCATCAACATTCCAGTGTTCTATAACGTCTAGTGTCAAAGCAGAAGATTCCTCCGAAGACATTTACAAAATTCACTTGAAAAAAACCCGATAAAAATGCTATATTTTTTAATAAGAAATCCATGTTCCACGTTCGCATTGCAATGCCAAAGCACGCATTATAGGCGCGTCGCTAGTGGCGACCCCGATTGTTTATCTTCGTTGAACCTTGACACGATCCCACCATGCTTTGCGCGCGTGAGATTCCGAAGAGGCTTATACGACAAGAACAAATCCTGCAAACTTTTGATAACCCTTCTTGATGAAACCTAAAACTCATTGTGAACTGTCATTTTAAATGTATTTGACTAAAATTTTACAATAAAACCTATTATTGTGATAAAGATGTTGAAATCTTTGTGTAAGTGTACTTTTTGTCGCCTACGTACATGTACAGCATCTAGCAGTTAATAATTCATTATGTTTATATTGCCCGCTTGTTTCCAAAGCGGTCGCTGGTATCCTTGTGCACTGACCAAATACCTATGATGCTACTGAGAACCAGCGCGCACGTCACGCAGAAAAAAAGTACTTGATACGTTGATCGTTAAGCGGCTTGAGTCTCACAACACATTTTATATCATGTTTAACGAGGCTAAATGTTATAACCAAATGTCCTACAGAAACAATAGTTTTTAATATAGAAACAGGACTGAATTAAAATATTATCAATTCCTTTTTTTTTCAAGAACTTTAATATTTTACGACGGTTTTTCCCACGCTGTATTTTTCATTCTTGTTTGTTTTGTCCCGTGAATTAAGTCAGAACAAATTTTGTTTCTTTCCCTTTATTTCATTCATATGGCGATTTTGGACTCATTATCTTTTACAGCTTTTATTGTTTTCCCCAAAAATATCAAAAAATTAAATGTCTATTATATCTAAAGAAAGATATTCCACGCGATTTCCGTGTTTCACGTTCGTCAAAATTATGCTCCATGGGCGGCGCCATGTTGGCTACGTCACGTCATTCCAAAACATGAATAATGCATTGCGTGTTGTCTGACTGAACTTTATTTACGCACAGCATATACGCGCGGAACAGCCGTGATACAGTGATAATGAAGATAACTAATATTTAAGACTTGTAGCTTTGCATGGTGAGGAGGATAAGTAAGACTAATTGCGGTGACACCATGTGAAATTCTCAATTGAGTAGTAATTAGTTCTAAAAAGAACTGGAGGTACATTCTCCTGAGGACGATCAGAGCACACTGATAGAAACGTTGAGTTGTACCTCCAGTTCTTTTCAGAACTAATTACTACTCAATTGAGAATTTCACATGGTGTCACCACAATTAGTCTTACTTATAACTAATATTTTAATGTTAAATTTTTTGGTAATTTTTTTGTAGAAGCCCAAGAACCAAGAGGAAGAAGATAAGACCAAACCAACACGTCTTGCAATTGGTAAAGAAATATTCCTCAAAGCCTCAAATCCTACATAAAGAAATATTCCTTAAGTCCTGATGACTTGATTTCATATATTACCAGAAATTATTAAAATAAAAAAGAGACAAAGTTATCTAGTTGCATTATTTTTCCAAGGACATTTCTAGGAACATAAAAAGTAGTTGTTTTTATAAGGAATCCCATAATGATGATGTAAGCACCAAGTCTTTTTCTTGAAAATCTCATTGATCAAATGTAAAATATTATCACCTTAAGCCTTCTTGTTTTCTTTGTTACAAGTCCAAACCACGCATTGAAGGAAAGTAGGTTCTCAAAAATGGGAGCACCAAAAACAAATATCTTGTAAATGTATCCTCCTTCCTTGTCCATATCTAAGATACATCAGTATTGTATTTTGGCTTTCATTTTCATATTTTTCCTTCTTTGTACCAAGGTGTTGAGGGTGGCTTTGATGTGGAAGATCAGAACCAGTACGAGTTTGAAGAAACCAATTCTGTCGTTATCTTGCCAGACTTTGTGGTAGTTCCACTTCCCAACCCAGAACTCCCTCTTAAGGTACAAGCACCATCATTTAAAGCTGGTACACACTTGGTAAAATGTCTCTTATGCTCCCATAATTTATAAGAACCAAGATATATGTATAAAACCTACTGGTTGAGCAAATGTATAACGTGGTCATTTGAATATATTTGACTTGTTACAGATGCATCAAGTAGTTGATGGGATACTTGCAGCCGAGGCAGCATCACGGCAGGACCAAGTAGCAGCGTGGGATGGAGAGGCACGTGTCATCTCAAAGTAGGTTCTTAGCTAATCTTTTTCCTTTTACTCTATTTGGTCAACTGACTTGTTTCAACTACTAGAGAGAATCTATGCCTCTAGAGCACACTCAATTAGTTTTGGTCAGAGTAATAACCATTACGCTGGTTTTAAAGATCACCCAAGTTGTTCATATTTTGACAGCAATTATTTGCAATTTCTTTTTAGGTGTTCGGGTATGTACCCGAAACACCTATTGTTTTTGTTCGTTTTTTTAGGTGTTCGAGCGCGCAGCGCGAACACCTATTGTTTTTGTACTGTTTAAAAAAAAATTTTTTTTTTACTTCTTCTCAGTGGTTATTGTCCGGTAACAAAGGCATCCTTGCTAAGCATTTACAGCCTTCAAACTTAACACATGAACAGAACATATCAAGCAGACGAAACCGTTTGCTGTGACGTCATGATTACGTCATCAGGTGTCGAATTACGCTAAATCAAAGTTTAATATTTCAAAAAAATCATATCTCATGAACCACAAAAGATATTTTCACAATCTTTGCATCATCTGAAAGATCTTGAATTATGTGATTTTTAGTTTTTAGACGTGACCCCAATCTGACCTCTCCTTCCGGTAGAAACCGGAAGTTGAACATTTCACAATTTCAAAAAATCATATCTCATGAACCATAGAAGATATTTTCACAATCTTTTTATTATCTTAAAGATCTTGAACTATGTCACATTTCGTTTTCAGACGTGACCCCAATCTGACCTTTCCTTCCGGTCGAAACCGGAAGGTTAAGTGAAACAATATGCTGAATTACTATTCCCTGTATGTACGAATAGCCCATATCGCGCGTGCACAGAATACGTACACACGGCAATATACGGAGTTTAATACTGGCCTACAACGTAAAAGCCTTGTCACACGGGGCAATTTTTGGGCAATTTTTAGGCAATAAAAGTTGCTGGCAATGAGATTGCTCGGAGATTGCCCTGTGTGGCATTTCATGCAATCCAGTGGCAATGAGTAGACTGGCTTCTACTTTGAGGCAATCTGTTGAGGCAATCTTCAATCACATTGCGTATCAGCGATCACGTGACATTTTATCACAAGCAAAACATTTTCAGCGGCGGCGATTTAATACTGAGGAATTTTGCCGTTCTTTTTAACTCCAAAGCAAAATACAAGAAAATAAAATGGGTTACCGAGAAAGAGGAAAATATAATTGCATTATTAAGAGGTAAGTAGACATTATTTAGAGGTTTATTGGACTAGAATGTGCGTTTGTAAAGTAGGCCTATCGTAGACATAATTATTGCATGCACAATCCAATGGAGGTTCGTGACGGACGAAACTTGTACTGCATCTATTTCGTAAAAAATATATTGAGTCTACTCTTTCCCTGTTTTTGCAGTGTACCTACATGATTTTAAGTTTGCATTTTAACAAAGGATAATGACTGAGCATGGATAGATGCTATATTGTCCAGAAAAAAAGTTTAAAAACTGTGCCATGCAGTCAAAGTCAAAAGAGCATCGTTGGAAAATACTTCACTGTGTATTAAAACTCGCCTGTACAGTACATGTATGCAAATCCATGTAAATATATACATGTTCGTGTGTTGTTGTCTCTTCTGCAATTCTGCATGTTCTTCGTGTCAGCGAAATATATCCCTAACTCAACCTAAAGAGATGCTTTTATTTGATTAGTCTGCTAGTTGTAGCCACACAATTGTCATAGGGGCACCTGTTTTTTCTGAGCTAGGTTACATTTGTTGTTTTGTTATTATTAAGCATAAAAAGTCTGTCCCTCTATGCTTTAAAGAAAGGTCAGGTGTTATAACATAAAACAAAGATGAAGAGCCTGCATAAAATTAAAAAAAAACTAATAAATGAAGAAAAAGCTGCAGAGGGATGAGTTAATATGAGTTAATTGGAAAATAAACATGCAGGTGTGTTGGTGGACAACATGTGTACACCAAAATTCAGGATGGAAAATGCAAATGGGGTGGGGGTGATAAGGTTGTTTTTGCAATTATAGAGGGCATTCTGTTACTGGAGTAATACATGTTGGCCTTTCCCCATTCAGGATTTATTTTTTCACAGAATCATTTGAACATTTCTTTATATTTTGTATTTTAGCTCTCCAGTATGCTGAGTAATTGGAACTAGATGCAATGGCTGGCATCAGTGAGAATCAGTTCAACAGCCTAGAAAGCATCTAAAACACAAGCCCCAAGGTAACCAATAAATCTGTGGTACAATTATTGTAAATGTGTGTGTGTGTGTGTGTGTGTGGATGATTGCATTCCTCCTGACTGCCCTATGATCCACTCACATGACCCCACCAACCTACATTGAAGATTGTGATTTTTATTTTCAAAAAGCAATTCTTTTTAAACTTTATCTGCAATGTTGTATTCTTTCCCAGTGAAAACAGGTCAACTCAGATGCCAACTCGTACTTTTACCAACTCATACTCATTTTGGTCAACTCGACCCATAAAAATATTTATTACTGAATATTTACTGGCATGTGTACGGGTTGACATCCGGTGGAGTACGAGTTGGTAGAAGTACATGTTAATTTAGCTACACCATAGTGTCTGTAGTTCCTCATAATACTAGTAGTGCTTATGTCTTGTGTGATGATGGCTGCATTGCAGTTTACTTGATACTAGCACTCAATTTTCTCACTAAAGTAGACCAGAAACAAATATCAGCACCTTTATTGAGATAATGAAACAGTCACAATCATGGAGGAAGAGGAGGCGTCACATGTAACTTTCTGTTCCATTGTAAAACCTAACTTACTGGCATTGTTCTGAAGGGATCATTTTTCTAAAGTTGCATAATTTTTCTGAAGTTACATCAATCCATCATCCTGATAATAACATATGAGGGCATTCTAAGTTATGTGTGTTTGTTAGAGCATGACCCATTCTTCTTCGTCCTCTTTGAAAACATTTAATGTTGTTTTACATGATTCGTTTATATTTCAGATCAACGGTATCCATTTGTGCTACTGCTACAAGGTGTGTCAGAGTCTGTGTAACTTTGTGATCCAATGGCCAGCATTTAAAGTTTATCCATTCATCAAAGGAGTTAATATATGATTCAAATTATTTTATATGGACTTATCCTATCTGTGGCAGTCTTTACCCTCAAGAGAATTGTTTTTTTAGGACCTCAAGACATATCTAGGTCTTTCTAGGAATTTCTTTAACATGTTAGAACAAAAATAGTACTGAGGAATTCTTATTATATTTTTGGCTGGACCCAAACATCCTCATAAATGTAGTTATTAAGCAATATCTGTTGGTGATCTAGTAAAATGTATATTGGCGACAGTGAATCCCTGGCAGTTGGGCCATATAAACATAGTAAACATACCCCCCCCCCCCCAATCTTTATTGCATGGGTGTGTCAGCCTTGGAATACCTTTTGCCAGATCACCCAATTAAAGTTCCTATTTATTTGTATGCTCGCATTGGGATAGTACTGACAATCAATCCCATAAACACAATTGGTTAAACAGACAGTATCGTCACGATCAGAGCAGACTTTCTACAAACAGGGCATGGAATTGGTGTCCTAGTTTAAGACGAACATAGTGACTGAAAATTACTGGCTCATTTATGCAGCAGCAACGCGAATATGACCTTATCATGTGAGTATTATTTTCAGTCACTGAGTTAAACTAGAACTTGAACTCTGATTCCATGCCCTGTTGATCGTGAAGATATTGCCACCTTTAAACAATAACTTTAAAATGACTATTTATGAAAATGTATTTTCAACAGTTAATGACAAATAAATACATATACATGTAACAATCAGAAGATCATTTCAGTATTGTTTGTTTCTTTTTATTTTACAGTTATCCTTTAAATTACATTGTGTTGTCTCTTCCCTGTAAGTATTGTTTTAAAAAACTGAACCAAACATTTAAATATTATAACACTTGATCGAATTTGTCATTGTATTGTACAAGACTTGCACACACCTTACCTCGGGGGGAAAAATGTGTAATGATCAAGCTGTGATGATACATTATTTTATTTCTTTTTTTGTTTTAGTTTATGGGCAATCAATTTCAGGGTGACAGTTTGCCAATGCTCCCTTGACAAAAGGTTTTCAGGCACTGAGTTAATTTAAATACAAAATCAATTAAATTTGACGTATGTATTTTAACTTATGTATTTTATTTCTTTTCTTTTTATTATTTTATCAACTTAATTAAATTTACATTTGCAAATGGAATAATGTGTACAATTTTTTTACGAAAAGCATCAATAAATTTCCCACAATGATTGTTTAATAAACAATGTGGCAAAAAAGAGTATAGACAAACAAAATGGTTGGTAATTTATTTCCAAAATTGTTGGGTGTTTACTTTTAAATATTGGTTTTGGTTAGCCAGTTAGCAAATTTCTAAATGGTCAGTGAATTTTGTTTCATTTTAATTCATGTAATAACCAAATAATGTTTCATTATCATTATCACCTTGAACTATGCCACATTTCGTTCGCAGACATGACCCTAATCTGACCTCTCCTTTCTTTCGAAACCAGAAAGGTTTAAGTGAAGAAATATTCTGAATCACTATTCTGTAAATGTATATGTTTGCTATTTTCAGAAAAAATTAGAATTTTACCAAATTTGGCACAATTGACACCCATATTATGAGGAAAAATTTTGTGTATGACTTCACATGATTGAACCGGAACTTACGGTTGGAAGAATTTAAAATTATATTGGATGACTGAAGCAGAAGTTAATGTATTCAGTATAGCACATTATATTTTTATTATATATTATGAAAACTCATACCTCCTGAGGTAACTCTTATCTTTTATTTATTTTTATTTTTATATTCTGACCACAAAACATCAAATTTAAAATAAAAACATAGTCTTCCAAGTCACACTTGTTAATTTCTAACGTATTGCTTAAATCTCACAACTTTTCCAAGTTCAACACCCAATATCTCAGGAACTAAATGACCTATTAGAAAACAAAAAACACAATTGAATTCCTTACATTAATAGCTTGTAATTCTTGTGAAATGAGTTACCATAAATGCTTTGATGGTCAAATTAGTGGCACACGAAGTAACGATTTTAAAAGGTTATATCTCATAGCTTCAATTTGATGTATAATTTGACAAAGCTGGGGGGAAAATTAAAATAGGGTGTTAAAGCTATATAATGTAATCTTACCTGCTCAGTAAGTTGGAGAACAAATGGATGATGATGGACATATGTATACTTCAAATTATTCCAAGATATTTATTTCATGAAAAATCAGGCCTCGTATTGAGATTTGGAGGCAATGTGAATGGGAATTTTGACATGGTTCCTGTGTATGAAATATTCTTTGAAATATATACATATCAGAACTATGATCAATGACGTCATTACTACGTCACTACGGAAAATTAAAACAGGTCGAAAAAAATGTATTTCTCTATCTCAAAAATTATAGATCAGAATTTTGTCAAAGTTCGAATATAAACAATCTATGTCAATATGAAGACAACTGGAAAGTTTCATCTTAATCACGTGACCATAACTTAATATATGAGAATAAAAAAAAGTTTCGATACAATTTTAAAGGTAATAAACAAATTAGGCGATGCTGTTTCCTTCGCCAATAATACAAACTAAAGATGGCGCTATGCACATTTAGCGGTTGGACATAATATTATGTCCAACCGCTAAATATGCATAGCGCCTCTTTAAACTAGCACGAACGAAACCATTGTTGTGACATTCATTTAGGCTTTTACAGATCTCTGATATTGTAATCAAATTAATTACTGGCATTACTTATTTTAAATTGTGTAATTGCAATTTTGACAATCTCTGCTATTTTTTTCTCCTTTCTCCTTCTCGACGAGATTTATCGAACAAAAAAAAACAGTTCCAAAGTTCACAGAGCCTTATACCATAACATGTAGTTGTCAATAAATTTATGACATATAGTTTCAGGTAAAGTTGTAACGTCATGGTGATGTCATCAGATAACGAAATACACTAAAATCAAATTTTAATATTTCCAAAAATCATATCTCATGAACCACAAAAGATATTTTCACAATCTTTGCATCATCTTACAGATCTTGAATTATGTGATATTTCGTACACAGACATGACCCCAATCAGACCTCTCTTTCCGGTCGAAACCGGATATGGTATATGCCTTCAGTGGACGAAATTACTATTGACATGTGACCTTTTTAAAAATGTGAAGGATGACGTCATCACTTGTCACAGTGCCATCTTGTGGCAGGTTTAGAAAAATAATAAGCTCAAAAATCATAGGAAATTTGAATATGACTTCTGCGAATAAAGTGATAGTGACATCTTATATTCTCAAAAAATATGTTTGATAACAGTTCAGAGCGCCCCTAGTGGCATTTAAAAAAGGATTATTTTCCTATGTCAGAAATTGAACCAAAGCAAGTACTAACGTTATTTTTTCATGATCATGAGGAAGTTTCATTGTGTCATATATATAACCTTCAAATCACCTGTTCTGACCTTTACTTCCGGTCTAAACAGGAAGTCTAAAGTCAACACATTCTAATGCAAAATTGATATATTTTTGAATATGAAATTGATATTGTTATAATAAAAGATGATACACCTTTGCAAAATATGATATTGACATCATCGTTGATAATTTGATTGAACCGGAAGTGGACTCGAACACCGTGTGTTTGTTCCAACAAACACTTAAGCTCTAGTTTGACTTCTTCTTCTTCTCCCCCGCGACTTTCCGGTAACAAACACATACTTGCAAACTTCACATGAACTTGAAACTTGGCATGTACTTAGAACTTAACAAGTAGATGAAACACGAGTTGTGAGTGACCCCAATTTGACCTTACTTCCTGTCCAAACCGGAAGTCAAAGTTTAATATTTAAAAAATAATATCTCAACAACCACAACAGGTAAATTCACAATTTTTGTACCATTGTACAGACCGTTAATTGTCAAAGAATATTTACAAAAAGATGACCCCAATTTGACCTTACTTCCTGTCCAAACCGGAAGTCAAAGTTTAATATTTAAAAAAATCATATCTCAACAACCACAAGAGGTAAATTCACAATTTTTGTATCATTTTACAGATCGCTAATTGTCAAAAAATATTTACAAAAAATGACCCCAATTTGACCTTACTTCCTGTCCAAACCGGAAGTCAAAGTTGAATATTTAAAAAAACATCTCAACAACCACAAGAGGTAAATTCACAATTTTTGTACCATTGTACAGATCATTAATTGTCAAAAAATATTTACAAACAGGTGACCCCAATTTGACCTTAATTCCTGTCCAAACCGGAAGTCAAAATTTAATATTTAAAAAAATCATATCTCAACAACCACAAGAGGTAAATTCACATTTTTTGCACCATTGTACTCATCGTTAATTGTCAAAAAATATTTACAAAAAGGTGACCCAATTTGACCTTACTTCCTGTCCAAAGTCAAAGTTTAACATTTAAAAAAATCATATCTCAACAACCAAAAGAGGTAAATTCAGAGTTTTTGCACCGTTGTACTGATCGTTAATTGTCAAAAAATATTTACAAAAAGGTGACCCCAATTTGACCTTTACTTCCTGTCCAAACCGGAAGTCAAAGTTTAATATTTAAAAAAAATCATATGTCAACAACCACAAGAGGTAAATTCACAATTTTAGCACCATTGTACAGATCGTTAATTGTCAAAACAATTTTACACAGAGGTGACCCCAATTTGACCTTTACTTCCTGTCCAAACCGGAAGTCAAAGTTTAATATTTAAAACAAAATCTTCCACAAGAGGTAAATTCACAATCTTTGCACCATTGTACAGATCATTAATTGTCACAAAATATTTAAACAAAGTTGACCCCAATTTGACCTTTACACCCTCCCGAACACCTAGAGTTTGTGTCAAAACAAACTCTGAATCTCTAGTTTACTTTGTTTTTTTTACATGCACTTAATGAAAAGAAAAGAAATGTTTTGACAAGCATCTGACAAGTATTTTGTGAAATATCTCATTTCAAAGTATTTATTTTCCTTCCTAAAAATAATTGTTCAATGCTTCAATGAAAAGATTTCCAAAAGTTGCAGTTGAAACAGCAAACCACATGGCTGATATATCTTTGTAACTTGTTAAGGAGAAATTAAAAACTTACTTGTTTAAAGAAGCCTACAGTCTGTAAATACTTATTCTTTATTCTTAATTTTAATTTAATTTAATTTAATTGTGTATTCTTGCCTTGTCTCCCCTGCTGGATTTGTATAGTATATTATGGTTTTTAAAAATGGAATTTTTAGAATGGAATTTTTAAAAATGGAATTTTCCCCTCCCCCCTTTAGGGGTGAGGGTGTCTGACTGTAATTGTGTGTATTTTTATGCTGAATTTGTATAGACTTTTAGATTCATATTGTATGATTTTTTGGCTTTATTGTATATGTATTATTGAGTCTTGATGTAATTGCGCCCTCGAACATCTTCGGATGGAGAGGGCGCACTATAAATGTAATAAATTATTATTATTATTATTCATGGACTTCAATTATTACGGTTTCCTCTGGTTGACTGTTTTCTATTTCTATTTTTTTGTCATCCTAGGTATGCAGAGAATCTCCTCCAGTTAGACAATGGTGTCAAGGTCTCTCCTAGTGGCTGGAAGTGTAGCCGCTGTGACCTCATTGATAACCTCTGGATGAACCTGACTGATGGAACCATCCTCTGTGGACGTCGTTACTTTGATGGAACAGGAGGAAATAATCATGCCGTAGACCATTACACAGAGACAAAATATCCATTGGCTGTCAAGCTGGGAACGATCACTGCGAGTGGTGCAGGTAAAATATACAATTGTAATTGTCCATCCATAGGATCCAGGGCTCTCAAAGTTTAGAGGAGTAGGAGGGTACAAGAAAGAAAGTAGGAGGGTGCAGACAAATGGGCAAAGCCCATTTGCCGAGCGCCGAAGGCGCTACGCGTTCCGGGAAAGGCGGGATCCGGCGGCCCTCCCCCGGAAAAAAATTGAAAATTGTACTCTCTGAGGTGCATCACTGGGTTTGAGGCCCTCAAGAGGCATTTGGAGGGTTATTTCCAACCCATGGAAAACAGAAAAAATGAAGAGTCTGAAGTACACTTTCCAGACTGAGGCCTTTCCCCGTAATCCACGCATCTAGCGTGCCTCTCTCTCGCTTCGTCGCCATTTCTGCACGCACGGCTGGTGCATCATACAGCGAGCTACATTCAGCGGCCCACGTATACGTGACTGTGTACGTGTCAGAAGTACAGGTATGTGTGTGATCAGAGCGCATGCATATAGCAAGTTGACATGGACGTTCATGTCACAATTTCACAAAACACGTGTTGAAGAATGTCATTGGTCGATCAAAGGCGATGTGGGCGGAACTAACTCGTTGTGCATGCCGCGCCGCTGCCTTCTAAATAAGGATATCCCGTAAGTTATGTTGGCTTTGGATAAGGACATGACTTTGCGTAGTAATTTTGTTTTAATATTACGAAACTAACAAACTGCAAAATATTACAAATATAAAACCAGAACTTGAATGTTAATTTGTTTCTATCACAATGAACTTTAGTTAAATTTCAATAAACCTTGTTTCCTGAAAGAATGAATTTATAAGAGACCTAGCTAGGAATAATTAAAAACAATAACTGCTACTACTAAACAACGATTTTAAGAATTAAGATTATTTTCAGAACCCAATATTTCTCGTTCAAAATCGGTTGCGGTGTACTGATTGTTACTTAATGATAAGTTATAAATCATGTTCACTTTGGTGGGGTGGGAGTTTTGCGAGCATTCATTGCCAGGAATACCAACATATTCATGTTATCAGGCCGTAAGCGGCTCCGCTTTGCCGTGACGACATTTCCCGCGGTGCGGAAAACCGCGTTTGTACGGCACTGACGTTGCCGGAATATCAAGATATTTCTTGCCGATCCTTGCGACTGAACCGATCGAAAATAGACAACCACCAATGACATGATCATTACTGAACTCGACAATGACCGACTTAACACCTCCCTTTTTATGTATTTCTTTTGAAACAAACTGTCACCTTGTCGGCAAATGTATGTAATACACAAGAAAGCTTGGTATCGGTGGGTAAATAAATGTTAATGTTGGCGATATGCTGAGGGATGGTCGGTGGCACATCAAAATAATTACACAACAAAACCAATTTCAACACCACTTTTTTATTAGGACAACAATTAATGTGGGCATCCCCTACGAAAGTCCATTAGTGCCATCGTCATTTTATTTTCGAGAGCAGTTATTTTTATTTTTGAGAGCAGTTATTTTTATTTTCGAGAGCAGTTTTTTTTTTTTTCCAGAGCAGTTATTTTTATTTTCGAGAGCAGTTATTTTTATTTCCGGGATCTTTACGAAACAAAGTTTTGGTCGCGGGCTTTGCCTTATTTTATGTACAACAACGATTACAGGCCTGATAGCGGAATGGCCCCGTTTCACAAAGGCCATAGGACGCGCAGTCTATTTTTAGTAACTTTCGGTTTTATCGCTATTTATTTTCCAGAGCAGTTATTTTTATTTTCAAGAGCAGTTATTTATATTTTCCAGAGCAGTTATTTTTATTTTCGAGAGCAGTTATTTATATTTTCAAGAGCAGTTATTTTTATTTTCCAGAGCAGTTATTTTTATTTTCCAGAGCAGTTATTTTTATTTTCCAGAGCAGTTATTTTTATTTTCCAGAGCAGTTATTTTTATTTTCCAGAGCAGTTATTTTTATTTTCGAGAGCAGTTATTTATATTTTCCAGAGCAGTTATTTATATTTTCGAGAGCAGTTATTTTTATTTTCGAGAGCATTTTTTTTAATTTTCAAGAGCACTTATTTTTATTTTCAAGCAGCTTTATTTTTGTCTTTTTTGAAGCAGCTGTTTCGATTTTCGAGAGCAGTTATTTTTATTTTCCAGAGCAGTTATTTTTATTTTCCAGAGCAGTTATTTTTATTTTCCAGAGCAGTTATTTTTATTTTCGAGAGCAGTTATTTATATTTTCCAGAGCAGTTATTTATATTTTCCAGAGCAGTTTTTTTTATTTTCGAGAGCATTTAAAAAAAATATTTTCAAGAGCAGTTATTTTTATTTTCAAGCAGCTTTATTTTTGTCTTTTTTGAAGCAGCTGTTCGATTTCTGGAAGCCATCATCACCTATGGCTGCGGCGGCTTCGGACGCATGGAGTCTGCATTTGATCAGGCGTTACTTTAGTTTAGGACTTAATTATGACGAAATAATTGCTTCACTTGCTTCTAATCATAATACAGCAAGCGTAACCTAAACCGTAAATTGCGAGAACTTTGCCTTTATCGCCGAAAACACCACACAGACATCGTTGATTTTGCATGTTTTATAAAAGGGCAGTTGAGTACCTCAGGGCAACTTTGTGGTTACCGGTGGATGCACCTGAGATGCCTTCAGAATGGAATTCTGGTAAGCCGAGAAACAGTGCGCCATCTTCTGGGATTTCTAGACCCAGAGGGAGTCGAGCAAAGAAGGTGGCGGCGGCTACAGAGAAGGACATACAATGGAAGAGGCCCAAACTTTGTGTGGCACTTGGACTCTTATGACAAACTAAAGCCTTACAGGGTTTGTATTAACGGATGTATCGACGGGTTAAGACAGATCCTCTGGCTTGAAGCCTCTCTGACAAATAGTGACCCTGGCGTTGTTGGGGTATTTCATGGAAACTGTTAGAAACAAAGTAGGTTGTCCTAGACTACTTCGGGGCGACGCTGGAACGGAAAACAGTTCTGTTCGACAGATGCAACAGTTCTTGAGAAGAAACTCTCAAGATGCATTTGCAGGGGAGAGGAGCTTCCTCGAAGGAAGCAGTCAGAGCAACCAGCGCATTGAGTTCTGGTGGGGCATTCTGAGGAAACACTGCTCCCAGTATTACAGCTGCGCTTTTGAGGAATGTATGCAAGCTGCATGCACTAGCTACACCGCATACACAGGCTAGGCGTCCGCGCGAAACATGTGCTTCTTGAAAATAAAAATAACTGCTCTCGAAAATATAAATAACTGCTCTGGAAAATAAAAATAACTGCTCTCGAAAATAAAAATCACTGCTCTCGAAAATATAAATAACTGCTCTGGAAAATAAAAATAACTGCTCTGGAAAATAAAAATAACTGCTCTCGAAAATATAAATAACTGCTCTGGAAAATAAAAATAACTGCTCTCGAAAATATAAATAACTGCTCTGGAAAATATAAATACCGGTAAAACCGAAAGTTTCTAAAAATAGACTGCGCGTCCTATGGCCTTTGTGAAACGGGGCCATTCCGCTATCAGGCCTGTAATCGTTGTTGTACATAAAATAAGGCAAAGCCTGCGACCAAAACTTTGTTTCGTAAAGATCCCGAAAATAAAAATAACTGCTCTCGAAAATAAAAATAACTGCTCTCGAAAATAAAATGACGATGGCACTAATGGGCTTTCGTAATCCCCTATAAATAAAATCCTCTTTTTTTTACACATCGTGGTGCACACTCCAGTGCAGACATAAAGCAGCACTTAAGGTCCCACTAATCCAATTACTGTGAACAATAGGCAAACATTCCATCCTGAGCAGCTAGTTTGATACTTGTTTGTAGCATACGTGCCGCAGCCGGTCTATTTGAGTCTATAAAGTATAATAATGAATGGATACAATGTATCCCAAACAGTTTGACAAAAGTGTATGGAATCACAGTACAGGAAACATCGTTAACCAATCAGGATACAGCTTACACAAAGCGCAAGGGAGCGTATACATAATGGCTGCGGCCGTGTCGCTGAGAAAACTGACTAGTTTTGACGTGATTTCAGGTAAATAAAACTTCGTATCGCACCGCGTGCGAATCAGTTTTTTGCAGAGAAGTTCACAGAAAGGTGAACAAAATATTTTTGGTCATCCGGTGAAAAGTAGCCGGCGGCAAAACCTGCCGCAGGCGGCGATTTGCCGCCGGTGACCGGCTACTTTTGAGAGCCCTGGGATCTAGTCTTGTCTAAGTCTATAAAAATCAGAGATGATAATTGGAAGTTTGATTTTATTTCCAATTTTGAAGAAAAAAAAAAAATGGTTTTTAATTTTATATTTTGAAATTTAATTGTTTAATTTTTTTGGGGAAACAGTGACAAATTGCACAATTTAAGGCTTGGAATGTACGTCTGAACATATAAATTTTCCATGTGCTGTGGTTTTAATATCTATTTGTTTTTTTCCCATGGGGTGTAATAGGGTAAATGGCAACCTTAATCTAGCCTGGTGAACTTAGTCATAGATATAGATAAGTTTAAAAACTTATTTGCTTTCGCTGTGCATATTTCTGTTGCCATGTTGGTTAATGCTAGCCTTTGATTGCCTTGACAGATGTGTATTCATATGATGAAGATGATATGGTAGAGGATCCCAAGCTAGCTGTACATCTAGCACACTTCGGTATCAACATGATGATTATGGAAAAGGTAATGGCTTGCAAAGTTTCCTTAAAGGATCTCCCAAATAGTGAAATATAAATCACATTATTATTAATATAGAGTTCATAAGAAAATCTTTGTAAATGTGTTTTTTTATACCTGGAAAAATAATGAAATATGGTATCTTCCCTATGAACGATGGCCTTGCTAACCTTGCTGACCAGACATAATCCACAATGTTACCTGAGTGAGATGTGAATTCAGTACTATTTCTTTTTGCCAAATATGAGTTCTACTTTTTCCAAAATGTTAAATATTCTATAACGCCCTTTTAAATCCAGCCAATGTCTGTACCTCAATTTGATGTATTTTGGTTTATCCATCTTTCAGACGGATAAAACAATGACAGAGTTAGAGATTGATTTGAACACAAAGGTAGCAGAATGGGATGTAATTCAGGAAGCTGGTAGCAAGTTGACACCTCTATTTGGACCAGGATACACAGGAATAAGAAACCTTGGAAACAGGTAAATGAAGATCAATTGAAAAACAAAAAACATTCTTTTCAAGACTCAAGTTTTCTCAATACTCAACATAGTTTCTTCTCTTGTGCAGGAAGTCTCTCTTTTTTGATAGGTGAGGAAGCCAGGTGCACACAAATGATTGTAAAATATGCTAGAAAAATAATCTGATATTTTAGAGTTTTAAAATGTGGCTCTCCACTTTTAGTGGATTTTGTCACAATATAGTTTACATTATTAATATTGTTATTTTTTATTGTAATTTATAGATTTCCTTATGTGATTTTAATTTGTTATCCATATACAGCTGCTGTTATCCATAACATATTACCATCTCAACCACTTATCTATTTGTCTTGATTCATATTCTTCAGTCGTTTTATCTGTTTGCTCGTCTTGTCAGTTTCATTCACCTCTGTGATTTCTTGTTCTTAGGAATTTCATTACAAGCATTTTGGCTTCTGAATATGCATGTTTCTTTAAATATCACCCGACTGTTTTATAATCATTAAGTGCACTAGATATACCTTGGCAAGTATTTCAACATTTTGACTGATTTTGACCCTTGTAGTAGTAGGAGGGTTAAGTGCACTAGATATACCTTGGCAAGTATTTCAACATTTTGACTGATTTTGACCCTTGTAGTAGTAGGAGGGTTAAGTGCACTACATATACCTTGGCAAGTATATCAACATTTTTGACTGATTTTGACCCTTGTAGTAGTAGGAGGGTTAAGTGCACTAGATATACCTTGGCAAGTATTTCAACATTTTGACTGATTTTGACCCTTGCAGTAGTAGGAGGGTTAAACAATTTGATGTCTAGCATACATATACTGAAAACATTGTGAGTTTGAAACCCTGAAGTATTCTTGTTGTATTGTCCTGAAAATTTAATTTATGTTTTTTCTACTTATTATTTTATTTCACAGTTGCTATATGAATTCAGTTATTCAAGTTATGTTCACAGTCCCAGATTTCATTCAAAAGTAAGTATATGAAAAATAATACAATTATTGAATTATTCAATGAGTAAATTCCAATGAATGTAATTTTACACCCTACTTTTCAATAAATAGAGAAAAAAAATATGTTGAATTTTACAAAAATAGTTAGTTTTTCCTGCATCTTCTCAAAACCTTTAGTATATATTGTGATGAAACTTTCTAAGATAATTTCTCAGGATGATTGATATGTGTTCCAATTTAACTTAACACCAAGTAAGTTTTTAGATTAAAATTCTTGAATTTGATAATCTGGTGATCACCATGTTGTATCTTTCCTATGGCAGTCAAATAAACATTAAGAGTCGCAGCAGTAAAGCAGTGTAATTAATTTTTGACAATGTTCTTGTTCGATAGATATGCAAATCAGACAGAAGCCATCTTTTCAACACCAGTGCAAGATCCAACATCGGAGTTCAACATTCAGATGTAAGAATTCTTTTTAAAAATGCACTTTATGACAATCAAGACATATGTATAAAAACCAACCTGCTTATTTCATTTTTGTCATAAGGGGAAACAATGAAAATGCTGTAAAGTATTTATTCCAACACAGAATTTCTCAAATCTGTTTAAAATAAATTATTTTACAAAAACTGCCAGAGAACTCCTTTTTGTAATTTGACATAACAATTTCCCTATTCTCTAAGATAAAAGCATTTCAGATGAAATAATTTTTCAGAATGATTGATACTTGTAAAAAATTTACACCAAGCAAGGTTTTAGATAATAATTTGTTAATATGATAATCCAATAATTACTTATGTTTTACCTTCCCTTTAAGTAAAACGTCGTATTTAAATCTTTGTCTTTCATAATCTTGTTTAATCCAGGGCTAAGCTTGGTCATGGTCTACAGTCTGGTAAATATTCCAAAGAACCCAAGAATGTTGATGAGAGTGGAGAACCACAAGAATTGGTACGTCAAACCATTTAACAATTGATCTTACTTTCCATCACAGCATTTCAGATTTGTGTTCCATGATTTCATTGAGTCAAGTAAAACTTGTAGCTTTGCATGGTGAAGAGTAGTCTTGTCAAGACGTTCTTACATTTTAGTTGTACTATTGTACTACACGTAGCGACATTTCCGCCAATAGAGGCGTATTCTCAAATCGCCAGCAATCGGTTAGGAAGAACGTCTTGTGAAACTTTTAAAACTGCCCGGAAAACAGCGGGAACATCCGGGTACTTCATGGTCAGGCCATGCGCGCCACACGAAATAGTTATGACGTAGCTCATTTGCATAATTTATTTCTGTGGCGGGCAGCGTATATTTGTTTTACACCGCAGCGACGGGTTTTGTGCAGTAAAAGTGCCAATTCCGGTCTTGAGAGAGAGACTACGAAACCCTAGGCGCGCGACGATAGAAAACTCTAAGCTGCAGTCGACCATGGCACTCTGCAGTGGAACTCATGGAGCCATTCCCTCTCCGTTGATGGTAGGTTTTTTTTGCGTGTTGAAATTCCCTTCGCGCGCATGCGTGCTGAATGGGTTCATAGTCTTGACACAAGGGCGAAATGTGCACAAAACCCGTCGCTGCGGTGTAAAAAACAAATACGCCGGCGGGCAACAAGCGAGCAGTCTAGTACCTGAACGACCAACATTAGAGGAAAGTGTATAATGTACATACTAGTTACTACATGACGTGTGTGTACGTGTGTGTACGTACGTGCGTATAGTCGAGCCGGCCGTCGTGGACGAGTCGCGACCGTGATGATTGTGTTCAAATCATTATGGTTTGTGTTGTGATGTTAATTGTTATTGTTACTGTTAGCATTATCGGGAGAGCGTCGCATCATTCTAACATGGCAGAAGTTCAAGAAGCTTTAGATTTCGCGGCCCAAAAGTTAGGATTTAGGGAGTTCAAAAGTCACCAATCGGCCGCTCTTCGAAATTTTGTACAGGGTCAAGACTTATTTGTTGATTTGCCTACACTGGCTTTGGCAAAAGTGGTGTCTTCCAAGTTCCAAGCTGCACCAGTTGTCCTAGATTTTATGAGACTTCATAAGCCTGGCGTCCATAGGGACGCCGACGAAAGTGAAGGAGAGAAGTCTCTTATCATTGTCATCTTGCCTTTGAAAGCCCTTGCTGTCGACCACTTCCACCGCGTTAATCAGCTTGGCCTAAAGGCTGCCGATGTCACCTCACCACATATTCCAGATATCGTCTTGGAGGAGTCTTCAGAATACTCCATCATATTTGCCAGTCCAGAATCTCTTTTCAGCATAAAAGGAAAGGAGCTACTGCGGTTGGTAAAACCAAGATGTTGCAGGATATTCGTTGACGAAAGCCACTGTGTGGCAAAGTGGTGAGTATTTTACATGTTAACACAAACTAAACATAGACTGCAAGTGCAAGTACCCAGCTAGCTGCCTCTTTTTATTGTACACTTTATTTACAAACAATAGTAAATACTATTACTATTATAAGTATTACTATTAGGGCTATACTAGGTATTAAGTACCTATAATATAATCAGAGGTTCTATTACATGTATTATCAATGGGTCCTAAGTCATCTCGACCCATGTGACAACTCGACACGGACAACTCGACCCATGTGACAACTCGACCCTTGTGACAACTCGACCCACGAAAAACTCGACCCTCGTGACAACTCGACCCTTGTGACAACTCGACCTACGAGACAAGTCGACTCTCGTGACAACTCGACCGTTTATGGGTCGAGATGACTTAAGCCCTATTAATGTATGTGATTAGAGGTCCTCACTATTTCCAACAACAGGCCGTCAAATTGAAATGAGTTGTTGGTTGTTCTTGGTAGTTGTTGGCATTTAGAAAAATTAGTATGAGAACTATCAGCTAAGAATCTTAGCTGATAGTTCTCATACTAATTTTATCTTAAAGATAATAATTACGGTAATGATGACTGGTTTTAACACAAAAGTCTTTCAATTCCAAGCAAATAGGGGTACTTGATTCAACCATATAAGATCTCCATTGTGATTCAACCATGGAGCCATAAACCTTGCTCACTGCTTCAACAAAAACAAAAGAATCCAAAAAAAGGCTTTATTTTTATTGATACAAGGCAATTGTAGTTAGCTGCTTAAATTCCCTATGAATGGGAAATGAACATGGAAAGAATTATACTGGAACCAAGTCATTATTATTATGGATCCAGCTATTTTATGACCTCATCTATTTGTTAAAGGTGACATGTACATGAACGACGATCCTTTCAAATTTAATTGGTTGTCATTCACACATGGCACAAGAAAATAACTTGTCCTTTATTATTATTCTGTCACAATTTTCAGGGGCCACTCATCTGGACAGAGTGCAGCATTTAGAGAAGTGTATGGACAAATTGGAGATTTGCGCTCATCACTCCGATCCTCAACATGTATGGTGGCAATGACAGCAACGGCAACCCTCAAAGTGAGGAGGGTCATCACCAACAGTCTAGGGATGAGGAACTTTGCCCTAATTGAAGAAAGCCCAGAACGACTCAACATAAAATATGTTGTGCTGAGATCACCATCCAGACACTTGGATCATATGTTTGGATGGCTGGCAAGTGAAGTTGCCGCCAAGGGCAATTTAACTGACAGAACAATTGTATATTGTCAGTCACGGTTGCGTGTGGGTGAGCTGTAATCTCTGTTTGCATCACTTGTGCCAAAGGAGATGCACAAACATCTCAATATGTACCACACCAATACAGAGGAAGTTGTACAGAAAAGGATAGTAGCTAGTTTTGCCGATGGTGATGGAGAAATCGATCCTGTTTGCTACTATAAGCGTTTGGACTTGGCATAGATGTCAAGAAAGTGTACACAGTTGTACTGGTGGGTCATCCGATAGAACTGGATGACCTGATGCAGCTGAGTGGCAGGGCAGGCAGAGATGGGGTACAAAGTTCTTGTATTTCAATTGATTTTCCGGGTGCAAGAGCTGGGATAAAATTGAGTGAACCTATGCAGGCCTCGATCTTGGGCAAAAAAGGGGCAGGCCACTTTGGCCTTGCCCTCATCAAAATTCCACAGGGCACCAAGGCCAACTCAAGGGGCACCAAGGCCAATCATTTCAAACCTTTAATTTACATTTTGAGCCTTCCTTGAAAAAGCATTGTTTTTAGCGCTTTTTTTACACGATCGTGTGAAGGCATCTTACTTTTAATGCTGTTTTTGAGATGGCGTGTAAAAGCGTTGCATGTGAATGGTCAGAACTTTTTCATTCATAAAAATAAGCGCTGGTATCCGACTCATTTGTGCTGAATATACGATCACTGCGCTGTTTACCGTGCATTCATGTATGCAAGACTACACCACGTGCGGCTGGCATCCGACCCGTTTGTGGTGATTTTACAATCACGACACTGGTACCTTGTACACATACAGCCGGCTGTTCAGCGCATGGGGCGAGATTAGAGCAGCTTGTACAATCACAGCAACGCCCGCGCCGTGTGTGGGGCGGCGGCTGTGAGATCGAGAAGGGCCGGCTGGCCGGGTGCGGGTGAGTCTGATCTGACGCCGACATGGGAGCTAGCTAGCATGCAAGCTACGACGCGTGATGTACAGTACGAACAAACGACAATAACGATAAAAAGACGTGTATTATTTTCAGCGCCGTTTGTTGAATGGTGTTTGTATGCACGGATCATCTACACAATGTCCGTGATCTATGATTGTCATGATGGGATGTAGAGGTAAATACAAAAGGGCACGCTGGCCAAGTTGGCCGCAACATGTGTACTTTTTGAGGGGGCATTGCGGCCAAGTTGGAAGGGCATGCGGCCATTGGCCGCGGTGGCCGCGGTAAAGATCGAGGCCTGCCTATGAAAGAGTACATGGCGGGTAAGACATGCAGACGCTCAATAATAAAGAACAATTTTCCAGCCAACAAGGACAGTAACATAATAAACCATAATTGCTGTGACATTTGTGCCCAGTCTTGCACATGTGAGGAAGGGGGGTGTCCTGTTCTGATTCCTTATTCTGAGCAACAGTTCAGGAACACTTTGACATGCGAATCTTCGTCAGAAATGAGATTGGTACTATCTGTTACAGACAGCGAAATCGACCAGGTTAGGAAGCAGCTAACAGAATTAAGAGCAAGTTTGTTGACCGATGCCAGTGATCACCTATACACTGGTGAAGACATGGCCTGTGGTTTTTCTTCAGACACCTTGGAAGATATCGTAAGAGATTCCCACATTGTATTTCCCTATGACATGTTCTGTGACAGTTATGCATTTTCACATAATAAAATTTCGTCTGCGGCATGGAACATTGTTAAAACCTGCATAAGTAATTATGGTGACACTTCCTCTGGCATTGAGAGTGCAATCAATTTTGATTCATCTCCTAGTGTTTCAGATGAAGAGGATTCCTTTGAGGGTGAGTATGCTGAAGCAGAGATCCATTTCAGCAGTGAAAGTGATTAAGTTTATTTGACGCTGTTAAAATACATTCAGTGGCGTAGATCCATGTGGAAAAGTGTGTGTGGGGGTGTAAGCTTAGGGGGTGGGCAGTAAAATATATCCCATTACTTATGTTAGAAAAATATTGTATAAAATTGTGTCTGACCTTTTAGCTTTTGAAGATGCTCTTTCACAGGTGCTTTTGAGCTATTCTGTGCTATTTTGAGCAGGGGTACCTTCAACTGTTTATTTTTCTGTATTTATTTTTGCTCCCTTCCTTGAGAAATTCAGTTGGCGAAAGTTTAATAATGTGTGCACATGGACATTGCAAAGTCTACCACAGTGTGGGGTCAGGGCCAGCTTAAGTGCCCCTGGAAAATTTTGAAAGTAAATATATTCTTTTGAGCAATCCTGGCTGTTCTGGGTTAACATTTGAGGCAAATAAGTCTGATCTAAATGTGTATACATTTGTATTCTACTTACTCTTGTTCTCTTACTTGATACTTGCATTATAAAGACTACAACGGTGTGGGGTCTTAGGCCAACTTAAGGAGAATTTTTAGGTTCTAAGGTACTCTTTGGCGTATTCTAAGCCTTTCTGATGCAACTTGATCTTTTTTACCCCATGGCAAAAACTGGGGGTATGTGCCATAACCCCCTCCCCGCCTAGCCTAAAAAACTTGGGGAATATATCCCCTCAACCTTGTATCCAACCTTTATATTATTCAAGGGTTGGTCTTATTCACTGAATGATAAACTTTTTTGTATCTTGCTTTTAAAGGTCAATCAATTTTAGATAAAATAACAGAAAGATACAATATATTCTGTGGTCTTCCTCAACTTTTGTGTACAATGACCCTTGAACCATAAAGGCACTAATTACTATGCCTGTTTAGTTCATGCAGAATATACAGGGTGTGCCTGGTAAAATAAGTCCCACCTTATCATAAATTGTATGAACTTTGAATAGATGAAACCAAATCTTATGGAGTCAGATGTATACATGTATATTGCCAGTTAATTGTTACCTAACTTTTTACATGTATCAAACTAAAGGATAATATTACAAAGTATTTACATGTATTAGTATTACTCTTCATTAAAGCAGGCAAAAACTGACTGACGGGATACTGCACATCATGTTCAGCATATCTATTTTGGACATTTAATTCTGTAAAATCATACAAGCAAATGAAAATTAATGTAATGTAGTCACAAACATTACTTATGTAGGATTTGAAACTTTGCATGGTGGGAGTACAATCTAGACGATCAGAGCACACTGATCGAAACGTTGAGTTGTTAAACCACCGGTTCTTTTCAGAACCACCACAACTCATTTGGAGATTTAGTTACATGGTGTCTCCGCAAACATTACTAGATTACTTATGTACAGTATATATATATTATTTTATTAATTTTGATTTAAAGCATGATGAACTCATGTGCATAATCAGTATCTGATTACTTGTATTTTCTACATACAAATGCATAAGATATTTTTTCCTTCAGCTTGACTTGTTCGGAAAATGGAATGAATAATGGTGCATACTTTACAATCTTCGTCTCTCCAACACTTCCAACTTCAACAAAGAGGCAAGATTTTCTTAGGAACGTCTCATTAAGCATAACTTACTTAAATTAAAAACACAATGTGCAGTGTACATGTATGTACACTATTTCCTACACAATTTTAGAGATATGTAGGGGTTTTCCCTGGTGTCTCTGGTAGCTAATTGATGGCCCATTGAAAATCATCTACAGGTGACATGGTTACTATCACTAAATAAAGCTATTATTATTATTATTATTATAGGTATGAACTAAATAAAGTAAAAGTAACATGAAAGAAAACATGAAATGTACAATAAGTTGTTTGTCAAAAAATAAGGTGGGGATTGTGAAATGACATGTATTGTTTATATATTCAAAGTGCACACTATTTGTACTTTTTCTGTTCTTAAACGGAATTGGAATGGAAATTATTTACCCAATGGCAACAATTCATGGGTGCATTTGTGGTACAAATGTACTTGTATTATACATTGAACATATGTTTAGCTTAAGTTAAGAGAATATGGCAATGTCAAGACTTGTTACATAATGTTAATGTACTCATTTTTCATTGATGTCTACTGAGAGCATACAGGTACAAAATAAACTTTCTTGTTACCTGTAAAAATGCTTGTTTTGTGTGTTGCTTCATTCAGTAATATGAGTAAAACTACTGCTATTTTGATAAGGAATGAACAATAGTAATAAATAAAAATTAAATGAATTAAAATTAAAATAAATAAATAAATAAAAACCAAACAAAGGAAGACCAAAAAAATGTACATAAAACTTAAGAATATACGCAATAATTTATACAAGTACAGCATTACTTTAGTAAATATCTGGTTCAATGTTTTCCTTGCTCAACTGTTTTTTTCAACAATAAAAAAACCTCATTTCTAACTCATCATTAAGTAATGTAGCTGAAAATTCGAATTTATTTTGCTCTGGTACAAATCACCATGAGTGGATTTATGCTAGAAAAGGTCTCATCTTTGAATGTTGCCAATTAAATTAAATTTTTATGACACTGCCTGATTATTTCCAAATATAGGATTAGATTGAAAATTATTTTCCAAGACAGTGTACCATCCTGTTACACTGGAGGATAGGAATACATTATACACATATAGTGAATTTTCTCATTGAAAAACCAATGCCGCACCATACACACGGTACATTTAATTGTCTCTTCCTATCTGGTTAATGGTAGACTTTATCCAGTGTTGACAATACGGAGCATGGGAAGTCTGGAAAATGGAAGTGCTTTCTGCCAGGTTGTAAATCAAAAATCTTGTCGTGGTGTAATTCTAATGCTAGTGCTATTTCATCTTTTGTGCTTTATCACTGTTGTTCCATGCCCCTCATGTAATTTGCATGTCTGTTCATACAATAGTTTGAAGAATCTCCCATCTCAGGTAAACTATCAGGTAAATTATGGAGGTTCAATGTAATAAACAGTATGTATTTGTGATCATAAGGGTTTCATCTCAGGAGGTAGTCAATAATACCCTTATTACCTACTTAATGTATGCAAATCATTGTGCTTTGTCCAGAACAAAAGTGTTTACTTTACTTCAGAGAAGTGGTTGGAATTGTCAGACATGTGTGGCTCTAAAAAAAGACATTCAAAATATAACAAAGAAGACTTGGTGCTCTCTCAAAGCTTTTGTGTCAACATAATTTCCAGATGAGTAATCTTATAATCTCAGCTGGTGCCACCCATTGACTTAATTCCATAAACAATTTGACTCACTCATATAACCCACATGAGAAGTTTGTAATGGCATTATGAGGAAAAATGTAATTAGAAAAATTAGAAAAATCTCCCCTTTTAGAGTCAGCATGCCTGATACATACCTTTTTAAAATAAAACTGTCACTACATGCAAATGTTTGGTTTTAAAACTTGTATATTTACCTCAGCTCTAACTCTGGTTGATTGTTGGTCAAAACAGTCTTTTCTTCAATGGCTGTTGGGGAAAAACAGCATGAATTACAACAAAGACACACTAATAAGGCATCATCAGTTTTTGGAAGAGTATGTTCATTCCAATACACCTTCTATTAAGTGCAATAAAAGCCGGTGCAAATTCCCTCATAATGTTTGAAAAACTAGTAGGGCCTATGAGTAAATGATTTTGGCATATTCTATTAGTTAAATTGACATGAGGCAGCAATGTTATTCTAAGTACTGAGATATGTACATTTTCTAAGATGAAACCCTTTCTAACAGTATTTATCAGTTGTAACAAAAGCTTTCAGTTTCAGGGTGAAAATAATTTTTCTTATACATTAAACAGCTGGGTCAAACATTGTCAATGTCATTAATTTTTCGGTGGACAAATTTTTCAGACACTGGAGCCGTCCGTGGCTCATGCAGGCATGGGAGGGTGTGAAAAAACAACAAAACAAATACAAGGAATAAATATGTGGATGTGCATTTTGGGGCTTAGAGTTACTTACTTTTCGTGTTGAAGGGGTTCCCGGTGAGCTCATCACAGCTTTTCTTTTTTGCCGGTCTAGCAACAGTGCACTCCTCGGGGTGACTTGACTGCGTTTTTGCGGACTGTGTCTTTGTGTTGGAGTCGTCCGACCATAATTCTCGGCATCATCGCTGCTGATAGAACGACGTGCTTTAGTTTGATGGTAGCTTTCTTTTAAGTCCGTTCTTAGTTGGACACTCTTGTCTATTTTTTCAACCTTTGTGTCACAGCTATCGCATATAAATGTTGTGAGCGGCGATGCAGCGGAATCATCAACAATGTAGCTTAACAAGGCTAGAAATGATGGATTTTTCCTCGCTTTTGTCGCTAATGTCGAATATAAACACAAGTAAACAAATCCGATTACAAATTAAACACCAGCGTGGTTTTCTTTTTACCCTAATTTTCGTGGAGTCTTCAGCAAGCGAAGCCATTCTCAAAATCAACAATGTACATGAAGACCTCGCATTTGCCACACCACCACGGGGCGGCTGGGGAGCTAGGCTAGCGCAAGCCTTACAAGGCTCGCTCCGGCTATAGTACGAGCTAGTTCATTAAGTTGTGTCTGTGTACGTGTATGTGCACCTAACTATACTTGACGTCATCAAACTTTCAACTCATTCTTGTGCGCGTGCGTGCTTCTTTATTCTGACCTTTAATGAATATGCATATTAATTCACCAGAGGTCACAGTTGCTATGTCACGTGACACGAGATGAAAGTTCCAAGACGTTGTTCTGATATGAGGAGGTTACGTTTGTAGATAAATCAGGTTTTTGGAAAAGCACCCTCTATTGTTTGATTTACGAAACGGACAATGCGAGCACGGCCGGCGGTCTGCTACATGCAGGTGATGAGATCGCGACGCAGCGAAAAATGAGCAACAACGTCTTGAGCCAAGACTAGGTGAAGAGGATAAGTAAGACTAATTGCAGTGACACCATGTGAAATTCTCAATTGAGTAATAATAAGTTCTGAAAAGAACTGGAGGTTACAACTCGACTTTTCGATCAGTATGCTCTGATCGTCCTCAGGAGAATGAGGACGATCTCCTGAGGACGATCAGAGCATATTAATCGAAACGTCAAGTTGTAACCTCCAATTCTTTTCAGAACTAATTACTACTCAATTGAGTCAAATCTTCAACTTATATATTACTCAGATTTGTGAAGTCATTCACTCACAAATGAGATTTTTAAAATAAAATTTAATTGATAATGTTAATTTGTATTTCTTATCTTATGATAACAAATGAAATGCTATTTGTCTTGAGCAGAACCAGGACGGAATCACCCCAAGAATGTTCAAGTCTCTGATTGGACGAGGCCATCCAGAATTCTGCACCAATCGGCAACAAGATGCTGAAGAATTCTTACTACATCTCTTCAACATCATTGAGGTATCTAAATGTTTCAGAATAATAATTGTGTTAATTTTCTTTTGTAATAATTGTGGAAGATAAGCTGAAAATAAATTTTCAGATTCAGTGACAAACTACTTTGGTGTAATTTTAAAATACACCAAAGTAGATTGTCACTAAATCTGAGTCAAGCACAAGCAAGACAGACATGATTTTGTTTGAACATAACATAATAGCTGCTAATATTTTCATTTCACAGCGTAACAGTGTAGGCAGTAACAACCCCTGTGACTGTTTTAAGTTTGAGCTTGAGGAGAGAATACAGTGTGTGCAATCTGGTCAGGTGCGGCTACAAGAAGCGATCTGACTTCCTCTTACCGCTACCAATACCACTGATGGCTGCTGTCAATCAAGGTGGGTATTATTCATGCTATCTAAAATTGTATCTCATATTTTATTGAAAATGAAAGTAATTTATCTCAACTGACATCGCAAGTGCATATTGTTGTGTGCCTGGAAGAAGGACGTAACGAAAGTGTGACAGGTAAAAGGTCGTAAGCAATTAATGTGCAAAATTGTGTTTCAAGAAAACTGAGTGTGAAATTTTGGTAATTTTTCTGCCGTTTATAAGTCATTGTAGAAAAGTTAAATTTTGCATGGGAATGGAAAACATGTCTTGGGAGTAATTCTAGCAACAATAACAGTTATGCCCTATGAGCCATTTTACTTTTTTTTAAATGAGCCATTGCTTACAACCTTCTGCTGCCCGGAAGGTCGTAGAGCCTTCGACCTTTTTCCAGGCACACGATGATATAGAGGTTAGCAACCTATGATCTGATGTTAATATCTCTTGCGCTAATAGATGAAGTGGCTGCCTATGAGGCCAAGAAGAAAGATCTAGATGCTAAGAAGGAACACCTTGACCCCAAGGAACTTGTTCGTCCCCGCATTCCCATGTCTGCCTGTCTGGATGCTTATATGGCCCCTGAGATGGTGGACGATTTCTACAGCTCAGCACTTCAGGCAAAGTCTGTAGCTACAAGGTAATATATGTTTATTGGAGAGTTACCAACAACATGATACACAAACAGATAATGATCAGGCATGATATTCTTCCTACTTTTGTAGGAAATCATACCTTTTGATTTTGAAAATCCTACCATGAAACCAGGTTCCGACTAACTTCAGACCATGGAAACAGTTTCCTTGCTATTTATGGCTATAGACGTAAACAGTTATAGCTAGTATATGCCTAATGATAATGGCAAACATTTTTCCTACCTTTTCATTTTCTCACAATACCTTCCCTGATGATGTCATTAAATTATAACAGTAATACTTGCCCTCCCCCAAAATAAAAAGTTTAAAAAAAATTTTAAGGTAGGAAGTGATACCAAGGGAAGATTTTAACTAAAAACTTTAAACATTGTTTCCACAGGACAGCAAGGATGGCTACTTTCCCAGATTTCCTTGTCATTCAACTCAAGAAGTTTACTCTGTCTGAAAACTGGGTTCCTAAGAAACTAGGTAAGAAGTCAAAACCTTGCCTTTTAAGTCTGCAGTGAAGTGGGATTTACCAAGGGAACCAAAGTGGAGTTAAGCAATGGAACCAAGGTGGGGTTTACCAAGGGAACCAAAGTGGAGTTAAGCAATGGAACCAAGGTGGGGTTTACCAAGGGAACCAAAGTGGGGGTTTACCAAGGGAACCAAAGTGGAGTTTACCAATGGAACCAACGTGGGTTTACCATGGGAACCAAAGTTGTTTATTTATGTATATTTTTTTTTGTAATTTAAAGCCATCTTTAACGAGGGTAACCCATCCAGTGGGGTCTACCAAGAGTGTAACACTGCTCCTCTTTACCTTAATATATCCAGGTAGCATTAGCTTAAAGGGTCATCATACTTGTAAAAAAGCTAGTTAAAATCTGATGCTGTTACATTTTGGTCATTATTTGAGAAGGAATGAACATCATGTTAATTGAAAACACCTGTTTTAAAGAGAGTCTAAACGAATATAAACAAATAAAAACAATGTTTTGAGGTAAGGTGCGCTATGTCAAGTTTATGCATTTGTCACACTGCAAACTTCAAGATGTTCTTCCATCATAATAATAATAATGTGGACTTATATAGCGCACGTATCCACCAAACTGGTGCTCAAGGCGCATTATATTATTACCCCCTGTTCATCAGGCTCATAAATCATTCCTGAATCCATCTCAGCTCCCTGGGGAGTATACAGCTCAATTGCTGCCATTATAGCGCATATAGGGCTAATCAAACACAACAACCAACTCTGCCCTCAGGTACCCATTTACCCCTGGGTGGAGAGAAGCAATTATGGTAAAGTGTCTTGCTCAAGCACCATGGTCGCGGTTGGGATTCGAACCCACATTCTGACGACTCAGCCATCAAAACACAAATCTGATGGACTAAACCACTCGACCATGGCACTCCATATGAGAACAATCCAAGGCAAGCAGGAAAATGTTCAGGTAAACTGACATATTGTAGTAATGTCCGTATCATAATTGATTGCAATTAACCTTCTGGGTTTCTTTTCATAATATCAAGATGTTGAAGTTGACATGCCAGATGAACTTGACCTGAGTAGCTACAGAGGTAATGGAATTCAACCAGGGGAAATGGAACTACCAGAGGGGGACAGCCCAGCAGAACCAGGTAAGAGACAGTACCTAGTAATCAGAACTGGGTTATAGGGCCTGCAGATGGGGGGATATGGAGTACGATACAGAGGTAATGGGATTCAACCAGGGGAAGTGGAACTACCAGAGGGGGACAGCCCAGCAGAACCAGGTAAGAGTCAGTACCTAGTAATCAGGACTGGGTTATAGGGGCCAGTAGATGGGGGACTTGGGTGCAATATCATGTGTCTTGTTCCACACCTTACTGGTTATTCAGGAATAAGATTTCATCAAGCAGACAAGACCCTTTTGACACGACACGTAAATCTTTACATTAATTCTGGTGAGGTTTGTCACACTACATTTTGTGTGGACCGCATAATGTCCGTTATAATACTGTGATGCATTTTGATGTATTTTTCCCATATCTGTAGAGCCAGAAATTAACGAAGAGACTGTCAATCAGCTTCAAGACATGGGTTTCCCAAGGGAAGGATGTCGCAAGGCAGTGTATCACACTAAGAATAATGGAGTGGAGGCTGCTATGAACTGGGTCTTCCAACACATAGGAGATGCAGGTTGGTCATATTTTTGTACCTTTTTTTTTTTCGTTTATTTAAATCTTTTTGAATAATCTCTAGAAGCATGTACATGTATATGGTTGGGTGAACCTATAAAACAGAGGTTATCCTGTTTGATTTTATTTACTTGTGGTTTTAAAACGTTGACAGTCCCATTCAAATGGCTGAGCTTTTCTTACTAATTTATACATTTTTGTAGTGTAGATTTTTCTGAGCCACTGTCTCATTGGCTAAGACGTTCTTGCTCATTTCTCCAATTTTTGTGGTGTAGATTTTTCTGAGCCACTGCAACTAAGTGGTCCGAAGAAGACGTCAGATTTTGTTGTAAATGAAGATGGAGTTGCAATGATTCTGAGTATGGGATTCAGTCAAGAACAGGCGATTAGGGCACTCAAGGCAACGGTAAGTAGTGATTAACCCTAACTAACCCAAAACCTCCAAAATACATACCCTGATTCAGTAATCTACAGTAGAACCCAGGGCTTTGTTGAATTCAGGACTGTAACCCAGTCATGGATGCTTTTCATTTGCTACTGTACCAATTCCATGAAATTGTGGTATCTTTTTTACTGCATGTTGATAGATTTTGATGAATTTGCTGTGGTGCCCACTTGGCAGGGTGCCCACTGGTCATTTGTTACAATCAAACATTGTTAAAAAATCTTTAGTAAATATATTTTCTTGGGGGAACATATAAATTAAACTGTTGATAATCGTACTGTTTACAACCATTCGTTTATATATCACTAGAAAAAAGTATATGCGCTATTAAAAAAAAATCCATTATGTTTGTAAATACAGGACAACAACATAGAGAGGGCAGCAGACTGGATATTCAGCCATCTTGATGATCCTGTTGTTGCTATGGAAACAGATCAATCTGAAGCCCAACCTACTGGTCCAAAGTGTCGTGATGGAAATGGAAGTAAGACATGAATTATTTTGTAACAAGATGATGTCAACAGCAAAGAATACTTTTGACATGAAATGCAAATTTCATATTAAATGCTTAATGATGACTTGACATGTTGTTTTTTCCAGAATACCAACTGAAGGCCTTTATAAGTCACATGGGAACGTCAACATCATGTGGCCATTATGTCTGTCATATCTTCAAAGACGGCAGGTAAGCTGTGTTCAAAACACTTGTTATGACATAACATAAAAACTGAAGGGCATTTGGAAAAAATTATAAAAATTATCAAAAATGGATATGTGTATAATAATTGATGTACTGGCCAGCACATTTATAGGAGACTCATAGGGGTCAAAGCCCATTGTCACATTTGCAACTGTTGCACGACCTTTCATGGTCTTAAAGCTTCATAACTTTGGTTTATGTTTATTGGCTTGTGTAGATTTACAAAGTCACATGACTTTGACATGTGACAAATTCCTGTACATGTATGTGTGAACAAACTGCCTTTATAATTCTATTGAAAAACAATAATAATAATAACATACCTTTAAAGGGGCAATATCGTCATAATCAACAGGGCATGGAATCGGAATGCTAGTTTTAGATTAACTCGGTAACTGCCATAATACCCCATATGTTAAGGTTGTATTACTATTTCTGCTCCATAAATGAATCATAAATTAGGACGTTGATTCTATGCCCTGTCGAAAGTCTCCTCGGATTGTGATGATACTGCCCCTTTAAGAATAAGTAAAATGTTTCAAATTGCTTTATTTTTAGATGGGTGATCTACAACGATTGCAAAGTGGCAATGTCTGAACATCCTCCTAAAGACCTTGGCTACCTCTATGTTTACCAGCGACTCTGAGGGTAACCTTAGATGAACAACAACAAAAGGAAACTGCTAGAAATACGTCTCTCATGTTTAGCTATCTGTATCGGACATCAATCAAGATTGTATGATGGACTGGGAGAGGAAATGTTGCTAAAACGAAAAGGGAAAGATTTTTTTGTTTGTTTGAACCATGACATTTAGAAAATAAAACTATGTCCTTGGGAAAAGAAACGCATGCTGGCATACTATAAATAAAAACAAATATAAAATGCAGAGAAAAGGGAAAACTTTTAATTGAGGGTAGTGTGTAGGACAGTTTTCAAAAAAATATATTATCAGCGCCCAAATTTACTCAGATTCTTATAGATTCTGTTCAGAGAACTTAAAGCGCCAATTGTGTTTTGAGAACCTGAACCAGTTTTAAAGATGACGCGAGGCAGTTCACTCATGTTCGTATTATTCGGAGAGTAAGCTTGAGAATATATGTCCTCTTAGTAGAAATCTTATCATTTAAGGTTTATACAACCATAATGAAGACGTGTAGAGCATACAATTGTGTCTTTGCCTAGCATGGGCGCCATGATTGGAGTAAAATGATCTTACAGTGACATGTCTTATCAATGTCTTAGCGAATATGAATTAATATCGTCAATAACAAAAATTGTTAATAATTTGCAATATTTAAAATGAATATAATATCAATAGACATATGGTACACTGTTGGGTTAATAAGGGAGTGTCGTGGCCGATCGGTCTAGTGCAACGGACTCAAGTTCTGGTATTGTCAGAATGTGGGTTCAAATCCCGGTCTGGCCGGTCTCGATTCTTGTGTCCCTAAGCAAGACACTTAACCATAATTGCTTCATCCTTCGGATGGGACATTAAGCCGTAGGTCCCGTGCAAGGGCGCAACCACGTGTTGAAAGTTGGGGGGGTCCCAAGCAGCCAATAGCAACGTGATCTGCGGGCGAGCGAAGCGAGCACGCCACTAGCAGCTGGGGTCTTGGTTCAATATCACGTATTTCAGCGTGATGATGGAAGTGTTGCATAATTGTGATGTCATGAATGACATTACTAGGATCATGTATACATAAAATACCAAAATGTTCCAGAAGTTGGGGAGGTCCACATAAAAGTAGGGGGGGTCGTGACCCCCGACCCCCCCAGTGGTTGCGCCCTTGGTCCCGTGTATTGGATTATTAAAGTAATGCACGTAAAAGAACCCAGAACACTTATCGTGGAAGAGTAGGGGTTTACCCCGGTGTTTCTGGTTCACATAGCAAGTGCCCTTGTTTACAGGTTTCCTGGGCACCTTTGAAAAATAGTGTTTCACTGAAAGGTCTCCCCAGGTTAAATAAGAAATAAATAAAATAAAATAAAAAGCACAGTGTACTTTTAATAAAATGCCTTTGCTATAGTGATTGACAAAATAGAAGCTATTTCACAGCTAGAGTCAAAATGTAAGATTCATGTTCGAAAAAAGAATTTGCTCATTGCAAAAATCAATGTCTCATGTAAGTCTGTGATCAATTTGCCTTTCCATCTAGTAACATATACATTGTTTATTGATGATCATCATAACACGTGACTTGATTATCAAAATGAAGTAAATTGGTGGTGGTGTATGAAATATAAAACCAGGACCAAATAACCAGTTGGTTGATACATGAGATACCCATTTCAATTGTTGGCAACCCTCCTACTATAGCTGCACTTTAGTGGAAAGTTGCTACAGAGGTCAAAATCAGTCAACTGTCTGTTTTGACTGTTAACCCAAATATGCACACGTACAGGGGTATTTTTTGACTAGTTTTTACTGTCATTTTGACCACCCTGAACAACACCAGACAATGCTTTTACCAGTCAAAAACGGTAGACTCATTTTGACCTGTAAATGTACTTACTACACATAAGGTTTGACTGTTTGACTTTTAAGTGCACTAGATATACCTTGGCAAGTATATCAAAATTCTGACTGATTTTGACCCTTGTAGAAGTAGGAGGGTTAAGAGATATATAACATAGTTACAGTGAAACTTCATCTTGTTCTAGACATGTTGTGGGAACATTTTACTTGGATTTATCGAAAGACACTTTGAAATGTGTTTGCCAATCACATGGAACAGGGTTTTCCCTTAACTTTTTTTTTCACTCGCCGGCCGGGCTAGTAAACCAAACTTTTCACTCGCCCGTATGTTTTTTTAAATAAAGTAATCAAATCACTGTTTTTAGTAATTTAGTCATTTTGCATCAGAACGTGCATTATAAACAACAGTTGTCAGTTACCTTATTATTATGTGCATATTTGTTTCTGAAGCAATACTAATGTTTCTTTAATTAATAACGGATTCTATTCTAATAACAGAGGAAAAGATCAGGCACATTAGTGTACAGTAATGCTTTTGCTTTAATTCTGAAATGAAGAAGGCTCATTAGGTGTTCGGCTTTTCAGCCGAACAACTATTGTTATTGTTCCGTTTTGTTTTTGTTTTTTTTACTTCTCCTTCTTCTTCTCCTTAACTCTTCTCTACATCGAAAGTGCAAGTTAACAATTTCACACAACCTTGAAACTTCACACATATAAAGACCTTATCATGTAGATGAATCTAGAAGTTGTTACGTAACGTCATCAGGTATCAAATTACAAGCCATTTAAGTTTTAAAAATGACCATTTGCTATCGACTGTATATCAAAATATACTAAAGCTATGATGTTCATAATCTGGGATCTGATAGATCAAGGCTTAGGCAACATTTGAAAAGTTAACGTCAAAATCGTCTGACATTTGCTTCCGGTCGTACCGGAAGGTCAAAGTTTTGATTTGTTTTTTTTCTTCAAAATTCCTTTTCTGGGCCAAAATCCCATTGACTTAACACACACCAGACACTCGTGGTTCTGGGGCCCATTGTTTACAAACCGCAGAGACAGATCGTTATCTACTGGAAAACAGCTGGCGGTCTTCACGGGGACGTTTGCGGTGTCACAGGCTAAAGCTCTTGCAGGATAAAATATATTTTATAGATGTGTGGTTGGGCGTTTAAGCCAATAACGGATGCGCTACAA
The DNA here is from genome assembly GCA_029582265.1 of Zoroaster sp. YZ-2022. NCBI lineage: Eukaryota > Metazoa > Echinodermata > Asteroidea > Forcipulatida > Zoroasteridae > Zoroaster > Zoroaster sp. YZ-2022. The sequence continues at coordinate 24,830,883 of CM055836.1, forward strand.
TATTTCTAAAACCATAGATCGTATTAACTTAATACTGCAGTGTAATTTTTGTACGAATGGAAAGGGCTGTTGAAAAAGCCAATACCGAAAAGCTATTTCTTTGAAATGAGTAAGGCAACTTACTTTTGAAAACAATCTTAAGTCACATTTTAACAATGATCCCAATTGATGAGGACATCAATTACCGTCACTTCCGAACACCTTGAGTTTGTTCACAAACTCTGAATTTCTAGTTTCATATTTTATTTCTAACCAACTGAACACAACAATAATGAAAACATTAAAAAAATCAGGGCACCAAGGCAATTTTTTAGATTTTCAAAGGGCGCATCACGGCAATGATAAAAAAAACGTAAAGGGCACCAAGGCAATCTTTAAAAAAAATTTTTTTTAAACAATGAAAAATTAACACTCCAATTCAGCACATGCCAATAAGACTAAAGTTTCCTTTATCTGTCTCCGTTTGGGTTTTATTTTATTACATGTGATGTAAGCCTACATGAAAACAGTACTATTGCAACACTTACAGTTTATGTCACCAATTAAAAATATATAAAAAACACAATGTTAACCCGAAAAAAACATCAAGTTTTATGCATTTGGATGTGGCAGTATTCAATTCATTCTTTTTTTTATTTGCTAGTCGACCCTTTGACAGCATGTTGACGACCACCGAATTGCGAAAGCCCTGGCCACGTAATGTACATACGTACGGTACATTGCAGCGGGCGACACGATGATCGATGCGTCGATGCTATATCCGATATGCACACGCACACGCTGCATGCATGTCTAGGTATAGACTCGGCATGTATTATTTACGTTGCATGCCCCCCAACGCCGCGCCATGATATTTTTAGCTGGTACCCGCGAATGCCTGGCGTAGTGTTTATGTTGTGGGTACTGTTGACACCAACCAAAGTACTAGCATGGGCCAAGTTCGTACAACGACCAAGCGGCCGATCGGCCCTTATATGGCAAAACAGCCTAACTCGAAAAATGACATTTTGAGAAAATTGAGTTTAAAGTTTGAACACGTGCCTTTTTGGACACTTGACTCTGTTGGAATTTGAATAAAGCATGAACATGGAGATCATTTTAGTCTACATTCCTGCAAATTTTGGGCACAAATCCTTGGATCGTTTTTGTAATATGATAAATTTCATGCACTTGCATTCTTTTGCTGAATATTTAACCAAATCATATTTCTAATACTTTTATGGCAAAACAGTGTATCTCAAGTTACATTTAATTTCCATTATACGGTATTTATGGCAAAACGATGTGTCTTGAGTTACCGGTATAGGTTTTTATACCACTACATTGTTATGGTAAACCGATGTATCTTCAGTTAATGATTTTAATTCCGTTACATATTTATGGCAAAACGATGTATCTCCAGTTGTGGATTTTATTTCAACTACATTTTTATTGTAATACGTTTGAGTTAAAACATTTCCTTTTGTGAAACAACACAATAAACAACAATTGTAGTAGTTTACTTAACACAATTCATGATATTACATAAAGGAGAATGATCATTGGAACAAATCATTTCAAAATATATCATTTATACATCATTAAGGAGATGGGTATAATGATGTTGATGATTTTGTGGATGGTGGGATGGACGGGTGATGATGGTGATGATGACAAGGCTTATGTGCACGGCACCGCACTGTGTGGTTTTCGGATACAGCACGAAGTGACTGTGTGTGATTTTCGGATATAGCGCGAAGTGACACATGGCAGTGTCCCGGCTGCGAAATTAACACCAATTGAGAATCCTATTGCACAGTGGTAACAGGAAGGATTCCGAAAATGCGTGGTGCGTCAATTGGGAAAAAGTGTAGGCTTTTCGTTAATATTCGTTTCGTCGTCTGCGTTTTAGTTCGAAAAATACCTCGAAAAAACATCATTCCGGTGGTAGAAAAATGGCATCAAGTTGATTTGGATGCTTCATAGTTTGAAGAATAATTCATTAAATTTTCAAAGATTGTACACGAAGTTGCATATGGGGACTTTTTAAAGAAAAATCTTAATGCGTTTTCACTATTTTCTCGTTAAAAACACAATGAAATTATCTGCAAAATTTATACGTTGGTTTCTGTACATATTTCTTGACTTCTTGATCGTGAAGTACAGATGTATATACATTCATTATAATAATTTTAGAATGGGAAGAATAACTGACATAACCGGAATGAAGAATTTACTCTGTCATGTCGAAGTCCACATCAACCGAATGTATTCAAAGCAAATTTGATAATTGGAACTCCCAGCGCTGGTGACACTAGCGATGAATCCTCCTGTCCCCGTTCCCAACTTCCTCCATCGTCTTACGGTTTCTGGTGGATACAATCAGGTGTATAACCAAAAGGGCTTGACCCTTTCACGAGACGAATATGAGTTGCTTGTTATCCTGAATCCCTACCCCTCCCCGATCGACAATTAAGCTGAATGGAAATAGATGAATTGGTTTTCCCATCCCTGTTAAAAATGCACGAAAAGAAACAACATTCTGCTCATATAAAACATGCCAAACACCGCCACCGCCCCACCTGAAGCCTTCATCACCCCATTAACAACCCCATTTAAACCCCAAAGGTCCACTACTCAACCTCCCGGCCAAAGCTAAAATCTACTTCAGATATTGTAGTTCGAAAGGTAGGCCTATTATACGGGAGATATCCTGAGAGTGCCGTCCACTAGTGGGACACTCTGCTGTGTTTGACGGCACGGCCTGTGTCACAATCACGCTGGTTGGAAATCCACGGAAAACTTCACCGGAACCGTCCCATATTATAGCGATGTCCAATGAATACTGTGGTATGATTTATTTTGAAACAAATCAGATAATTATTGAATATGTTTGACATATTATTCTTTTAAAAAAACACAGACAAGAGATAGCAGTAACAATGGTAAAATCGTTTTACTATTTTACAAAAAATTGAGGCTCGAGGATAGTTGTGTAGTTATTTGTTCTCAAAACAATTATCATATTTATAATCGAAGAAGGCCCTTATGCACAATCTATCTAAATCAAATGTTGCCTGGAGCAGAATACATTTAAGTTAATTACGCATTAGTTAATAAAGTTTTACCCATGATAATTATTTACGCGATTTCATTACATAACGTTGCACATGTGAGTGATTCGGCGGCCCAATTGATAGCATGTTGGGTTTCAGCTGCAGGGTGAAAGAGCATCAGTTCGAATCCACAGTTGTCTTTTGTGGACCTCCGTTTTCTCTTTTGCGTAATTACCATTCATAAATTTCAATATATTAAATTGAACGCAACACGAATCGGTCGCGTAAGTCACTAGTGCACTGGTTTGATCAATCGCAAACAGTTCCACTTTTATGGAATCCTGCTCGTGACCTTTTTTTATTTTTATTTGTTTGACCAATGGTTGTTGTCTTCATTGAATCTCCAATCATTCCTATTAAATATAAGATGAAGCAACAGTTTAATGGTTAAGGCGCAAGACCTTGGTACAGCTGACTCTGGTTCCAACAGTGTCATGACGCTTTACTTTTTAATTTTCAATGGTTACACAATCACGATTTATTTAAGTAATTTAAAATACAACACCAGATTCCAACAACATAGGTGGCGCAAGCCGTTAGTACACTGGTTTGATATATTTAAAAAAAAAAAAATTAAGCAATCACATTTTATTTATAAGTAGTATTAACTTCATCACCATTTACCCAGAGGATTGGTGGCGCAATCTACTGCGTGGCGCAATCTACTGGTGGCGCAATCTACTGCGGTCCAGGCGAACCGGGTTAAAAAAAGAACCGGGTTCGAAACCCAGTGGCGCCATTTCTTTAATTTTAAATAATTACACAATCCTGTTTTATTTATACTAGTATTAAATTCAATTACATGTACCAAGAGGAATCTTGGCGCAATCCAGTGGTACTGGGTTTCGTTGCAGGAGACCTGGGATCGAAACACAGTGGCAATAATGTTTTAGTTTTGAATGATTACGCAATCAAGATTTATTTAAGTAGTTTTAAATTCAACTCCAGATACAAACAGGATAGTTGGTGCAAGTCGGTAGTACACTGGAAAGTTCAATCAGTACATTTCTAGGCTGGTACGTCTGGCAGTTCGAACCCCTATTAGAAAGTTCTTGTGTTTTATTTTGACCAATGCTTGTTGCTAGCAATAAATCTCCAATCATTCACATTCCATGGCAGATAACCAACGGTCTAATGTTAAGGCGCCAAAGTTTGGGACAAGCGAATCCCAGCACTGGTCTGCCGCATTTTTTGCCATTTTAAGTGGTTTTGCTGTCACGGTTTAGAATTAAATTCAACTCTAAATCGAATTAAATTCAAACCTAAATATCAAAAGGATTGGTGAAGCAATCCATTAGTATTGAGTTTCAATGCAAGCGACCCGAGTTCGAATCCTACTTGTCCCAATGTTATATTTTTAATTAATTACGCAATCACGTTTTATTTATAAGTAGTATTAAATTCATACACATATACCAAGAGGAATCGTGGCGCAATTCAGTGGTACTGGGTTTCGGTGCAAGAGACCTGGGTTCGAAACCCAATAGCCACAGTGTTTTCGTTTTGAATGATTACGCAATCACGTTTTATTTATAAGTAGTATTAAATTCAACGCCATTTAAACAGAGGATTAGTGGCGCAATCTGTTGGCACTGTGTTGCGGTTCAGGCGAACCGGGTTCGAAACACTTTGGCGCCATTATTTTAGTATTAAATAATTACGCAATCACGTTTTATTTATAAGTAGTATTGAATTCAACTTTACGTAACAAGAGCAATCATAGCGCAATCCAGTGTTACTGGGTTTCGGTACAGGACAACTGGGTTCGAAACCAAGTGCTAACAATGTTTTCGTTTTGAATGATTACGCAATCACGTTTTATTTATCAGTAGTATTAAATTCGTCATTTACCAAGAGGATTGGTAGCTCAATCTGTGACCGCTGTGCTACGGTCCAGGCGAACCGGGTTCGAAACACTTTGGCGCCATTGCTTTAGTTTTAAATAATTACGCAATCACGGTTTATTTATAAGTAGTATTGAATTGAACTGCACATATCAAGAGGAATCTTGGCGCAATCCAGTGGTACTGGGTTTCGGTGCAGGAGACCTGGGTTCGAAACCCAGTGGCCACAATGTTTTAGTTTTGAATGATTACGCAATCAAGATTTATTTAAGTAGTTTTAAATTCAACTCCAAATACCAACAGGATAAATGGCGCAAGCCGTTAGTCCACTGGTCTGTCAATTGCGGCAGTTCCAGGCTGGTACGTCCGGGTTCGAATCCTGCTCCTGAAACACAGAGACATGGCAGCTGCTGGCTGCGGCAATGGCTTGGGGACCGCCATGTCTCTCCCCTGAAGGTTAGAGCGTGGAGGAAATGTACGGACGGGGGAGAAAAGGAGGGACCGGGAGGGTAGCGACCTCCCAGAAGGGTGCTAAGGTGATCACCATGCCGGGGTGTCCCGGACTTTGAGTCATCCTAATACCTGGTCGACACTCTGACTAACTCTCCGCACTTTTTTACAATATATATATATACAATAATTTATGTTATTATATTTTTTGAGAGAGAGTGCAGATCTCAATTTTTTTTTGCAAAATGCTTGATATTTGCTGGAGAGACGTAACAGAGTGCCTAGAACCCATTTTTCGTAATTTGAGTCGCCTATCTTTCCAACTTTTAAAAACAATCTATATTTTATGAAAAAATATGGGTAAAATTACGAAATTTTAAACTAGTCCAAACAGGCTGTAACTTGGTGGCTGTATTCTGCAGACACATTGGTTCATTCTGTGTAAATTTGAAGCGAATCGGAGAAAAAAAAATTTCGAGGTGAAAAAAAACGACAATGCTTACTTACCCCTTGTCGTTTTTTCCAAATTTGGCCTAAAAATGACATTTTTTCAAAATGCTTGATACTTGCTGGAGAGACGTAATAGAGTGCCTAGAACCCATTTTTCGTAATTTGAGTCGCCTATCATTCCAACTTTTTAAGAAAATCAATATTTTATGAAAAATATGGGTAAAATTACGAAATTTTAAACTAGTCCTGTATTCTGCAGACACAGAGGTTCATTCTGTGTAAATTTGAAGCGAATCGGAGACAATTTTTTTTCGAGGTCCCTTGTCGTTTTTTCCAAATTTGGCCTAAAAATTTCATTTTTTCAAAATGATTAATACTTGCTGGAGAGACGTAACAGAGTGCCTAGAACACATTTGTGGTAATTTGAGTCGCCTATCTTTCCAACTTTTTAAGAAAATCAATATTTTATGGAAAATATGGGTAAAATTACAGCCACCAAGTTACAGCCTGGTTGGACAAGTTTAAAATTTTGAAATTTTACCTATATTTGTTCATAAAATATAGATTTTCTTAAAAAGTTGGAAAGATAGGCAACTCAAATTACCACAAATGTGTTCTAGGCACTCGTCGTTTTTTTCACCTCGAAAAATTTTTTTCTCCGATTCGCTTCAAAATTACACAGAATGAACCAATGTGTCTGCAGAATACAGCCACCCCACCAAGTTACAGCCTGTTTGGACAAGTTTTGAAATTTTACCTATATTTGTTCATAAAATATTGATTTTCTTAAAAAGTTGGAAAGATAGGCGACTCAAATTACCACAAATGTGTTCTAGGCACTCTGTTACGTCTCTCCAGCAAGTATTAATCATTTAGAAAAATTGTCATTTTTAGGCCAAATTTGGAAAAAACGTTACGCATTGTCGTTTTTTTCACCTCGAATTAAAATTGTCTCCGATTTGCTTCAAAATTACACAGAATGAACCAATGTGTCTGCAGAATACAGCCACCAAGTTACAGCCTGTTTGGACAAGTTTAAAATTTTGAAATTTTACCTATATTTGTTCATAAAATATTGATTTTCTTAAAAAGTTGGAAAGATAGGCGACTCAAATTACCACAAATGTGTTCTAGGCACTCTGTTACGTCTCTCCAGCAAGTATTAATCATTTTGAAAAAATGTCATTTTTAGGCCAAATTTGGAAAAAACGACAAGGGGTAAGCATTGTCGTTTTTTTTTCACCTCGAAAATTTTTTTTCTCCGATTCGCTTCAAATTTACACAGAATGAACCACTGTGTCTGCAGAATACAGCCACCGAGTTACAGCCTATTTGGACTAGTATAAAATTTCGTAAATTTATCCATATTTTTTCATAAAATATTGATTTTCTTAAAAAGTTGGAAAGATAGGCGACTCAAATTACCACAATATATGTATATGTATATATATATATATATATATATATATATATATATATATATATTGTAAAAAAGTGCGGAGAGTTAGTCAGAGTGTCGACCAGGTATTAGGATGACTCAAATTCCGGGACACCCCGGCATGGTGATCACCTTAGCACCCTTCTGGGAGGTCGCTACCCTCCCGGTCCCCCCTTTTCTCCCGGCCCCCCCCCCCCCCCCGTCCGTGCAGTTGAATTCAATACTACTTATAAATAAAACGTGATTGCGTAATTATTTAAAACTAAAGCAATGGCGCTAAAGTGTTTTGAACCCGGTTCGCCTGGACCGCAGCACAGCGGTCACAGATTGCGCTACCAATCCTCTTGGTAAATGGCGAATTTAATACTACTTATAAATAAAACGTGATTGCGTAATCATTCAAAACGAAAACACTGTCGCCACTGGGTTTCGAACCTAGGTCTCTTGCACCGAAACCCAGCACCACTGGATTGCGCCACGATTCCTCTGGGTATATGTGTATGAATTTAATACTACTTATAAATAAAACGTGATTGCGTAATTAATTAAAAATATAACATTGGGACAAGTAGGACTCGAACTCGGGTCGCTCGCATCGAAACTCAATTCTAATTGATTGCTCCACCAATCCTTTTGATATTTAGGTCTGAATTTAATTCGATTTAGAATTGAATTTAATTCTAAACCGTGACAGAAAAACCACTTAAAATGGAAAAGAAATACGGCAGACCAGTGCTGGGATTCGCTTGTACCAAACTTTGTGGCCTTAACATTAGACCGTTGGTTCATCTGGGTTTCGAACCCAGATCTCCAGCACCGAAACCCCAGGAACTCTGGATTGCGCCACCAATCCTTTTGATGTTTGGAGTTGAATTTTAAATTACTTAAAATAAATCATGATTGCGTAACCAATTAAAATGGAAAAAGAAATTGTCATTTCACTGCTGGGATTTGCACCAGGGTCGACTGTACCTATGTCTGGGTGCTTACCCATTAGACTGTTGCTTCATCTGTTAATTAGCAGGAATGCTTTTAGATTAATCGCAGCAATAAACATTGGTCAAAAAATTAAGTTTTAGAAGGATTTGAACCCGAACGTATAGGGTAGATTCTTCTGAACAGGTTTACTCTGAAACAGTAATTAAAAAATATATCAATTACATAAATTAGCAGATAATTAATAAGGGCCAAATTGATTGAAATTAATCATTTAAATTAGTTAATTTTAATTACATAAAATTGTGATTGAGTCCATCCCAGGTTCCCTGCCCCGAAACCCAGCAACACCTTCTTGATTATATTATGCCACTACGCTTTAATAACAACAACAACAACAACAATAATAATAAATAACTTGGCGAGCAGAGAAGCTTTGTCGGAGGAAGATGTTAGAATTTCTGGTCTATTGTCAAGAGTTGGAATTGGAGACTTTCCACGGTTTAAAACCTCGTTAGTAATTCTCCAAAATTCTTTAGAACCAAGAGAGATTTTGAACAATGAATGTATGCACATCCAGTGAGATGTAGACCATTTTGTCGTATGCTTAGACACTGCACAAGTGGCGGTTGGGTTCGACATTCTTTCCAAACTGACTTGATGTGAATTTGTATCAAATACCATTCAATGGAATACACTTATCAAGGTTTGGCCATAGTCCCCGCCCACCCTTATCCTTGCTGGAAATCTCGGTCATGCCATCTGTATAAAAGCCAAGCACCTGACCGACATAGTTACAATTGTCATATGATATAGGCCAGAAAGATGGGGCTAAAATTAGAGATGGCCAATCTTATGTTTACTTTTACGACAGCTTACTTTTACTTATACGACAGCGCTAGTGTGATTGACATAATTTTTGGCCAATACTGAGATGATTTTGTCCATTGCAAAGGCGACAGAATTTTTTTTAAATTAAAATGAAAGACATTTTGTTTTACCCCAGTGAGGCTTTTGTGAATGCAAGACCTAAGGGGTCAAATAAAATACTTACAATATTTTACCAGTTCAGATAATAAGATGTGTATTATTTAGTTCAATTATGACATTACCTTTCTAACATGGAAATGGGTCGATTATCAACACCTGCTTGAAGCATCTTCTTAATATTTCAACCCACATAACTGAATATTTCACAAGTTGGTTTATTACCATTGTACTTGATCTTAATAGATGTACACAATTATTATTTTTTTTACAAATATGTAGTCTTCAGGGGGTTTAAAGGGAAGGTACAACATTGGTAATTATCAAATTTTAAAATGGATGAATTATTTAAAAGATTTACTTGATGTGAGTATGGTTCTGGCATCAAGCACCCTGAGAAAGTATTGTCTGAAGTGTATTTATCTTAGAGAAAACACAATTGACATGTTTTTCTTTTCTTTTTTTCTTTCTGAAAAACATGGGGACCTAATTGGGACGAAAGTTTCACAAGTTAGTTGTATGATTTCTTGAAACCCAGAGGGTTAGATAAACACATATATTTCCAAATACCAATGTTGTACATTTCGTTTAAATGAAACAAGGAATAAATAAACATGTTGGGAGTTACAGAATATTGTGTCGTTCATGTATTAACCCTTGGGTATTTTTACTAGAAAGTATCCTGAATCACCAAAATCCACCAATTTTGTCACACACAAAATGCTGGTGTCCTGAATCCATCAGAATCCGCCAGTGTAGATATTGGACATATCCTGAATCCGCCAAATCCACCACTAAATTTTTGGTGGATTTGGCGGATTCAGGATACCATCTCACATGAAAATTTGTATAGTATGTTGCTGCATAGAATCCATCAAAATCTAACATATACAGTACATGTAACTATAATCCATCAACCAACATGACCAAGCAGTTAAAAACTATTGAAATCCTGAATCCATCAAAATCCGCCACATGCTCAAATGGGTATCCTGAATCCGCCAAAATCTTCCAATACAGGGGATGGATTTGATGGATTCAGGGTGGTTAGGGTTAATGTGCAATTTTATGAAGGTTCTGTTTTGACAGTTTATTGTACACGCATTTCCTTTCTAAGGTAATTAAGAAACTGAAATAAACATTCAGAAAAGATGTCAAAAGATAACTGTGATTGCACATGAATTGCTTACATTTGTATTACAGTTATGATTTTGATAATGTTATACCATTTGAGAATGATCTTGATTAAGATATGGTTAATTTTAAACTGTAAAATAAATGTTAAAGTTGTCTCCAAAATAACTAACACTGCTTCGTAGAAAAGAGAAATTAAGTAATTCTTAATAGTTTAACCCTTGGCCCAGTCAGCACGGCACCCACAGACACTCACTTGAGTATTTTTGATTGCATTGCCAATAGGTCAAACCACAGAGTCACACAGAGCTGTGTATGTACACTGTACTTGGTTTTGGTTTGACCTCCTTGAGTGCACTGCACAAAGTCAATGGGTTAAGAGAGACATACAAATTTTGAGTGTCTTTGAGTGTTAAACCTATAGGAGGGTTAATGCAGTAAAAGAAACAAAGAAAAACTTCACTCTGCAAATCAAAGTATGTACAGTCTTGGATATGGGTAATGCATGAGTCATTCATAGGTTTTTAGAGGAGAACAGGGTGATGAAAGAGTTTCAGGTTTCAACAAAATGACCAAAAATACTTTATCAAATGTCGGCCATCTTGGTTCTGTATACACAATTCTATGAGGGTCATGTCAAACATAGGCTGGTGCTTGACCTGCTCCACAGTGAGTATAACAATGTCTGTTTGGGTACTAGACTAGGCTCTCTGTGCAGTGGCTACCAACAAGAAAACATTCTGTATCATAATCATAATGGCATCATCACCCCTAGCACCCCCACTCAAACAATTAATTTGGATACTTTGATTCAGCAAACCAAACATTTTGACCATTCCATCTGAAATTAGCCTTTTTTTTTTAAATAATTGCCAGGGGAGTGCTGTTTTTACGAACAAGGGGTCACAAAAATTGTTCACAACAGTGGTGATGTGATGAAGTGATTCATAGTTCAAATGCCAAAACAAAAATAGGAGCTAAAATCATATTTGATTTCACCATATGTTTATTATTATGTTGTTATAGCATACTGAATATATTACAAAAATCATCAAAAACAAATGCCCCCTCCATCATAAGCTGCTGTTCATTAATAGTACAGTTTTAGAGTTTCAATATGATCAAGCTAATACAAACATTATACATTTTACATTTAATTGATTTTATAATGTTTGGTATTAATTAACTCCATATAAATTAACTTCCCCGTTCTCCTGAGGACGATCAGAGCATACTGATCGAAACGTCGAGATATAACCTCCAGTTCTTTCCAGAACTAATTACTACTCAATAGAGAATTTCACATGGTGTCACCGCAATTAGTCTTACTTAACTTCCCCATACTTATACCTTCTAATTGGGCTGAGTTACCCTTATTAGAAGTCCTCGTCAAACAAGGGAGTTAAAAAATAAGTTGTTAAAATCTAAAGAAACTATTTTATTTAAATGTAGGCTTACTAAGTTTTTAAGTAACATATATCAGGGATTAACCCTAACCCTCCAGGGTATTTTGGCTAGAAACCCTGCCAGACGCAACAGAGTACATCGTTTATCAAAGTGACTTGGCTGCCAAGTGCAACAAGATCCATCTGTTAACAAATCTCAAGGCCGAACTGCCTCAGAGTCTGTGGTCACCAAACGCAGCAGAATACAACTCTGGCATTGTTTAATGGGACCAGCTCTCAATAGAAACAGACTTGGCTGCTTATGCACTGGTGTTGACAGCTGAATCCATCAAAGTGCATCAGACTTTCCAGCTGATGCACTCTGCTGCGTCTGGCAGGGTTAGGGTTAAAGCTGAATAAACAAATTATCAAAAGAAAATTACAGGTAAATTTTGCTCAGCAATCTTATAGCTAAGCATAATTTTTAAACAAGTTAACGATAAAAAATATCACATAGGGCCTACTATGCATGGAGTTTGGTAGGTATCCTTTTTTTTATGGCAAGACGGTATTTTCTTTTTTCAGTTTTTCAGTATTTTCAGTTTTCCGACTGGCATCTGCTGCCACGAGAGGTTTCATGGGGCGAGTATGTTTAACAACACCCATCATGACTAAAATCACTTGAAAACTTCCAGAATAGGGGCGTATTCACATGTTGTCACATGTGGTGCCTTTTCCATTCCACATTCGCCAAATTTTGGTATTATTCGAAAGTTTGAAATAAACCATACATGTATTTCACAACTGTTATTAATTCAAAACAAATAACCTTTTGTGTAAGAAAATTCACAATTTTCCTTGAAAACAAGTAGCCCAATTAGTTTTTGACCCGACTCCCCAATGAAAAATGTCTGACAAAGCCAGAGAGAAGTATGCTTAATAAGCTTATAGGGCTTAATGCAGGTATTTTACGCACATGCAAGCTACTCAATAAATCTGACTGGTTAACTGGGATTTTGGTTGGCTAATTGAGACCACATGATCATTTAAATAATAAGTAAAGAGTGCTTGCGGTGACACCATGTAGACATTCTCTTTTGAGTAGTAAATAGTTCTGAAAAGAACCGACTGGTTACAACTCAATGTTTCGATCAGTATGCTCTGATTCTCCTGAAGACGATCAGAGAATACTGACCGTAAACAGCCTTTACTTATCCTTTTTCACCATGCAAAGTTACAAGTCTTACTTACATTTACAAGTCTTGCCCATATTACACTAGTAATTACCTGCTTAGAAGATAACCACTTAATTATCTGAAAGCTAACTCGATGTGAAGTTGGTAAAGGTGACAATCAACCTGACAAATTATTCTCATTACAGAGGAAAATGTATGCAAAATTACATAAATTTGCCAGATTGAAACTTTTCTGCTCCAAGTGTATTCTGTCAAAGTTGTGAATGCTTTTTCACACTTTACATGACGCAGATTCTACATTGAGCTGAAACTCATTATTGATTGGTTATTGTATATCTTGTTTCAAAGAAATTAAGCAAATAATTATGGAGAAGCAGTTTTGCCAACATTTCCAATGCTGTACCCTGCATATAACCATAAATGTTCGTATGTTTTCAAGTCATAACTTTAAGGAATAAAAAAAATTCACCTTCAACTTTGTGTCAGAAGTATAAATCTAGCATATTTGACAGAGCATTTTATTCTATTTTAATGCAAATTATACAATAATAGTATATGTGCAGCGTGTTATAGGAGTGATATTTCTATATATATTAACAGATTTAACACAGATATAGGATAACTGTTAAACAGTGAATTTATCTACCTCGCCAACATCAGTAATCGCTTGATCGTTGATTGTATACTGAATCTTGCATTTGAGTCGAACTTTCTCCTGTGGATCAAAGCAAAAAGAAATTCCAAATGAGTTTTTATCTCAACAGATTTGGATTCATACCGTCACGATCAGAACAGACTTTCAACAGGGCATGGAATAGGTGTTCTAGTTTAAGATGAATACTTTGACTGAAAATTACTGTCTCATTTATGCAGCAGCAACGGTAATATAACCTTATCACCCTTATCAGGGTGGTAAAAATGACAGTGAAAACCAATCAAAGATGCCCCAGTGTGCACATTCAACACAGTCAGTTGAATGGTTTTCATCACTATAGCTACTTGCCACTAAAGTTCAGCTATAGTAGGAGGGTTAATTTGATAACCTGATATTTACCAATGCTGTACCTTCCCTTTAAAACAGCTACTCTACACTGTACTCAAGCATTTCTCAATATTACCTACCTTCTGTGTGTTTGCTATGAGCATGACTTGAGTAATTGCTGCTGGGGGTAGAATGGAATTAAAAGCTGGTAGGTCCGTAGCTGATGGTGGCTGTAGATTAACTCTCACCATCTGAATAAGAATCACACATAAGGGTAAATGAATCAAGTTTAGACTCTGCAGAGGAAGTTAACAAAATGTTAACCCAGCAAGTTTTAGGCATAAAAAAAAAATATTTGATTCAAAGTACTAAAATTGAGACCCCTGCACTCTATTACGTCTCTCCAGCAAGTATTAGGCATTTGAAAAAAGAAAAAAAAATTAGGCACTTTTTGTTTTTTTGACCTCGAAAAAAAATGTCTCCAATCTGCTTCTAAATAACATGGATGATAGCCCTGGGTCTGCATAACACAGCCAACTGATTTATAGCCTTCTTGGACAAGGATTTAACAACGACACAACGTAATAAAAGTGAAGGTCCAACATTGGTATTTGGGAATGTACCTTCACTTCAACCTCTGGTATTCAAGAAATAATTTTAAAACTAACCCGTGAAAATTTCATCACAATAAGTGTTCACGTTTGCAAGAAAAATTCTTAAATCTTTTTATTAAAATTTTAGTCTGTGAGCTTGTGGAGTCCATACGCATTTTCGGGTACAATCTTTGAAACTCTCAGGATCTCCTATAAATATGTCAACAAATACAAAGCTGTTTGATGCCATTTTTTCCTATGCCCCCTATGGCGGCCATATTGAATTTTAAAATGGCCGCCATATTTAGCATATTATGTGCATACTGTATGCATGGAAAAGGTCAAAATATTACGAAACTGATATGGAGCTTCATTTTTCTACATTTATTAACTCTGGTAACACTATGAAATTCTTTCATATGATATTAAAGGTGTTGCAGGCATTTGAAAATTCAAATTTGTCACCATTTAAGGCATATTAGAGATACTTTTTGTATCGTTTCAGTCAACAGGGGCTATCAAGCACTGATCATGAGTTAAAATAATTGTAAATGAATATTACATTTAAAACCATTGACAGATTAGCATACATGTATAGTGGATTTTTTATATTTGTAACAAGGATTAACCAAATAACCAAGGTAAGACTGTACCTTTAAGCATGTTGTTTTGTTATGAAATATATACATATAAATACATATATAAAAAGGAACACAAATCATGACCACTTACACAAGTGCCACTTGACAACCCAACTATCTTATTAATAATATAATACAAATATATAAGTATATGTTATTTATAACTAAATTATCTACCAACTATGGCATAACGGAAATTTACGAAAAGAGCAAAACGTTCACAATCAAAACAGAAAATGAAACAATTTTCACTTGAACGCTCGACTAAAACCAAAAAATACAAAAATAGTCTACTGACTACTAGAACAAATAGTCTACTGACTACACTAGTAGAACAAAGTGAACAATTCATCACAAACCTTTCCAAAGCAAAACTATCTCAAATTGAAAAAAAAAATGCTCTGGGTAAAGGTTTAAACTTTGTTCCAACTCCTGCTAAACCAACCCGTTCAACTCTTTTGAGTGAAATTGACGAATAAGAATTGAATTCCTGATACATAACAAACCTTCCAAAACTCATCTGTTCAAACCACCATCCACTTGGAATCCAAAAACTACACAGAGTGCAACACTTGAAACTATTTGGAAGCCACACAAAATAAACTTGCTCACATTCGTCTGAGAACTCGGAAAAAGAACATGAAAAACCCTGAACTATCAGCCCTCAAATATCTGAGGAACAACCCTGAAATCGTGATTAAATCATACGATAAAGGGAGAGGCACTGCATTATGAACCGCTCCGACTACCTACAGGTTGGATTATTACAAACATCTTGAATCAGAGCAATACACCGAGTTCGATCAAGATATTACACAAGAAACCATCCTTTTAATTCATAATGTCCAAACCAAAATGCGAAACAACACACTCTCGACAAACACACTCAGGCATATCTCGATCCGAGGTCACAGGCATGTCACATTCCAACAGTACTTTCTACCGAGAATTCACAAAACCCCACCAACAGGCACACCCTTTGTTGGAAGATCATTTTCTACTCCCTGTAGTAACCGCATATGTCCGCAAAACAGCAGATATACTGAGGAAACTCGAAGGAATAACATTTCCACAAAATGTGTCTTAATATCACAAGTATTGATGTTGTTAAAATGTACACAAATATCCGCAATAAACTGAGGCAATAAACTGTGTATGCAATGCCATCGACCAAACCAACTATCCATAGTTTATCAACAAATACATCCGCAAATTTCTGGAAGTAATACTCAACAGAAATTGTTTCCAATTTGGAAATAAAATCGGTTGTGCAATTAGCTTAACAGCCAGTCCGGAAATTTGTGACATAAAATTATACGATCTCGAAAATAAAATAGTACAACAGGCTGATCATATCCAAACATGGTGGCATACTAGACACAAAAGTGTACACCAAACCTACGGAAACATACATGTACCAGTTTCTACACAGAACCCCATCACACCCACCCCATGTGTTCAAAGCATTTATCTACTGAGAAACTCTGCGATATGCTAGAAACACCAACAATGAGGAAGATTTCACAGAAATACGTCCAAATTTCTCACAAAAAATTATTAGCTGAGATAAACAACGTAACACATAAAGTGTCACTGGCTAACTAGCCAAACTGATTCAAAAATTACCAAAAGATAAACAAAACAACGACTTATAATCCGTTCGTAAACCACAAAAGATGTGAAACAAGCAGGAAACAAACATTGGCCACTGATACAACAAAACCAACATACTCTCAGAAATATTTCCAAAACAACCATTTGTTGCATTCAGAAAGGCTCAAAACATTCGGGAGAAACTAACTCACTCCCAGGGACCCCAGGGGTCAGTTTGAGATTTCCATGTTACCATATAGAGCATTTTCTCTACATTTTGATGGAAAAAGAAAATCCTGAAACGTTGTTGGTAACATTGTTTCACAATAAATTTGGGAGGTCACTTTTGAAAATTGGGTCCAAGTTTAGGGTTTTGCCAGAGCCAGTCACATCTGGCTTTTTTTGAAAAACCAGATGAAACACTTAATGATCTGCTCTCTTTATTAGAGGAACAAATCACATAAACACAACGAAGGAACCCACTCATACAAAATGGACACATTACAACTGTTTGGAAACATCAATTATCCAAAAATAAGATAGGAGACAATCCGGTTCTAACTTCTATTGAACCAGTACTTGCAACTGATTGCCCGCAATTGATGAGGCATGAAAGCTTACAATGTAGCTATTGTATTGCTACCAAGGATCTGAAAAAATATCCCGTCTCTTCAACATATTTCCCCTTTTATGACCAAAAATAGGCCTACCTGTAAACAAAAGGTCAACTATTCCCACAAACTATATTGTCAAACTGACAAACAACGGAAATAGTCAGTTACGGACCCATATCATCTTGTATGAAAAATACAATTTGAAAAACAAATCAACAAAGATGTAGACGATGGTGGTGATGGGGGATGTTGATGGGGGATGTTGGTGGTGGTGGTGGTGGTAGGCGATGATATGATGGTGACAGTGACGGTGGTGATGACTGGGATGTCGATGATGATGGTACAATTTTTGTGAAATAAACATCACAATGTAACAAACAACATAAAAACTTCAACGTCAAAGGATTCTCACACATGACCCTTATATTCATCTCTGTTGACATGCTTCTACAACCGTTTTGCTAAATTCATACTCACATCATACAGCTGGGGGAAAATGGTAACTCATCGTAAGTTTTCAAGTTAAATTTTTACACATTTCTTAAAGTTGGACCAATTAATTACAAGTCAAACAACTGGCTAGTCCATAAAAAGACAATTCTTCTTAAGATAAACTGTGTGAGGTTTGAATTGTGCATGTTGTATTACAAGTTTACTGAACAGCAACTTTTACAGCAACGATATTGTGCCAGAAAATAGGCAGGAATATAGTGAAGACAGCCTTCATGAGATACGGTGGACACAGTTTGAGGGAGCTATTTGGTTCGGGTCAAACCTTTTTGTATACAAATTTAATCAAACCAAATCTCGCCCTTCCATTGTGTCTCAAGAAGGCTAATGACACTTAAAATGTGCGAATTGATTTGAAATGAATATGAAGAGTGCATTCCAAAGCAAGCTTGGTTAGTGTGACTCACTTCTATGAGGCGTGTACATTTAAACGGCTTCTGGCAAACTTCAATTTTAAAGCTTAAATTTAAGAATACTTCATTTCTAGATAAAACAAATTGAAAATAATTATTTTCTTTTTTTAAAGCACTAAATAAAGATTGTGTCAAACATATTCCACTGTTTTGGTAGAGAAGGCTCCATTGCAAGTAACAAGGTTCTTTTGCCAAAAGTCAAAGTAGCAATCGCAAGCATTCAAGTATTCCTACTTTTCTCCTACTTTTTCACCGAGGTCTGCCATAGCCTGCGATTGTATTCAGGAAGTAATAACACTGAAATTCGCTGGACGCCACTGCACGAAATTGTTAATAGTCTTCAACAGTTTCCAAGTCCTCTGATTTGTCATTTACCAGTAGTTGTTCAAAGAAAGCTGCCTTGTAGCGTGGGATCATGCTGGCAAGTGTCATCAAGTCAGTTTTCTTCAAAGCAGATATGCCCCTAGGTCTCTCCATCACTGGAACTGATGCTAGCGGGTCTTCACCATTCTCCATTTTCACTGTCAATTCGCGTGCAGAAACCTTCTTTAGGAATCCTAGCTCCAAGAAGTCTTCCTGATTATGAGATGTCTTGTAGAACATTTGTATGGAGCCACGCCTAAACTGCACGACCTTGATATCCTTGAGAAGTACTGATGTCTTCTTGGCCTGGTGTTCAAATAAGAACATCTGTTTGTGATCGATAGTTGCACACTTTAGCTGCTTGCGTGACTTTTCTATGAGCTCGATATAGTCTTGGAAATCATATACTTCGCTCTTGCTTTTTAACTTGGTGGTGATGGACCCGTGTACACTATCTGCTGCCATGAATGTATGGCCAGGTTCTAAGTACTTCAGAGATATACAGGTGATGCCAATGGAAGGATTGTTAACCATGCGAGGAAATGCTGAAAACAGCGTCCAGTTTTTGTTTTGGGCACTGCAGTTATCAGCAAAGAGGATTACCTCCTGGATATCTCTGTTGAACCGAAGAAAAGTCAAATATGCACTTGCAACATTGTAGGCTTTCCTCCCGGCTTCTCCCTCGTGCCACAGAACAGCCACCGCTGGTGCATCTTTGCCAGGTGAAGCGAAAGTCTCGTTGAAAAGCACAAGTTTTCGGCTGAAGTAATAGTCCTTGGTGGGTAATTTTGGCATGCAAATTGTCTTTTGCATGTCTACAGTTGTTACAAGGACTTGGTCATCATTCTTCATCCGCTCTGTGTCTGCATTGAGAGCTGCCCTTGCTTGGGCAGCTCTGGTTTTGTGTTCAACATATCCAGAACAAGCGTGGCAGTTACAGGTACTGCAGTTATGGGGGAGGTCATCCGCCGATGCTTGTAGTGGTGGATGTGCTTGTTCGTGGATGAGGCATGTTTTACACAGGTCATTTTCAGGAGACGAGAATGAAATATTCATAGAGCTGAATACCTTGTAGTAGTATTGGAAGGAACATTGGTCTTGGCCAGATGCCTGTTGACTTTCATTGAAGACCTGATGCATTGAACACTAGAGATGCATTGATACTAGAGATGACCAAATTGGATTGATCCGTGGCGATTTAAAATCCATCCATATTTTATTAAATATCAACCATCCGTTATTTAAAACGTTCAATATGACTAATAAACATCCCATAACCCCATAAGATACAATTATTTCATCAAAAAAAGCGATATTATACCATTTTTGAGAGTGATTTTGCAGCCGTTTACAGAAAAAAATATATGGCCGCCCGCTTCGTCTTTGAAAGTACTACCTCCAAAAATCTTCTAGTAACTTTCAAACCGCATGGAATATAACGTCATCGCCTGAAACACATAATACTACAGATTGTTCTTTAAGTATATCAACTTGAAACATCGGATTGACTTATCATTATTGTGATAGAAGGGTCAAAAAATCCACGGAAATACCCAAATTTCGACACTTCTGGAGATCTCATGAAATCACGGAGAGGTGAGAAAAACAGTTACGTGATTGAGAATGTTATGTAGAGTGGAAATGGCCACTAAAACACGTACTGCGCTTGCGCAAAAGTAATTTTAACCACCGTTTCGAGGGGAAGTCACATGCGATGAACAGGTCATCCGGGTTAAAAATTGTCTTTCACTAAAACTAGCGGGATGCCGCGCTTCGCGCGGCACCCGCTAGGTGTGGGTGATGTGTGAGTATTAAATGTTGCGGGTTTTGTGCCGACTTCTTTGCTGGTTTATGTAATGTAATATGGGGTAACGGGGTCTAATTTGCAGGGGGCACTCAAGGGTCATCATTTTCTAGAATGAGCTTGGTGATTGGTTAATTTTTGAGCGGGGGGGGGGGCATGTAAAAAGTCAAAGTGACATAACACAACAGCGCCCTCGGGTTTTTAACATGGTAGGACAGTGAATATTGAATAAATAAATGTACTGAAAAGAAATACATGTACACAGAAAACGGGTATCCTAGTATTTTCGTACAGTTCAGACACAGATATGTGCAAAAAATGTCTCTTTTGAAATTGATTGCATGGCCCCTTCAAGTCATGAAAAGGGGGAAATAAATATGAATAACATTAAATTTGCAGATGAAATCTGCACTGTTTCCTGAGGCCCCCACCCCCTTAATATAAAATAGGACGCAGTTTGAGTTTAAATTGTTGCCATGGCGCTGTAGGTTTTTAAAACCTTTTTAAAATATTCAAAATTGGGAGAAAAGATTCCCAAAATTGTTTTGTGTGAGAAATGTCCTGAAACCTAAGTGCATAAGCTGTTGTGATTGTCAGATCTTAAATCGTTTTATATTACCTCAAAGTTGAAAGACTGATGGTATCTACACTGGCAATTGTGAAATCATTTTGGGCTTTTCTAACAGTTCAAGTTCTACTTCTATGTATGTAAAATCAAAGGTCAGAGTCCCTATTTCATCGGTTGAAAATTGTTTTCACAAATCAGCAAGCTGAGGAATACAGAACTGCTATAAAAATATATATTATAACATAGGGCCTATATTATAATATATCTTATAATATATATTATATGAATCTGGGACTGAGAAATAATTTAAATTGTGTTAAACTTTACTTTGAAAATGCAGTGAACTCTCCAAAAAGACATGAATCTGGGACTGAGAAATAATTCACATTGTGTTAAGAAATTATTTGAAAGTGCACTGAACTCTCCATAGACTTTGTACACAATCGAAGACATGGCGTCTGGATACTACAGGCTTTCAAAAGTATTACATGGGTACTGAGGTTAATTGATGTTTGGTATTTATTATCAAATATCAAACAACAAAAAGGGTTTTGTAAATGTTGATCATGTTGATTAAAATTGTTTATTGATGTTTGGAGATAGCTGTGATAATCGTAGCTCTTGGTCACGTCCCTAAGACCTGGGACTAAAGAGCTACGCGAAATAAATCATCAACAAAGAGTCGAGTCGACACACCGACGTCATTACCGACCAATCAGGAGGTCCGTCTGAAACAGAGAATCAGACATTTCGCAACGCGGCAGTTCGGTACTGTTCGTGGTATGTGGCACCCGGCCTCCTCGACCAACGCTCACCGAAAGCCGCGGAGTAATAACCAATGTTGCTCATGTTGATTAAAAATGTTTACGGATGTTTGGTATTTTATTGTTTTATTATCAAACAACAAAAACAACAAACATTCCAAACGTGTGTTGTAAATGTGGATGAAAATTGTCTTTTGAGCACAAAGGTCACGTGTGTAGGTACGGAGTTCATTGATGAAAAATAAGACCAATCAGGGGTCCGTCTGAAACAGCCAAGCAGACATCTCGAACCACAGCAGTCAGGAGTGTTCGCCTCATCTGGCACCCCGCCCGACCCCTCGATCACCGAGGATAGCCGCGAAGTCACCCGACCAAGCTTAACGATCATTGCGGGTGTCCGGCTGCCGTTGCACGCAATCCACGCAATCGCGGGTAGACGTCGGAACACCAACAACGCAGACCCCAACCCACGGGTACCCCGAAATTGACCCCAGGACGCATCAATTCAGCAGGGTGCGGGCGCCGGTTGACGCGAAACATGGCGGCGCCCTGAAAGAAACATGGCGGCGCCCTGACAAAAACATGGCGGCGCCCTGAAACAAAGATGGCGGCGCCCCGTGTTTGCACTAACAAAGATGGCGACTTAACGATCATTATAGTATAGACTAGCGGGATGCCGCGCTTCGCGCGCACCGCTAGGTGTGGGTGATGTGAGTATTAAATGTTGCGGGTTTTGTGCCGACTTCTTTGCTGGTTTATGTAATGTAATATGGGGTAACGGGGTCTAATTTGCAGGGGGCACTCAAGGGTCATCATTTTCTAGAATGAGCTTGGTGATTGGTTAATTTTTGAGCGGGGGGGGGGGCATGTAAAAAGTCAAAGTGACATAACACAACAGCGCCCTCGGGTTTTTAACATGGTAGGACAGTGAATATTGAATAAATAAATGTACTGAAAAGAAATACATGTAGACAGAAAACGGGTATCCTAGTATTTTCGTACAGTTCAGACACAGATATGTGCACAAAATGTCTCTTTTGGAAATTGATTGCATGGCCCCTTCAAGTCATGAAAAAAGGGGGAAATAAATATGAATAACATTAAATTTGCAGATGAAATCTGCACTGTTTCCTGAGGCCCCCACCCCCTTAATATAAAATAGGACGCAGTTTGAGTTTAAATTGTTGCCATGGCGCTGTAGGTTTTTAAAACCTTTTTAAAATGCATGGCCCCTTCAAGTCATGAAAAAAGGGGGAAATAAATATGAATAACATTAAATTTGCAGATGAAATCTGCACTGTTTCCTGAGGCCCCCACCCCCTTAATATAAAATAGGACGCAGTTTGAGTTTAAATTGTTGCCATGGCGCTGTAGGTTTTTAAAACCTTTTTAAAATATTCAAAATTGGGAGAAAAGATTCCCAAAATTGTTTTGTGTGAGAAATGTCCTGAAACCTAAGTGCATATGCTGTTGTGATTGTCAGATCTGAAATCGTTTTATATTACCTCAAAGTTGAAAGACCGATGGTATCTACACTGGCAATTGTGAAATCATTTTGGGCTTTTCTAACAGTTCAAGTTCTACTTCTATGTATGTAAAAATCAAGGTCAGAGTCCCTATTTCATCGGTTGAAAATTGTTTTCACAAATCAAGCAAGCTGAGGAATACAGAACTGCTATAAAAATATATATTATAACATAGGGCCTATATTATAATATATCTTATAATATATATTATATGAATCTGGGACTGAGAAATAATTTAAATTGTGTTAAACTTTACTTTGAAAATGCAGTGAACTCTCCAAAAGACATGAATCTGGGACTGAGAAATAATTCACATTGTGTTAAGAAATTATTTGAAAGTGCACTGAACTCTCCATAGACTTTGTACACAATCGAGGACATGGCGTCTGGATACTACAGGCTTTCAAAAGTATTACATGGGTACTGAGGTTAATTGATGTTTGGTATTTATTATCAAATATCAAACAACAAAAGGGTTTTGTAAATGTTGATCATGTTGATTAAAATTGTTTATTGATGTTTGGAGATAGCTGTGATAATCGTAGCTCTTGGTCACGTCCCTAAGACCTAGGACTAAAGAGCTACGCGAAATAAATGCATCAACAAAGAGTCGAGTCGACACACCGACGTCATTACCGACCAATCAGGAGGTCCGTCTGAAACAGAGAATCAGACATTTCGCAACGCGGCAGTTCGGTACTGTTCGTGGTATGTGGCACCCGGCCTCCTCGACCAACGCTCACCGAAAGCCGCGGAGTAACTCAACCAATGTTGCTCATGTTGATTAAAAATGTTTACGGATGTTTGGTATTTATTGTTTTATTATCAAACAACAAAAACAACAAACATTCAAACGTGTGTTGTAAATGTTGATGAAAATTGTCTTTTGAGCACAAAGGTCACGTGTAGGTACGGAGTTCATTGATGAAAAATAAGACCAATCAGGGGGTCCGTCTGAAACAGCCAACCAGACATCTCGAACCACAGCAGTCAGGGAGTGTTCGCCTCATCTGGCACCCCGCCCGACCCTCGATCACCGAGGATAGCCGCGAAGTCACCCGACCAAGCTTAACGATCATTGCGGGTGTCCGGCTGCCGTTGCACGCAATCCACGCAATCGCGGGTAGACGTCGGAACACCAACAACGCAGACCCCAACCCACGGGTACCCCGAAATTGACCCCAGGACGCATCAATTCAGCAGGGTGCGGGCGCCAGTTGACGCGAAACATGGCGGCGCCCTGAAAGAAACATGGCGGCGCCCCGAAACAAAGATGGCGGCGCCCTGAAACAAAGATGGCGGCGCCCCGTGTTTGCACTAACAAAGATGGCGACTTAACGATCATTATAGTATGGACTAGCGGGATGCCGCGCTTCGCGCGGCACCCGCTAGGTGTGGGTGATGTGTGAGTATTAAATGTTGCGGGTTTTGTGCCGACTTCTTTGCTGGTTTATGTAATGTAATATGGGGTAACGGGGTCTAATTTGCAGGGGGCACTCAAGGGTCATCATTTTCTAGAATGAGCTTGGTGATTGGTTAATTTTTGAGCGGGGGGGGGCATGTAAAAAGTCAAAGTGACATAACACAACAGCGCCCTCGGGTTGTTAACATGGTAGGACAGTGAATATTGAAGAAATAAATGTACTGAAAAGAAATACATGTAGACAGAAAACGGGTATCCTAGTATTTTCGTACAGTTCGAGACACAGATATGTGCACAAAATGTCTCTTTTGAAATGGATTGCATGGCCCCTTCAAGTAATGAAAAAAGGGTGAAATAAATATGAATAAAATTATATTTGCAGATGAAATCTGCACTGTTTCCTGAGGCCCACACCCCCTTAATATAAAATAGGACGCAGTTTGAGTTTAAATTGTTTGCCATGGCGCTGTAGGTTTTAAAACCTTTTTAAAATATTCAAAATTGGGAGAAAAGATTCCCAAAATTGTTTTGTGTGAGAAATGTCCTGAAACCTAAGTGCATAAGCTGTTGTGATTGTCAGATCTGAAATCGTTTTATATTACCTCAAAGTTGAAAGACCGATGGTATCGACACTGGCAATTGTGAAATCATTTTGGGCTTTTCTAACAGTTCAAGTTCTACTTCTATGTATGTAAAATCAAAGGTCAGAGTCCCTATTTCATCGGTTGAAAATTGTTTTCACAAATCAGCAAGCTGAGGAATACAGAACTGCTATAAAAATATATATTATAACATAGGGCCTATATTATAATATATCTTATAATATATATTATATGAATCTGGGACTGAGAAATAATTTAAATTGTGTTAAACTTTACTTTGAAAATGCAGTGAACTCTCCAAAAAGACATGAATCTGGGACTGAGAAATAATTCACATTGTGTTAAGAAATTATTTGAAAGTGCACTGAACTCTCCATAGACTTTGTACACAATCGAGGACATGGCGTCTGGATACTACAGGCTTTCAAAAGTATTACATGGGTACTGAGGTTAATTGATGTTTGGTATTTATTATCAAATATCAAACAACAAAAAGGGTTTTGTAAATGTTGATCATGTTGATTAAAATTGTTTATTGATGTTTGGAGATAGCTGTGATAATCGTAGCTCTTGGTCACGTCCCTAAGACCTAGGACTAAAAGAGCTACGCGAAATAAATGCATCAACAAAGAGTCGAGTCGACACACCGACGTCATTACCGACCAATCAGGAGGTCCGTCTGAAACAGAGAATCAGACATTTCGCAACGCGGCAGTTCGGTACTGTTCGTGGTATGTGGCACCCGGCCTCCTCGACCAACGCTCACCGAAAGCCGCGGAGTAACCCAACCAATGTTGCTCATGTTGATTAAAAATGTTTACGGATGTTTGGTATTTTATTGTTTTATTATCAAACAACAAAACAACAAACATTCCAAACGTGTGTTGTAAATGTTGATGAAAATTGTCTTTTGAGCACAAAGGTCACGTGTAGGTACGGAGTTCATTGATGAAAATAAGACCAATCAGGGGTCCGTCTGAAACAGCCAACCAGACATCTCGAACCACAGCAGTCAGGAGTGTTCGCCTCATCTGGCACCCCGCCCGACCCCTCGATCACCGAGGATAGCCGCGAAGTCACCCGACCAAGCTTAACGATCATTGCGGGTGTCCGGCTGCCGTTGCACGCAATCCACGCAATCGCGGGTAGACGTCGGAACACCAACAACGCAGACCCCAACCCACGGGTACCCCGAAATTGACCCCAGGACGCATCAATTCAGCAGGGTGCGGGCGCCAGTTGACGCGAAACATGGCGGCGCCCTGAAAGAAACATGGCGGCGCCCTGAAAAAAACATGGCGGCGCCCCGAAACAAAGATGGCGGCGCCCTGAAACAAAGATGGCGGCGCCCCGTGTTTGCACTAACAAAGATGGCGACTTAACGATCATTATAGTATGGAAGTTAGGACGTTCACGCAGCGCCCTCACGCGGATTTGCAAGTGCTTAGTCATGGCAGTTTGACCAGTGTGTAACGTACGGGGTCGTAGGCCTAACCTAGGCAGTTTCATGAAAATTTCAAGTTGTTTTGATCACACTGATGTTATTTTTATCTGAAAGTACTTTCAATATGCTTTAAAATGAGGGGTCAACCACTTCTATAGGGTGAGCCTAAGTGAGGTTACACGACTTTTAGTGTTCGGAAAATCTGTGCCATTTCATATGCAAAATGGACAATCAAAATTTGTGACCAGATGAGCTATATATAGTTACTGTACATACTACATAGGAATATACTAACAAATTTTACATGTGTTTTTACATGTATTAAGAACAATTATATTTGGCACAAATATGATCATTATATTATTGTGTTCACTGAAGCATATCATTTTCTGTTTACCTCATTATTTATTCAAAATGGCTGCCAAAATCTAAGATGGCCGCCACAGGCATTTGCAGGTAAATTACACATACCCTGACTTTGAAACAATAAGAAACACGTACATGTACTTGTTGTTTTAACTGTCATTTTCTTTCTCCTTTTGCAGATCCATGGACATTCTGAGACCCATGACATATAAATACAAATCCCCTACTGCAATATCTTCCAGTCCTCTCTCGACTCCCAGAATCCATACTGGATGACAATATCAAATATTTTGTTCTGCTCTTTGTTTTGGTCTTTGGAGCTGTTGCGTGGATACATTTAGTTTTTCTCTCAAGGCTTCTTGCAGATTTCCAGATCCATCGAAGCAAACGAATAGCTTGCCAATGGAGTATTTAACCTATAATAAAATTAACAAGAACAAAAAAACATGAAAAATAGACTACATAAAATTAAAAATGTATTTTAAAGCATGTTGAAAGCACTTTCAGATAAAAATAACATCAGTGTGATCAAAACAACTTGAAATTTTAATGAATCTGCCTACCATAGCAAAAATAATCTATAATACTATATAGGCCTAGCTACTATATCAAAATAATCAACAACGACTTTTTTTTTTTTAATTATCCAATTGGAAGGTCGGTTTTTATTTTAATTTCATCCTAAATTGTACAAATTACATACACAAATTGCACAAATCTGCTAACATTTGCATAATTTAGGCGAACCCCCCTATTTTGGAAAATGGAATGACCCACTTCATAACATATTTCGGCATGCGTGGGGCAGAGTCCATTTTTCATATGGGTTATACCATTTCAATAACTAAATACGATGTGGCATAATATTTATCCAAATTACAACATTTTATTATAAATTTCATGATAAAAATTCACAAAATGACCCATTAGACATCATTTATGTGGTATTTTCCCCCTTAACAATCACGCAGCATGATAAAATATGCAGCAAAATTATACAATTTTTTTCCCCTGGGATCTTCGATTCGCACATCGCATAAAACTTTTCCGCATCGCATAAAACTTTTTTGCGAAGACTTTCATGAAAAGTATTGCTGGTTTTAAGATGATTAACCCTCCGACGAGAGACCTACCCGCGACTTTATTCGAACGTAGCACCCCTCCACTTTCCAGTGGCACCCCTATCCCCTAGGGAATTAATTATATTAAAATTGTTCTCTGCATTCCCCATTGACTTTTTACATCCAAATGACTTCCCCACATGCCCTGCTATTGTCTAGAATTATTTTCAATCCCCAGATGACAAGACGTTGGCATAACCCCTCCTCTTTTCAGTGGCACCCTAATTTACCTACTGTAAAAAAACAGTAGGGCTTACGCGTCGGAGGTTGTAATTATATTTTTAAAAAAATTCTGCATTCCCCATTGACTTTTTACATCCAAATGACTTCCACACATGCCCAGCTATTGTTTGGTATTATTTACAACCCTAGATGACACACAACGGCTGTGTAGTGTATCTGTCTCCTGTATAATCTGCAAACAGTGCAAACAAGCGCCTGGTTTATCTCTCCGCATGTAACCCAACCTGTCTGTGGGGTGGGGGTTATGCCTGGCACTGGCTGTCGCAAGACATCAAACAACGCAGTCTGATGGTCAACAGATGGTTCCACTTATCAGTGGGTTAGATTTAGGGGGGTCTTTATGTTTACACAATGGATGGTTGATTTTCTGCACAGACATATGGCAGCATTTTCTTTTCAGCCAGAAAAAAAAACTACACAGCTCTGGGAACTGACACCCCTTCTAAGATATGTGGAATGGTCCCCTTTAGGATATCAATGACTCTCAGCCATCTGTGGGTTTTTTTTCTGGGAGAAACAATGAAATAAATAAATTCTGCCACTTTGGTGTGGCTGTCTATCTCGTCGGAGGGTTAAATAACGTAGATTGATATTTCTTCATTTCTAAATTACTACGGGGTACCCCTATTATGCCTAAGTATGATCGAAGTTGGAGGGGGAAAAATAACGTTCAACTTACCTCGAAAACGGCGATCTATTTGGACGACGGCAAAAACTTTTGTCAAGATTTTCGCGGTATGCGATGCATAACTTTGCATGAAAATAAAATGGCTTCCCTATAGATCCGGCTCCCATCACATCAACACTAAAAACGATCAATCCGCCGATGGGGGTGTAATGCGGTTCGTGCCGGTTTGCAGCGAGCAGCGTTAGCACGGTCGACAGGTTGTGAGCTTAAAGATACGTAATATGAAGTGCGCCGCCAACGTTGGCTTCCGTGAATCTGCCTACCTACCCTTGCCTGCATCATGCAACATTATAATTTATATGGGCGCTGATTACATTGGACCTTCATCTATCTACTGATTACCTCTGAGTTCTATAGGATTATATTTAAGACTTAAGCATGTAAAAGATAGACATACCTTGGTTTTTTTCCAATGCCCTTTGGAGAATTTGAAAGCCCCTGCTGTGCAGCTTGAGGTTGAACATGGCCGCCATTATACATTTGATGAGTTAGAATGGTGATAGCGCCCTCAATAGTTCAAGTATTTTTATGGCAAATGAGCTTATCTCACAGAGATGGACATGTCTTAACTTAAGGTTTTTTTTATGGCAAAACAGCCTATCTTAAAGTAAACTTGTTTTGCCATAAACACTCAACATTATGTTTTGAACTCATTTGAAAGGCAGATCTATGTATCTTAGACTTAGTATGTTTTACCAAATAAAAATAAAGTATGCATGACTTAATTCAAAGTTAGACGTTTCTCAAACTTAGATATTTTTTTGGCAAAACAGCTTATCTTCAAGTTAAGTTGTTTTACCCTAAACACTCCACATTAGGTTATAATCAATTTGGATGGCAAAGTAGTCTATCTTGGACTTACAATGTTTTACCAAGCAAAACAAGAGACTGTGAATGACTTAGGTTAGAGATAAGGCGTTTTGCCATACAAAACCAGAGTGAACGTGTGCAAAGAATGTGAGATAGGACATGCTATCTTCAAAACAATCCATCGTACGCCTTTGAAACTTTCACAAATGAAAAGAGCGCCCTCAATTTACCCAAAAATGATCTTATCTCAAAAATCAAAATTTTCGAGTTGGGCTGTTTTGCCATGGAAGGGCCGCGATATTGCCTGGTATTTTGGTCAGGAGTACCAGGTAATTTGGACTATTTTGTTCCCAAATGGTCGTTGCGTGAACTTGGTCTTAGCAGCGTGAAAATGTACATGTACATTGTAAATACTATGTGTAAACAAGTGGGCACAACAGCATGGCAATGCAGGGAAAAAGCACAGCAACTCGTTGCCGTGAAAAGTGGCATTTTTAAAGGGCATCACGGCAGAGGGTGAGAGCATCGACGGCAATTGCCGTCGTGTAATTTCAGGGCTGATATAGGCCTATCGGTGACAATATTTTGACTCGCCCAGCGGGCTACTGAAGGTAGGGTTTTGACTCGCCCGCCGCCGTTTTCACTCGCATTTGGCGAGCGGGCGACCGCTAAGGTCGAACCCTGATGGAATCGTGTTGTCAGGCACTGCTACCTATTTGCCCTTGTTCATATTGTACCTTAAAGTTTTAAAGTATTCTGATATTTTACAAATGGTTATTATCTCGTTCGATTAAATTGAAATGTTGCTTGATAACAAATAATGCCAGTTTCAACGAATCTATATAAATGACTTATACGTTAAAAATATATTGCTGTAATTTCCCTGTGATGAGAGTAATGTTTGCGGTCCAACATTTCATTGAGAAAGATGTCTAAAATTTTGCAAGAAATAATTTGCTGTTAGTGTTGTTATTTTAGAAAATCTCCGATAACAATCCAATCATAATGTTAGATGGATATATTATACATTCAGCTGTAAAGTTACACATTACAGATAGAAATTGAGCGCAATTTCGTAAAAATATATAATAACGCTATTATTTTATTAACTCGTGCACAAAATGAGATTTCAACTACTAAAGCCATATTTCGATTGGTGAAAATTAGGAAATTACCTAAGAGAAAGGTTTAATACATGCATTTTGTAAGTTCATTTTCAATTAATGAAATAAAAAAGTCCAGGAACAGTAGTAGTCTCCTCTACAGACCCTAGAGACACCCACAAACAGAAGCGTACGAACAGAAGTTCTTCAGTAAATAATAACTTAATACCAACTTTATACCAAGCGGATGTGAAACTTGATCGTTTATGTTTTTGAGGATGCAAATTACCTTTCAAAAACAAAGTCATTTCGGATCAAACTACCATAAAACCATAGAAAAATGTACTGATTAACAAGATATTTTTTGTGAATTGCCGGTAAAATTACAAAAAACATAAAACATAAAATAACAATGAATTGTGCGGTTCCTATCCCGCCTTCCCCCTAAGATTTGTTAATAACATGCCCGGTATTGTGACATGTTTTCATTATAGATTGTTCCCCCACCATATCGTGTTTCATGTTCAAAGCGACAACCTTTGACTGGTATATTATTTACTCTGGTAAGTTTTGTTTGTTTGTGTTTTGGGTTTAAAAAAAAATGCTTTTGAGGTTTTTCGGTTTGCGAAATGAACTAAACCAGTCCCCCTCTCCGCCTTTCTCTTCGTTTTCATTCATACTTCATTCATAAAACAAAGGTAGAGTATATGATACCTGCAACCTTAGGCCTTTGACAAATTTTCCAACTTTATCGGCCTCCTCCTCATTCTCTGGAGACTATAAAACAATTCATAACACAACAAAGGTGCAGTTAATTATTACCGACAAGTGGTCCCCTGCAGTTACATCTTGGAGTTACGTCTTTGAATCTAGATCCAGGGTCAGGAAGAGGGGTTTACATCAACTGACACCAAAGTATTGGTCTGAGGGGAGGACGGGGATTCAGACAATGGAAGAGGCACCATATTATGCTGGCCAGAGTTTTCAAATATTTAGTCTATAGGCCTATACAATATAATATGCTATTTTATTTTACAAACAGGCAGGAAACTAAGTCTGACAGTTTTGTTATAATAATAATAATAATTTTAATAACACTAATAATATGTAGATTTTATATAGCGTCTATTTAGTAATAGAACAATATTTCTATTTAGGCGATTACAAAATCATACATAAACGTAATAAGAGAGACATAGTAGTATTACGAGTACAAATAAAAGCACTAGATCATTCACATCACATAGGCGAATTATGTATCAATTAATCAGTTGACAATCCCTACCTCGGGTAGCGGCCTGCCTCCAGATGATGATTTTCACTATCACCTTTGATAGTAAACCTTTTTCCAGCGGGACCAGGCGATCTGTTTACGCCTTGATAACGTCCAGTCGGATGACTTCCTGAGGGACGATTCATGAATGATGTTTCCCATCAGTCACCTGGACTAGGACAAGACACAACACAGCAAACACTAGGAACATCTTGCCAGAAAACATCTTGTAACTTTCTGTATCGTATCTCTTCTTCAGATGTGACTTGTTTGCCCTTCACCGACGTCTTAGCACTGGGTACTCTGTGCTTTCCAATAATCTGCAGGGAAAAATCCACAGGCAAAATTAATTATTGATTAATAATTTCTCAAACGCAAACATTCCATCAATGAGTGTTTATAATGTTTTTACGATTGTATGGGGAGAGGGAAAGGTAGCAAGACCCATGACCTACCCTACCCCCCACCCAACTGACACCCCTACCCCACCAACTGGAGGTCGGGCCAGCCAGCCGCGCCACCATAGGTGGAAGTCGGCAAAGGGAATCATGTATAGAGGTCGGGCTACCATCGGCGGGAGGTCAGCGGACCCTACGTCGGTCCGCTCCTTCAGAAAAACAAATGATCTAGTAGAATTAGCTTTTATAATAAGCTATATTAATATATGATTCAATTATGCTTCATAGTATAGCATCCCTTTGCAGTCGCACCAGTTGGTTCGTTTCCCTGTCGACGACGATATAGTTATTCATTGCTTTGAGGAACATTTTTAATTTTACACAATGAATTCAAAACAAAATCTGAACGACCAGGTGTTTTGTTTTTTATTTAACAAAATTAAAATAAATATTCAGAAGCGAAGTCTGTCTGTTTGGTACTGTGCGTACCCTTATTTTTAACGCAAAGTTAATTCTGACGAAAACCTGTCTGTACAGTTATTCGTTGCTTTGAGGAATATTTTAACTTTTATATAATATAAAATCAAATTGAAATCTAAACCACCCGGTGTTTTGTTTTTTAATTCTACAAAATTTATTCAGAAGCTAAGCCTGTCTGTGTGGTACTGACTGTGGATGATTTTATTTTTAAAGAAAGTTAATTCCAAAAATTAATTTTAACACACAAATGCATAATGGTAGATTGTACAACAGAAATTCTGATCAGCAGAAAAAATATCGCCCCGCCCGGAGGCATTGTATGGATTCAGGCGCACAACATCAGTCAAACTGTTTTTTTTAAACCAATGGTATTACTCTGTCAATACATCATTCAGTATTCGCACTGTGCTATAAATATTTGGCATTTCTTAACATATCCATCGAACTAATAAGCTTTGATTTACATTTTACGTTTGAATCTCTCACTGAAAATTCTAAACACTACCAACTTTTTAATCTAGGTAGGCCTAGATAATTATTTCGTCATAAAAGCAATCATCAAAAACATTTGACGCTAACAAACATATATAGGGGCCTGAGCTATTTCAACGAAATAATATTTCAACAAAATATAATATTTAAATTGAAATAGTTTTATTATTTTTATTTTGTAGTAACCAATCAGAGTGGCTGAATTGTTCCACCCAGGTGAAGTATTGATAACGAGTAAAACCTTGAGCCCCCCCCCCCCTTCCCCCACTGGCAACCCTACTGCTATGGGTTCATCCATCCAATCTCCAAAAAGACCTGGTTATTCTTCTGGGCTGGGCTCTCCAAAGTCTTCGTTTTCAAGGACAAAGTCTTCTTCATCTATCAAATCTCTCAGAGTAGCAACCACATTCTCAGCCTCTAGCTGTATCAGCTGTAAAGAAATTAGTTTATGACAGTGTAACATAAACCATGTACAATAAAGGTTTATTTTCTTTAATTAAAACAACATCGGACAAAGAATATTATTGTTTTCATAATTCGACTCGATTCTGTTTCTGAAGCATCCAATTTATTAATATTAACCCATTCTATGTTTCAAGTTTTCTACTGCCCTTTGATAACGGTCTTTTTGGACAAACGAGCCATTTCTCTGAACCCCCTTTGTCTTAAATTTAGACAAGCCTAGGGGTACATTGCATTGTACCCGTGTGAAAACAAATGTAACCCAACCGAGTCACCTTTGCAAAGTTACCCCTTCAATGGACAGGATCACCCCAGTATTGGCAAAAATGTGTAAATAACAGTGATGTAAATGTAACCCCAGTGTACAAAAGGCTTTTCCAAATACGAGACAACTTGGCTCAGTGAAAACTAGTTTACAATATTTTAATTACCTTACCTCTCAAAAAACAAAAAACAAAAACAAAACATTAATTAATGATTGCTTTAACCCCTTAAACATTCCCTACCCTGCTCTATATAGCTTCAATCTCATGATATATTGTGTTCTTACTTCATATCCATGGATGAATCTGGTTATTAACTCTTCCACACCAGGATAAGGAGGAATATTTGAGCCGTCATCACTAGCTTCCACCTGAATCAAGGTGACACACAGAATGGCAGTCAGTAGGGTAAGACGAAGCATCTTGCCAGAACACAGCTTCAAACTTCTGTAGTATAGATAGACTTCTTGAAATTGCCTGCATTTTGACCCCAAAAATAAATTGATAATATTGTTAATAATGGCATTTAACAGAAACTATAATGAAGAGTTGAAAATAAGCATTGTGGAGGCAATTTCGGTGAAAAGATATCATAAAACAAAAAGCATTACACTGGATTAAAGACAAAACGATAGTTGAAAGTTCGTGTAATCATAATACCTCCTCTGCTCTGAGTTCAGACACATGTGTCCTTCCTTTCTCAAACTTAAAACAAACAAAAAATACAACCATACCTACCTCCAAAGTACTGCAACAGTATACTCATGAGTCAAGCGTTTGGCTGTTGGTTTTTATGTAAAAAAATTAATACTAAAAGAAACGGTTCAGTGAGCACTCAAATTTAAATATTTGTATAAGTTATGCTTCCAAATAATTCCGGGAAAACAATTCGAGTTTAATGGACTGGTTTAAAGCCGAGGTCAAACGATGCTAAGAATCTGTGATGTCGGCTGTTTCAGCCAATGATGACTGATACAACGTGTATCTAAACATCCCATCAAGGCAATGGGTTCATTTACAAATCTCATTTTCTTTTTCATATAAGAACACTATTTTCTTAAACATTGCAATAATTATTAGTTTGCAGAAATGACGAACACGCCTACTTTTAAAATAAAATTATACACTTCAAAAAATAATGTTCAATAATAGTTTCATAAGTGGCAAATCTGTGTTTACGACGGGATCTACCATTTTGAAAATTGATTATCCTATTATTCATTGTGTTTTGTGAATTGTCACATTATTGTGTATAAAAAGAAAATACCAACGCTGCGACTGAAAAGGACTTTTTGTGAAATAAAATTACACAAGCTGCTGGCTGATGTTCGTGCTACTGTATTCATCGTGCGCGCTGATGTCTCGCCCGCCCGTCGGACGATCGATCAGACAGACTCCTCGATTTCCCCTGTATTTTTACTATGAGGAAAAAATAGTACAGCGCCCTCAATTGAACATAAAGTTAATAGAGGGCGCTGTATTACTTTGTTGAAATAAAATGAATGGGAATGACTGTAAATGAAATGTAACGTTTTTTATGTTATTTTTATCATTGGAAGTTTTCACAAATTAGACATTACTAGAAGCGTGATTGCAGCAAATATTTGTTTGTAAAGAATATTAATTGTAAGTATCGTATTAGTAAATGTATTTATTTACTTTATTAGTACTAGAGTTAGCTAGTACGTCTGCGGTCTGACATTAAATTAATGATCTGATGATCGGTAAATAATAGGAAACTGTCCGGAAACTAGGCAGAAAAGCTGGAAAACCTGGCGTGTTATAAATTACGAGAGGAATGACTTCCGAGAAATCCAGGTCTGTAATTACACGGTGGCAACGGAGGTCATTGCCTCCGTTGCCCTGGAGTTAACCTTGGTGCTCTTTAGAAACGTTTACATGATATTCTAATGAAATTGTCAAGGTTAGTACTAACTGAACTGTCAGTTAATGTGGCCTTACGACGTACCCCATCACATTCCGTGCCTGAACATGTATTATAAGTCATCCTCACTTTTTGTGGGAAGAATGTAGTATCCGACCGCCACTTTTTTCTCATTCAATATTATATGTAATCTTACCTACCCAGTAAGGTGGAGAACATATGGATGATGATAGACATATACTTCAAATTATTCCAGGATATTTATTTCATGAAAAATCGGGCATTTTTGGTATAGGCCTACATTGACTTCCTCAGTCATGTCAGTCTGATCTTGTCAACTCCCCCATTAGTGACCAACACGGTCATTGTACATGCGCAGTGGCAACTATAATAGGATCCTTCTATTTTCTGAAGGGGAAGATTTTTAGAAGGGAAATAAAGTCCGAAAACCATCATAAAAGTGGATTTTAAAGATAGTTTTCACGTTCTGTACCCCCAAAAAGTTGCAAAACAAAAATTCCAAAAAAAACCTTAAAAAGTGGCGGTCCGATACGACATTCTTTCCCTGTTTGTAATTATGCCAATTTTTATGCCTAGTTGTTTTGTTTTCTTTGAAACATTGCTTTCATCAGAAAAATAGCAATTAAACCATTTGGTTATTTTGTATAATTACCGCATGTATTGGTGAAAACAAAAGGAGTCACAACCCACCC
This sequence comes from Zoroaster sp. YZ-2022, assembly GCA_029582265.1. Lineage (NCBI taxonomy): Eukaryota > Metazoa > Echinodermata > Asteroidea > Forcipulatida > Zoroasteridae > Zoroaster > Zoroaster sp. YZ-2022. Next base: position 24,867,935 of record CM055836.1, read on the forward strand.
ACCCCCCCCCCCCCAAATCTTCCAATGAGAACCAATTTGAGAGAATCTTAATGTTCTTTTTATTTGCAATAGGTGAACAATGAATGCCTTGGTTGTATGTCTTGACAATATTAAGAGAGTTGTTCCAGTAGATTACATTCAGCAACGTGAAGAGGATGGTCGTATAGCTGTCTACATACCAGAGAAGCAGCGATTCTGTAATGCTGTCATTCTGGATAGAGATGGTTAGTGTAGCAAACAAGAATCAAATAAATATTTATTTGGTAAAGACAATAAAAATACATTTTAAGATGAATAATCAAGATGAAACTGAGGACGATCAGAGCATACTGATCGAAACGTCGAGTTGTAACCTCCAGTTCTTTTCAGAACTAATTACTACTCAATAGAGAATTTCACATGGTGTCACTGCAATTAGTCTTACTTAAGATGAAACTTTAGACTATCTTGCACATCAGAACTTCTTTATTGTTACTGTACTAAATATTTAATTAACCCAACCACAAAAGTTATTGTAATTTAAAAAAATATACATTTAAGTCTCACCTCCATCTCTGTTTTATCTCATGGCACATTCCACTAAAACCCTTTAATGACAATAACACCTTCTACGTTAATTTATCTTTTGAACTTGAATGTCATATCAACAGACAGTGAGGAAAAACTTCAAGACAAACTCCATCAGATGGAAGAAGACAGCACATCATCTTCAAAGAGGAAACTGCAGTCATCTACACCGTCATCTTCTCCAGCATCCAAAAGATTGAAAAACATGGAAGATGAACCTCATCATAAGAAGATTGAGCAGCATAACTCCCAGACAACCACCACCAAGAATTCAATCCAACATGAATGTGCAACTCATGATGAGAATACTGTTCATATCAAAATGGAATATTGTGAGGAGGTGGAGTCAAATTCTCAGACAACTAATGAAATGAATACAGCAGATGGAGATCACCATGGTAATATTTGAAGAGTATTAAAAAACTTATTTATTTTAAAGTTTAAAACTTGTAGCTTTGCATGGTGAGAATGATAAGTAAGACTAATTGCGGTGACACCATGTAAGAATCTCAATTGAGTAGTAATTAGTTCTGAAAAGAACTGGGGGTACAACTCGACGTTTCGATCAGTATGCTCTGATCGTCCTCTTTTAAACTTTTAAAGTTTATTACCAGATTATCAAATTAATAAATTATTATCTAAAAGCTTACTTTGAGTAAAGTTGGTACAAGTATCAATCATCCTGTTTTGTTTAATTTCAAATGATTCTCCTGAAGATGATCAGAGTATACTGAAAGAAATGTTAAATTGTCAAATCACTAGTTCATCTCAGAACCAAGACACTATTAGAACTCATTACATAGGGCTACAGCAAACTTCTCAGAACCAAGACACTATTAGAACTCATTACATAGGGCTACAGCAAACTTCTCAGAACCAAGACACTATTATAACTCATTACATAGGGCTACAGCAAATTTCTCAGAACCAAGACTCTATTATAACTCATTACATAGGGCTACAGCAAACTTCTCAGAACCAAGACACTATTAGAACTCATTACATAGGGCTACAGCAAACTTCTCAGAACCAAGACACTATTATAACTCATTACATAGGGCTACAGCAAACTTCTCAGAACCAAGACACTATTATAACTCATTACATAGGGCTACAGCAAATTTCTCAGAACCAAGACACTATTGGAACTCATTACATAGGGCTACAGCAAACTTCTCAGAACCAAGACACTATTATAACTCATTACATAGGGCTACAGCAAATTTCTCAGAACCAAGACTCTATTATAACTCATTATATAGGGCTACAGCAAACTTCTCAGAACCAAGACACTATTATAACTCATTACATAGGGCTACAGCAAACTTCTCAGAACCAAGACACTATTATAACTCATTACATAGGGCTACAGCAAACTTCTCAGAACCAAGACACTATTATAACTCATTATATAGGGCTACAGCAAACTACCTCTTGCTGTTCATCCACCATACAGAGCTTCAAATCCGACTTAATATTGCATTTGTCTAATCAGTGTTGGTGAACAAGTAATTGAGAGAAAATCAGAATGTTTTAATTAAATTTGTTTTTTATTTGTTGTAGGTGAATTTGTGTTTGCCGAAGATCGTCCTCATATTTACCAAGCTAACCCAGATGTGTGCGTGAATAGTGCGGTTTATTCTTCCTCTGATATTTCAAAGGCTGCATGTACAAGTAAGTAATCATAGAATTATCGCAAGTTTTTCACTATCGATGTTTATAAACCATGGTTTATTGTTTATTTCCTTGTTTATAAACCAATAAATATTGTTTTTGTGTGTGTCTTTTTTGGCTTAATGGTAAGGTATAGGATTGGTTATTCTCCCCAAAAACATGTTTACATGGTATAAATATGCTTGAAATAATTACACAATTGATCCTGTGTAAATAATTAAGGTTGTTAACCCTCCTACTATAGCTGCACTTTATAGTGGCAAGGTGCTATAGAGGTCAAAATCAGTCAACTGCATGTTTTGACTGTTGACCCAAATGTGCACATGGGGGTATTTTTGACTGGTTTTTACTGTCATCTTAAACAATACAAGACAATGCTTTTACCAGTCAGGTAAGATTTGACAGTATTTGACTGTTAAGTGCACTAGATGTACCTTGGCAAGTATATCAACATTTTTAGTGATTTTGACCCTTGTAGTAGTAGGAGGGTTAATTAATTAGATTTAGTATTTTGAATATCAATTTACATTACTTTATAGTGTTGTCTTTCAACTGTTGTTCTTGTATTGATTAGTGTTTTGTTTCATTGTTATTAAGAAAAAATTGTAAAATTTAATAAAAACTATTTTCTCATAATAATTTATAGATAGTTCTCAGCCTCTGCCCATAACTTGCCAAAGGGTAGATCAAGAATCACATGGATTAGACAGTAGTATAAGTCTTCCTCGTCTCCTGTGTGAGCTTCTTCAAGACCAACGAGCCTTGAAGCAAAGAGTTCAAGAAGTGGAGAAAACTGTGCAGCAGATTCTTGAAACGGTCACCAACACTTATGCCATGGTTAAAGAACATCATCGGGTCAACTCATTTAATATGCATCAGGATGAGACCTCTGAGCACAGCGAGGCATGGAATTGTCACCAAATCATAGAGGGACAGTGTAATGGTCAGCAAGAAGAGAACCACTCCAACATCAGTAAGACTCCAAACCGGAGATCTCGCATCATTGAGTCATCTTATGTGGAGAATAATAAAGCTAATAATGATTCATTGCTAGGTAGTTTATTAGATGCTGATATTACACAACAAGGAATGCAGCAGACAAATCAATTAATCCAACAGCAGAGTTTACCATCATCTAATGTCGTCAATTCTGGTATTACAACAATCAACCTGTCATCTACCGCTCCTGATAAACTGCGTTGTCGATTAGTACAAAATGACTTTGTTGTTATTCCGGTAACGTATGAGATTTCAAATAGCTCAGAAGAATACATCCCCCCTGTCTTGATTCGGTGCGTTGAGTATCACAACATCTTGTTGAAAAGTAAGACGTCTACAGCATTCCTCAGGAGCCTCTTAAAGTACTTCTTTTCAGTAGAAACACTTAAGACACATAACTTTGAAGGAGGACCAGTCAATACTAAGAATGGTAAAGCTGTTCGTGGTCAGTTGAATCGACGTATGGTGTTAAGTCTTATTGACCAGGTAGAACTAGAATTCCCTGGATCAACAAAGGGTGTAGAAAATATGAAAAGTATTAAAAAAGCCATTAATGATAAGTGCAATCATATTTAGTTTAGATTCTCTTCAGCTTCTCAAATCCTCCAAAACCAACAACACTATCTCAAAAAGTATTATAAATGAAGTATTTGTTAAAATTCTAAATAGATTATCTCTATTTATACATGTACAATTAGCAGTTATCAGTTTCTGACATAAATGATTTGATGAGCCAGATGAGTTGTGTATTTATTTCCAGATGCCATATAAAATAATAATAAAAACTGTTAACACACCTTGACAAAGTCTCATCAAGGAGAGACTTTATTAAAGGAGAGGTACAGCACTGGATTTGTTTTTGGGCCAAACTAAGAGTATGCTTACTCTTGTTGAATCAAGATATACATTAAAGGGAAGGTACATCATTGGTACTGTTGGCAAAACTGCTTCTATGAGTATGCTTACTCTCTTTGAATCAAGATATACATTGAAGGGAAGGTACATCATTGGTACTGTTGGCAAAACTGCTTCTAAGAGTATGCTTACTCTCTTTGAATCAAGATATACATTGAAGGGAAGGTACATCATTGGTACTGTTGGCAAAACTGCTTCTATGAGTATGCTTACTCTTGTTGAATCAAGATATACATTAAAGGGAAGGTACATCATTGGTACTGTTGGCAAAACTGCTTCTAAGAGTATGCTTACTCTCTTTGAATCAAGATATACATTGAAGGGAAGGTACAACATTGGTAATGTTGGCTAAACTGCTTCTATGAGTATGCTTACTCTCTTTGAATCAAGATATACATTAAAGGGAAGGTACAACATTGGTAATGTTGGCCAAACTGCTTCTAAGAGTATGCTTACTCTCTTTGAATCAAGATATACATTGAAGGGAAGGTACATCATTGGTAATGTTGGCTAAACTGCTTCTAAGTGTATGCTTACTCTCTTTGAATCAAGATATACATTGAAGGGAAGGTACATCATTGGTAATGTTGGCTAAACTGCTTCTAAGTGTATGCTTACTCTTGTTGAATCACGATATACATTAAACAAACAACATGTGCAGGTTTAAGCGTATAATGTATCAAGATAAAATAGTGAAGGATACATTCAGATTGTATTAATTATAATGTGGAAATTTACTAAACTGGAAATTATTCCAATTTGCCTAACACAAATGATAGTTGATCAGACAAATGTATCTTTAAGGTGAAATTGATTCCATCATCAGCTTTACACCAAGTAAATTTCTAATAAATTTTTATTTTTTTTTATTTACCAATCATCCCCCTATACCTTATCTTTAATAAAAATTCATTTGGATGTAGTTAATATTTATAACAGGAATAGTTTACAAGACAAAGATGTCATTACCAACTTCACATAAAGTAAACCATTTCAGGTAAACAGCTGGAAACATATATGTATTTTTTTTTCGAAACTCCCCAAATTGAATGATGTATTATAAGGGAAGGTATAACGTAATTATTTGGAAACTTATTCATGTTCATTTCAACCCTCTAGTTTCCAAGAAATATATCAGAAAGTTAACCTGTGACAATTTTATCACTAGAAATATGCCAGTATACAAATAACTGAATCACTGTCACTTAATATCTCATTGACCTTCAATACATGTTTGCTTAATTTGGTATGTTTGTTTGTTATTTTTGCATGTGGTACACATTTATTATTCTTAACTGTAAAATTTAGATTTTATCCTTTAAAAGGATCAGTAAAATATGTAAATAATCAATTTAAAGGGACACTATCGTCACGATCATCAGGGCATGGAATCGGAGTGCTAGTTTTAGATTAATTTAGTGACTGAATATAATACCCTACATGATAAGGTCATATTACCGTTGCTGCTGCATAAATGATGAACCAGTAATTTTCAGTCACTGCGTTCATCTTAAACTATGACACCGATTCCATGCCTTGTTGAAAGTCTGCTCTGATCGTGACGATACTGCCCCTTTGATGTATCAAATGATGTTTAATGTCAATCTTAATAACAATTCTGGAATGCAGACCAAAAAAAAAATTTGAGATCAGATATGCCTATGTTATTATTGCCGGGTGCGCTTGTATGGCTTGTAGTGCTCGACGGCGGGGTCAAATATCAGGGTCAAAATATCGGGGTAAAAAATATCGGGGTCTAAAACAGGAAAACGGGGCGTCTTTAATGAAAATAAGTTTTCATAATAAGTACGCGGCCTTATCTTTGAAAGACCGATGTGTGCTTTGAGCTGCAATCCCGGCCAAATCTCGCTGTCCCCCGGCCCCCGGCCCCCGGTCAATGTTGGCTCTGTTGCGCGGTCTGCGCTCCGGCTGGAGTAACAACATTGATGGGGATTGGGGGAGCAGGGGGAAGTATGTTTATTGTCTCGTTTCCCAACTATTTTGGCCGGGATTGTGTCTCAACCCGCGACAGTGAGTGTGTACACAGAGAAAGGACACATGAGGGCCACCAGCTTGGTTTCGTGGGATAGCAGCAATTAAAGTTTCCAGATATATTTCAAATTGATTTATTATTTACCCATTGCTATTTGGATGGTTTTGTATTATTAATTTTAAAACAAATTAAATATTGATTAATTTAAAAACAAATTTATTTTTGTTTAAACGAAAATTATATATTAATGTCGGACCCTGTTATAAAATTGTATTATAACTCCTTAAGGTGGTCCGACGAAATTTCCTTTAAGCATGGAATTCCTACATTTTGGCCTTTTTCTAGCTACCTTGCAAGATGGGTAAAATTGCCGTTTCCCACGATGTTCAGCTGACCATAGCATAATCTGGTATGTTAGGAGCTACCCCCAGGGACATTAAGCTGCCAAGCGCTAACCAAACAATCCTTTGTCTTAATTAGTGGTTGGCCACGTTGGCATAAACATCCTCAAGTATGGTCATATTTTGCTGACCATGCTTCCTTGGAATGTTTGTCCACTAGTCTTTTTCTGATTGGTCTAGATTCCTCAGGACATCATTGTTTTAAGATTTAGACCAATCAAGAACTTGTTTGAGCACGTATCGATCCAGCATGGTTTTTCTGTGATCTCCTAATTTCGCTCCTGCCCCTCAGAAGCGAAAGCGACCTCGATGCAAGTAGACGTATCTCTGTTGCATACACTTTGATACTTTTCATTTGGAACGCGTTGACTTTTCCCTAAAAGTAGTTCCTAATATTCCTCCTTGCATCTTTACCAACGTGCTCTGTTGATACAGGTAAGCTACCCTTATGTTACTTTCCTAGTATGTATAAGCTTATTCCTTATGCATCTATATTATTGATAGATCTACAAAGTGGTTGAAGACGGACTCAAGATGGATGGAACAGTCCAATATGAGTTTTAGACCAGTCACCTATAGATTTGTTTGAAAGATGCTTCAACTATATGTTGAGATGTATAAAATCACTAAATATTTCCTTGTGTAACCTTTATTATTTGCTAACTATGTGTGCGGAAAAGCTTTAGGAGTTCCGTCCTATTTACCGATAGACTTTATTGTTGCTTATTACCCATCTGCGATTTAGTTGTAGTGCATTTTTGATTGTTGATAGCAGCTTCACACCCGTGTCCTTTTCTTATTTGATGTTCAATGAAAACGTGTCCATTTTCCGATAGAAATCCAGCTCGTTGATTGGAACGCTTAATTGAACCATTCTGTTATTAATCCAAGTTCTTCACCCATTGATTATATCTGCTGATTAGTAGTTAAGATGCTAGATTTAAGTTGTTTTGTTACATCTTCATGCATTTTTCTCCATGTTTCGTGTAACCTTGGAGGAATTCCCCATGATGTGACCAGTCTAGACTAGAGTTAATCTGACCTCAGATACGTTATTCACTTTCACAATTTATGGTCACCACATTCCTTAGCCATTAAGTACATGTAAACCTTACGACCGTTTGCTGCTTTGGTTGTAAACAAAAGTGACCTTGACCCGGTTGACCATTGATGTATTCCACATAATGTACGCACACACACGAGTCGTGCTGAACCGTATTCTTGATACTTTCCTATTCACGATTTCGTTTATCAGAGGCCCGATATTCCTACCGTGATTATTTCTGGAAGAGAACATTTCTAAGTTGCCAAGTTCATTGAACGGGTGATGCTGTGTATTTTTTATACATTTTTACCAATTCATTAGATTCTACTTAGTATATTATTTGCTACCTACTTATTTAGTTTAGTATTATATATTTAAATGGTTGATCTTGAATCAGAAGCGAAAGCGACCTCGATGCAAGTAGACGTATCTCTGTTGCATACACTTTGATACTTTTCATTTGGAACGCGTTGACTTTTCCCTAAAAGTAGTTCCTAATATTCCTCCTTGCATCTTTACCAACGTGCTCTGTTGATACAGAACATACGTCCCTAGGTCTCGCTTGGGGAGCCGACCCGGTTCGCCTCTCCAACCTGTCCCGTTTCTCAACCACCCCCCTTTCTTCGGATCGTCGCCTTTTCTGGAGCCCACCTGGACGCCGCTGCTTTGGGACCCGGATCCCTTCTGAGTCGCCAACCAAGCCTGCACGTCCATCCAAGGCCCAGTAGAAGCGCAAATTAGATAAGATCTATATATGTTATTTTTCTTGTGTTTTGTTGTTATTAACTTCTTCAGTATTTAGAATTTGATGTGTTCACCCTAAATTGCGATCTATTATTATTTTCTGGAGTTAACACATTCTTGATTATTTTCTGAATTCTGTTCACGTTGGTGAAGCGCCGTTTACCACCTGACAACTACCAAATTATATCAATTGTCAATCAATCTAGTTGACGAATACTATTGAAGAATTTAATACAATCGCATTATTGATTGCGTTGTACCATTCACATTTTATTGTATTTTCATGCCAATACTTCAGTGGTCTAACCGTTGTTCCTAAGTGTAATCAAGTCATTGATTTCACACCGCGTGAGTGCGTGCACTGCCTTTCACTGGTTAGCCATTTCCAACTTTTGTGCAGATTTCTGTTTGATTATTTCGTTAGGCAATTCCTTTGCGAATTGCCGATTAACTTTCGGTCAAGGAACAGTTATACCATTGAAGTAAATATAAATTGTGATTACCTGTTGAATTGAATGGGTTTACACTCATATTGATTTACCTGATGTATTTTTATATCAGCGGTTTGATTACGGAATGTCTGTTGTTTCACTAGCACATTTTACTTGTTGGTTAAGCTTTGCTTCTATTGTGAGTGCGTAATTTACCCTCACGTAAATTCTTGCAACCCATTGAGTACCCAAATTCCTAACGTATCTTGGTACGCTTGTTTCATTCCGGTTGCATTTCTTATACTTGTGAAGTGAACTTTGCCGATTGTATCGAAGATCATCCGTAGTGAAATCGTTGAACTCATATTCACATTGTCAATGTTTCCAATCATTACTCTATGCTGATTCACTCCTATATTTTGTTTTGTTAATGATGAATTGAGATTTGGTATTCAATAATAATTTATCTTGCGAAGAAAGATCAACTCAATTTCGCTGTCCGTGTGGATTCTTTCTAGAGCAATTATCCATTTTAATAATGAAACGAACCTAGCAGGCTCACAAAATAGAGTGAGAACAACCTGTGACATTAATTTATATATATATTAATTTAAGAAAGCGAAAGGCACAGCTGCCGTCTAGTGACGTCAACAGAGAGCCAAAGTTCAGTTACTCGTGAACTATCGAAATGCCTAAGGTCACCGAAACCCGTTGATGGAAAGCTTCGAGGGCCTATTCACAGACATTTGATCGGGCGAGCCATTGGTGCATGCTGCTGGGGGGGGGGGGGGAGTTAAGACGAACAAATTTAAATCCCTTGATACACTTTGTAATCTCGAGAGAAAAAACATCTTTATATTTAACTTACTTTGTGTAAAGTTGATGACAGTATGAAATATTTCTTGAAATATTTCTGGTATAATTGTTTTAATACAATAAGTGAAATAATTTCACTAATTATGTATAATTATTTAAGGGTTCTGTTTGTCTTTAAATCATAAGTTACTATATCTACTGTGCCCATCAATATTACATGCTTAATGCACGTCTTTCAAGTTCAAGTACCGGATGTAATCTTGTAGCAATTGATCGATATTGACTGAGAGCTGTTTCAACCGGTTAGGAATAGCCAAGACTGCTGACATCATGTAATTCTATCGGCACTTAAGGGGTCAGTATTTATTTTCTCAATGGGGTGTAAGGTTGAAGTTTTTCCATAGTGAAGTTATCTTCACTATGGTTGCTACTCTGTGTTTTCCATTTGACAGCGAGACCCCAGACAGCAGGATGTATGGAATCATGACATCACGTGTTTTAACTGATCCCACAAGTTGTGACATTTGCACCGTCAGTGAATTATAACATTCAACAAGTGCAGTGTGTGGGAACTCTAATACACCATTCTAGATTTAGGCTGAGACCATCTGGAACTGAGACCTTTAAATGTAGAGGGTTTAGTATGCAGACTAAAGCTATGAAGTGTCGCAACAAGATGTTGCTAATCATATTTATCCAAATAATTCTTCAAAGTCTCGCCGTTTCTGGTTCACGATCTTCGAGGAAGAAATCCAAGTCTGCTGTGGATGATGATTACAACTCCAAGAACCACAAACCCAATATAGTGTTTATTCTTATTGATGACCTTGGTTTCAATGATGTGGGTTACCATGGAGATGGAGAATCCGCCCTGACCACACCCAATATTGACCGACTTGCTATGGAAGGAGTACGTCTAGAGAACTACTATGTTCAGCCGAGTTGTACGCCCACAAGAAGCCAGCTGATGACGGGAAGATACCAGGTACATGACTATGTTTTACCAACTGAAAAACAAAGCCAACTATATTTAGAATGTAACCATTAATTATTTCACAAACACGCGCATTGCATCTCGGTCTAGCTGTCGATCAGCGTTCACATTTCCCCATATCGAACGATCTATGTATTTGTGTTATTAAACTGAAAACAATGATCATGTCTAACTGTGTAGTTGTTGTGTGGTTGTAAAATTGATATACAATATCTGGGGAGGTATGTTCAGTTTTACAGTGTTTTGATCATTACCTAGACCAGCATGCACTACGAAAATTGGCTTGCGCTTGCGCACTGTGGTATTTGCAAAGAAGTCTATAAGAACCTTTCCCTTCTATCGTCACCAGATTCATACCGGAATGCAACATGATAATTTACTCCCTGGATCTCCCCACTGCCTACCCCTCACGGAAACGACATTAGCCCAGTCTTTACAATCTGCTGGCTATTCTACCCATGCTGTGGGCAAGTGGCATTTGGGTTTCTGCAGGCATGAATGCCTTCCAACAAGGCGAGGCTTTGATTCCTACTTGGGTATATATTTTTTCTCGCCATCTTTCCTCAAAATCACCTGTCTTTAAAGGGATGATACAATATTAATAATAACCAATTTATTACATTAATATTTATTATGTAACCATTTATTGGTGCAATCATGTTGAGGTAGAGGTTGAGAGAGAGAGAGAGAGAGAGAGAGAGAGAGAGAGAGAGAGAGAGAGAGAGAGAGAGAGAGAGAGAGAGAGAGAGAGAGAGAGAGAGAGAGAGAGAGAGAGAGAGAGAGAGAGAGAGAGAGAGAGAGAGAGAGAGAGAGAGAGAGAGAGAGAGAGAGAGAGAGAGAGAGAGAGAGAGAGAGAGAGAGAGAGAGAGAGAGAGAGAGAGAGAGAGAGACTTTTTTGACTTTTCAAATGGATACTTTATTCACATCAATTAAAAATTATTACAATTCCATTTGATAAATAAATATATATGTACAAAAACAGTCATAACTGCCATGGAATCAGTAAATAAACAATTTCAATACAATAACAGTGGTATAACCTTTTGAAGGAAATGTAATTTAAGCAATAGAACATTAATTAAACAGTTGTATAAACACAAAACAGAAAAAAAAATTCTCTTGGGATATTTAGAAAAAAGGTGGTGTTTCCTTTTGAGGAAAATAACTAGTAATAAAACATTAATTAAACAAATATAGACATTAAACAAAACATTATACACAAGTTGTACAAAGAGTTAATGAAGCTTATTTTGAAAAAAATTAATAATCAAAAAAGCAAAGAATGTATTTTCAAACAAAAATACAAAGTTTGTTTTAATAAGTAACAGAAACGAGGCGGTTAGAAAAGCCATGTGAACTCCCCATTAATATTACATACTTGCAGCTGACGACGAGGAAAATGGCCAGTCTCACAGCCTCCCTACTGCGGCGCCCAGCGTGTGGAATTAGTGCCCAAAAGATGTTGAAGTTAAGCAGGAGACAGATGAGGCGATGAAGTAGGTTGAGGGTTGGTTGAATAGAAGGACAGGTGATGAACATGTGCCAGATCGTGCCCCTCTCACCGCACCATCCACAAAAAGAAGAGATGTCGGGGTTGAGGTGTTGAAGAACTGGGAGTGAAGGAATGACGTTGTGTAGAAGTTTAAATTGCATGTCCCCCTGTTTCTTTCTTGTGGCAAGTTCATAGATTTGTTTCCATTGTATTTCATTTTCTTTGTCGAGGAAACCTTGCAGGTGCCAGAAAGTGATGGTGTATTCTGGCAGATGGTTCACAGTGGAGTTGATGATAGCGTAGATTAGTTTGGATGGTGCGGAGAGTCCTTTGATGTTAGACGAAATCTTGATGGTTAGGGGCAGATCTGGCTGGTGACAGATGCGAATAAGAAGAGCTGGAGCGTGAAGAAAACCTTTGGAGTTAAAGAACGAAGGAAACATGCGGACGAGAACAGAGTGCAGACGTTGAAGATCGGAGTTGAGAAGACGACGGGAGAGTGGGCGTGCTCTGGGTATTACTTGTGAAAGGTCGTTGACCGCGATCCATTCTCCGGTGGTGGGGTTGATGACGTGGCGCACTAATTTTATTCCACACGCCAGGAGCCGAGCAGAGAACGGCACGACCTCAGCAAACGCCTCATCGTCAGCTACAAGACTAAGAATAGAACTGTTAATGGGGAGGTTGAACACATGGCTAAGACAGTCGTGTGTTATTTGAAGTTGAGCTCCGGTAGCCATCGCAAGAAAGGAAAGGAAAGCAAAAGAATCCATTGAGAAAGTTTAAATAAAATAGTTAATTGTCTAAAGTTTTTACGAGTTTCGTGAGTCTCTGCTGCAATCTTTTAGTGAGGTTGGGGGTGGTTCGTAGTTGTTTGAGTTGTTTGACAAGGCTAGGGATATTGGACGTGAACGTTTTTGCTATTATGGCGGGTTTCTTTTTTGTTTTTACGACAGACAGGAAACGCTGCAGTTCGCGCAGGGAGAGAGTGCCTTGTGGAACTGTAAGACCCTCGAGGGCGAGGTCGTCGCCCTGAGAGTCTTCCCACATGTCTGTGTCAGTGTCCTGGTCAGTAGTCTGGGATAAAGGTGTGGAGGGTGCGGATGATATATGTCTTGGTGTGTTGGGGGTGGAGGTCGTAGGTTTTAAGGGAGTGGATGGGGTGAATGTTTTGGTTGTGGGGGTGTCGAGGATGGAGGTTGGGTGTGGTGCGGGGGTGGCGGGGTTTCGGGTAGGGGTGGCGGGGGTAGGGGTGGCGGGGATTTGGGCAGGGGTGGCGAGGATTCGGGAAGGGGTGGCGGGTATACGGTCAGGGGAAGCGGAGGTACGGGCAGGGGAGGCGGGGTTTCGGGCAGGAGTAGTGGGTTTGGGATCGGTGGGCTTGGGGTCGGTGGGCTTGGGGTCGGTGGGCTTGGGGTCGGTGGGCTTGGGGTCGGTGGGCTTGGGGTCGGTGGGCTTGGGGTCGGTGGGCTTGGGGTCGGAGGGTTTGGGGTCGGAGGGTTTGGGGTCGGAGGGTTTGGGGTCGGAGGGTTTGGGGTCGGAGGGTTTGGGGTCGGAGGGTTTGGGGTCGGTGGGCTTGGGGTCGGAGGGTTTGGGGTCGGAGGGTTTGGGGTCGGAGGGTTTGGGGTCGAAGGGTTTGGGGTCGGAGGGTTTGGGGCTGGGATTGGAAGGCGTTTGGGTGGGGGCGGGAGGGTCAACCGACATAGGTTTTGTGACTCGCTTGAGTTTCCTTGGGGGGGAAGGGGATTGGAGGAGAGTGAATTTGTTGGAGAGGGTCAGAGGTGTTGGGGGAGGCGTTAATTTCCTTTTTAGGACTTCAGAGAAGGTGCGGGCGGGACGAGGGGGCGTACCCCAGATATGATTAGAGGTTGATGGGCGGTGAGAGGGGGTTACGTCTCCGCGAGGAGACGCCTCGAGCGAGGACCTCAAAGGGTTGCGGTCGGGGTTCGAGGTCGGTGATGCCACCGGATCCGCCGTCGCCGGTAGCTCGACCGGGGCAACACCACTACCAAGGGGGTCGCTCCCCGAGGAAGCGTTATCGGTATCAGACGGGGCAGTCAAATTAGTGGGGACAGGTTTGGATTGTTTGGGAGGGTGTTTGGGATCAGACTTACCATGAATGAAAACTGGACGTGGATTTAGTGGGTTGTTGTCGTTGTCGTTGTTGTCATTAGTCGGGTTTCCCTTCCTGCACGAACGCGCGATGTGGCCGAGTCCACCACATTGGAAACACCGGGTGGACTCTGTTGAAATGAAAACCCGGTAGTTTTCGCCGGCATGTGTAAAACTGATGTAAGCCGGCGGTGTGATGTTCTTGTCCAATAACACGCTAACCTGTCTCCTGAAGGACCGGATATGAGCTAGCTGTTTTTGTTGAAAACCCAGGGGAACAGAGCGAATTTGTGAAACCACCTTACAAAAAGTTGAGAGATTGCTAATTAACACCATGTTTGGTATTTCTGGGAAAACATTTGATAAAGTCATGCGAGTGGTGGGGCGGACAAGCGGCATGACCTCGAGAAAGGAGCCGTCGTATTCCAAGCCATTTTCTACGACTTCGAAGGCTGCCGTTCCCGAGGACATGTAGAGCGCAATGCGGCCATTTCTAATACGTGATGCGTCGGTTATATGTGCGGGAGAAATAGATTTTGAGAAATGGTCAATGTAAGTACGCACAGAAACGTTGTCCTGTGCGTAGAAGACAACCCCATTGTTCCTGGAGACGGGCCCAGGAAAGCTACCACCAGGAACAATAGGGTCTTTGTTGGTGTTAGCTGTTCCGCTTGACCGCCCCTTTTGTAATGGCTCTGCTTGGTTGGCCATGATGGCCGTCCACAGTACCAAAACCAACCCGAAAAACCAAACCAAAAAACTCCCAAAAACCATACAAAATACCGATAATCTGACAGAGAAGGACGAATAATATAATGCTATAGATAATAATAAATACAATGATATACACAAATTAGTAAACTTGTAAGTGTTAACGGCCAATAAAAGTGATTTTACCGGAGCTCAAAAAAACACACGTCTTACCACCTCGAGAGAGAGAGAGAGAGAGAGAGAGAGAGAGAGAGAGAGAGAGAGAGAGTAAATAATTATACTCAGAGAGCATTTCAGTTTACCAACATATTTTATTTCTTCCCTTTAAATAACAGCATGTATAATTGTGAGTGCACGTCACGCATGGTGTCACGGGGTCAGACGTCACGAGGTCACGACGTCATGGGGTCCCTGGAAACATTATCGTTCCCACTTGACATTGATGAAAATTCGAAAATGAGTTTGTTTGTTTGTTTTTTTGTATCCCAGAATCCCCGATTTTTTTTTGAAAGTTTTGCACTGGTGATATGTGTTTTATCTGAATGTTTTTTTTTCCTGAAAGAAAGAAAGAATATAGTTTTAAATGAAATATTTCACAAACTTTGAAATATTTTTTAACTTTGATGAAACAATGTCTGTGGTGATTTCTTTTCGTGTGTTTCTTTTCTTCATTTGAAAGCTTGTTTATTACAAAGAAACGGTTATTTTTAGATTAAAAAGATAATTGCCAAGAATCACTGGTGATACAACGAAACACACGGTTAATGTTTAAACAAATCCAAATTATTAAGTACATATTATAGAGTATGAATAGTTAGCCAACAATAAAAATTGAGTTATTGGTTCGTTCAGAAGCAATAATTAACAATAACAATCGCACGAAGTAGGCCTACTCACCAAGACATTATCTCAAAAACAACTATTCACACTTATACTTCTGTCACTTAATTGTTATATTTCATGATTAGGTATGATCCTTGGTAAAAGTGATCATTTCGACTACTTAAGGAGCTTCTCCTCTGCCCTGTACTTTAACGAAACACCACTTAAAAAAGTGAAGAAATATTCCACGTTTTTATACACGGAGAGAGCTGAGGAGATAATAAGATACCACAGAGTTTCATCGAAGAAAAGATCAAAGGTAAGAAACAGTTTCTCCTATTTGAAATAATTATTCAGATGATAACATGGTCACACTTGAATTATTACGTGAAAACAGTTGTTCCGGGATTGTTTAAAGGGGGGGGGGGGGGGTCAAACTGGTTTGATTGATTGTGTCATTATAAACATTACACACATCTTGTAAACGGTCGCTTTGTTGAAAACGTGTTATGGTCTCTCCAAGAAGATGTGTGAGAAAGTAACCTTGCGACCCAGTTTTCCGTTACAGAGTGTTGGGTGCTGCTGAGTGAATTATTGTTTAGTTTTAACATACATGTGACCACAGTGTGAATAATTATATCCCTTTAACTCAATAAACTTTCGTGACAACAAAGTATACAATTCTCAAGAAGGTGGCATTAAAAAATACCTAAAGTAAGCAGGGTAAACGGTAAGCTAAAGAGATATCGGGGTCAAATTAATCACTAGGGGAGATTGATTCTATCAGTAAGATTTAGCCACTTATCTTGTACCGCCACTTACAGCACCCTTCTATCTTTATTAATAGCCTTGCTTTTCTCTGCCGTCATGGCATTATTTTCCTAATTCTATAGCCGCCATTGTTTCTGTACCTATCGTATCAAAGTCAGCATTCACCACTACAAGTCCCCCCAGAATACGTTACTCATCACTCATCCAGAATAACTAACTCAAAGAGGCAGATATATGCAGCAATGCTAAGTATTGTGGATGAGGCAATTAATAATATCACACAAGCACTCATTGACAACGGCCTTTGGGAAAATACTCTGCTTATTTTCTCCACTGGTAAGTGTGATTTTCATTGTTGGTTATGTCATTAATCAGAGGAAATATCAACTTTCAGTGACCTAAAATTTAAAAAAAAAATTGATATTTATTCATTTGTTCGGGTATATCGACAGCGCCGTCATGAAAACATGAAGGCGCTGTCTACATGAGGGCACTGTCTACATGAGGGCGCTTTAAAGAGTATTTTCTTAAAACATAATTAAAGTTGCCTGAATGTTTTCACACTTATATTATTTGAGATGGAGAGACAATACAGGAGTGGGTGAACTAAGAACTTTTTTCTTTTTTCCCCTCCGGATAACACAACCTCTTTCCATCTGGAGATAATGGAGGTCGGCCTCGTTCGGGTGGTATCAACTGGCCACTTCGTGGTGAAAAGTCAACTCTCTGGGAAGGTGGTGTTCGTGGTGTGGCATTCGTCACTGGTCCCCTTCTACCATTATCAGTGAGGGGTACAACGAATACTGAGCTGTGTCACGTGAGTGACTGGTTACCAACTTTAGTGAGGGGCGTGGCAAGGAGTCGCGTGATAAACAACTTACCACTTGATGGATTCAATTTATGGCGCATGATCAGGTATACAATATAATGACACAAGAAGTGGTTGATAACAGGGCTGTGCGTTTTCGGATATTTTTGGAACCGGGTATCCGAAATCAGGAAACTTCGGATACCCGGATACCCGTTTCATTTTTGTTGAAAACATGCCTCCGGTGATGTACAATTACATGTACTGTAAATGGTAACAAATTGACTTTTATAATACAGAGGATACCAATCTATCGATCTTTTCTTTATTGGAGTGTAATCTCTTGAATTTAAAGATAATTGTCTGTACAAGTGCATTGTTCAAGAGTCACAGATTTCCGAATTTTAAAAAGTCGTTTACGGGTAATTGAACCGAAAAATGGAACCGGTCGGGTACCCGGATACCCGGCACAGCCTTATAGTTGATAATGTTGAAATTGTTTCCCATTCTGATCTGGCTTATTACAAATTCAGTTTAAAATTCTCTCCTTGTTGTAGTCTCGGTAGGCCGTCTCCTCGCAAGGAGCTTCTTCATAATATAGACCCCATTCATCCAGCATCTATGTGGTCAGAATCAGATGAACGGCTGTGGGGAAGACTATCCGACCTTCCATTTAATGCAACGATGAGGGCGGCAATCCGACACGGAGATTGGAAACTTATTACAGGGAATGCAGGTTGGACATGTAGATTAGTCAATGTCTTACCCTCCGAAGAGGGAGGTACCCATGACTTTATCTCAACGATTGACCCGTCCTTTATTTACTGGCACACCTATTAATTACATTAAAATGGTTATCTCTGCATTCCCCATTAATTTTTTACATCCAAATGACTTCTACACATGCCCAGCTATGTCTAGGACTATTTTCAACCCCCAGATGATACACAACAGCCGACGTTGGCAGCACCCCCCTTTTTTCACGCCCCCTAATTTACATACTGTAAAAAAAAACAGAAGGGCTCACTCGCCAGGGTTTTAATTATATTCTCTGCATTCCCCCATTGATTTTTTACATCTAAAAGACTTACACACATGCCCAGCTATGTATATAATCATTTTCAAACCCAGGTGACACCAGATAACACCCAGATGGCGCCAACGACTGTGTTGTGTGTATAACATTCAGAAACAGCAAATAGCCATATACTAAATAGCCATATACTCTCCAGTGTGTAACCTAACCCAGAAACACTCTGTCTGGGGGGGTGGAGGGGTTCTGCAAACTGCCTGGCTGTCTCAAGACATCAAACAACACAGCCGATGCTGAACAGATGGTTCCACTTACCAGAGGGTTAGATCTGGGTCGGTCTTTATGTGTAAACAATGAAAGGTTGTTTTTGTGCACAGATATATGGCAGATTTTTTTTTTCCAGCCCAGCAAAAGAAAGCTACGCAGCCCTGGGCAGTGGCACCCCTTCTAAGATATGTAGAATGGTCCACTTTAGGATATCATAGACTCCCAGGCGTCTGTGGCTTTTTTTTCTTGTAAAAACAATGTAATTACTAACTTGTGTCAGTAGCTCAAGGAACACTCCATCTTAGGTCCATATATAATTTCATCTTCCGTAACAACATTTTACAAGAGCTGTTTCAGTAATTGGCTTGTACCAGCTGTCTTAGATGATAGCTAGCCAAGGTCAGACATTTATGCAGTTTTTACAGAGACGGCTAGGCTGATAGTCAGAGTCCTGTATCCAGGAATTAGTAACGGGTGAGGGTCACTACAGTATGTGGAGCGAGCGGGCACTGAGTTTTTGTCGTAGGAGTCCACAGCTGTTCCTGAACCACAATAGGTCAGCATATAATGGGACCACAGTTTTTAGGCAAGCACGACTGAAGCCCTTACAATGGGTCGTTTGAAAATAAGCAATAAGCAATAAAATCATTGATGACTTAGAAATAGTATCTTGAAAATGGGAATTTTATTTTTTACAAATATGAGTTTAGAAATATGAGTTTCATCTGTTTTCTCCGTTTAGGACACTCCACATGGAGCCCGCCTCCCGAATCTTCAATTGGTCTTCAAGAGATTGATAAGAAAGACAATAAGAAAGTCTCAATCAGATTATTCAATGTGAAGCAAGATCCCACAGAGCGTTATGACGTAGCTGTCACTCATCCAGATATTGTCATGATGCTGCTAGAGAGATTAGCTGAGTACCAAGCGACAGCCGTAGCTCCATTAGACCACCATATGAAGCTGAAATATCGACAGTGGAATATGACTTTAGATGACAATTCCCGGTACTGGTTGGAAATGCCCAATGCTTTTGTACAGCTTACTGGTGTATGGGGACAATGGATGGATTATTATGATGAAGTAGCTTCATTGATGTAATTAATGAGTGACAGTTTGTCAAACTGTTAGTCCTATTCATTATGCCCATTGGCATATTGAGTTTGTTTTCAAAATGTTTTTAAAAAAATGAATTTTTTGTTGAATAAAGCAAAAGAGAAATTGGCAAATTCACGTTTTGTGGACACACGAAACACTTCCAAAGTACATGAGTCAGGCGCGTGATGCCAATCTTTATCACTCACATTGGTTCATGTCCGCGTCGCGCATCACACAAAACAGCTGGCAAACAGCTGACACATACGCGCTGCTCTGATTTTGATAAGCCGTGTCTTTACCCTCAGTTAATACACCCCCATGTGATTATGTTTTGTCCAATCAGATTGTCTAAACTGTCTTGGGCATTTATGAATGTTCAATACAAAACCTACATGATTTTAAGATTATTTAATAATAATGCAGAAAGTTATAATATAACATACAGAGATTTTGAATAAGAGATTTGAATGAGTCGATTGAGGTATAGTTTTACGGATGTACAGAGGAACATTATGCATGGGTTTTCAGCTAAATAATTTGAGTTTAAGTTTCTAGATGAACAACTAATGTATTGACTAAAATGTTGTGTTTTATTTCTTGAGATTTAAGCCAATCATTTGAATAAAATAATTCAGCGTCAACCAGTGTCGAGGAAACTCCAAGTATCATCCTGATTGCTGGCCGAAAATCACTGTTGAGTTAATGTACTGTATCGTGTTGGAAAGACGAACATACAGAACCAAAAAATCCCTATAAAAATTATTCATAATTACTTTCAAGTAAAGTTCAGTTGCAAAATTTGACGATGTCTAATGTGAAAAAATAAACAGAACTGTCTCCAAATACTGATGTGTTTGATTTACCAATATGACGTCACACATACTTTAAAAAATTGTAGGCCAACTCCATCGCAGTAACGTAACAAGATTTACAAATACGTATTATAAATTGTTAAGTGAAGTATTGTAGTTTAGTTAGATTTGATTTGTATGATGGCGTTATGGTCCAAAACCAACATAGCTTCACCATGAATTTCATCGGCACTTTGGTCAAAATGTTTACTTTGGCAAACGATTATCAAGAAAAATATCAATCTGTAAATAAACAAAACGTGAACAATCGACGAACATTGTGCCCTTCGCAAATCACTCATTGAACCTTTGATCAACAGCAGCCATTAGTGAAATGGAATAAACACCAGTCATGGCTTGCAAACTGAATTGGTAAGTAATAATTGTACCAAGATGTTGTTAAGACTCACTTGTCAACTTCTTCTCTTTATCAAATATTTAAGGATGGGATATGCATCTTATATATCAGTAAACAATGCTTAAAATGTGAGAGTATTACATAGAATGGATGATAATGTATGAACGACGAAGGCAGTGACTGACAAACATATTATTCACGCCAATCATTGATATCACATGATCTTTACTTTTTATGAAGCGGTCTGCTGTCCGAGTAAATTTATTGTATATTTTCAAATCTAGGTAATAAACAAGTTTTTCTTTATCACATGATGGTTATAGCCCAAACTTATTTAACTTATTTAACTTTCATAAGTTTTTCAGAAAAGTGTGGACCAATAACATATGGGTATAAACTTATCAATTATACCAATAACATAAAACATATTTGATTTATTAAATAGGACACATTGCATCGTATTGGCATGGATGTGCTTCGCACATTTTCCCGCCAAAATATATTGTAAAACCTCTCATCGAAACGCCCTCTACGGTCAGTTAGAGTCACCTGGTTACCCTGAGCCATATGGTGATAACGTGGACCAAGTCTGGAACATAACTGTGCCGGGTGGATACACAATAGACTTGTACTTCAGTCTCTTCCAGTTGGAGCCCTCAAGGGATTGCGGATATGATTATGTTAAGGTAGATCATGGCTACAGTAATACGAAACTTCTAAGGCTTCATTTTCTTTGTATTTTCTTTGTATTTTCTTCTTGTAACACAAATGAAAACTTGTTGGAGGGGATATGCATCTGCAATTAATATTTTATGTAAATCCGCCACTGGTATATGGCATACCATACCATCATCCATAGACCCATGGAGTTATGATTCAGCTTTCATAATGTCAGGTTTCAGAAATAACGTCTAATTTTGAACCTTTTAATTCAAATAATCGACAGGTTCTAAGTTCAGGCAATGAGATGGCAACCTTCTGCGGAAACGAACATGTCATGGAAGACAGGATCCCACGTGACGTGCACGTGACGTCACCAAATAACAACATGATGGTCGAGTTTCACTCGGACTTTTCCAATGAGGAGCCATTTCTAGGGTTCGTTGCACATTACCACGCCACAGGTATACTATTACTAATCGCATTTAACATGAAGCATGGTGATCTGCCGGTAAAGTTACTATCAGATAAAGTTCGACCACTAAGTGATCAAGTCCACCACATTGCCGTTTGTTGATATTTGTACACGATATGAATATGCTTACATCCCCTGAATCAATGTCCTAGTTTACTTGTTTAAATGTCTTGATAATGCACGGGTCGTGTATTACATAATGATCCTATTACCTATGTTCGTTTTGGCACTAGACATAAACGAGTGCACAGTAAACAATGGTGGATGTCAGCAAATCTGTCATAATTTTGTGTCGGGATACTATTGCTCATGCCGACTGAACTATCAACTGTTGCCAGACAATCACAGATGTAAAGGTAAGCTCCTCCAGTCCTCCCCTCCATACACAAAACCAAGAATCACTACTATGAAGAATGGAAGAGGTAGACTACGTTTCAACCAGTCTTCATCATTTAAATGATGCTGACCAGTTCATGCTGGTTGAAACGTCGAATTTCTTCCACCATCAAAAATGATGCAAATATGGCTACAATCTTCTTCAAGATACAACTTGTTCATGCTTTTAATACTTTTAAGCAAACTAATGTTAGTCATATAATTTAATTAGAACTTGAATGAAATATAAAAGGAAAAAATGCTTGTTTATTATCTTTTTGAACGCAGTTTCGTGCAGAGATCTGGTTTACACCTTTGAATCGGATGAATTTCAGACACCGGACTACCCCAATGAGTACCCACGGAATGCTGATTGTAATTGGCTAATCAATGTGGACAGTGGTTACTCAATCAACATCATCTTTGAAACACTCCAGATAGAATCACACCCAGAAGTAGTCTGTCCATATGACTATATTAAAGTAAGTATCATCAAATATTGTATAGACTACTTGTTTTTAAAAATAGAACAATTTCCTCGATTTGTAACGTGAGACTTAATTATTTTAAGACAACGGGTATTAATCTTCCCTTAAACTTATTTTGTCTGAGGTGCGAGCACTTTTTAAGAAAAGTGAAACCATTTTAGTTCATGTTAAGGAAGGAGTTCCCTTCCTATATTCTGCGTCAGAATTTGGACAATCGAAATGCATAACTGTAATAATGCAGCGTAATATGACAAACCTTTTACATGTATATCTGTTTAATGTACATGTATGTCTTTATTCAAAGATTTGTTCTTTACTTTTTGTGGTCCTGGCATGTTTTTAATCAAATATTGTTTTATCTTGTTATTAGGTTTATTACGATAATGATGTAGATGGGCCATATTGTGGCGAATCACCTGCTGATACACCTCTGAGAATTACTACGTCAGGACACACAGCTAATGTCACATTTCATTCAGATGATTCAGAACAAAAAATGGGATTCCATGCAAGGTATTACGTCACAGGTGAGAACAAAACTGATGATTAGGAAATAGTCTTCTGTTAGAAGAAGTCGAATTAATTCAACCGTTAATTTATGAAAAACTAATTTTGTAATTTTAGATTGTTTTCTAATCAGCCTACACTGATTTTAGTTTTATAACTGAAATTACTTTTGTCTTCATTCATTTATTGATTTGTTTCGTTAAATGTCTAAACGTTTCTCTTTTCTCGTCAACTAATATCAACGATTTCAAACTTCTCTCGAAACGGCTGAAATATTTCAAGGGTTTTCATCGTTTCAGGCCGGACTTGTCCCCCACTCAACACTGCTCCTGTACATGGTTCAATCGTTGGTAGTAACTTTACCTACAAACATTCAGTGTCGTATAGTTGTATGGACGGCTATTTTGTTAATGGATCAACCACACAAACATGTCAAGCTGACGGAACATGGTCTGGTAACCAACCTGTCTGTGATAGTAAGTATAACCACATTTTCAACAAACTCTTACAGATTAGCTTTGTTTTTAATTAAGTGATGTTTATTTAAAACAAATAATTTCAAATTGGATCTTTATGTCAATTTCCCTGATCGGTTTCATACACATTTCTTGATTTGTCCTTTCAACCAAAAGTTTTAAAAAATTCAAAAATGTCTTTGATTTTTTTAAAGATCTTGCTTGGGTAGAAATGTAAGGCAACTATTTAACCTTGTATATTTCTGCAATTTGTATTGATCTTAGTCGTGACATGTGACAGCCCGCAACCAATCAGCAATGGTAGGATATTATACTACAGTGGCAGGAATTTCAGTTACTCCAACACCATTGGATACATATGTGATGATTACTATGAGCTATTGGGTATGATGAGTTCAAGTATTTGTGGAGTCAACGGCATGTGGTCACCTGAACCACCTGTGTGTGTACCGAGTAAGTTTAAGCCACTACTGTAGACCTTATGCAATGACGTCACAGATTGAAGGGCGCCCTCCTCCTTCAGAGGCAAAAGAAGGTCACTCATTGGTTCATGTATGCGCGCTAGCTGCGCGTTTATGTATTATCTCAGAAAACATAAAAATTACTGATTTACATAAAACACACACTAAAGTTGACGATGATATCAAACATCATTTATGCTTTAGGTGAAATGAGAATGATGATTGAAATACTTTCAAGAATTAAATGTCTACCTAACGGCACAAAGTCCACATTGTCTGTATACATTTACAACATAATGAAATAACGGCACAAAGTCCACATTGTCTGTATGCATGTACAACATAATGAAATAACGGCACAAAGTCCACATTGTCTGTATTGCATTTACAACATAATGAAATAAACTGAAACTTTCACAGGTTGGTTATTGTACATTATGTTTATTCTTACAAAGATTTTGGATGTTTTTACAAACATTTTACTATAAGAGTACATTACCTTGAAAGAGAATGTTCCCTCTTTTTTATTTGTTTGTTTATTAGCTTTTTGCCAAACTGGGTTCGCCCCTAATTGTTACAATCCTTACCTGTCTAGAATTACTTATACAATGTTAAGTCAAATCATCTTTCTTGCAAACATCAATTTTGTCGTCGTAATATTGCAACAAATCTAAATGCGCTAAATATTGGACAGGGTAGAGCAAATATTGTCCATGATTTTCACCCATTATGGTAGATTTCACCTCTTTGTAAATAAGGGTCTATGTCATTCTTATATTAAACGGTAATCGTGCTTAATAGTAACACCAGTCTCAGGTGCTTGGAGTAAAATATCTATTTTATATCATTTTTAAAAGTGTAAAAAAGAAACAAATATTTGTATTCGGTATGCTTCACATTTATAACGCTTTATTTGAATTCATTTGAGGTGCCGGTGGAGACATACTGAAATGTCAGCTTTCAATAGAGGAAAATGATGGTTTCATTGTTTAGATTTTGATGGCAATATTTTACGAACTTACAGTATGTGGTGAGAGTTCTATTGCACCAAGAAGCAGTGATGGTAGACGCATTGTTGGTGGTCGTGAGGCAATACCAGGATCCTGGCCTTGGCAAATCTTACTAAGGATTCATGCCCCTGAATTCGATATCATCGATAGTGCCTTTTGTGGCGGCTCCTTGCTAAATGAAGAGTGGGTTCTGACGGCTGCTCACTGTGTCACTGGAAGCTTCGAGGAACGTATTAGATTCTTCGGAAGGACAATTCCGACAGACGCCGTGAATGTATTATTAGGTATACACAGACGATCAACACCATCCGAACACACTATCTCTGTAAGTATGACATGTTAAATAATTGCCTCTAATGATTAGCCTTTTGTTTTTTGTAGGATTTTTACTGTATTTTTAAAACCATTTCGAAAAATTACGCCTACGTGACTGACAACTCAAGTAATGAATCAATTACTGAATTAGGCATATCACCATTTGCAGTAACCTATATATACAATGTATTGTAGTAAACCCTTCCAACAAAATAACAAATTTATTTGATGAGACCTGCCATAATTTTTCACCATTTTGAATATTTTGTACACTTTACAGAGATCTGTACGTGAAATCATCACTCATCCCGACTTTGACCGTCGGACATTTGACTCTGATGTAGCCCTCATTCATCTCAACGAATCCATCAAATTCACTGACTACATTCGACCAATATGTCTCCCGCCACAAAACACGCGTCTCGAAGACGATGACGACTTCACACAAGTTTATATTCCCAATGTGGCCGAAGGAGATACAACAGCAGTTGTGATTGGCTGGGGAAGACAGGATCTAAACGGGCCAACTTCGAATGTACTGCGTGAAGTTTATATTGGCGTCGATGTTCCACGATCACTATGCAACGACAAGATGTCTCGCACAGTCACACCTAACATGGTGTGTGCTGGACCACGAGAAGGTAAGTCAGCTCATAGGGTTCTTTATAGATAATAATTATACTCTGATTGGAAACTTACTGCCCAAATGAGAATTCCAGTAGTACTAATCAGGAAACCCTGACAATGTTATCTGCCCTATAGTTCTCTCGTGGAAATATAATACGGCCATGCAGATTGTGAAATATTATATTAAGCCACAGCTATTATTTTTCAACGATCTGGCAAAGCACACCAAACCCCTTAAATCAGCTCTGTCACTTTGTGATATTAATTTATGAAATTGATAGACAGAAATACGATAGACAGGACTTTGATGGTACTGTGGTATTATTTTGTTAACACCTCTTTACAGGTGGGCTTGACGCTTGTGAGGGGGACAGCGGGGGACCAATTATATTACAGGATGCCACTACACACCGCAATTTTGCGTATGGTATGGTTTCATGGGGTGAAGGGTGCGCAGATGAAGGCAAGTTTGGTATCTATGTGCGCATGGAGAACTTCGTTGATTGGATCAAATCTAAAATTGGACTAGAGCGTTGATGCATGGAAATATATCAACTAAAATTAATGTTAATGGCCATCCAAATTAACAACGATTTCAGGATGTTACAGATAACAACATTTAACCCCCCCCCCTGAATTATTTTAACAATATTTCTCTACCTCTGTTCACTCTCCACTATCCGAACTGCAGGTTTAATTAAAATAAAAATGTTAAAATTGTATCAAGATGTGCGCGTTGACACTACCCCTCCCCCTCTTAGTATTTTTTCAATGTGTTAAATGTGTATTGAGCGCCTCATGACCTTCAAAATCTCATTTTAAATACAAGCTTTGCACTAAAATCTCGCGTGATACAATGATATAATGTTTATACTAATAATAATCACTTTGAATGTTTACGCAAAAAAATTAAGGAATATACTATGAAGTTCAACCAATGCGTTATAACACTCAACTCATCGTTTATGTGCCAATCGTACGCTAAACTAATCATAGGTAGATATTATTAGCTCTTGATTACTTGCTTGCACGTTTGTTTGTTCGCGTTTTGTCTATTTACTTGCTTACTAGTTAACGGCCTGTTTAACTGAAAACAATAAAATGTATCTGAAGCAAAGCTTAGTATAAAATAGGCCTGTATGTTATAAGAAAATTAACACACTTTCTAAAGTATCGTTGTGTTTATAATATTGATAACGATCTAATTTAAATGTCCGTTAAAGGGAAGGTACAACTCTTGTATTTTGTCACTTCTTTTCATTTCAACCCTCTAGTTTTCAAGAAATATATAGCATAAAAACTAATCTGTTAAAGTTTTATAACAATAGGTGCTAACGGTTTTGCTAACGATGACAAAGTTATATGTGTTTTTATGTTTTTATGTTTTTATGTGTCACTTGTCACTTTGTCACTTTGTAATAATTGTAATCAGGTTATACGATGTTGTACCTTCTCTTTTATCAGTAAGAAACATAATAGCATATTACTTGATTTAAAGATTACAATTTGAATGTATATTTTACTTCATTTTACGATAAAGTGAATAGCAAGACAGTGCAATTATTTCATGTATTATTGTATTTGTGCCACCTGCCGGATCCAACTGCCGAAGTTGCCGACCTTTGAGTAGACTCCATATTTCCCTGGCTGGGCACAACCTTGGCCCCAGGAGACAAGACCGAAGGCGTGGTACCTTTCATTGGGATCTTTGAGCATCAGAGCGCCACCACTATCACCAGAACACGAGTCTCGTCCTCCTACAATAAATCACGCAAGCTCATACGGAAATGTCCCATGACCATCACATGGGATTGCGATGGGGGGGGGGGGGGGGTGTGTCCCATGAGATGGTGAAACAAACATTGTTTTACTTGAACAATTATCTTTGTAAGCCCATCTGTTTTCGCTTGCACTGGATCATTGTATGATAACAAAACATTTAAATGCATTGAAATAGACCTAAACAAGTTAACATAAAATGACAATTTAAAAGACCATTTACAATTTTTTTTAAATAAATAAAAAAAAAATAATAATGTAACCGGGGGAATATACAACCATGTCGGTTAATATTATGGACACAAAGTTAAAAGGAATTTCCTTATTGTAGTTGTACGTTTTGTATATTGTTTGCTTAATATTAGTTATGTAGTGTTATTATTGCCTTCTCGTGTTACATTTTGGAATGTTCAGTTCGAGTATAAAACGCGGTGAAGCTAGGGGGTCTTGCTACCACTGAGGGCTATAACACCTACGTCCTTGTCTTGCCCTGTGGACATTTTTGGGGGGTTGCAGCGGGTACGGCGATTTCGAGCCGAGCTGGCACTTGCCAACGCGCTGCCGGTGACGGCGGTTGCGAAGGCGAACGTCTGTCCAGTGAGCCTTAATTGTAGTTTCATCTTTGTGTCGGGATGTTCTTCGACTATTACAGTACATGTCTGATACAGGTAAATGATACATTTTTACTTATTTTTTTATATTTTATTTTCACTGGAAATTGTCTTTGTAATTTTTAGAGTTTAGTAGAGGAAAGATAAGTTTAAGTAAAGAAACATTTTCTTTTTGGTGTCGAGACAAATTCTATAAGTGTTCGGTGAGCTTTGGGAATCGACGTCAAGTCGACCACAGCACCGGCTAGTTCATTAATTTAGCAGTGGGAAAAGTTACGATAACTTGGTATACGTCTCAGTGACGTGGTTGCGAAGATTAATGGAGAAAATAACTTCCATTCAGAGTGAGGCATAACTCGAAATAATTTCGTAGGGGCTAGCTTTGTTTGGGATTATTGGTTATCTGACAGGCGTATTGGAATGAATCCTTTACAGGAGGCCGTCAGTATTTGTCACTTTGTATAGTGATGGCAGACTTTTATAATTTGTCGCCGTTGATGTCAATAAGTAAATTGTTGGGATGTTTGGGAGAAATTAAACAAATAATATTTTCGGAAGACGGGAGATGCATATGGATTAATCGAGTATGTGTTTTTATGTATTTTAAAGATATTTTAAAGAAGTGCGATGAAGTTGTTTTGGGTTAGAGAGTGATAGAGATTTCTTTTCGGCTGTAATTCGAAGTCAATTCGTACAGTCCGATTTGAGTAATCTGGTCTTCCCATGGGGATTGTAGTTTACGAATGTGTTGTTTTTTTTATATTAGAACGATGGACGTTCAGCCGTTTTGTAGAGGCATTGCATGCGAGTCCGTCATGGACATCGGCATATTTTTTGTCATTACATGCACATAGATAGTGACCGCAGAACTTGAGCATACTGTACATGATTGCATGGTTTTTGGTTGTGTTTTAGCATATTGTAATTCACTTCATTTTAGACCATCGTCCACCTGCTGATGACAGCTGAAGGTTGTTTTAGCCAGAGACCGGATTTTATCATGGTGCCGAAATGGTGGGTCCGTGATCTGTAGACCCATTGTCGCTGGTTGGGGTATGTTTATGGTCCATTAGTTATTCCGTTGATTGGTTTATGGGTTCTTGCAAAGGGATCGGGGATCGGGGATCGGGGATCGCTCTTAACGTAATGGCTGTTGGATCTGGTATGATGTTTTTGTCGGAAAGCGCTATTACTGTTTATCATAATTATTGTCAATTGCGCCTTAATTCTTCCATTTCATTTTTATTATGTATACCATTTTGCATTAAAGAAACTTGTGGTTAACTGAATAATTCAATTAGATTGATATAGAACATGAGGTGAACCGTATTTTGTGCTGATTTAAAGTTGTTATTTTTCTGTTTGTTTTAACAGGGTTTATTTTTTGTGTGTGTTTGGTTTCGGGTTTACGTTTTCATTTTGGTTGTAGTTCTCTAGATTTGTGATTTCATTAAAGTTCATTGGTCCACGGTATCCTTACTTGCATTCTGTGTATTATTTCTGGGTGTGCTAAAGCTCCGGTTACATTTGGCGTCGTAGACAGGATACCGTGTTGAAACACAAATCATTGGGGCTACATCACGATTTGACTCTAAACCCTCGATCAGCGGGTCACCTTGATGAGGGAACCGCTGCGGCGTTGACGGATGACCGACAGGGGATATACCGACAAGCCACCAGATGTCAACTGGACGCACCGCAGGGACCGTACAGTGATGCTGGAGGGGGATGACGAGAAGTGGACGGGAAACCACCAGGCAACGAGATGGCTGATGTTACGAAGTTGATTTCGCCCAATTTAGTAGCTGTTGTTAATAGATTCTTAATTTTTTTAAACGAAGTTTGGATTTTAAGGAAACTGTAATGAGACTTTAAGAAGTAGATCGATTGTTGTACGTTCGACGTGGAACTCAAACCCTCGTTACGCAGGGGCAGGTCCCGACATGTTTTTTTTATGGAACAGCGGATGTGTGGGAGTAAATCCCAGGCTTGCAGATTTATGGACCAGGTGGGGGCACTTCCAAAGAATTAGGAAGTGTAGGCACCGTTCGGAGAAGTCTGGCAGGCACAATTTTAATGTACCGAAAGGCTGTGTCAGGATCGGTCCCCTGTGTGGCTTGGGCCAGTTTAAATGGTAGAATGTGTACAGGTATACTGGTCTGTAAGTGTGGTCGTGTGTTAGAATACCGGAAATTGAGGGAAAGCTGTGGTTAGTTGATAATTTAGTTTAATTTAGTTGCCGAGACGGCAACATTAAAGTTGGTGGGAATGTAACCGGGGGAATATACAACCATGTCGGTTATTATTATGGACACAAAGTTAAAAGGAATTTCCTTATTGTAGTTGTACGTTTTGTATATTGTTTGCTTAATATTAGTTATGTAGTGTTATTATTGCCTTCTCGTGTTACATTTTGGAATGTTCAGTTCGAGTATAAAACGCGGTGAAGCTAGGGGGTCTTGCTACCACTGAGGGCTATAACACCTACGTCCTTGTCTTGCCCTGTGGACATTTTTGGGGGGTTGCAGCGGGTACGGCGATTTCGAGCCGAGCTGGCACTTGCCAACGCGCTGCCGGTGACGGCGGTTGCGAAGGCGAACGTCTGTCCAGTGAGCCTTAATTGTAGTTTCATCTTTGTGTCGGGATGTTCTTCGACTATTACAGTACATGTCTGATACAGGTAAATGATACATTTTTACTTATTTTTTTATATTTTATTTTCACTGGAAATTGTCTTTGTAATTTTTAGAGTTTAGTAGAGGAAAGATAAGTTTAAGTAAAGAAACATTTTCTTTTTGGTGTCGAGACAAATTCTATAAGTGTTCGGTGAGCTTTGGGAATCGACGTCAAGTCGACCACAGCACCGGCTAGTTCATTAATTTAGCAGTGGGAAAAGTTACGATAACTTGGTATACGTCTCAGTGACGTGGTTGCGAAGATTAATGGAGAAAATAACTTCCATTCAGAGTGAGGCATAACTCGAAATAATTTCGTAGGGGCTAGCTTTGTTTGGGATTATTGGTTATCTGACAGGCGTATTGGAATGAATCCTTTACAGGAGGCCGTCAGTATTTGTCACTTTGTATAGTGATGGCAGACTTTTATAATTTGTCGCCGTTGATGTCAATAAGTAAATTGTTGGGATGTTTGGGAGAAATTAAACAAATAATATTTTCGGAAGACGGGAGATGCATATGGATTAATCGAGTATGTGTTTTTATGTATTTTAAAGATATTTTAAAGAAGTGCGATGAAGTTGTTTTGGGTTAGAGAGTGATAGAGATTTCTTTTCGGCTGTAATTCGAAGTCAATTCGTACAGTCCGATTTGAGTAATCTGGTCTTCCCATGGGGATTGTAGTTTACGAATGTTTTTTTTATTTTATATTAGAACGATGGACGTTCAGCCGTTTTGTAGAGGCATTGCATGCGAGTCCGTCATGGACATCGGCATATTTTTTGTCATTACATGCACATAGATAGTGACCGCAGAACTTGAGCATACTGTACATGATTGCATGGTTTTTGGTTGTGTTTTAGCATATTGTAATTCACTTCATTTTAGACCATCGTCCACCTGCTGATGACAGCTGAAGGTTGTTTTAGCCAGAGACCGGATTTTATCATGGTGCCGAAATGGTGGGTCCGTGATCTGTAGACCCATTGTCGCTGGTTGGGGTATGTTTATGGTCCATTAGTTATTCCGTTGATTGGTTTATGGGTTCTTGCAAAGGGATCGGGGATCGCTCTTAACGTAATTGGCTGTTGGGTCTGGTATGATGTTTTTGTCGGAAAGCGCTATTATTGTTTATCATAATTATTGTTAATTGCGCCTTAATTCTTCCATTTCATTTTTATTATGTATACCATTTTGTATTAAAGAAACTTGTGGTTAACTGAATAATTCAATTAGATTGATATAGAACATGAGGTGAACCGTATTTTGTGCTGATTTAAAGTTGTTATTTTTCTGTTTGTTTTAACAGGGTTTATTTTGTGTGTGTGTTTGGTTTCGGGTTTACGTTTTCATTTTGGTTGTAGTTAGGCTTGGGCGATATCGATTTTTTTCATCCACGATATATCGTCAAACATATATCGCGATATTCGATAATATCGCGATTATTTTTGTTTTTCACGCATGAGTGCTTTAGAGCTGGTAATGACAGGGATGTACCCGTCTACAAACGTCACAATAAATCGCCAGTGCTTACCTGAGAGACACGTGCAATTGCGCCGTTCACGAGTGCAACATCTGGGGCGGGTTTACGCTACCCTAACCAGAAAAAACGGCACGGCTACGCGAAAATGCGAACGTAACCAGACAATTGTTTTCAGTTTGTGACATGTTCAGTCATCAACGTTTCTCAAAATAGAACTTACTCGTGAGTGCTAGTAACTTGAAAGATATACTGGTATACGAACAATCACTTAGTCATGTTTTAACACTTTTTACAATCCGCCATCTTGAAACTAAGTGTAACCGATCACAAAGTTCGGTTTATGTTTGATCAGAACCATGATGTCATCGCAACATGCACAACCGAACTTGCGAAAACGCTTAACCAATGACCAAAGCCGAAACATGTATCTGGTTACGGTCGCAAAAAGGCACCCATCGCCATTGGCAAATCGTTTGCATAATAATTATGTGGGACGGTTACTGCGTCGTGCATCCCAATCAAATCATCAGCCCAAGTTCACGTGATTCACGCGTTCCACGTGACTGGGTCACAGTATAAACATGTGATTCAAAAAATGTGGATTGTAGTCACACTATTTTAAATTAACGTCACATGGTTTATCAAGAGTACGTGTATGTGTTTTGTCACACACGAGACAAGAGTCCCAGTATGGTACAACAGAATAGTGTCCTAATCCCTCAACTTTGATCGAGCCGCTGCCGATCCATGCTTTGATTTAATTCATGATTATGTATTTTTAAGGCAACGCCCATATTCTGCATATATTTAAATATGTATGATATAATATACTCGCCTGTGGTGCGCCAGCCAGAGTCACAGACCACCATGGATAGACTGTGAGACGTAAACATTGTCTCCACATTGTTAGAACAAATTCAATCCCAACACTTAAATCAGTACAGTCTTAATAGATTTCTTTGAGTGGCGGCGGATTATTAAACAACACCCTGTCAAGCGGCTCCTTTGTGATCTGACAGTCGGTTTACTACAGAAGTAGTTAGATTTTGTTTCTCACGAAAGCTGAAAAGACTTCCTAAGTTTTTTCCCATGGAATTTCTGGCCCAAATGACATTCGAGGATTTTGTTTAATCGCGATATATTTTTTTCTTCACGATAATTTTTTTTTCATCGCGATATATTTTTTTCATCGCGATCTGCCGATATCTCGATGATTTAAAAAGTTCTCGATATCATAATCGCGGGAAAAAAATATCGCGATATTCGATATTATCGTGTCATCGCCCAAGCCTAGTTGTAGTTCTCTAGATTTGTGATTTCATTAAAGTTCATTGGTCCACGGTATCCTTACTTGCATTCTGTGTATTATTTCTGGGTGTGCTAAAGCTCCGGTTACAATAACAATAATAATAATAATAATAATAATAATAATAATAATAATAATAATAATAATAATAATAATAATAATAATAATAATAATAATAATAATAATAATAATAATAATAATAATAATAATAATAATAATAATAATAATAATAATAATAATAATAATAATAATAATAATAATAATAATAATAATAATAATAATAATAATAACAATTTACAAATATTTAAAGACCTGATTAACCCCAAATGTGCGGGTTTTTCACAATGAAATACCGTAAAAATATAATTGTATTTATTTCAGTTGGATTTTTTTTCTTTTTTCTCTCAAATGCGAATCCCTCATATGGAATCATATTTCTCAGAATGATCGGTAAGTACACCAACTTAACCTCAACAACTATATTGAAATGGAGGTATCAGCGAATATAACAATGACAACACGGTAACTTACCGACATCAACTCCAGCACACACCATGTTTTCCGTAACCACATCATCCAAAGCTTCAGCACATGTTGTACGATCAACAACGGGCAAGTATACCTCCCTCAATACAGTAGATGCAGACTTTGCAGATCCAGATCGAGTTGAACCTTTTTTTTTTAAGTACAATTTAAACTATGTTAAATTCAATTTACACTTGGTAATCTCAAAAAACATAAAATAATTATAACAGTTTTACATAATAATTGCTCGGTACAAAGTTGATGATGGTATCAAATAACCCTTGTTGTCTCAGTAGCTATCGTTTTAGGCCTACAGTAACATCATTTTTCAACAGAACCTTTCGAAAACATGAGGCGAAAATAACAAGGATAAAATTCCCCCAAAAATGCATTTTCACTATTGTCTCGTTAACAACATAATGAAATTAGCTGACACTTTTACAGGTATGTTTCTGTACGTATCTCTTGATTCTTAGCGTGGTTGCATTTGCAGATATTTTATCAAAAGTGTATTCGCACCGTACATGAGCTGTTGAGGGCACACTGTTGGCAAAAGGGCAGCGATATTGCGTCGCGTTTTGCGTATTTTGTAGTTTATGTGCGTATGCGCGGAATATCTCCAGCGATCATTGGCTGGTAGAAGTACACTCGCACTTAGTACCATAACATACGCACATAAAGTGTACGCACAACGCTCACATAACGCAAAAGTGGCTATCATTAAGGCACTGGATGCAAATTCACCGCTAGAGGGCTACATGACAATGTGCACTGAGCGAATACTGAGACATATATATACGTAAGCATACAAGCTCAAGCTCTGTTCTTCAAGGTAGCCCACGCATTGACTTTGTTTGAGTTCGTTTGGGTAGCCACCATTTCTACGAGGTAAACATGAATGGACAAATCTATAATGATGACGATTACAACCTCTTCCCTTTTTTTAAAATCATTGCCCACATAGGCCCAATTTCTGGCCCACCCCCTTTTTGTGTTACTCTGAACCTACCCTAATTGACTTTTGAGTGGATCTTAAAGAGTTTGGAAAAGCGAACACTGTACCCCATCCAATCGCCACTGCTTCAACTTCGTCAGAAACATACGTCACTGAATCATCATAGTCATCTCCAACATGAAATGTTTCAACATTCGGGACACATATTGGTCGAATACGATTGGTTAAGGTGACTGGACTACCAAGTCGTAACAGAGCAACATCGGCATCGAAAAGCCGTACGTCGTATGAGGGTGCTCTGACTATCTCTGTAACCGTTCTCTGTCATAACAAATGTTGACATGATTATTGGTTGAGGTCAAAGTTAAGATAATTTAACTAAGCTAATTACTCTGTAATGTAGTATCTTTATAGTTAATGTTGGGTTTATATAGCGCCTGCGCGTAGCGCTTACGTCATGCACACGTACAATATTCAGTTGATTGGTAGACGCGGGTGGAGAATGTTAAAACAACGTGTACGTTTGCTCTATGGACGATCGCAATGGCAGAATCATGTTTTCACATGGGATCCTGGGAAATGCAAAAGTGGATTATTGTAACCCTGCCTTTCCAATAACAGCATACACCAATAAACCATTTATTATCACTTCATCTACAGATGGTGTGTATATAATTATATTCATATAATGGTTGATAAAACAGTGGACAAAAACTTACTACTTGTCCAGTGTCGCTGACTTTGTGTATTCCTAGGGCCACTGTTACCGCCTCAACAGGGACCTGTCGACCAAATATTTCTTGCAGGAAGGGTTTAGTGGCTGTCAAGCAGTGTGCTGCAGTTAGTACCCACGTCTCACTGATAAGTGAACCACCACACTGTTTACTGACTCGGTAGTCTGGTGCCCGGATGGAGATCCTAGCAGCCCAAGGCCATGAGCCGCGTCTTGCCTCCTTACCACCAACAATACGCCCACTAGGTCGCCTACGTGGTGATATGCTGCTCATACCACAGACTAGGGTTTTAAGGATAAACACAAACTATAAAAACGCAAAACTTAATTGGGAACTAATCCCATCGGCCTAGGAGAGTTTACAGTGACAGACGTAGAGTAACAGTGTCGAAAGCCACATACCCATAGAAGCATGTTTGCCAATATTACCTATGTTGTAGGCTTGCATTTAAACACCATTAAACATAGAAACAGGCACAGTAAAAACAGTAAGAATATAACGTGTTATTGCTACTTACTTGTGACACATTGTGGTTCATCTCCAGACCATGTTCCATCGCCTTGACATGCCCTAATATTCTGTCCATCTATCTCATAGAACGAGTCACAAACGTAGGTTGCTGTTGTTCCATACGTCATGGATTCGTCACTCAGTGTAATCTGACCATTGTCCACATTAACTGGACGTACACAACGGACCCCTGGGGCAAATAATGTTATAGTTTTGTCATAAAGAACAATACACATAGATCACAAACTTAATATTTACAAAAAATAGATACTATTTGTCACAATGACAGAAAGACTATCTTGTTCTCGTACCGGTACCATAGGCCTAGGCACATACAAATTTCGATAGGCCTACAAGCCAATGGATGTCACCAATCTAGTCTCAACCATAGTCCCTACCCACCTGGAAATCTCAGTCACGCACCTGTATAAAAGCAAAGCGCTTGACCGATATAGTAACACTTGTTATGGAAAGGCGTGAACCATATTGATTAATCTGCACCGTTTGATTGACAGGCCGAAAAAGGTTTACCTCACTAAAACAAAAGACAAATCTGAAAAGTGTTTGTTGAAAGATGAAACTTACCTTCACAAATTGTTTCATTTCCCGACCATTTACCAGACGCCATGCAAGTTCGTTCAACAGACCCCACCACCTGATAGCCTTCATCACAACCGAGGAGGGCGCTGTTTCCCACCGTGTTGTTGGATAGGGAGATGAATCCATTGATAGGAGCTTCGATGTCTTCACAGGGCTTACCTGTACATTAATATCAGCATAATCCAGAATATTATATTTCAAAGATTGTATAGTCCTATAAACCAACCTCCAATCGGCGGAAACAGGGGGCAAAGGGGGAACTTGTGCCCCTCCCGTTTTTGAGACCTAGATCGATCCGCCCCTGTCACCATCACGTGGTTAGAAAGATATTTACGCAACGCTAATTGGTTGTTGCACTTGATCTAGTCACCAGCCAATTTGTCCGCATCCTGCTACGAGGAAGATAGCTAGAAAATATAATAGGTCAGATATTAATCAGTTAGCATTTCTTATCCTTCTTAGCAATGCATCAAAGTATCCTACATTATAATCCTGGTTATAATTGGGGTGCATTATTTATACCCCTAGTCATAATTGGGGTACATTATTTATACCCTGGTTATAATTGGGGTACACTATTTTTGGCTCTGGTTATAATTGGGGTACAATATTTATACCCTGGTTATAATCTGGGTACACTATTTATAGCCCTGGTTATTGGGATACATTATTTATACCCTGGTTATAATTGGGGTACATTATTTATACCCCTGGTTATAACTGTGTCAATGCAATCATTCCCAAATAATCCCTGCTCCTAATGGGGAGCAAGCAGTCAGGAAAACATAAAAATTATAAATTATAAGAATTAAATATACAAATGCTCATTTCACCCTTTTAGTCGAATATCTGTACTTATTTTTGCTCGTTTATTCTTATTTCTTGTAATGTTTCTTGTAATATTTCTCTCGTTATTTTGTGATTTAAAATGCTTGATTGCTTTCCATGATGTTGTTCTTGTCGATTAAATAATAATAATTAATCAAGTTGAGGAAAAAAAAATTGACCACATTACCTGTTGAGGTATACCTAGCCAGGAAGCCGCGATTCTGGCCGCTTTCATCAGACACGAAGTAAATCTTGATCAGTTTATCAGCCTTAATTTCATGTGGCCATTCTGACTTCATTTGTCCACAGAAAGGGCCAAGTCTCTGTTTGTCTTTTTTGATCTGAACATCATACAATAAATAATATCAATAATGTTTTCGATCAGGCATGATCAATGGTGCAGCTAGTTCATATGGGAGTGGTTTTATTTGTCCACTGAAATTATTATCTAACAATAAAAAACATGTCCCGCTACAAGTCCTGGGACACTTCAGTATTGTTTTCTTAGTTCACTACGAAAATGCATTTCTATATTTTCATATATGATAATTATTTGCAGTTTCAACTTACCCTTATTGCATCATATGGACACTTTACATCCGGATGACTTTCCACATCAAAATCTTCAAAGGTCAAACTAATGACGTAACCAGCCTGCGCTCGAATCAGCCAATCACATTCAGACCGACGGGGGTAAGCATACGGGTACCCAGGCGAAGTAATGACCCCGGATGTAGAATTTAGAATATTTCCTGAGCAACGAACTAAAACGAACATTGGTATAATACACGATATGGCAAATAAGATACTGTTTATTTTTGTAGTAGATTTCTTGCACGAAATGATGAACCACGTAATCTATGTTTCCACTCCTGTAAAATAAGCTAACAGAGAATCTTGTACACAATAGTATATACAAATGCCATGGTCGAGCGGTTTAGTGCATCGGATTTGTGTTCTGCTGGCCGAGTCGTCAGAATGTGGGTTCGAATCCCATCTGCGACCATGGTGCTTGTGTCCTTGAGCAAGACACTTTACCATAATTGCTTTTCTCCACCCAGTGGTAAATGGGTACCTGTGAGGGCAGAGTTGGTTGTTGTGTTTGATTAGCCCTGTGTGCGCTGTAATGGCAGCAATTGAGCTGTATACTCCCCAGGGAGCTGAGATGGTTTCAGGAATGATTTATGAGCCTGATGAGCAGGGGTAATAATATAATGCGCATTGAGTACCAGTTTGGTGGATACGTGCGCTATATAAGTCCACATTATTATTATTATTATTATTAGTGCAGTCAGTACTATCGTTTTAAATCCAGTACACGTCTGTAGATATATGGAGAGTCGTGGCCGAGCGGTCTAGCGCACCGAAATCAAGTTCTGGTGTTGCCAGCAGCAGGGTGTGAGTTCGAGCCCCGGTCGTGACACTTGTGTCCTTGAGCAAGGTACTTAACCATAATTGCTTCGTCCTTTGGATGGGACGTAAAGCCGTAGGTCCCGTGCGTTGTGTAATGCACGTAAAAAAAGAATGCGCCTTGAGCACCACTTAGTTGGTGGATACATGCGCTATATAAGTCCACACATTATTATTATTATTATTACCATAATCAAGATACATGTATAAAAACCAACGTGTGAAAGTTTCAGCTTATTATATTGTATCGATAACGAATAAATTGTTGATTATTTTACAAATTTTGCTTAAAACATAACACCAGATACAGAAATATTTCTATGGAATATGTTTTATGTAAAACTGTGATAATTTAGATTTTTGTTTAGATGACCAATAGTGTACACTGTAAAAAAATTCTGTATTTTTACAGAGAAAATTTCACAGAAACAGTATGTTGTTTATTTTCACAACACTTTAAATGTAAAAATTACATTTTTCTTGTATTTCAAATAACAAATTGCCTGTATTTTTAACATATGGATGTAAAATTATTTTTACAGATTTTTGTAAACTATAAAAGCAAATTGGGGCGTTACCGGTATCTTTAAAAAAAAAACATCTGTATTTTTACATCAAAGTTTCTGGCGATGCTGCTGCCATCACTTTTGATGTAAATTTACAGAATTTTGTTTACAGTGTACCAAATCTACTCTAAATTGGTACCGATAAATGACTGAATGTAAGCACTTATGGATATTGGGTTTTATTATTACAACCTTCAATTCAAGTCTCTGATTTCAGGTTCAAACTTCAAGTAACAAGACAGAAATGTTTATAGGTCTAAAGCCGATTGGGTTGAGGGTTTGATGTATGTGCATACCATTGCACGTCTTATGGTCTTCGTCCAATGTGTAGCCAAACTGACAGGAACAGTAGAAACTACCTAGACCATTATGGCAGAAATGGCCACAGCCGTGTATATTATCCTCGCATTCGTCAATATCTAAAATGAATCGAACAACAATAAATCACCATCGTAATCAACGACCTGTCCAATCAAATGATCCCAACACCTGATCATCTTTGAAATCATATTTCAATAAGCCATAATTCCCAGGCTTACTTTACAAACAATGCCGAAATTTGGCGAATCCAAATGAGCGCGACGCATCATAGACTAGTCCCTTGTCTTTATCCTATCAATGATACAGACAGGCTCCAGGCGTACCATTCAAGTGGTTTCATTGGATACATTATGCTAAATATCTACAGTCATGCTTTGAGGCTCGCCCAGGAATGAACGCTGCACTACGCACGCGTGTACTGTAATTTTGCCATCCAAATATCTCTGGTGATATTGCCGCACACGTGGACGCCCATCACGCACAAGGCCAAAGTTGAATCTCGGGGAAAACATGGCGGCCGCTCGGCCAGTATCTGGCGTACGAGCCTCAAAGCGTGACGTCAGATCTTCCGGCTAGACGAATCATTGCGTCACGTGTCATTGCGGCGTAGCATTCAACACTTGTTACCAAGTGTCTCCAGTTGAGTCATGCGCTGATCAAATAATATAGGCCTATAAGGCACTAAGATTATGCCCAACTGCATTAGATCTAGGTGTAATAATGCGTCGACAGGTTCATTCAGCCTAAACATTATCTATTGATTTCAATGCAAATTTAGAGTCATCGCAAAATGCACAAAATAATTGTGTCATTCTGCATATCAGTTCCGTAATAATGATTTTCAGCAGTTTCACCTGTGGTATGACAGTTCTTTATAAGAGAATACCAAAACTTGAAAGACTTCGAACCTGAAACATAGCAATTACAAAAAAAAATTCATGCAAGCAATTATTACAAATTGTCTGTCAAATCCCTTGAGAAAATACTGTATTTTTACAATGACATAAAGTTATTAAATCAGTTGTCAGAATGCTCATTACCTTCAGCAACGTAATGTGCATCAAAACCGGTATATCTATGTACATTCGAATAGTCTGTATGAAATATGACCACCATGTTGTTCGTTTGTGACGTCAGATCGTTAGTAGGATACTCACGACCACAGAACTTCCCCAAAGTGTTGTTGTCAGATAAAACCTAAACAGAGAAATAAAGCCAGTCATAACAAGGTGAAAATTATCAGTTTTTCAAGCAAAATGAATGTAGTCCGTTCTTGCTTACAGTAAGGCAACTACAACACTATCAGGCTGCAGCCATATTTCACAAGTTTGTTTTTACATACATCTTTACTCTTATAAAGTATGGATGCATTTACAGACATTTACAAAAAGTGTATATCGGTTTTAATGTCCATTTTGTCAACTAAGAACTCACCAAAATGTAGTCTTGGGTGCACCCCGCGTTCAAGCTGAGCTCAATGTCAAACTCAATGAAGTATAATCTGATTCGATACCCGACTGCAACGTTAATGTCCCATCGAATATCTAAATTATTCATGTAAGGAGCAGGGTAATTCGGTGATTGTAAAATACCGTGGGTTGGATTCAGTTGAGTGAAGGCTAACACACCGGGTGCATACCCCAACACCATCAGCAGAAGCACAACCACTGCATATTTCCTGTTTGGTATGACACAAACAATACTTGTCAAAAATATTGTCAAACTTTTGCACCTACCTATCCCTGAGCTTCAATCCGACCACATCCCAGGTCAGACCTAGGATCCAGGGGCCAAAAGACGGCCCCTTTTGGGGATGGAGAAACATTTCTTTATTATTATCTTTACAAGGACTCTATACTGCCTTTTCATTTCCTATCTTTCAAATATTCCCAATGCAAAATATTACAATATCGTATCAACATCTATAACGGAATGTAATAAGACGTTATATACACAAAATGTTAATAAACTCCATGAAGAAGTTATCAAAGCCACAAAAGATTAATGATTTTGGGGAGACCTTGACAATTTAATCAGACAAAATATCAAAAAATTTAATTAATAAAAAAATGCATTTGATCAAACCTCCTTGGAGAAATGTAAAATTTACATGAAGTTCTCCAGGATGTTCATGACTTTGACATTTTAATCAGACAAAATGTCCAACAATTCATTAATAAACAACGTAAGTCACGAATCAATGTCCACTTCCTGACATCCGAAATAATTGGATATAAATATCGAAGGATTTAATGGTGTTTAATGGTTTCATGGTGTCACCGCATATCTCACCATATCAAATATAATCATCGTCAATACAATAATGATTAAGATAACAATTCACTTATAGAGATTGTGGTATAAAACTTCCCTTGAAATCTTTCTGTCTGAGATGTTATTCCCAAAATTCAACGAAAATT
Source organism: Zoroaster sp. YZ-2022 (assembly GCA_029582265.1). Classification (NCBI taxonomy): domain Eukaryota; kingdom Metazoa; phylum Echinodermata; class Asteroidea; order Forcipulatida; family Zoroasteridae; genus Zoroaster; species Zoroaster sp. YZ-2022. The sequence continues at coordinate 24,910,954 of CM055836.1, forward strand.
ATAAAATCATTTACGGATTTCTCGTTAACGATACAACATATTGAGATGAAATGCAGCATAATGACAGTTTATACTTATGGTATACTTTTCCTTTAACAAATTCATAAACAATTGAGGGGTCATAATTATTTTTATGTTTGGATATCAGCATATATTTGGAAGAAACTTTTGCCTTCGAGCCCTTTAAGGATATGAACCAAGGTCCGGCACTAGTCGATGTCATCAGTTTAGTAATAAGGATGTCTACTGTGGATTGCTTGTTCTGTTCCAAAGAAACCAATCCACACTTTTTCATGCCAAGTTGAAATTAAATGAATATTGCAATTCCAAGATCAGATCACTGTAAGATACAATGAATATTGATATACATCACGTGACCGGATAATTGTTTGTGACTATTCTACAAAAAAATGTGGCTCCGTTCGATGCTGTGATGCGATGACGCGAATCGCCCAACTTATACGCAGTGCTTGCTCCTTTAGAATTCATACGACTGACGAAACGATCTACTTTCACATCAGTGTCCTCATTATACAGTTACCGGTACTTTGTCATCAAAGTCGCGCATTACGCTGTCTGAGGAATACAGGTAATCACTTGACTGTTTGTCTATGTATTTTTAAACCCTAACCACCCCTGCAATATCCTCCAAGGGGCACTTTTTTGGAAAAATTCAGCATTGTTGGAAACTGGTACTTTCACCACTTCAAATGGGGAAAAATTACTACCTGACAAGAAGTATAGGCCATAAGTGCTGAATATAAAATATTAACGAAAATGCATGGTACATTTTGAAGATAAGGGCATGTTTCCTAAAGTGCACTGATGGATTTTGGAGGATTCAGGAAGGTTCCTGTACTGTCATCGAAGTAAAATGAAATAGCAGGCTGCTTCAAACCCCACCCCCGTCGAGCGATTTTGAAGGTGTTAAATCTTCGTGTTAAGACATTTCACCCTTCCCATTTTATTATCGGCCGCTGAATGCTAAACAATTAATTGGTTTTTAAAGATTGAAACAATATTTTTGTTCATTTGGGGGTTTTGACGGTAAATTTGCCCGAAATTAAAATGTGTTTTCCTCCAACTGAATAGCACGATTACGCCACCGTAAGTCACAGTTGAATAGCAGTGGGGGAAACATTTATTATTTAAGGAAAAATTTACCTACACAAAACTCAAATGAACCGACACAAATTAAGTGAATCAGAAATACCAATAAGTTTGTGAATTTACTGACAGACACTATTTTGCCAACAAGTGGGGGCGGCCGCCCCCTGCCACCCCCTCCTTGGCTACGCCACAGCGGCGTAGCCAGAACTTTTTTAGTGGGGGGGGGGGGCACAGGGTATGGGTTTTTTCCCTTTTCTTTTTCTGTTCTTTTTTGGGGGCACTATTGGGATTTTTCGTGGGGGACACCTGGGGGGAACTGGAAATTTGTGGGGGGCACGTACCCCCCAGGACCCCCTCCCCCTCCCCGTGGCTACGCCGCTGCTACGCCACTGGTCTGTCATACAAATGCCCTGCTGTATTTCGCAAATTGTGGATAATCGATGTGTAGTGGTGTAAACAAATGGTTTCTGCTTTTCGAATTCTGAAAATTAAGATTTTTTTTCTTGTCTAATATGTACAAGAAATTGTAATTAAGGCCTACATACAATGACAATCCATTCGCCACCCTGTTGGCGTTTGTATTTTGTCACTATCCGTTAGCCTAGCAATAACAACAATATTTCTTGAACCACGTTTGATGTCATTTATTTGAATTTATGTCATTAATTTGAATATATTTTGTGTCCAATCACAGACATGGCTAACGATGAGGAATCACCAATTTGGTTTAACATCTTAAGATCTATTCTTCTTACCATCACTACCTTCCTCATCATTGGAGGCAATTCATTTTGTCTCATTGTCCTCCGCCGTGTCCAAGGCATCCATGAAGTCACCAAGTTATTCATGGCGTCTCTAGCCGTCTCAGATTTGACCAGTGGTATCTTTGTAGCCATGCCGATGATATTATCCACGGCCATGGATCGTTGGCCGTATGGCCATATCTTCTGTGGCATGTATGGTGTAGGTAAATACGTGTGTTACTACACTGGTCTGATCTCGCTCATCGCGGTCACCGTAGAAAGATACATCATGGTGGTTTGGCCATTACGATACCATAACATTGTCACTTTGTTCCGTGCTCGTGTCGCTATTGTGTGTATCTGGATCCTCGCACTCGCCATCTCGATGTTTTTTGGGGTGAGTGTTAATTTCGCAGGCGAAGTTGATGACGATGAGGATAACTGCAGCCTTGATACCAAGAAGACTGATTTCTGGCATTATCCGCTCAAATACATGGCGGTAACATTCATCATTATCCCGATCGTGACAGTCATTGTGTTGTACATTCATATCTTCTTGATAGCTCGTCGCCAGATTCGGCAGATTGCTGCAATCTCTACATCTGGGTCCCTGACGGAGATGGAACGTAACAACGCTAACACCAAGCGATCAAACCGTAGAGCAGCCGGTACCTTCCTTATTGTGACGCTTGCTTTCGCCCTAGCCTGGATGCCGTCCGCTGTACGGAAACTCAACAAACTTGCTACGGGTAATTCGGATACCATGTACACAGAGTTCTTGGCTCGTTTTTGCATGTTAACTAATAGCTGGCTCAATGTATTTATTTACTATTATCGAAATGAATCCTTCAAATCTACAGCAAAACGATTTATTGATAGTACGATTGGTCGTAGAAGTCCCAATGACATTAGTGTTAGTTATTGAAGCCTACAGAGTAGACATATCAATCTCTCAACCCTAACCTGTTAAAGGGACGGCACAACATTATGTTCTGGTATGTTCATGTCAACCCTCTAGTTTTAAAACTAACCTGTGAAAGTCTATCACAAATACATGTAGGTCGTGGAACGAGGCCAATACATGAAGCTACATCTGACCCATTACAAAACCAATTCTGGCCATTGCCATTCTATTAATACATGAAGCTACATCTGACCCATTACAAAACCAATTCTGGCCATTGCCATTCTATTAATACATGAAGCTATATCTGACCCATTACAAAACCAATTCTGGCCATTGCCATTCTATTAATACATGAAGCTACATCTGACCCATTACAAAACCAATTCTGGCAATTGCCATTCTATTAATACATGAAGCTACATCTGACCCATTACAAAACCAATTCTGGCCATTGCCATTCTATTAATACATGAAGCTACATCTGACCCATTACAAAACCAATTCTGGCCATTGCCATTCTATTAATACATGAAGCTACATCTGACCCATTACAAAACCAATTCTGGCCATTGCCATTCTATTAATACATGAAGCTACATCTGACCCATTACAAAACCAATTCTGGCCATTGCCATTCTATTAATACATGAAGCTACATCTGACCCATTACAAAACCAATTCTGGCCATTGCCATTCTATTAATACATGAAGCTACATCTGACCCATTACAAAACCAATTCTGGCCATTGCCATTCTATTAATACATGAAGCTACATCTGACCCATTACAAAACCAATTCTGGCAATTGCCATTCTATTAATACATGAAGCTACATCTGACCCATTACAAAACCAATTCTGGCCATTGCCATTCTATTAATACATGAAGCTACATCTGACCCATTACAAAACCAATTCTGGCAATTGCCATTCTATTAATACATGAAGCTACATCTGACCCATTACAAAACCAATTCTGGCCAATTGCCATTCTATTAATACATGAAGCTACATCTGACCCATTACAAAACCAATTCTGGCCATTGCCATTCTATTAATACATGAAGCTACATCTGACCCATTACAAAACCAATTCTGGCCATTGCCATTCTATTAATACATGAAGCTACATCTGACCCATTACAAAACCAATTCTGGCAATTGCCATTCTATTAATACATGAAGCTACATCTGACCCATTACAAAACCAATTCTGGCCATTGCCATTCTATTAATACATGAAGCTACATCTGACCCATTACAAAACCAATTCTGGCAATTGCCATTCTATTAATACATGAAGCTACATCTGACCCATTACAAAACCAATTCTGGCCATTGCCATTCTATTAATACATGAAGCTACATCTGACCCATTACAAAACCAATTCTGGCAATTGCCATTCTATTAATACATGAAGCTACATCTGACCCATTACAAAACCAATTCTGGCCATTGCCATTCTATTAATACATGAAGCTACATCTGACCCATTACAAAACCAATTCTGGCCATTGCCATTCTATTAATACATGAAGCTACATCTGACCCATTACAAAACCAATTCTGGCCATTGCCATTCTATTAATACATGAAGCTACATCTGACCCATTACAAAACCAATTCTGGCCATTGCCATTCTATTAATACATGAAGCTATATCTGACCCATTACAAAACCAATTCTGGCAATTGCCATTCTATTAATACAAGAAGCTACATCTGACCCATTACAAAACCAATTCTGGCCATTGCCATTCTATTAATACATGAAGCTACATCTGACCCATTACAAAACCAATTCTGGCAATTGCCATTCTATTAATACATGAAGCTACATCTGACCCATTACAAAACCAATTCTGGCCATTGCCATTCTATTAATACATGAAGCTACATCTGACCCATTACAAAACCAATTCTGGCAATTGCCATTCTATTAATACATGAAGCTACATCTGACCCATTACAAAACCAATTCTGGCCATTGCCATTCTATTAATACATGAAGCTACATCTGACCCATTACAAAACCAATTCTGGCAATTGCCATTCTATTAATACATGAAGCTACATCTGACCCATTACAAAACCAATTCTGGCCATTGCCATTCTATTAATACATGAAGCTACATCTGACCCATTACAAAACCAATTCTGGCCATTGCCATTCTATTAATACATGAAGCTACATCTGACCCATTACAAAACCAATTCTGGCAATTGCCATTCTATTAATACATGAAGCTACATCTGACCCATTACAAAACCAATTCTGGCCATTGCCATTCTATTAATACATGAAGCTACATCTGACCCATTACAAAACCAATTCTGGCCATTGCCATTCTATTAATACATGAAGCTACATCTGACCCATTACAAAACCAATTCTGGCCATTGCCATTCTATTAATACATGAAGCTACATCTGACCCATTACAAAACCAATTCTGGCCATTGCCATTCTATTAATACATGAAGCTACATCTGACCCATTACAAAACCAATTCTGGCCATTGCCATTCTATTAATACATGAAGCTATATCTGACCCATTACAAAACCAATTCTGGCCATTGCCATTCTATTAATACATGAAGCTACATCTGACCCATTACAAAACCAATTCTGGCAATTGCCATTCTATTAATACATGAAGCTACATCTGACCCATTACAAAACCAATTCTGGCCATTGCCATTCTATTAATACATGAAGCTACATCTGACCCATTACAAAACCAATTCTGGCAATTGCCATTCTATTAATACATGAAGCTACATCTGACCCATTACAAAACCAATTCTGGCCATTGCCATTCTATTAATACATGAAGCTACATCTGACCCATTACAAAACCAATTCTGGCCAATTGCCATTCTATTAATACATGAAGCTACATCTGACCCATTACAAAACCAATTCTGGCCATTGCCATTCTATTAATACATGAAGCTACATCTGACCCATTACAAAACCAATTCTGGCCATTGCCATTCTATTAATACATGAAGCTACATCTGACCCATTACAAAACCAATTCTGGCCATTGCCATTCTATTAATACATGAAGCTACATCTGACCCATTACAAAACCAATTCTGGCAATTGCCATTCTATTAATACATGAAGCTACATCTGACCCATTACAAAACCAATTCTGGCCATTGCCATTCTATTAATACATGAAGCTACATCTGACCCATTACAAAACCAATTCTGGCAATTGCCATTCTATTAATACATGAAGCTACATCTGACCCATTACAAAACCAATTCTGGCAATTGCCATTCTATTAATACATGAAGCTACATCTGACCCATTACAAAACCAATTCTGGCCAATTGCCATTCTATTAATACATGAAGCTACATCTGACCCATTACAAAACCAATTCTGGCCATTGCCATTCTATTAATACATGAAGCTACATCTGACCCATTACAAAACCAATTCTGGCCATTGCCATTCTATTAATACATGAAGCTACATCTGACCCATTACAAAACCAATTCTGGCAATTGCCATTCTATTAATACATGAAGCTATATCTGACCCATTACAAAACCAATTCTGGCCATTGCCATTCTATTAATACATGAAGCTACATCTGACCCATTACAAAACCAATTCTGGCAATTGCCATTCTATTAATACATGAAGCTACATCTGACCCATTACAAAACCAATTCTGGCAATTGCCATTCTATTAATACATGAAGCTACATCTGACCCATTACAAAACCAATTCTGGCCATTGCCATTCTATTAATACATGAAGCTACATCTGACCCATTACAAAACCAATTCTGGCAATTGCCATTCTATTAATACATGAAGCTACATCTGACCCATTACAAAACCAATTCTGGCAATTGCCATTCTATTAATACATGAAGCTACATCTGACCCATTACAAAACCAATTCTGGCCATTGCCATTCTATTAATACATGAAGCTACATCTGACCCATTACAAAACCAATTCTGGCCATTGCCATTCTATTAATACATGAAGCTACATCTGACCCATTACAAAACCAATTCTGGCCATTGCCATTCTATTAATACATGAAGCTACATCTGACCCATTACAAAACCAATTCTGGCCATTGCCATTCTATTAATACAAGAAGCTACATCTGACCCATTACAAAACCAATTCTGGCAATTGCCATTCTATTAATACATGAAGCTACATCTGACCCATTACAAAACCAATTCTGGCCATTGCCATTCTATTAATACATGAAGCTACATCTGACCCATTACAAAACCAATTCTGGCCATTGCCATTCTATTAATACATGAAGCTATATCTGACCCATTACAAAACCAATTCTGGCCATTGCCATTCTATTAATACATGAAGCTACATCTGACCCATTACAAAACCAATTCTGGCCATTGCCATTCTATTAATACATGAAGCTATATCTGACCCATTACAAAACCAATTCTGGCCATTGCCATTCTATTAATACATGAAGCTACATCTGACCCATTACAAAACCAATTCTGGCCATTGCCATTCTATTAATACATGAAGCTACATCTGACCCATTACAAAACCAATTCTGGCCATTGCCATTCTATTAATACATGAAGCTACATCTGACCCATTACAAAACCAATTCTGGCCATTGCCATTCTATTAATACATGAAGCTACATCTGACCCATTACAAAACCAATTCTGGCCATTGCCATTCTATTAATACATGAAGCTACATCTGACCCATTACAAAACCAATTCTGGCCATTGCCATTCTATTAATACATGAAGCTATATCTGACCCATTACAAAACCAATTCTGGCCATTGCCATTCTATTAATACATGAAGCTACATCTGACCCATTACAAAACCAATTCTGGCCATTGCCATTCTATTAATACATGAAGCTATATCTGACCCATTACAAAACCAATTCTGGCCATTGCCATTCTATTGTTCTACAATAATATTTTAATGTATATATAAATATTAATTTTTAGTGGTGGAGGTTCTGGTTTTTGTGAAAATATATCGGTAATTGTGAATACAGTGTGGTTGGTGTATCGGAGTTTAAATCATTATATTACGAATGATCTGCAAACGTACATTTTTGCTTGACTTTTGAACGTTCTGTTTAAATTTCACTGTATGTAGTTAAAAGGCACTTATAGATAATGAAAGAAATCAAGTTGAAAGTCGCTTTCACTATATTTAGTCACTTTACAATTATAAAGAAAATATAATGAAATGTTGTTTATAAACGTATTGTATCATGTTAATTTCACTCAAAGCTGACGACTACCGTATTAACCTCCTAGTTATTAGATGCGTCATATCGTGAGCGTACTGACGTCACACACTCGTTTTTTCAACACGGACTGATAATCTTTATTCCACAAGATTCGAATTGTTTGCAAAGCATATATCACGATTAACTGCTCACTCTTGTGTTTATGTATGTATGTTGTTTGTATTCCGCCCCATTTTGCCTTTGAGAAAGAACAGTGCTAGGTTCGAAACGTAACACCAATAACCATTATTTTGCATTTATACTACAGGTCCTTTAGATTGGTAAGCAGTTTGCAACAGCTAATTCTCTATTCATTGAAATATATATTATTTAGCTCGTACGACTTTGTATATACGACTTATTATCTCGTACATACAACCTATTATCCGTACGTACAACTTATCTCGTACATACGATTTACTAGCTCGTACGACTTATTATCTCGTACATACGATTTAAGACAAACGGAATTTATTTCTGACAGCAATACGCTTCCGTACACGAAATACATCAGCGGGCTTGTCAGTCCATAAAACAGTGTGGAAGACTGAAATCGTAATTATCACATCTCATACCTAAAGTGGAAGATTTATTAATATGGTGTTTGCCGTAATAATTAATAATGGAACACAAATTTATAAAGGTCTTAATGAGACATGTGTGCAGCAGGGCTGGATTTAGGACTGGGCAAGCTGGGCAGTTGCCCAGGGGCCTCCACAACCAGGGGCCTCCACATATTTCATGAAGAAAAAACATTTGTAAGGAAAAATGTAGGCTGACCTGAACTGTAGGCTGGTCTGTAAATATATGTACTGTACTATATTCTTGTTATGATTGATCATGATTGACCTGCTTGCTTGCTTATTCAGATTCTTTCTACTTGAAAAAAAATTACTTTATGGATGACTGTAACTATGTCTTGTGACTCTTGTCACCTTTTAGTTTTTAGTATTCTAAGGTAGGGTGGGCCTCCACTACTGAAGGCTGCCCAGGGGCCTCCACATGTCTAAATCCGGCCCTGGTGTGGAGAAACCATCATGTTAAAGTTTCACCTTATTTCGCTGTGTGAAAATAATTTCAAAATCTTCGTTATTCTAATGTGGAAATGGATCATCACTTGATAATCATTTTCATTGCACCTTTTGTTATGGAAGACACCACGGACATTATCTTTTTTGAGATTTCAACAGAAACCTCCTTTTTGTTTTTTAAGGTATGACGTCTCAAATCTGACTGTAGTCCCCCCCCCCCCCGGCCGTTGGTCTAATATAATATAATATAATATAATATAATATAATATAATATAATATAATATAATACAATATATAATATAGGCCTATGGTTGTTTTTGTGCTACATTAACACATTAATCTCTACCCTCACATTTGCAGCCGCTATTACATCTGATATTACAATTTAATTCCTATATTTTGTAGTTCATATGTGATATTTATTATTCTAAGGCATTTCATTACATTTCATCTTGCTTGATATTTTATCTATCAGATTTATAAACATTACTATCCTTATGTGATGTTATTATGTTCTCAATTTAGCCGCTGTTGCCCGGGCCCATTACATATTACTATCTGATTCATATATTCTCTAGTCCAGTTTTATTTATATTAAACTATGTGTTATTTTTAGGGGGGTTACAACTAAAAAAGGCCCTACTCTTGTTAATATTTTCATGTATAATCCAATATGGAAAGAAATTTTCAGATTAATAAGATTTGAGATGTAAGGTTAGTGTCTCATTAAAAATAAATAAAATTAAGAATTTATTCTGCTGAAATCTCAAAATATCAGATTTATTTGTCATAGACCAGTGTACATTAATGTGCCCGGCCCAGTTTTGTAAACCTGTTCTCTCATTTGTCACCGTCTCTACAGAGAGGTTCTGTTATCCTTGGTGGATCTTCCTATAGAGTCTAATTATAACTGGGGCATATATCTGCTGCAACACAAAGGTTAAGTAGGCCCTATTTCCAGCCATGACAAATAAAGGTAAAGTAGTTCACCAACACCCTGAAAGGCAAACAGGTCACACACTTAACTTATGTACTTAAAGGGAGAGTATCGTCACGATCAACAGGACATAGAATCGGAATGCTAGTTTTAGATTAACTCAGTAACTAAAAATAATACCCCACATGACAAGGTCATATTACCGTTGTTGATGCATTAATGAGCCAGTAATTATCAGTCACTGTGTTCATCTTAAACTAGGACACCGATTGCATGCCCTGTTGAAAGTTTGTCTTGATCGTGACGATACTGTCCCTTTAACTTACGTTCGTAATACACAAAGACTTGGGTAAAAATCAAATCGATAATCAGGTTGCAAGTGGAAAAACACGAAACAGTGAGCACTACAAAGATAAGTTTGAGGCAATCCTCAATTCTATTAGACCATGCATATAATTGTGACCCTTATAAAACCCCTGTCACACCAGGGCTGCGATCGGGCTGCGCTCGGGCTACGACCACAAAATCATGAAAGCGCAGAGGTGAGCGCAGTAAGGTCTCCTAGAACGGATCGATGACGCAGTGGAAACTCGCTTGGTCGGGAGAGGAACGCCATGGTCGCCCTGGGACGCCTGACCGCGGCGACCGTTTTGTGCATGCACAAAATGGTCGCCGAGGCTCGGCGCTCTGATCAGATCGCTGTAAGGACTCAGTACGGTCGCAGCGGCAGCGCAAAGCGAGCGCCATGAGCGCAAAGCGAGCGCAGCAAGGACGCACACGAGCGTCTTGTGGTCGCAGCGGGAAATAAATCTTGTCCGCTGCGTCTGTACTGAGTTCTCACTACGTCCATTGCGATGTCGCTACGTCTCTCTCCCGTCCTTGTTGCGCTGTTACTGCGCTTCTACGGAGCGTTATTGACTTCTTCCCGGTCGTACAACGTCCACACGGAGCTGCCGCTGCGACTATGCCGCTCCTTATACGCCCATGCGCGTCCAATGGCGATCTCCCGACGTTTGCAGTAGGCTCACAGTACGATCCCACTTGTGTGTGTGTGTGCTGTGCCACACACACACAAATGGTATGTGCCCTCGTCAAGCGGGGAAAGCGGACTGATGACTGGCGGTCGCAGCGGGGTCTATTTATGCTCGCCGCGCGGACGCATCGAACGTTTCGAGAACGTACTGCGGACGTCATAAGGGCGTAACGCGAGCGCACTTGGTCGCGTAGAGCGCCGTGGGAGCGCGTTCGAACACACTGGACGAGATGGGAGCGCGGTGGGTCGCAGCAGGAGCGCCGTGAGCGCGATGGGAGCGTACTAAAATCTCCGTTGTTTGACATTTTCAGAAATTTTCGGACAGTTTTCCGCGATCGTAATGCGTTTTGCAAATAAATGAAGCGCACAGCGAGCTCCGTCCCGTCGCAATAGAGTGTGACAAGGCTATTAAGTTTTGAGACGTTGGTATGAAAGACACTTAATTTCTTTGGTTTCAGCACCAGTTTTATTTCTGTCTTTGTACGAAGACAAATAAGATACGTACTGATTAGCATTCGGTAAAGAATATTATATATATATAAACAATTATGTAAGTAACGTAGGAAAGTCTGTCTCGAGCCATATTGGCTCATCAGGCCGGTGTTTATCTCCGGTTTCGTTGGCATGAAACGACTGAGAATATTTCCATTCCCCCTGGATGGGATGCCAGTCTATCGCAGGTTACTTCCCTAGCTATTGCCAGGTACCCATTTATACTCCTGGGTGAAGAGAAGCAATTACGGTAAAGTGCCTTGCTCAAGGACACAAGCACCACGGTCGCGGTGAGGATTCGAACCCACATTCTGGCGACTCAGCCATCAGAACCCAAGTCCAATGCACTAGACCGCTCGGCCATGGCACCCCGGCATAAACAATTATGTATAGTCTTAAAAATGCAATTAACATTTTTATTTAATAAAGTAAATAATCAATATCATTAACGTTAAAAGTAATAAAAGTAAGGTAAATCCAATTATATAGCTTAAGCCTATGTGATAAATAGTGTAAAGTGTAAACTTAGGAAACTTCTGTAACAATATATTTAATGATAATAAGTAAAATAAACCTGTCTGAAGGACACGAAATAATAGGAAATATATTGTCTATTTTCACTACAAAGGTATGCCATTAAATTAACGAAGTTATCCCCAAATAGAGTAAATGTAGACGGAATATGACAGTTATAGGTTGAGGTGGAACGAAATTGAAGAAATATAAACAGAAAATACAATAAAAGATAGTTACCTGTGTACGAAGACAAATAAGATACGTACTTATTAGTCTTCGGTAAAGAATATTATGAAGGAAGAAGCCCGCGAAATAATTTAAATGATATTGCTGAGGGCGCTAGCCTAATTAGAATAAATACAATTGAACGAACAGAAATTACGTCATGCGGAGTGTACGGTTAAAAAATAAACCGGGGGGTCTCTAGACTTAGTCTTAATTTTTATGACCGTCAGATAATTATGTCAAAATTAGCCATTTTGTTCTTGTATTGCTTCAAATGTTGTTTCCATATAACTAAAAACGCAATAAAACTATTTAATGTTATGTTTAAAAGGCAGAACATTTCCATAGGTTCAACTTTGCAGACAGGTTATCTCAACGCTCATCATTATTATATTTTTTGGTAAAAAAATTCCTCCAAAGCGCCTATACTGTATATCACTGTATCCTGTAAAGGCAAACTACGAAGGGATTCAAGAGGCTTTTTAATCAAATTAATAATTTACATTTCCCCATTTTGAAAGAGGCTATATGAGATCATAAAAAGGTCATAAGGAAACTAAACAACATACGTTTCATTATATAAACACCAGGTAAAATATTGTAAAGATCACCTTCCTTTTGTCGCCCTTGAAAAATTACCTCTTTCAGTCGGCAATATTTACCGTAATTTTACAACCATCTGAAATAAGATGAAGCATCATTTATTTTTTTGTGGTGTACAACTGCTGCACCCCATAAACTTTTACAGTTTAGGGTGGGTCATTATACCAACATCAATTTTTTGATGACCACAATTTTGTGCATCTCAAAAACAGCGCTCAAGACGTCCACGCGTCTGATATGATCACGCACTGAAATTCAACATTTTACAAGAGTATCCATCACTGACATAAATTGAAACAGCAAACTTAGGTTAACCGTCCATTTGATTATAAAACCTTAGGTGCGTCAATTATGATCAATGGAGGATATATAAATGGGTCAAATATGCTGCAACAAAGGTTGGGTCCTTCTAGCCATGAAATACAAAGGAAAACCAGTTCCCACAAAAACATTGAGCTGAATAAGTCATATACTTAACTTACATCCGTAATGTACAAAAACATTAAGGATGCAAGTGAAAGAAATACAAGACCAGGGTCAGTTTGAGGCCAGCCGTTAGAAACGCTGTGTTTAGAGCATGCATGGTGGATGTAAAAACTAGGCATATATTTTCTGTATTGCTTCAAATTTGGTTTCCATATAACTAAAAATGCAATAAAATTTAAAATAAAAATAAATGTGTTTTAAAAGCAATTTATTTGTATATATTAACTTTACAGACAGGTTAATTAGCCTGTCTGTAAAGTTAATAACGCGAGTTATTATTATATTTTTCCGGTTATGAAATCAAATACAGGGGAGAGGATTGGAGCAATCATAATTGATTCCTCAAAAGCGTCTATACTGTATATCACCCAAGCATTATACATTGAGTGGCTTTTACTAGCCTTGTTCAGGGCGAATATGCATAAACAAATTAGCAACAAACTGCGTAAATAACACAATTTTTTTATATAGGCACAGTTTGTACGTGTTAACGTAATGGGGCCTTTTGAGGCAACATTTTTGGGAAGCAAAAGGAGTTCAGATAAACTTTTTAAATATTTTACCTTGGGATGAGATACAACTTATTTTGTTTATTTTACAAATACCTATTTAAAAATGGGGAAGGTAAATGATTGAATGTTTAGAGGCCCTCTTTAAAGAAAATGAAGTAATGTTCGGAATAACACCAGACAATATAAATTATGATTGGAACATTCCATGTTCAGGGAAAAACCAATTTATATATGTCGCAATAATGCAATAAAAAACTGCAATTCTCCTTCCAAACAAAAAATTAAATTTGCACACACGTTGATTTGTCATCAAATCCATGACATATTCCCATAGGAACACCTCAGAGTGTTGGCAAATCTGTTACGTGCGGTGCAATGACTTATCGGCATTGACCTGGTTGCTATATGATTGTGTCAAAGGTCACACCAGGCCATAACTACCACCTCGTAAATATCAAGCTGAATAACTTCTACAACGACTGGGACTTGTTATTCCACAATGTTATAAAATGCACAGGAATGAAGCAATATAAATAAATATTGAACGGTGATGCATATATAGGGCGTTTTATCATTGCATATACATGGATATAAGTATGCCGGTAATACAATCCAAGATGGTGAGTGGAATCGCACATCCATCAATTGCTATACTGCGGCCATCATTGATTTTCGTATGTAATAACGATGTTGAGTGTTGATTTATTATATAGAATAGTAGCTGTACTATTTCCCTTCCAGTCTAGCTTTGGTTACATGGATTTCTATGGAAGAATAAGAAGATGGCTGCATGGTGAAGGATGTATTTTAAACACAGAGACAGCATTATTTCTATGAGTAGACACAGCTTACCCTTTCACGGACTAAGAAAATTTCACCTGAGGACAAGATAGTTTTAAATGTATTGGCTTTAGAAGAGTGAACGGATTGTTTTCAATTACCGAGATTATCTTGGAGGAAGACTGATGACCACTCTATAATAATGACGAAAACACGATATAAAGCACAACCCCGTGTCCATGTATGATCGATCCCAAAGCTCTATAGTATAGGAAAGGAACAAGGATTTGATAACGCCCGCCCTAAAATGAAACTTGTACAAGTCCCTCTTCATAATTTATTATTGATAAAAGCATCCATGAATTCGGTATAATAATCTGTCAGTTGTTGTCCTACCCTGACCCCTGAGTCCCCCCCCCCCCCAGGCCGGTCCATATCTACCCTGGGGTTTGGTATGGATTTGGCATACAGTCGAAAAGGTAACCGTCTCGGCAGCGGCGTAGCCACGGGGGGGGGGGCCTGGGGGGCACGTACCCCCCACAAATATCCAGTGCCCCCAGGTGCCCCCACGAAAAATCCCCATAGTGCCCCCAAAACAGACAAGAAATAGAAAAAGGAAAAAACCATACCCCTACCCCCCCCCATACTGAAAAGCAGTGCCCCCCCCCCCCCACACACACACACACACACACTGAAAAAGTCCTGGCTACGCCGCTGCGTCTCGGTATAGTTGGAACAAAAATAATAACAAATGTCAAAACTCCCTGCACAGAATGTTTAAATATAACCAGAAATCCCAATCCTTGTTTTTGGTCATATATCCTCAGATCAGAACTCTGGCAATACAGGGGAGAGGATTAGAGCATGGAGGAAGAAAATCTGTTTTCTTCCTCCATGATTAGAGCAACCATAATTCATAGACGCAGAACTAATGCTCACTGGCAGTAACTTTTTAGTATTGGTGTTATGTACATATAATATATAGAGAGAGTGATACGTGACGTGTTCAAAATGCATTTCTTAAAAGACATAAAGCAAATATTATTGCTTAAATGCGATGTGACAAAGTGAACCAACATCTTACTTCATTTTACCCAACAGTCAATATTGATTAACAACCACAAGTTTCTTTAATATATAATAGTCATGGTTAAAGGTTTTAAAATAATAGAGTACAATAAAACGAAAAATTTACTAGCATACCCAGAGTAGTTCCTGTTGTTCCCAGCCATGGTTATTTCTGTCAGGTTGATTTTCCACGAGTGTGTGTGTGGCAAGTTATTTATGACTTAAGAAGCAAACCACCACATCAATTCTAAATCCCAGTGACACTTCATGTTCTTGAGTTTGATTTGAGTTTGTGCCAAAAACTAAACTGTTATCCAGATGTCGGCTACAAATTGAAACTAATTTAGACTTTTCAAAAAAGGTCAGATATCCGTTTTAGGAAAATTACAGCTCCGGTTTGTTATGAATAAAATAAGTACATGCGAAATTATTTGACCTTCATATTATTGGAAAAGGAATGTCTTTGGATTGATTGAGTTACTTGCTGCACACAGAATTGCTCGAAGGAATGGGTAAAAACCTGGTTGAATGATCTTTGGGATAAATACATGAAAGTTTCAAGCTATGATGTATGATCTAACACAATGCACACAGCTCTACGATTTGGTGATTTCGAAAATGTAATTTTGTCAACACGAGACAGTGTCGTCACGATCAGAGCAGACTTTCGACAACTAGGTCATAGAATCGGTGCCATATCGGTGTCTTATCGAACACTGTTATCTAGTTCAGCGTGAGCTCACGTGATATTATTTTCAGACACTGGGTTCATCTTAAACTAGGAATTTAACGGATTCCATGCCCTGTCAAAGTCTGATCTGATTAATAGTATATAGCATTTCATGATACACGTGTTTTGCTTTGTAGCTGCTATCACAATATCTTTCATTTAGGCATAATACTTCTATTCATTCAAGCATTAATTTTTGTTTTGCCCCGAACAAGGCTAAAAGCCACTCAAGGTACAGGACTAAAATAGAAGAAAAATTTAAAAAAAGAAAATAGACTCAGAGGAGCTGAAGGTCGGAATTGAGATTCCTCTTGAAACAGAATAGATAGGATGAAGGGAAACATGCACCAGGCAAGGAATTATGCAGAGAGATGTGGCTGATGATCAGTAATAAAAAAAAACTGGCATCGAATTAAAAATGTGTTTTACTAGTGGTTCACATACACTGTATGTGCAGTAATAATTGTGTATTATGTGTCCTTGAATTCTGACCCAGGAGTGGGAACAGAATAATCAAATTATCCAATTCGTCTTTTTGGTTTCGATAATACTTTTTGCTTCAATGTGTTCGAGAGGTGACAGTATGACAGTTTATTAGATTTCAACCAGGATGAAACCTTAATAGGCTCACTGTTAAGAGAATGAACTAAAGAGTCACAGCTATGATATTAAGGCAAGATGAGTCAAAACATTGTAGAAAGTTAACGTCAAGATGAGTACCAGGAGCCCTGTAGACATTATCTACAATCAGATTACAAGAGAGGTACGTACCGTTCAAATGAAATCATGTTTATAAGAATTCAACCATTAAATTATTTACAAAATCAACATTGTGAACGCCCATTGAAAGAGATGTCCTTACCGCAACCTCCTGAAACTTTAGCAAGCAATCAGTGATATCCCTGCCGTAGAGGTATAAAAGCACCTTAATTGTGTCATTGTCAGTAACCTTGATTCAATTGTATTACTCATGAGTATTGTGTTACAAACGAACAATAAACATAACCATGAATACTTTATTATGAGTCTGTGACTGAGAAATAGTTAAAACATTATTATAGGTCTTCTACATCAGCAGAGGTTGACGGTAGTTTGTTGTGTCGAGTTCTTGAAGAAATTTTTACGAAATAAGAAAGCATAGTCTTAAAAGTCCGTTTAGTCATACTGGTCATGGCTGGTTTAGGACTGATTGCAATTGTGTGTCTTGCAGTAGCATCAACACAGAATAATGCTTATGGTAAGTGCAAAATGAAGTTGGGAAATAATTTCTAAGCACGCGTCATCATTGGAGGATACGGGGTGCTGGATAGATAGGAGCATTTGTCCCCTTATACGGGAGAACAATATGGTAATATCATTATTTGGGTCTTTTTCAATAACCCTTACAAGACTACTTTTTCAAAACAATTGTTACAGTCCCCTTACATAATACCCTGTTTGAATCTGCCATTTGTGATCTTAAAACTTTGAAAACTACTACAAAGTTCAGTCATACAGACAATTGAATGGTTGTTGAAATATATCGTAGCATTATCTTCTCTTGAAATGTGTTCTGGAATACATTACAGTGGCCGCACGCAGGTACAATTGGTTCCAATCATCAAAATGTACCCATTTGTATAAAATGCGAGTCAAGGTTCCACGGCAAGTTCAATATAATAAACTAACATTATTATATTGGAGACCTCTGTAAACGTGGCAGGTTGATTAAAACACTTTTTAAAATGTTTTCAATAACATATCAGGGAAATAACTTTTAAAAAGAGAACTAAATAGGTTAGGTGAGGAAACACATAGCCATTGTACATATAAGATCAGTCACTGAAGGACAAACAAATCAAATGAAGGTTTGTCATGTTGGCAAAACTGACACGGAAACGATTATTGTGTTCCCTGCATTCAAGGTTTTTAACGGAAATTATGATCTTCAAAATCATGGATGTAAACTCTCGGTGATGGGTGACATGGCTCCACTATTTGACCATTATAGTGGTCCCTATTGGATCCCTCTCCCAACTTGCTGGATAATGTAGGGACTGCTCCTTGTTTAAAAAATATTGGAAGTGTTTAAGTAAGACTAAATGCGGTGACACCATGTGAAATTCTCTATTGAGTAGTAATTAGTTCTGAAAAGAACTGGGGGGTACAACTCAACGTTTCAGTATGCTCTGATCGTTTTCAGGAGAAGAAGTGTGTCTCGTTACGTTCACATAGTGCATTATCGGCGTATTCTATTAACACTCACGAACAAAAAGCTATTAGATTTGGCAAGATGTTCATATTTGAAATAAGACTTAACCCTATCAAGCCTGGGCTTTTTTCCTTCTCAGACCTGGGTAGGGGCTCACTGTGCCCTCACTCCATATTTTCTGTATTCAACAGCCAATTTTCATGAAACTTCGTAGACATGTTTGGTTTATGGCGCGATCTATCGAATTGAGGCCACAGGTCACCGTTAGGAGACGCTATACCCATTTTTGGTAATTTTTGGTCAAAAATAGTATTTTTCCCATAACTTCCTTGGAGTGCCATGGTCGAGCGGTTTAGTGCATCGGATTTGTGTTCTGATGGCTGAGTCGTCAGAATGTGGGTTCGAATCCCAGCCGTGACCGTGGTGCTTGTGTCCTTGAGCAAGACACTTTACCATAATTGCTTCTCTCCACCCAGGGGTTAAATGGGTACCTGTGAGGGCAGAGTTGGTTGATTAGCCCCAGTGTTGGAGCAAAGGCTTTGATCCTCAAGGTCAAGGACAAGGCCAAGGCTTTGACCCTCAAGGCCAAGGCGTTGACCCTCAAGCCTTAAGGCTAAGGCCAAGGCTTAACCCTCAAGGCCAAGGCCCTCTAGTATAAAATTACTACTAATATAAAACATGTCACATCATAACGAATCGCTTATAGTAAGAATAAAAACTTCACGTACAAATTTATGACTGAGTAGAAGTTCAGGTCTTCGTGGATACCATTTAAATATAACAAAAAGAATGGTTTGCTTCCATACTGATGCACATTATTCTAAACCGAGTATAACAAAAGCTGGGGATCTAAGAACGGCTGTTTTTAACTGATGTTACCTCGTTATTATGTAACATGGAAGTAATTTTATTTTCTGGGCCATCATGGTTAGAAATATTAGCATTACCTAAAACAGCCCAGACTATATTACCCAGAATTTGTCAAAAATCATGGACCAAAATCCACTGAATGGCTTTGAGATTACTTCAGCACCTGTATCAAAGTTCAGAAAATCCCAAAAATATGGAGACATGCTAAAGTAATGGGAATTCTAAAACCGGACAAGGCCGCCGAAGACCCGGGCAGCTACCGTCCAATAAGCCTACTGTGCATAATCTACAAAGTGATGGAGAGACTAATATACAATCGTATCCAACCCATTGTGGATCCTCAACTCCCACCTGAGCAGGCCGTCTTCCGTACAGGACGCTATACAACAGACCAAGTAACACTCCTCACAGAAGACAACTTCCAAAAAGGTCTCAAGAACGGTGCTGTACTGGTCGATCTATCAGCAGCATATGACACGGTATGGCATAAAGGTCTTGCCCTAAAACTACACAAAATCATACCTGATAATACCTTAGTAAACTTTCTCATGACAATGATCACCTGCAGAAGCTTTACAATGACGGTTGGCGAAGAAACCAGTAAAAAAATGCTTCCTGAAAAACGGGATCCCGCAGGGCTCAGTGCTCGCACCGATTTAATTCAACATTATTTTACACTGCTGACCTACCAACCACTGTCTCAAAGAAATACATATACGCAGATGACAAAGCACTCCTAACCTCTGCCAAAAACTTTAACAAGCTTGAAACAACACTTGGCACCGATATGGAATCCTTAAGCCGTTACTTCAAAAACTGGAGACTCCGACTTAACATCACCAAAACTGTTTAGCAACTAGACTGGCTAACTACAAAATCAAAGTCGTTTGCAATGGCACAACCATCCCGTATGATGATTTCCCCAAGTATCTTGGTGTTACTTTGGACAGATCTCTAACATACAAAAGCCATCTCACACAGCTCGCACAGAAAGCCAACACTCGCAACTGTCTCATTAGACAACTAGCAGGCCTTTCCTGGGGCGCAGACTACAACGTTCTTCGAATCTCAGCAATAGCTTTAGTATACTCTGTTGCAGAGTACTGTGCACCGGTATAGGCAAGGAGCACCCACACCAGCAAGATTGACGTAGCCCTTAACAACACCATGCGCATCATCTCAGGATGTATCAGATCAACTACCACTCAATACCTTCCAGTAGTCAGTGGAATTGCTCCTTATGAAGTGAGACGTCAGCACCAATACCTTGCTCTTGCGCGACGTGCCGCTGGGTGTGACTCCCATCTGCTTCATCAACTGTTGACAAACACCAATCAAAAACCTCCACCACAACTGCGACTGCCATCAAGAAATCGTTACCATCGACAAGCCCACAAACTGCTAGAAATTAGCATTGGATCGCACCCAAAGACTTGGGCACTAACCACGTAGCGGAATATGTGGCAAGAATCAGAATCCAGGACGTGGATATTTAACTACATTTTGCCACTGTTGGGTCAAACTTAACAGACTAAGAACTGGCCATGGCCGATTTGGACATAACATGCTCCGCATGGGACTAAGTGACAACGCTAAATGTACCTGTGGTCATGATGACCAGACTGTACATCACATCGTTCATGACTGTATTATTTACAGATGTGATGGAAATTTAACTGAACTCGACCAGTCTGTATTAAACTGGATCCATAACCTAACCTTGTCATGTTAACTTTGTATGAACCATACGATAAACAAATAAATAAAGCAGTCCACAGCACGAATCAGATGATGTTCTATCTACCCCATATAACTGTATGCAAGTTAAGTATAATTATATCTCCCTGGCCCGACAAGTACAAGTATACAAAACATTATTATAGCTTTGTTTTGGGGGAAGCAGCAAAATGTACTATCATGGTAAAAAAATGTGATGCTGTAAAAGTGAAAGTGTGTCAACACACAAATCTAGGGCGTTTTCCCTCCTCCATGGTAAAACATGATTAAATTAGATACTGCAGACTTTGCAGACGGCTGACTCCAAGTTGTATGTTTGTAGAAAAGCAAAATTTCAAACAAATTTACCTGAAAAATTCAAAAATCGATGGGCCTTGAAGAGCAAGGCCCTAAAGTTGCAAGGCTTTGACCCTCAAGGCCAAGGCCAAGGCTTTTGCCCTCAAGCCTTAAGGCTAAGGCCAAGGCCCTAAAATCAAGCCTTAAGGCAGCCTTAAGGCCAAGGCTCAGTATCAAGGCACTACATCACTGATTAGCCCTATATGCGCTGTAATGGCAGCAATTGAGCTGTATACTCCCCAGGGAGCTGAGATGGCTTCAGGAATGATTTATGAGCCTTATGAGCAGGGGTAATAATATAATGCGCCTTGAGCACCACTCAGTTGGTGGATACGTGCGCTATATAAGTCCACACATTATTACATTATTATTAGTAATATTTATCCGACGGCCATGAAATTTGGCACAAATGTTGTCTTCAGTAAAAGCAACAATCTGATATCATCTAAATCACCACTAGAGGGCCCTATAAGCAATATATTTGGTCATTTTGTTCCAAAAACATGATTTTAAAAGATTTTGACCAAAAATTTGGATTTTTTAAAACCAAAAATACAACAAAGGCAGATATAATAACATCCATGGTACTATACATTGAGAAAAAAATCTTTAAAAAAAACGTTTTGGGGACAAAATATAACTTATTGCATTTAAACCTAATGGCGGCCATATTGGATTCCCAGATTGCTCTGGAAGTGGTCACATAACTCGATCAGTTTGGTGGTGGTAGGGTAAAAGGTCATGAGTCCAGGGCCTATGAGCGGGGGTGTGGGAGGGTGTGCCACCTCCCCCCCCCCCCGATCATTTTTCTCAGTCGGCAAATGAAGCATCAAAGGTACTAGAACAAGGGTTGGTCCAGAATAAGGGTTGGTTCCTCAATCGTAACAATAATTCGTCGCCACTGATTGTACTGACAATGTTACTCTATGCCATACGGGCCAACGTAGGGCCAGATTCATTTACGCTTATGCTTCGTTTATTGAGATTCTCATACTTGAAAACTTGATTTTTTTTATATGAATGGGTTTTATGGATGTATACTTTGAGCAGCGCCCTCGTACGACACAGAGTAACTAATACTCGAAACTAATAGTTTCTTCGTATTATGATTGGACGTGTAGCGATGGACCCCAGTATATGAGAAATAGTACCGTGTCTTTGTCTATCAAAATATGTAGCGGAGAAACTAATGGTCAAAACAAGTTTTTGTTCTTATAATACAACCGTTAGGGGCTCGCATCTAAACATATACGAAAAATATTGCTCTGTGCTGTATGAGGGCGCTTTCTCGAATATGAACACAAAGTAGACACGTTTTATGACTTAAAGGGGCAGTATCGTCACGATCAACAGGGCATGGAATCGGAATGCTAGTTTTAGATTAACTCAGTGACTGAAAATAATACCCACATGATAATAAGGTCATATTACCATTGCGGCTGCATAAATGAGCCAGTAATTTCCAGTCACTGTGTTAATCTTAAAGGACATCGATTCTATGCCCTGTCGAAAGTCTGCTGTGATCGTGACGATACTGCCCCTTTAATGAATGTCACAAATGTCGTGGTTATTGCCATTCCTTTCAATCCTTTAACTAACGTACAGGACAAGTTGTCGGTGAGTGGTTGGTAACTTTCTAGGGTTTGTGTAGAGGAATGCTTTGATAATAACAGTTGCACTGGAACAATGAAATGTTGTTCTAGTGGTCATACTGTCAGGAATCCTTCAAAGATAAGAGTAAGGGATGTTCAAGTCTCACGTATTGAGGTCTGAATCTTGTCTCAATCTACCCGAGTATCACCCTATTTGCAAATATATTTCACACCTAACCCGAGCACAATGGTGATTGAGCAAGACACTTGACCATAATTGCTCATCTCTACTCAGGTATAAAAAATGGGCACCTGCGAGGGAGATAGTTCTTGTGTTTGATTTAGCTTTTACTTTTAGCAGCGTTATTTAATATATTGTCCACAACAAGCCGATGAATAGACAATAGTGAGTAAAGAAATAGACTCACCGATGAATAGACAATAGTTTAGTGTGTTTCTTGTCATGCCAGCTTCCTTGCAATTAGTTGTTTAATATCTATACAACTTATAATGACAGTTTTAGGCCAGGAGGGGGAAGGCTCATAAACATGCACAGATACATTTTTGAGGTGGGGTGGGTATGGGTGGGGGTGTTTAATGACCTTTGCATTTAGCAAAATGTTGAGATTTAATATTCAGGTGTAGGCCTACTCAGTTTGGGTATTTGGATCGGGAACATTATCATTACGGTCGATTGCCTGTTTTTAACTGATTTATTCTGCATGATGTATTTATTCCAATAAATTGATTTCTCCTTCCCCAAACATTGTTTGGCGCGGGGGGGGGGGGGGGGGTTAAAGTATTGAATACCTTTATTGATTGGTTTAAAGTTTCCCGCCGCGTCAAGACACAACGGCTAATCAAAACACGTTTCAAACATATTTCCCATAATGCAGCATTCAAGATGTCAGCCTCCATGTCGTTGATGCATGCAGTAACGATAGATCGCGAACGTCAAGCAATTTTTGGTAATAACTTTTAACAATTTTTAAAATTATAAATTCCTAACAGGTTTATATTTCTGTGAAGCGCCTTGAGTGTAAACTTTTGACGGATTTTTGGCGCTATACAAGAATTTGTTTTAATATTTGTTGGGCTAACGTACAGTTCTATTTCCTTCCTCCATGGTTTAGCTATGTGACAAAAATTTTCAAAATCAACAGATTCCAATACAACTGGTATCATTGTCAAGGTCTTGAATAGACGATTACAATGATATAAGGATCATCTTCCTGTGACCAAAAATAAGGAAGTTATGACATGTTGAATCCGGCAATTTTAGGCCCGTAAATGGCAATTATTTTATAAGGAAAAACAAAAGAAATGTCAATTTGAGTTGTGACCCGTTTCCTAGATTTTCTCGGATTCCATATCATAACTTTCTTAATTCTTGTCCGATTTTCAAAAGGTTGGTATCACTGGAATGCTTGGGAAAAGAGGAAGAATAATAACCTATTTCCAGGCTAATTCAATGATTAGTTTGTTTTGTAGTGCTGATTTACAAATAAGAAATACCAAAAAAATGTGTTAAAAAAAAATAAATAAATAAATAAAAAATAATGAAAAAAAATAAATTACTCAAATCTGAGGATTGTTTTCATATTTTTACACTAAAATCTTCGAAAGCCTCTCATCCCTGATTTAATTTAATATTAAAACAATTTATAAATTATATTGGACTGGAAATATAAAACAAAATAATGAAAATAGATTTTAAAAAATAGAGAAAAAAAATCACTCAAATCTGAGAAATTTTAATATTTATACTGAAATCATGAGAAATTCTTATCCCTGATTTAATTAAACATTATAAAAACAATAAATGATATTGGACTGGAAATATGAAGAAAAAAAATGAAATAAGTTCATGAAAACTAATATTTAATATTGTGTTACGCCGATGTATATTACTTATTAGGTTTAAACGGACGATTTATCGGACTGAAAATTGGTAGGTCTATAGCGCGCTGAACGCGGCGCAATACAATCTTTGGTTGACATCGATTTCTGTGAATCTAACAAACGTAACTGCTAATCGTCCAATCGCAGTCAAAATTGGCCAAGAGGTAGAAAACAAGTATAGAAAAATTAATAATGTGGTTTGATAAGGTGTTTTACTAACCTTTGAGTAAATCGTCGATGGTTTTGATGAACAAGAACAAACCCAAATTTCGAGAATTTTTTTTGGAAACTTCTAGATGCCGCATTCAGAAAATTTGAGAACGAGGTTGAAGTAGAATATGTGATCTACGTCTTCGAAAAAAAACCTCGTGGATACGTCAAAAAGAACAGCCTCAGCGAAACGTTACAAATCGCTATCTCCACGGTGTCTTCGCCACAGCGATTCAACCCGAGATTGAGGCCGCGGCCGAAAAGATTTGCGACAATGCGTGGGATACGCACATACCTACATGGTTACAGTCACTACACGTCTACAGTAACTAGGCCTATGTAAATTGTAATGTAACTTGTTTAAATGTAACGTTACGTTACACAGCGCCAGTGGAACAGTGATACACTGATAATATTGATAAGTTAACGTTTTAACTAACTAACAGTTATACAAAAATTAACGTTAACACTAATATTAAACAGTAAATTAACTGTGTTATTATTAATATTAACAGTTAATTTACGTTAGTAAAATATTACTAGTAATACTCATACTAGTATTGACCATGGAGGTAGAATTCTATCTCCATGTGATGTAGGCCCTATTGACTAGTTAACTCAGTGTTAACGTTAATGTTATTGGGCAAAGAATGACTGTCTAATGTTACTCTTATCCGACCGCCACTTTTAAGGTTTTTGGGGGAATTTTTTTGCAACCATGTTAAAAATGATTCTATCGATTTTTGGGGTACAGAAAGCGAAAACTATCTTTAATTTTAAAATCCACTTTTATGATGGTTTTCGGACTTTATTTCCCTTCTAAAAAAATCCTCCCCTCCAGAAAATAGAAGGATCCTATTATAGTTGCCACTGCGCATGTCATGCATGTACAGTGACCGTGTTGGTCACTAAAGGGGGAGTTGACAAGAAAAGACTGACATGACCGAGGAAGTCATCGTATACATACCAAAAATGCCTGATTTTTCATAAAATAAATAGGATCCTGGAATAATTTGAAGTATATGTCCATCATCATCCATATGTTCTCCACGTTACTAGGTAGGTCAGATTACATTATTGGTTATATTGAATGAGAAAAAGTGGCGGTCGGATATGACATTTTACCCGTTATTGGTTGCATTTTCAATGTGCGAATCCTGACGGTAGGTAGATTCACAGAACCTGCTGTTGGCGGCGCTATTCCCGATGTGCTATTTTTGGACTCTGCGTGTGACCGTGTCACTCGCGGAACGGAAATCCTGGCCGTGCATGTAATTGCCGTTAATCGGATTGATATTGATTTTAAGAGCCTGGTGATCAGGAGATAATGCCATCTTCCGATACAGCATTACTTTGTGCATGATTTGACATTAAAAAAGATCGCGAAAAAGTTTCACATTCGGCGAAAAAATCAGATTTCAGGGTAAGTTTTGCACAAGTTTGATTTTGGAAGTTGATAGTAAAATAAGGGTACTTGTAAGAAGATTAAAAATGCGATTTTCAGATTCTACGTACCTTAATTAACTTATAAAACTTTGTATCTTCAGTAAACGTTTTAGCACAAAAATGTTATTGGACGCCCAAAAAGACAATGTCACGCACAGAAAACCGCGAAGCGCCATTTTTGAAAATCTTTTTCTTGCTGATAGTGAGAAATCTCCCCAGTGATAAAAGACTTAGTTTATCTTGTAGGTTACATCAATCAATGATTTATATGTGAAATAAACACAAAAGCTGTATTAAAAAAACGATATTTGCAAGGTGTTTTTTTTGTACATGGTTTGTCAATGGGATTGGGGACTATTATTATTATGTTACCTATTATCAAAATGCTACTGTATGTAAGTAGGTAACAGTAGGTTGTTCCATTATCTAACATAGGGGTAAAACTTGAAGTAGTAAACTTTCTGAGATTGCTTATCAATTTCAGAAAATTAATTTCAGGAAAAGTAATTTTACTCTTCTAAAATAAACTGAAATTACTTTTCGGAAAAGTAATTCTACTTCTAAAATAAACTGCAACCTGAATGAGATAAATTTTATTCTGCAAATTTGTGTAGTTGATTTTTTAAAAACAATGTATTTCACTTTTTTTTAGTATTATTTATTATCTAATGCAACAAAACAATGAACAGAAAGATGTATATATATGTTAAGGCAGTGGCATCCTGTGCTTGCTTGATTCTGTGTCTTGCAATCTGAAATGAAAAATATAAGTACTCTGTTAAAAAAAAGGTCACAAGATTTTCATCCATTATGCATATCAAAAGGGCTATATTTTGTGATACATTATTTTACGACAAGTTGTGTTCAGGTAACCGTATGAAGGTGGGAGACCTATCATTTTATTGCAAATTTTAAGCTCTTTAAGATGATATCAAGTTCAAAGCAATTGGAACATTTTGAAATTTCCATGAATCTACCTACTGACGGTTTCAAAACCATCTCTGGCTGCTGAGCAGGCATGCTTTAACTTACATTATGGTGTTTGAATTATGTAGCATTATAGGGTTCTCATCAGGGCATCTGTTTGGGTATCCTTCAGTCATTGCCCTTTATGGAATGGGGTACCACACATAACATTAGTACACACCCCCAGGCTCGCTTGCAGACAGTTGGTTTGCGCTAACTTCGGAAAGAAATGCAAATACCCCCCCCCCCCCCCAGCCTACGGGCCTTTTATGTCACATCATGTTCTTTAATTGTATGAAATGAATGCCATTCAGTTGACTCTGTCCTGAAATCTCAAAAACAACATTAATACTGGATGAGCTTTAGGCATCATAACCTTTACGTAGATCAAACTTCAACTCGCTTTTCACCAGGGGCAGGGCACACTAATCTGTGCAGAGTTACTTAAAGCATTATTTTGTGAGAGCTTAGATCAGATCTGCCTGGCATGGCTGAGGGCAATCTTCTCTCTCCATTCCGTCCTCAATTTAAAAAAAAAAGGCAACAGGCTGCAGAGTCTCCTGGAAACATTATTTTACAAATAACTTTTGAAGTGTGATGATAAAGTTCAAACAAAGAAATAACGTTAGATATCAAGGTTTTTAATTCATGATAGTGGGGAGGTAGGGGAGGGGGTGGAACTGGGTACAATTTGACTACAAACCATAATGAGAATGTGGTGTAATCGCTGTCATTTGTGAAGTACCCATAAATCACAGACAGATAAGAAATATTTTATTTTAATTATTATAAAGTAAATTATTATAATAATATAAAAAACTATTCAATTACAAAATATGTGATACATGTTATCTTAATTACTCAAGTTCAATCAGAGTACTCCTGTCTGACCAATACTGGCTAATTAACACCTGTCTGGCCAATACTGGCTAATTAATTAGTGATACAGTGTAGTTGAGCTATTGTACTTTTGTGGGTCAACAGTCAGTTATATGCTTGTATTAATTGATTTTTTTTCACATTTTCTTGTGGCTAACTTTAACTGGCCAAATTTTATGTACACATGTTGTTGTACATACAAATTGAATAAGAAGTTACTAGATTACTAAGATCACCAACAATTTCATATTTTAGTATTTAACACACAAATATTGCACTTTGTAAATAAGATTGTGCTCAGTCCTTTGTAATGGCCAACATTCCTTGTGACAATTTGAGGAATAGTCACAGGAAACATACAATGTACAGTTTACCATCCAGTACACCACCACCACCCCCACTCCCACCCTCAACCCCACTCCCACCCTCAACCTCACCTTCAACCTCAACCTCAACCTATCCATCATTCGGTCACCTTTGAAGTACAGACTACTCTTTGCAGTTATTAATAGATTTTGGCTGCAGTCGCAAAAATTTCTAGTGGGAGCTAGTTCTTAAAGGGACACTTTTGTCACGATCAGAGCAGACTTTCAACAGGGTATGGAATCAGTGTCCTAGTTTAACATGAACACAGTGACTGAAAATTACTGTCTCATTTATGCAGCAGCAACAGTAGTATTGACTTTATCATGTGGGGTATTATTTTCAGTCACTGAGTTAATCTAAAACCAGCACTCTGATTTCCCTGTTGATCGTGACAATATTGTTCCCTTGACATCACCCCCACACCCTCATGAGCTGTCAGCCTTTATTCATACACCATCATTCACTGATGTATGTTTTACTATAATTGTATTCCCTCATGTTCTTAAACACAAGTGGCAGGCACTTTGGCTAATTAATCAATGTCTATACAGTTTAATGCAAATGTACTATTTCAGGTCAAGAAATGTTTAATTAGAATCCATTCCAGAGAAGATTGATTAGATTCAACAGATGAATATTTCAAGACATATAAAAAGTCGTAAATGTTTAATTTGTTTTTTTTCCTTTATTTTATTATTCTGATTCATGGAATGATTGCCTTCACAAAATTTAGACAGAATTATTTGTCAATGTGTAAAAAATGACTTATTTTTAAATAATTGCAAATTGTAAATTTTGTTTATCATTCTGCTCGATACAATACAAGCCAGATAGTAAACTGCTAATGCAGATTCATTTTTTTTTTTTTTTTTTTTTTTTTCTCAATTTCCATTAATCCTAGAGCCATGCTGAATACAACAGAATGAGCAGAAATACTAAATATTTATCCTTGTTGCATGGATTGTTGTATTCATTTAGGAAAGAGTACTCTTTCCTTAATTCGAAATAAAAAAATTTCTCTTAGATTCTTTGTATTACCAATCCAAAACCTTACCTTTAATCAGAATATTTCATTATTGACAGTATACATGCATTACAAGTGTTGGGTGTACTGTAGTCAATAGAGATGCTTGTGGGAGTTCTTACATATCCTGTCATCCAATACAGATATAGACTTAAAGGTAAGGTACAGAACTGGTAAATCAAAAACAATCAAAAGGTCAAATTGTTATGTGAAACTTACTTGGTGTAAAGCTAATGATTTTATCAAACTTTCCTATAAATTTCAAAAAAGTTTTAACGACAATTTTCAGTGAGAATTTAGGAGAGGGTCCTCTTTTCTAAATTCCACGTTAAAATGAATAAGAAAAATCTTAATGCATTTTTAAAAAAAAGTTTTTTCTTAACAACACAACCTAATAAGCTAAAACTTTCATACAACTTACGTACAACTTGATTGAAAGTGAGTAAGCATATTCATAATAAATGTTGCCAATTACAACCAACGTTGTACCATCCCTTTAATAAGAGCTAATTTCATTCGCGTTTTCATGGAGTAAAGTGCTCCATCGGGTCAGTACAGCAGGCCAATTCATTCCTGATTGATTTTCTCTCATTTTCATGTTATACCTTTCCTGACACAGACGTGTGTGGGGGTGTGTGTGTGTGTGTATATGTGCTAGTAGTAGTAGTAGTGTCCAGGCAGTGACTGTGGGCTGTTGCATCGTTATCATGACTCATGCTGTGTGATCACTTGTTCCTGTTATTACTGACACTACATAGTATCAGCAAGGTAAAGTAGTCAAATTGTGTTTCTAAATCTATTGATACAAACTATTCGTTATTTGCAGGAGTCAAAATTAATACTAGTCCGCTAGTCCGAGGCTAGTGTTTTTAGCAGCTGGACTACTAGCTTCTGGGGTTTGGGTAATCCAATGGACTAGTGAAATTTTTTTTAAAAATAAACTATACTTGTATGCAAGTACAAAATACAGACTCCACATGTTCACCTTTTTCAGGACTACTAAAAAAAATGAGAAGGATTAGTAAAATTTTGACATACATGTAATTAGTCCTGTGGGCCACCATAAAATTCAAGTT
The DNA here is from genome assembly GCA_029582265.1 of Zoroaster sp. YZ-2022. Taxonomy (NCBI): domain Eukaryota; kingdom Metazoa; phylum Echinodermata; class Asteroidea; order Forcipulatida; family Zoroasteridae; genus Zoroaster; species Zoroaster sp. YZ-2022. Next base: position 24,942,008 of record CM055836.1, read on the forward strand.
AATTTCGACCCATGTGTATGTACATGTAATATGTCATAGTGTTTGGATGTGCTTCTCATTTACTTAGGCAATTCAATGTACATGTATGCTCACATGATCAATGTGATATGAACAACACGCACCACAGTTTTTAAATGAATTTAAGATGTTTTAATGTTTCTTGTTTAAAGATTTTCTCATACAGTCATTGTGTTAAGATTGACATTAAGAACTGCATGATCTGGATTTATCCTACGTATATAACGGGTTAATGGATTTCCTTGATCTTTGTTTGTGAACAAAATTGTTTCAATTTTGCTCGTTGAAATTATTCCAAAATTAGTACATTTTTGTTTGAATTTGTAATTTTATTTTGTTTTTTTGACAGTCAATTAAAATTAATTTGGACTGTGTCAAAAATTGAACTACATGTATTTTCAAACAAAATATCAAAATGAAAAGAAATGGAATCAAACAAATCTGATTAATTTCAACTTTTTCTTCATAAAAGTGAATTATCAATCCTTTAAAGATGTATCATCCATGGTTTTCGTTATTTCACAAGCATTTTATAGTTTAATTGGATCATTGTGAATTTCACTCTTCAAAGAAAAAACTAAATACTTTGAAATTAAATATTTCACAAAATTATTTTCAGAAGCTTAGTTTAACAATAAATAAAAACATGTAAGAATATAAATGCTTGTCATAATTTTTATGTGTAATTTAAATTAAAGTAAAATAGCAATTTTCAGATGAAAAGAAAAATACAAGCAAAAAAAACTGTGCAAAACACGGAGCTGCTTAGTTTTATTAACTGGAAAATGGTGAGTCAGCCATATAATTGCATACATCTTCAATTATGCATACACAGATAATAGCATTTATACATACAATCATTAGTCTGTCAATAATTCTACTAAGTACCATGGTGCACAATCATCCTATTGAGGTTACTATATGGTCAATGGTCATTCATGTTAATGACTTGAGATCTTACCCAGAAAAATACCACAAATAAGATCACTGTTCATTTTCTGAAAATGATATTTTTTTTTCATTTTAATGTCCAATTTATGTATTTAATTATATATATTTTTGTAATCTGATTGTTATTCAACTGCCATGATCAGTTTAATAACTTATAAGAATATTTTGCAAACAATCCTACGGATCACATCCTAAAATGGATAATTAATCAAATTGCAATTATTGGGTAACAGATTTATAGGAATATCATATGTACAGTACATCTGAGCTGGAACTTACTACTTCTGTAAGTGTTTTGTAAAAGATTGGAAAGTGTTAAAAAATATATTTGCAAGAAAGAGCTTTGCCCTATGTGGGTCATTGAAGTGGATTCTGAGAGTAAATTATTTATTGAATTTTCAATTTCCCTCCATTTTTAATGGAAGGAGATAACTTTGTCATTTCTGTAAGTGTTTCTCGTACAATTCAAATCTGAATAAAAATATTTAAATTTGTGTAATTCTATATTTTTAATTTTGAGGCAGTTTCAATTGCCCAGTTTGTTTATTGGGGTGGCCATTACCTTATTGTGTCTGTTACTTCTTCCAGGATGTTTTGCGTAGAATAGAAATAATATACAAAATGTGGAAATTTACATTTGAAAATTTAGTTTCCAAATTTTCTGTGAATTTTCATTGTATGGCTTAATAATTAGGTTATTTATTTTCTAAATGGATCATTTTGAGTGATTTGTGTTTGATTTGTGAGCTTTGATGTTGGTGTTATGTGCAAAGGCATATTGGGGGGAGGGGGGTGGTCCAGACCTCCAACCCATCCCATGTTCAACAAAAACTTTATTTTGGCATGAATTTATTTTGTATGATCGCCTTAAAATGCAGTGCTATTAAGGGTTCGAACCCTCCCCACCTCCCCCACCCCCACAACTGGGGCTGAGCCCTTGGCCCCACACTGGGAAGGCTTCACAAGATATGCTGATGCCTCTGGCTGATGTCTTCTCCTAGCTCCACCCGTGTTGAGTGTTTTGTTTAATTCAAATTTCTTTGGCAGTATTCTACATTTGTGAGTGCATCAATGTGATATAAAGAAGAAACAATTATTGTACATCCATAAATGGATCCAGGGGCTTGAGAAAGGGGGAGGGGTTCATGGGCTAAAAAAGGAGGCCCTTGCTGCGCCCAAATTCTTATGGTAAATTTACATTTATGGCAATTAACAAGAGGAGATCTATGCCCCCTTCGTCACTCAACCACCCCCACTCACCCCCACTCACCCACCCCCACTCACCCCCACTCACCCACCCCCACTCACCCACCACCCACTCACCCACCCCCCACTCACCCACCCCCACTCACCCCCACTCACCTACCCCCACTCACCCCCCCACTCACCTACCCCCCACTCACCTACCCCCACTCACCTACCCCCACTCACCTACCCCCACTCACCTACCCCCACTCACCTACCCCCACTCACCCACCCCCACTCACCCACCCCATCCTCTCCCACCCCATCCTCACCCACCCCATCCTCACTCACCCCACCCACTCACCCCCATCCACTCACCCCTCCACTCACCCTCCCTCCACTCACCCCCTCCACTCACCCCCTCCACTCACCCCCTCCACTCACCCCCTCCACTCACCCCCTCCACTCACCCCCTCCACTCACCCCCTCCACTCACCCCCTCCACTCACCCCCTCCACTCACCCCCCTCCACTCACCCCCCTCCACTCACCCCCTCACACCCCTCCCACTCACCCCTCCACTCACCCTCCCACAACCCTCCCACTCACCCCTCCCACTCACCCCCTCCCACTCACCCCCTCCCACTCACCCCTCTCCCTCACCCCCTCCACTCACCCCCCTCCACTCACCCCTTCCACTACCCCCTCCCACTCACCCCCTCCCACTCACCCCCTCCCACACCCCCTCCCACACCCCCTCCCACTCACCCCCTCCCACTCACCCCTTCCACTCACCCCCTCCACTCACCCCCTCCACTCACCCCCTCCCACTCACCCCCTCCCACTCACTCCATCCCACTCACCCCCTCCCACTCACCCTGGATCCGTCAATGCATACTTCCAAATATTTTGTTTCTGACTCGAGTGGCACTTCATATGACATAGTATGAGTAAATTTTACAATGTTTGTACAGTATGTGTACATCTGATTAAACTTGGCTTTCAACAGTCTGTACATGTAGTGATTATCAAGACAGCTTTGCTAGGTGATAAGAAAATTCAATTAAATTTCCGGCACTTAACATGTCAATACAGCCCTAGTAATCAAGTCAGGTTTTAACTTGGATTTGTAGGTATCATGTTTCAGTCAGGAAAAGCAATTGAAGACAGTTCTGTAGGTTCTTGGAAAATCTAGCAATTTAAACTTTTCTGAAAATTAGTTTCATTAAATTAATAGAATTTATTGATTTTTCAAAACTGTCTGGTTGTTAAGATGTAGGTTGTCTGTTAGGCCAAGGCTAAACAGCCAGGAGAAGCTACTGTACAAAAAAGAAAAGTAGGAGTCACAACAATTGTTAATAATTAAAAATGTAAGGGACTGACATGTCATCCAAAATGAATTAAACCAAGATTAAAAGGGTAAAACATCTTGACCAAAACAAATCCAGTGACACAGACTGATTATGGTACAATGAATGCATAAACTGATGGTCATAATTTGTGTATTCAGAGCAGACTGTTTATTTGGCAATTCAGTCTAGCATTTTATCTTATTTCCTTCATGTTTCCCTAAGGTCATAAATCAATAAAGCACAACTCATCTATTCCTAGAGCAACCGAGCTTATTGTTCATCTTTATGTGGAGCCGGGGTTGTGTTAAAATCACACGATGCAGCGACTAAAATGCCAGAGGATATCAGGCAGAGATAACATCTTCAAGGTTTTTCCGATTTATATTTGTTGTGCTCAGATAAAATCACAGAAAAGGGAATCTCTTTTTGAATAAAATTCTAATTTTGTTCCAAGTTGATATTTTGCAATATACTCGAGAAGTGTTTTCTTACAAAAACACATTTTTTCTTGGAAGTAGCTGAGTGATTATTAAATATTAAAATTCAGTGAATAGGGTTCAAGGCAATCCACTAGAAAATATTGGTAAAATAAATAATTACAGATTTATATGTACACTGTACATAAAGCTTACTTGGTGTGAAGTTAATGATTATATCAACATCCCTCAAATTAGTGATCAATTTCAGTTATGATTTTGTATACATGCATGTGTGTACTTTGTTTTGTGTCAACATCTTCATCTGTTATTTTGGATGCTTGTTATTTGCCAAATGGGGGATATGACAGGTCTGGAATTTCATTCTTGAAGTGAAGTGGCAAGGCCACTTTTCCTGAGTAAAGGACGTTTCCATTCATATCGGGATGTCTATAGGAACTTTTTAAGGGGCAGCAAGGCCAAGACCAGGGCGATGGAGGCTATGTCCTTTGTGAAGTTCCAGGCCTGATATGGCTCAGTGAATTATACAAATCACACTTGTGTTCTGGTGTCCTAGTCAGTTTTTAAATTTTATTTTATTAATATTATTTGTTTTATTTATTTATTCATATTTTTTATTTAGCCTGCCCAGTTTTCACCTTGCTTTCGCATACAGTGTAGGTCAATTAGTTAATGTATGGTGTACATTACATACCAGGATACACTTTATGTATGATTAAAATAATCAGCCGTAGGCTAAATTGTCAAAATAGCATTGATGGCCGCTGCTTTATTGAAAACAACACGAGGACATCTCATGACCCCGGATGCAGATATTCTTCCTATTAAATTACATTATTATCCCCATGTAAAACCTCATATTTTGTTTTACACACACATTATGTGAACATACGTGTACACTGAACTTAAACATTTTTTACACTGATCAATAAAATATAAAAAACTAATAATTTGGATTAATTGTGCATCCTTTATTCTGGATAGAGTGCTCATATTTCGTGCATAGCAGAATTCACTGATTATATGATTCATCTATATGTATACAGTCAATTGATACGATTCAGCTTGTATCATAACCTGTTATGATGGTGTACCATGGCGGAGCGGTGTAGTGCATCGGATTTGTGTTCTGATGGCTGAGTCGTCAGAATGTGGGTTCAAATCCCAGCCGCGACCGGGAGACTTGTGTCTTTGAGCAAGACACTTTACCATAATTGCTTCTCTCCACCCAGGGGTAAATGGGTACCTGTGAGGGCAGAGTTGGTTGTTGTGTTTGATTAGCCCTATATGCACCGAAATGGCAGTAATTGAGCTGTATACTCCCAGGGAGCTGAGATGGTTTCAGGAATGATTTATGTGCCTGATGAGCAAGGGTAATAATGTAATGTGCCTTGAGCACCAGTTTGGTAGATACGTGCACTATATAAGTCCACATTATTTATTTATTATTTATGATCAAAGCAATGTTGAATCTCTCCATCTGTTTAGTCTGTGTTACAAATATATGTATATGTATGAACTGATGTCTTAGAAACTAAATCATGTACACAGTGTAATGGGACAAAATCTTTATTTATTTTGTTGAATGCATCCATAGTATTAGCCAGCAATACCTTTGGGTGTCTTTTGGATGCCCTGTTTGCTAAATGGACACCCTGTTTTATTTGTAAAACACATGCAAAAGTATTGGACACTCAGTTTTTCAAAGAATAACAAATGTGGGCACCCTGTTTTCAAATCCTGGCTTATACATTGAATGCATTAAGTTATTATTCATTCATTCAGATGTACACTGTCTCTATGTCAATTCACTTCTTTTGTTTTAATTGCAAGTTTTTAAAAGTTATGGATTGATCTATGTTGACATTGAGTATGTCTTCATTTCTGTCCAATCTTAAATCATGCAGACATTTAAATAAATGTTGTGTTGAAATTATTTTCGTAAGATTCTTTGAAATTACTTTTTATGTCGATAAATTGAGCTGCAGATGTAAACAAACACTTGAAATGTCACTGATTGGTCCATAAATCATTTGTAATACTGACTCTTCAGCACAAATGTATACAGCGCACACATGCAAGCTGGGCTGCGTTCCGCTTGCACGAATGTATCACAAACATTCGCACGAATGTTTGGGGACCGATGGGTCAAACTGGAACCGATTGTGAGCGTAACTTTCGCACAACCACGAACACCTCAAAACTACGTTCGCCGTCTGTTGATAACGTTCGCCAACGTTGGTGGCGCACAAATGGTTCCACTCGAAATTGTTTGCAAACGTTGGCGAACGTTTGCAACGTTCGCGCAAGCGGAACGCACCCCTAATTTGTCTAATGTATGCTGGTCAACCTAATGATAAAAATATTGATAAACTGACCTTACTTCCCCAGATATTGTCTATCAAAGTTGCAACCACAATGCAATGAACAACAGTTAGCCATGATTATCTTCTAAAATGTAAAGTTTAATTTTTATAAATTATACAAAATATACATTATTACTTGCTGAATATTTATTGGTGATTTTTACCCTGAGTCTTACAGACTGAGTTTGAGTGCTAAACTTTTTTGACAGAATTTTGGGGAAAAACATCACAAATTTGTTTTTTAAATATTTATTTCATTTTCATATTTATTTCCTTTTCCTTAACATATTTTTGCAGTTTCCGATAAGTCTCATGACAGCAGATTTTTTCAGATGAGATCGAATGCAATTTATGGATGTACCAGCTATAGTAAGTATAACATATTGGCTTCGTAGTCATAGTGTTGAGATGAACATATTATTTATTCAGAAGATTGCTCTTGATCCTGATGCCTGTCAGATAAGAGTATGGCTGTATGAGTAATTATTTATTCAGAAGATTGCTCTTGATCCTGATGCCTGTCAGATAAGAGTATGGCTGTATGAGTAATGAAATGTCAACTTTAATGGACAAATTATGCGACCAACATGTATTGTGAAATATTAAATTCACAAAAGAATAGTTTCGATGTGCTGGGAAAATTAAAAAGTATACATACACTGTAGCATAAACATAACATAAAATTGCACATACAATTATTTGATAATGGGATTTTTTTCACAAAAACTATTAAAATATCCTGTAGGAAAAGCTGCTGTGTGTTAAGTACTCTCATTTTATGATGCCAGCATTTCTGACAAGCTTGATAAACACTTTTTGTACAGCTGAACATATTCGCTTTGTCCGAGTTTTTCAGGTGGCATTGTGTCGATAGGCCATCCGTTACCACGCACTACAATAATGATTGATCAAAAAACAAAACATCTATGAAATTAATTCATGTAACCAGTCAGACTTTGAACTGATAAATATACATGTAGGTGTTTGTCTCGAGAAATGCTGATTATGTTAAAAGCCCATGCTTACCACTATTTTGGCGGTAAATTTCAAAAATGTTTTTTTCTTTCATTGGAACACTGCTGTTACTCATGGAAAGAGTAACAAATGCTTCAAAATGACACATTCTCAGAATAATCAAGAGAAGTATGGTTTTACAGTAAATATGTACAAACAAATTTGTTGGTCTCCAGAAATGCTGATTATGTTCAAGAACCCTGTCATAAATTCATGTAAGCACTATTGTAAAATTAATCTTCTGACTGCTATTTTGTAAAATATCTCATTTCAAAGTAATTTGTTTTCCTTTCTATTAGGAAATTAATAATGTTGCAATGAAAACGAAAATTGCCGGTAAAATTGGGGAAAAACACGGGCAATACATTTAAGATGTTTATATCAGGAAAGTGTAGATCAATCATTTCAAGACATGGATTATCTGTTGGAATTACTTGACAATCCTACTCGGCCTGCCTACTCGTTTGTGTATCGTGTCAGATAAACATTTGATGTATCACTTACAGCTATATGAGCCTTATTTGATGCAGCCTGGTTTCACGGTTACCATCTTATATCTTTTTGGTTTTATTCCTGCATCTTGGTAAACACCAAGTCATCATCCTTTCTAATTAAGTTTAAGAGATAGAATGCAAGTAACCTTAGATATAGAGTGATCTTGTTGAGACATGCGATAGGAGATAGCTCTCCTTTGGCTAAAGCTTCATTGCAGCGATACTTCTCTTAGTAGATACATTCCAAGATTTCAAAGCACCTTTACAGTGCATTGTGTAACCATTCCAGATACACAAGTTCCTTTCTTCCATGGTATAGAATGATCTTGTTGAGACATGTGATAGGAGATAGCTCTCCTTTGGCTTGACAGCTTGACTGCAGTGGTATACTTCTCTCAGTAGATAGATTCCAAGTTTACAATGCATTTTGTTACCATTCCAGACACACAATTCCATTTCTTCCATGGTAAGTCTCCTGGTTGCTTCAAGTTTGGTAACTACACCTGTATACTATAAAAAAAAATATCCATAAAAACATGCCCATAAGTCATGATCAGGTGTTTATTACACGACTGTGATTTCTCAGGATTTTTTACAAATCTCCCTTTGCCTCCAAATTTTCTTGAAAGAAGAGAAGTAGCTACCAAAGAAAGAAAGAAGTAGGCTGTATTGTGTCCAAACCTCTAGTTTTTTGTTTGTGGGGATGTGGAGAGTCTGTAAATCTTTCAAAATTAAACATCCAGGAGGTTCAGGGAGCTTTGTCCTCTAGACCAAAGGGACACCCAGGCCCACTACCCATTTTTCAGAATTTCTTTTGTCAAATCACCTCCTTGCCAAGACTCAGGTACCTGGACTAACAAACAATGCTAATGGGTTTGACCTTTAGCATCAAGAATCTTATAAATAATTCTAGTGTTGATGCCAATGTATGTCATCTCAATTGTAAACATTCATGTCTCCAACATCAGTGCTGAATAAATAGTCTAGGCGACGAGTAGTCTCTCTCCACTTCATAACATGTCTTCAACATGCACCTCAGTTGTTGCAAGTACATGTTGAATTCATTGTAGTCATTTTCAATGAATAACAACTGAAATTAATTATTTAATACACATACAATAAACGGCAATAGAGTCTATAAAATAAAATAAAACATTTCAGTGTATTAATTCTTAAAAATTACTCTCAAATTAAACAGTAGAGTAATTGAAAGGCAAACTTTTAGTTGGCAATTTAAATTAAATTGAAATCAGCAGGTAATGGGTCTAAATTTAGATAAGTGATACACTGTAGACCATTATGATGATGATCTGATGATGTCACAAACTGAAGATCGCCCTCGATCATCAGAGGTTAAGAGAAGATAACTCGTTGGTTTATATATGCATTTGGGGTTGTATTAGTGCCGCAGTTATGAGTACGTACATTGTTTTCACTCTAACATGACCTCATGATGATATCATTACATGAGGTCTATTGATGGAACAGATCAGGTGCTGTTTTAAGGAGAAAAATCTGGGGGTAGAGGGCACGGGGTGGGGATTCAGCTCCCCAAGTCTCATAGCAATATACACCTGCAGGTAATCTTTAATTGACACTAGCCAGTCAAGCAGATAACTCTAAAAATTCACCAGTCTGACAAAAAATTAACAAGGCTGGTGGAAGTATATTAGCCAGTTACCTGTGCTGTACTCATTACCTGCCAGCAGAACCAGCAATTTGGAAGTGATGACTGCCTTAAGGTAAATAAACCTGCAGGTGGGCAGGTGTTAATTAATATCTACCCCTGTACACTTGTATTTAACCTTAACCCCCTAGGTATTCTGGCTGGAACCTTCATGAATCCTCTAAAATCCATCAGTGCACTTTTGGAAAAATGCCGTTTTATCTTCAAGATGCACTATGCACTTTCATATCCAGCACTTATGGCTTGTACTTCTTGCTAGGTAGTAATTTTGCCTCATTTGAAGAGGTGAAAGTACCAGTTTCCAACAGTGTGGAATTTTTTCCAAAAACAGTGCCCTTTTGAGGATTTTGATGGATTTGGGGTGGTTTGGGTTAAGTTAATTGTCTTTACCTTAGATCCTTTAAAGTTCATCTCATTGTCAAACTGTCCAACTTTAACTTGACTTCTCTCCAGTATTAACCAGGCCATAGTGTACCTCTAAAAAGACTATCATCACCTCAGCTAATGAGGATAATGTCTTTCTGTAGAGGAAAGATCTAGATCTCAATCCTGAAGCCCCAACTGTTGAACGATCCACAATTTGAAATTGATCAACAAAATGAAAATGCATTGATGTGTGACTAACTGGGTGTTTATCCCTTATTAAGTGTCTTGTGTATTTCATTCTAAATCTCAGCCAATCTAGCCATTCCAGACAGTCGTGATGATGTTGAAGTTAACTTCAAACATGGTACGTTTGTAATCTTTACCCGAGAACACATCAGTTGTAATTTACATTGAAAGACATTTGCTTGGAGCTTGTGGGTCTGGAGTATTACAGAGCAATGATCTTACCTACATTTGTAATATTGCAGCAGTGTGTCAACACTTACAATCATTCAGTATGTTGAAAGAAAATACCATGTCACAGTGTTTCGTTATCATTACGTAAAAATAACAAATTTCTGCTTGGCATGTACAGTATGTTTTTTTTTTGTTGATACCTTTGTTTTTGTTGGACATTCAATTCTTTTCCTGTGTAATGTTTATGGTATTTTCCCCCCAATTTTTTTTCCAAATTTGCTTCCCTAAATTTTGAAAGCAAAAATGGTAAGACTACATGTATATAGTGGAGCTTAATCAACCTATGACATCTAGAATACCATAGTGTACTGGTGCTGTACCAACTGAGCTATCCATGTCAGCCTTTTGTTAGCGGTCTTTTTTTAATTTTGTCATTATCTTTGTTCTTGGGTGCTAGTCAGAAATCATTTCTGAGAAATCATTTCTTCCAAGCATGTTGTGTAGCCAGGGATCGTGTCTTAATTTATCTAATTTTCTAAACTTTGGAAGCAGCAGTCTGGGGATAAAGGAGAGGATGAGACCGTATTGTAAGTTTTGAAACTGTACAACTCATCCGGTAAAGTGATGGGTGCCCTATAAATTAGCCTGTTACTCTGAACATCCCTTTAATTTTTAATGATTGCCCTAATGATAATAAAAACTCATTACTGAGCACTAGATCTCATCATCTAAGAAGACATTCAATACATTATTTAGGGATTGTTGCACACACAATGCGCTTCGAAATTCCAAATAGTTTCCCTAAAATTTTTACTGATCAGGACAATTTTCGTGCACAAGCCTGTGGGAAGTAACTGCATGCAATCTCCTTGAGTAACAACCTTTAAAGGGACAGTATCGTCAAGACTTTCAACAGGGCATGGAATCAGTGTCCTAGTTTAAGATGAACACAGTGACTGAAAATTACTGGCTCATTTTTGCAGAAGCAACTCTAATATGACCTTATCATGTGGGGTATTATTTTCAGTCACTGAGTTAATCTAAAACTAGCACTCAGATTCCATGCCCTTTTGATCGTGACGATGTTGTCCCTTTAATCTAAAACAAGCACTCTGATTTCATGCCCTGTTGAATGTGACCATACTACCCCTTTAAAAGTAAACTTGGCAGAGATCTCAGCTTGATCTTGACTGTTGGATTCAGCAGAAACATACGGCTCTTGACATTTGGGGAGGATTGTGAGTTTGTATGTAGCTCATGGGATTTTCTTGTCGGAAGATGGTTCTTAAGGGTTTGAACATTTAGATGGAAAAGTTGATCCATGGATAAATTATTTAAATCCAAGTTTTGCTTTTATTTGGGTCGGCATAGCAACTCACAAGTGATTTATAAGTTTCTCAACGAGCAATTCTTAATGTTTAGTGATGATTTAAAACAACATGAATTGTGAAAGGTAATCTACAATTTGAATGCTTGAAATATGATTCCTAATGTTCTATTGTCTGTGAAGTTGACATGGGTGTATAAATATGGAGTTTGTTTGTTTCATATTTAATTTTAATTTTTCTTGGGATATTTTTTTCACAAGTAGTGTTTAGGTTTGCCCAAACACATGAAATTTTACAACATGTGCATTCAAGCTGTTTATCACAAAGCATGTATTACTGGATAAAAGATCTGGGTCACACGTAATTCATGAGACTAGACAATGAAACGACCACTTTATGTAGTCGGACCACACACAAATCATGCGCCTGAGTGCACTTAATTCATGTTTTGCATATAAATTGAAGATTTAACCACGCAAGAAAATAGTAACCAAAATAAATTGAAGGAGTAAAATAACACAATATAAACACTTCACCACACCTAATGTCACATTTTCAGAATGCTGTTCTTTTTTTATAATGTTATAAAAAATGAACAGCATTCTGAAAATGCAAATATTGTTCAGTCATTTGTAAAAGAAAAAGCCTTGCGAAGGATCCAAATATGACATATCCGACCATTTTAAAGTAACCTGGTCCATACTACATGTATCTAAACTGAAAATTTACTTTCTTTGAGTATAAGGGGGGAAAAAACCTATTTTTTTCTTTCTTTTTTCATTTAAAATGAAACACAAATTTTGTTTCCTTTAAAAAATTTTAAACATTATTTTGGGAAAAAATTTCCAAAAGTGCATTGGAACTTCAACATTAAATTTATAAATACATGTTGTTTATCACACACCCTTCCTATGCACCTGCAGTTATACATGTTGTTTATCACACACCCTTCCTATGCACCTGCAGTTATACATGTTGTTTATCACACACCCTTCCTATGCACCTGCAGTTATACATGTTGTTTATCACACACCCTTCCTATGCACCTGCAGTTATACATGTTGTTTATCACACACCCTTCCTATGCACCTGCAGTTATACATGTTGTTTATCACACACCCTTCCTATGCACCTGCAGTGTAATATTTAAAGGGAATGTACAGCATTGGTAATGTTATTACTTTCTTTGAATCAAGATGTGTTTAAAAAAAACAACCCGAGTTTCATCACAAGTCTTCAAAAAAGTGTAAACAAACACTCACAATTATAAAACACAGGGAGTAGAAAGTTACCTCGGCAACTTTGAGTAAATATGCATAGTTTGTTTCCCCCCCTCCAAAATAAGAGCAATTTGGATCAAATTTGGTACACCTTCATCAACTTCACCTCAATGTAGATTTCAGATAATAATTTGGTGATTTTATTATTATCAGGTAAAATACCAACTTTGAGTAAATACACATAATATGTTGGTTTGTTTTTTCTCCAAAATGAGAGCAATTTGGATCAAATAAGGATTAATTGGTACGCCTTTACCAACTTCACCACAGTGTAGATTTCAGATAATAATTTGGTGATTTTATTATCAGGTAAAATACCAATTTCGTATTTTAATTTTCATTGTGTCTATAAGGCTAGCTGTACAATGGTTACATTATATGTAGCTTTTGATAATATGAATAATAACAACAAACTGACATTGTATAGCTTTTAAAATGTCATTAAAATCATTGGCAGAATGCTCTTTACTGTAAGAAAATAACTCATAAATCAAACATTTGGAACTTACAGACTTAGATTTATTTGTACATTGGGGAAGTTTATTTCATGGTCTGCAAGATGTTAGGATTTACTTCATCACAGCTGAAGGAACTAGGTTGTAATTCAGCCATGCTTCCCTAAGCAAATCAGCCCTCTGGGCTGAAAAATTCCACATGTCTGCTCAGAAATATATCCCAGAATTAAATTATGGACTGCAGCGTTGTTATGAAAGACAATTTGATTTGTGATTTAGGGTAGCACTAATAACTTGCATGGTTTTGTTAGAGAAGGTGCCTTGTGCATATGATTATTAGCTAGATAGGATAGCAAGGGTTATCTGGCTTATAAACTAGTGTGAATCTACGAGTACACATCAGATGAGGAGTAGGCGGCTGGGCTGTCATGCTTTACAAGGTTTTAGGACTAGTGTGTCAGATGGCTGGATGGGATAGCGAGGGTGTTTTCATTTAATATCTGGCATTAAACAAGTGTGAAACTACATACATACCACATGAGGGGCAGGTGACTAGGCTCTCATGTGCAGAGAAATACTTACACTTTTGAGAGGTTTTGGCACAGTGTGTCAGACGGCTGGATGGATAGTAATGATGTATGAATATCTGCCTTCAAAACCAAAGCTTAGATACGTGTGCCTGTACAGAATCTGATCAGAATCTGACTTCAGTGATGGATTTAGGGGGCTTTATCCAGTGAGTTAAACACTCAGTCAGTCAATTAACAGGTAAGCAATACACCTGTACATGCAGTTACATGAATGTTGATTTTCAGGATTCATAGGATTTTGGAAAAAGGTATTTCTCCATTTGGGATTGATTAGTTTAATTGAATAATTTCCTTAAAGGGACGCTATCGTCATGATCAACAGGGCATGGAATCAGTGCTAATTTTAGATTAACTCAGTGACTGAAAATAAACCCCCCCACATAATAAAGTCATGTTACTGTAGCTGAACGCATAAATGAGCCAGTAATTTTCAGTCACTGTGTTCATCTTAAGCTAGGACACTGATTCCATGCCCTGTTGAAAGTCTGAGTGATGATAACAGTCCCTTTAAATGTTGTAGTTGCTTAAACATGATTGTTATTGAACCAGCAGCATTTTAAATGTTTTCAAGGAAGTCCTAGAGAGTACTGCTGAGAAAGTGGAGTTGCCAATAGTGAATGTCTTAAAATTTGATTTTATTGCTGCATTTTTGAGAAAGAGGGGGTTTAAAATAGCAATCTCTGTACGTTTGTTGATAATTTTGGATGACTCCTTGCCAATAATACATGTGGACCTTTAACATTTAAAAAACAAATTTATAACAAGAGGCACTGATTGATTTAATTTTGCCCTACACCGACGTGTATATAGCACTGCATGCTCAGTGCTTTCCGAGTGTCTGTGAAAAAACTACACAGGCGACTCGGATTCGAACCCACGACCTCCTGCTTACTAGTGCAGACGTCTAAACCTCTCGACCACCGAGCTTGCCCGATGACGATTGGCCGGCTAGAATCCTATATAGCAGCCTCCCGATGCAAGAATTTCACCAATCTATATATATCGCGGAACCCGCTGCTATATAGGATTCTAGCCGGCCAATCGTCATCGGGCAAGCTCGGTGGTCGAGAGGGTTAGACGTCTGCACTACTAAGCAGGAGGTCGTGGGTTCGAATCCCGCCCGAGTCACCTGTGCAGTTTTTTCACAGACACTCGGAAAGCACTGAGCATGCAGTGCTATATACACGTCGGTGTAGGGCAAAATTAAATCAATTGTTTATCTCCCGACGCAAGAATTTCACCAAGAGGCACTGATGTAAGAAAGTGAAATGTAATTTTAATAAAATCATTAAGGTACAGTTTACATACAGATTATTCTAATAAAGACTCTTTAAAATAATAGAAGTAGAGTTTATTAACCAGTTCGCGTCGGAGGCCGTGTATACACGCAATTTTTTTTTGCACCACGGATCGGAGAGCGTCTATACACGCCAGAGGAAACTCCGGAATATTTGTATGCATGCTCGGTTGACATGGCCACCCGCTGTGGAAGCTTCCATTAACGTGTTTGTGTGGGGAAAAGAAAAACCTTTTCATTCCCGACACGAACTGGTTAATCCCAAGGGTATTATCTTGATAGGTGCATGAACATGTTATTGTTGTACTGAACATCTTGTGTTAATGTACATGTAGTAGAGAGCTTACCTGTACTTTGATATACATGTACTCGAATAAGGGTAGATTTTAACACCTGCCAGAGGCAGGTAAATTTACCATTTTAAGATAATAGCATTAGTGGTTTGCCATATACTTGCATCAGGCCGGCTGGTAAAATATCTGACAGACTGGTAGATTTTTGATAATCTGCGGGACTAGGAGTCGACAACTATGCAGAATCTTGCGGCTACAGTACAACCATTACATGTGTATTTTTATTATATATATTTTTTTCAATGCATGGAAAATTCTTGGGTGATGATCCTATGGACCATCCCCCCCTGGTCCAAAAAGTGGGATATATCCCCCTGGGATTTACGCCCATGAGCCTGTATCAACAAAGATTAATGCCAACGTCTGTGAAATAAGTACGATATAAAAATTACTGAGATTACTAATCCTAATCCTAACAATAAGAGCATATAATTGATAATAATATACAAGGTGTACTACTAGAGAAAACCCTCTTCATGTGAGGATAGTGCCCAGTCCTTCCTCATACAGGCTAGCCTTCATCCATCCATGCTGGCCTTGCAACCCTTCTCAGTCATATTATCAGTGCATTATATGCCCTGTATCCTGGAAACACACATATTTATATTGGATCTCCTACTATTTCTACTTTTGCACTTAAGCAATTAGCCGAGTGCAAATAAAAACACTTTGTATCTAATGCCATTGGTTTTGCACATTATGCATTGTACATCCATGAATTTGAGAAAAATATTTCTTGCTGGAGGCAAAACCTGTTATTAGTACATCCATGAATTTTTGAAAAATACAAAGTTCTTCCTGTAAGAAAAGTGTGTTTCATAGTGCAACAGTGATAAATGGTAAATACAACCTTCTTGCACTCATGTGATGATATGGTTGGGAAGTTTATTTTGTAACAAATTTGTAAACAAAAAAAACTGGTGTTCTATGGGGAAAAACATTTACCCCAAAGCTTTGGGGACCCAGTTCATATCAGTCACTGCTTGATTTATTTCAGGTTATAACATAATACATTACAACAAAAAATTGGTATCATTTATCTACAATTTGCCCAGTGAAATACAACACCAGCTAACATTTAATGATATATAAAATAAAATATATAAAATACAAAAAAAAAAAAAAATGAGTTGTCTTGAAATGTAATTTTGGCACATTTTCTGAATCTGTTTTAGTATCATATCAAAGAAACAATTTAACCTTGAACATTATGCTTTTATTTGAAGTTTTTTAAAAGCTCTTTACAATTTTATCTTAAACTACTGTTCCTCTTAAGGTTAAATAAAACAGTCTTTTATAATAACTTGCCAACAAATTCAAAATAAAAATTAACCAATAATTGTTATAAATTGACAGTGATTTGGGGGGAAAACCAAAAACAATCAGAACAAAACATTAATTTTACCATTTTAATTTAAAGGATAATTTCTTGAGTTCAGAACTACATGTAATTCTTTATTCCTTAAGGAGAACCTGTCCAACTGCTGGTTTAAGGAGGGGTTACCTCATGGTTTTACTGTTTGCTGCCATTATCAATAGTCTACTCACAAGGCTTACACTCCAAAAACCTGCGGTTGGAACCCCCTAACCATCTCTCTCCTTGTTGTGATCATCTAACGACCTTCACGAGGCATGACAGCTTTGGAGCTGAAGTGTTGATAAAGAGACCAGTTGGCAATAACCAGATGAATCTAGCAGAAGAAAAATGATTTAAAAGTCAGATTATTTGAGTACACCCCCTTAGATCCATCAATTATTGAACTGCTTTGTGCCTTGTACAGTATAGAATTTGTAAGTTATCAAATCGCATGTATTTACATGTCATCGAAGTAGTTTGTGGCATCACGTTTCTATCCTTGGCTGAAATGACAAGGTGACTTACAAACACTCATACAAGACAAAAATACACATACGTGTAGATGAGCACAAATTAGAAAATTTATGTCATATAAAGTGACTTTTACATGTAATACTCACATTCCAGATGGCTCGGATCACAAACCAGATCAGAAGGAACAGGAAGTAAGGCTCATTAGCCAACCCCTAAGAAATAAAATATGGACTTTATTATCATATTTAAAATATTGATGCTGCATCTAAGTTGGAATTGAGATGCATGTTGTTTATTCCATCTTTGAGACAAGATGGGATTCTTAGAACTTGTAGCTTTGCATGGTGAGGAGGATAAGTAAAAGTAATTGCGGTGACACCATGTGAAATGCTGAATTGAGTAGTAATTAGTTCTGAAAAGAACTGGAGGTACAACTCGACGTTTCGATCAGTTCTCCTGAGGACAATCAGAGCATACTGATCGAAACGTTGAGTTGTACCTCCAGTTCTTTTCAGAACTAATTACTACTCAATTGAGCATTTCACATGGTGTCACCGCAATTACTCTTACTTAAGATGGGATTCTGTTGAAGACAGACATATTATACATTTAATCTTGCTTTCACTCAGCGACGTGCATGTTAATAGACAATAAAGGGGCAGAAGATATCCAAATTGATGTCATGAAATCGTATTTAATGACCACACCAGACTTAAAACCATGGACCAACCACTATGGACAAGAGCCCATAGATGGACCGCTATCCAAAATAATGTCACAAAACTGTCATGGCGACCACACCAGGGTAAAACCCACAGGCAAATGAATGTCATGCGTAGCATTGTTGAATATGTCTCTATTCCTGATTGGACAATGCATTTGTGTACAATAGTACAACGCACAAGCTGCAGTCCTTACATAGTGGAGGTTCATAGCAATATTCAAATCACAATTTTTTTTTTTAAAGGTATCGGCAATTTACTGGATTTAACAAGAAAATATTCAAAACACAAGAAAGATGCATGTGTACAAGTATATGTCACATACATGGGCATATACATGGGCATATACATGGGCATATACATGGGCATATACATGGGCATATACATGGGCATATACATGGGCATATACATGGGCATATACATGGGCATATACATGGGCATATACATGGGCATATACATGGGCATATACATGGGCATATACATGGGCATATACATGGGCATATACATGGGCATATACATGGGCATATACATGGGCATATACATGGGCATATACATGGGCATATACATGGGCATACATGTAACATGGACATACATGTAAGACCTATTATTAAAGTATAAATATCCTTTAAGATGCTGATACTGCATCTGTAGTTCTCATTAAAATGAGTAAACCCTTGTATTACACTTGAAACCATTCTAGATGCTCCCAAACAGCAAGGGTTGAAATATTACCAGAGAACCTACGGATTGTATTCCCAAATTCCCTACAGATACAAGACAAGGCAGTCAACAGACCATCTTTTAACCATCAGCACAAACACTTACAAAGGCATTAGCGTCTTGTAAGATGCTTATATTTAGCATCATCAATTCCCTGTGAAGCTTGAATTCTTGAATGACAGTATAAGGCCATGGACACGGATTATTGGGGATTTTCTTCGACTGATTTATTTGATATGAGGCAACCTGATTATTTCATGGAACAATTTTTCTTTTTTTATCAAATCCAAATATTTTATCTGATCCAATAATTGAATGTTTAAATCTGGAACAAATCACCCAGATCCTGTGCCAATAATTAAATAATATCAAAATAATATCAAAATTATTAGAAATGAAAATAAGAGGTAAAAACAAATCCGCTGTCAATCAAAATTTGTTATTGACCGAGTGTCTGCTTTCAAGTATTGTATAAACTATGCGCATAATTCAACAAGAAGTTCAACGAGCTTGATAAGCACCAGTCTGGCTATGTCAGATTTTTTTTCAACAGGAAAATCATTTTCATGTTATGATGGGACAGTGACAACAACAAAACAACTTTCTTCCCAACTAGGTTTTCATTTTTGAAAGGACGATCACCGATTTTTTTTTTTTTTTTGACATGGCCTAAGTACATTACCTGGAGTTGATCTTCAGTGATGACTCCAAGGTAGATGACACAACCCAATTCAATCACTGTGCCAATCGCCAAGATGACACTGAAGAATGCTGCAGAACCAGCGCTGTACTGTAATACACAATAATAAAAATATGATCACTCAATGCACTGTGCTACATTTATTTATTCAATTATTTATTTATTTATTTAATTATTTAGTTATTTATTCAATTATTTATTTATTTTCAGGTATTACAAAAACCAAACATATGGTTTACAACCAACATTTTTTAAACCAATTAAATAAATAAAAAAACAGTGCCTGGAGAGTTGGAAATTGCACAAAATCAAACCGACTCATTAGAGTTTTCTCTTATATTCACATGCTTGACAGTTCATACTCGGCTTGAGTCATGCCAGAAAAGCTATAGTCGGTAAGTTGGGTACAAATCCCAAGGAGGAATCGTGATTCCAAAATTCATGCACAAAATGTCTGTTGAAAAGATCCAGTTGGAATTTCCTAGTCCAAAGAGTGTAGGTGACTCATTATGTTTTCAAAAGACCGCAGATAGAATGTTTTTTTTTTAGATGCTGGATTCACCAAATACAGATCCTCCATCTTTCAAGGAATCGCATTACAGATTTCCACTTTGGAATCTTGTAGAAGCCCCAACAGGTTTGCTCATGGACTCTCTCTTTTGGAAAATCCATGATTGGATAAGATGCTTGCAGAAATGATTTTGCCATGATTTTTGTTTTTAAAATAAACAGTAGCTTACTAGCTCCGAGGTTATTTAGATTAGCACACGATGTGATATCCACTCAGTACAAAAACTGCTGAAAGGCTCATGTTTTTAAAGCACCTTTGATCAACGGGGAAATTATAGTTGGTCATATTAAGTGTATTTGTGTTGACAGTGAAGGTACACATGTTATTTCTCTAAGACTTTCGGCTGTTAGAGATAGTTGTAGAACTGTTGCATGTAATACACATACAGTGTATACATGTATGTAGAGTTATTGCACAACATTCACTCATCGTCAAAATGACCCATCAACAAGATAGATAAATGTTTTCTGCTGGAGGGATATGACCATACACGGAGGGAAGAGTGGCACAGTTATTGATGAGTCTAAATTGATGTACGTAACCATGGACTACTCTACCGATTGGTCACCCTCGGGAGACATGGAAGTAGGTCGGAGGGATTTTCATTAACAGCTCTGACCCATATCTTCTGGATAATTTATCTTTAGTTTTAAGGTTGATAAACTTGGAATCTGCGTTGAGTTCATAACCAGCTTTACACACAGTAATGTGCAGTTGATTCCACATTGAACATGAATGAGAAGTGTACATTTTCTCATGATTGAAAAGGTCATATGTTGAACAATTTCTTAATTTAGCAAACTTGAGAAAATGTCATCACAGTGGGAGATTTTTATTGGAAACTTATTTCTAATTAAATAGCGGCATGGGAGTGGATTAAGGTGTATGTATGTAACCATTTGGCATTTGCAAGTAGGAACATAAATAGACCAAAATATGACATTTAGGGCCCAAATTTAATAATAAAATAGACTAGGAAACAACATACATATACATGCCATGGTGCATAAATGAAACATCTATGTTAGGCAGAAACTGTTTGTCAGGCAAATATCATAATTATATGTATTTACAGTTTAGAAATTTTGCTTGATATTTCAAGAGATTTGCATGTATTACAAGAATGATTAAGTACATGTGTGTACATTTGGATTTAACTGGAAGTGAGTTACATGTAGTTTGTGTCAAAATCACACTGATATTATTTGGTTTGATGGAATGTTTTGAAAAATTGATTGTAATATCGATTGTAATGAATACAAAATTTGATCTGACTTACACAAAATGCTCCAATGAACAAGACGAGAGATATTATCACCATGACAACACCATGCAGGCCAATTAGGATGTAGGTCAGAACCAAAATGGCTGCCAAGAAAAAACAAAGAATTAAAACTCATATTAGTGTGAACGGCTTTTGTACCATATGGTAAGATTGAAATTACTTTGACATTCCGGTACTCTACTACTTGTAGATATGGATACAGCTGGCATCGGTCATGTCTATAGTTGTTAGATTTGTCTGTAAATTGGAAAGGCCGTGCCGATCAGGACCTGGGTGGGATTGTTAAACAAATACATGGCTCATGGTGATACTGTCAACTTTACTCACCTTGATGTTTGCCAATGCATTAGATCAAGATTACAACGGAATGTGCACGTACATGTACTCATTGTGAATTCTAATATTTTCTCAATTGGCAGGATATGTTGACAAATCTTACATTGAATTCTCAGTCATAAATATTTCACTTTTTAAAGTGTTTCAAGAATTAATTTGGTAGCCTCATACAGGACCATTAAAACCTGATATTTGATGTATCCATTGATATATCTGTTAAATATAATTAAAAAGACTAATTAATTTCTAATAAAAGTTATTAGCATTCCGAAGGGGGATGGATATTTGAATCTACCACTGTCAAATCAAAGACTTACAGTTGAGGAGAGCATCTGTCTCAAATTCGTTCCCTCGCTGGAGGAGAACAAGAAGTCCCCATACATAGAGGAGAGCAGTAGCTGCTGATACCAACTGATAATATCATCATAAATACACAATGTTAATTCAGGCCTGTGATTTCTCAGGATTTTTTACAAATCTCCCTTTGCCTCAACATTTTATTGAAAGAAGAGAAGTAGCCACCAATGAAAGAAAGAAGTATTGTTTCCAAACCTCTAGTTTGTTGTTTGTGGGGATGTGGAGAGTCTGTAAATCCTCCAAAATTACATCCAAGAGGTTCAGGGGGCTTTGTCCTCGAGACCAAAGGGAGACCTACATGTAGTCCCACTACCCATTTTTCAAGATTTTTTACTTCTGTCAAATCATGCCCCTGGTTGAATACAGTTGTTATTATAGAAAATATGAAACTGTCAGGATATAAGAAACAGCTGGGTTTGTTTCTGGTGGAAACAAATGCAGTTTATAGACACCACTTTTCCAGTGAGATGTTGGCCATTTTGTTGGCCATTTGCATCTAAGATTTGTATCCAAGTATAAATCTATATTTAGGATCCTTATACATAGACTGTTGTTGCATTACAATATGGGAGTAATTACATGAAATAGAAACTTGAGATGATGATAAATGAATGTAAGATGAGGCATATAATGTTACAAGATATAGATTGAAGAAGGAGATTTAGTTTCACAGTACCCTGATATTTATTTTCCAGAATAGTGTATAATTGCTGTGATTTTTCTTTGGACAGTACTCTGGGCCTGTTAGTACAAATGTACTTGTTGATCTACTGAAATAAGTATCAGTATCACGATGACTAACAAACAAAAAACCTGAAAAAAAATGGCAGTTTTTATGTCGTGGTAGAGAGAATACTACCAATCAGATAATTGTTCAGAGTATTCTTTGTTGTCAGTATTGTGAATAAGAACATCGTTTACAGTATTATATTGCATTTGATAATGTATTGTTGTTATGCTATTGTATGATTTCTTGGTGGATATGTGTGCATTATAAATCTTCTGTATTATTATTATTACATTTAATTGAAATGCTTCTTAAAACCAAATTTCAGAAAAACAATTTTTTTTATCATTTCATGAAATTGATATTACATTTGACGCAATACTAAATAATAATGAAATCATACTTGTTGATGCTGCAGTTTTACACAAACACAGAACATTGGCACACCCAGATGTGTGTCCTCATAAGTCTGTGACCCTATCATTTATTGATAATATATATGCACCATGCAAACTTTCATTTACAAACAGATAAAATTCCCTTCCGTTTGTTAACTTACCAAGAACAGAATGGTTGATACAAGTGCTCCCTTACGCAGAGACACACAGCAAAAACAATGCTGATCCAGAATAGCCATTTTGCTCTTGATCTTGTCCAAGAATCGCTGTAGTTATTCCCTCAAACTTTGGTGTAGAACTAGAAAGTTTGTCCTCTAGACAAGTCTGTGACGTACAACAGAATACGTACAACAGAATACGTACACAGTATGTGATAAGTGTAATTGGGTGTTGTCCTGTACTCCACCTAGCCATAGCTTGGAGTCATTTAGGCATGAAGTTGTTCATCTTTTCAATTTGTTCACTGACCTACTCAAGTTAATTAGCATATGAAATATCTTACACAAAGAAACCCATCTGATGTGTCTTTTGAGTAAGCCCAAGTATACACATGTGAGTTTTACCATTCCTCCTCCATGGTTGTACTATAGTACTGTACATAGTTCTCAGGTGTTGACCAGGTAGTACTTGTTTTCAAGTAATTCACCTTCAGAAGGTTGGTTTTCAAAAGATTTTTCCAGTTCAGAAACAGCCTAAAGTATGACACATCCCAAAATTGTACAGCCTGATTGTGAAGGTTAAGCCCAAAAAACACAGATTTTGAATTTTTTTGAGTGAAGAAAGAAATATTTAGTACAGCAGGATTTCAACCTACAACCTACAGGTTGACATGTCAGTGCTCTCCAAACTAAGCCATCTAGCCCTACGTTAGCAGTCTCCATATTGTCAATATCTTTGTTCTGGGGTACTCCAACAGGATCAATAAATCTGTGAAACTGTTAGATGTACAGTACATGTACTTGATTCATAATAATAAGAGTAGGTTTGTCGTAACATCACCAAGAGATTATTACATGGTATTACCACAAACCTACAGTTATCAGTTTCCACCATGCAAACCTTTAAAGGGACGTCACGATCAGAGCAAACTTTCAACAGGGCATGGAATTGGTGACCTAGTTTAAGATGAGCACAGTGACTGAAAATTACTTGCTTATTTATGCAGCAGCAATGGTAATATGACCTTATTATCATGTGGGTATTATTTTCAGACACCGAGTTAATCTAAAACTAGCATTCCGATTCCATGCCCTGTCGATCGTAACGATAGTGTCCCTTTAAGTCTTTTTCATTAATAATTTATGATGGAGCGCATGACTTTCAATAGAAATAGAAATCCATTGTGCATTGATTTGTTTTCCCCAAAATCTGCAAATACTTCTTGGGTCAAAAAACTGTTTGTAGGAAGAATTGGCCAATCGTCAGCAGTCAGTCAAAATCCCTCATTGATCAATCATATTGCTTGAGTGCTTTCTTGCATGCTTCATGTAAATTATGCGCATAATTCAATCCTATAAAGTCAGACAAATTTGATAAGGACAAGTCTTTTTTTTTTTTTTTTACATGTTTACAAATTTACATACAGTATGATAGCTTTGCCTTTGTAAGAGTTTTTCCAGAGGTGCCAATTGGTGATGGTAGATGGACCTCATTGGTGGATCAAGGGCAAAGGGGAAGGGCCATGTTTCCCCTTTTTTGACTCCTCTTTTTCTAAATTCAACCACGTACAAAAATAAAACATTATAAAGATTTTTATATAAAAATTACTTGGTGTATCTAAAATTTTAAGCAGATCTAACCCCACCTCTTCTAATTCTCTCTTTTGTGCTAAGGGATCCTTCATAATGGACCTCTTCATTTAAAGTCACCACTTTCTCTAAAGGGGTACAAGTGAAGTACTGTCAAGTGATCATCCTGTCCTATGGACCAGTTGTCATCCTGCCTCATTGAAATGCTTTTTTATTTGCCAGGAAGTCTTTATACATGTTTTCGAACATTCATCACCACTCAGCCTAAATCACATCAATGAGGTCATCGCTGTTTCTAACGGCTTGTTTTTATTAATGGAGGAAAACAGATAATCAATTTTTACCTCATTTCTTTGCAGGTTCAACACGTTTCAGTTGAAGTTTGACCCACGGCAAGGTAGATTAAGTCTCAATGAGGTTCTCCGATGTGCTCACAGGCACTTGACATATCTATAAACTGAAGGATTACTGGGATTATTATAGAAGTGTTTTCACAATGTTAAGGCATTCGGAGGAGCTGAGTGGAAGCTTAGAGAGCTTAAATAAACTTGATATGCATGAAAAACTAGAGAAGCACCAAAAGAGACGACTAAGCTGCCCGCAAATTGCCTTCACATCGACTCTCTTACCTACAGGACCCACTGGCAAGAAGTCCCTGCTTGAGGATGTTGGTACCCAGAGGTTGGAGGCAACAGAAGAGGTGCCCCAAGAGGCTGAGGATAATGTATTTGCTGATGCAGTAGAGGCAGTCTTAAAGGAGGGATATGGTGGGAGCACTGGTTTCGAGGATGAGGAGGATTGTCGTAGTCATACAGACTTTCTGCTTAGCGTCATGGAATCACAGCAACGGAAACGCAGAGGCAGCTCTAAGTCACGTTGGGACGAGAGTGAAGAAGAGGAGAATAAGATAGATGAAGATGTTGAGAGTGATCTCGGCAAAAGGATTCTATGGGCGGCCGAGAATAATGAGATAGAAATCGTAAAGGATTTACTCACTGAACAAGAATCATTGATAGACGCCAAAGATGAAGATATTTATACACCGCTACATCGCGCAGCGTATAATGGACACACAACAATGGTGCAGTTATTACTAGAGCATAAGGCTAATGTCAATGCTAAGACTGAAGATGGCTGGTGCCCTTTACATTGTGCTGCGCGATGGAACAATGCAATTGTTGTATCGATTCTCTTGCAGAACGGAAGTGATATTAATGCGCAGACAAATGGCGGGCAAACTGCTTTGCATTTGGCTGCTTCTAATAACGAAGCTAAAGACAGCTTAGAATTACTTTTGATGAATCGTCATATAGATGCAACCATCTTGAACGCAGCCAATGAGATGCCCTATGATATCGTGAAACGAGTTGGTCGTTTATCTTACTTATTTGAGATGACTGAAGATAGTATGAAGCCCTCCACTAGTTGATGTTTGCTTCCTGATCATCAAACAAGATTCATTTGCTCAGGGTGGTTGGACGGAAAACCAAAACAATGAAAACGGAAAACCAAAACTATTTGCATTGTATGTGTTTGTATATAATTGGTGTGAAATGGTATCTTCCAGTAGCCCTCAAGAATCAACGTACATGTAGCCAGTTGTTCCTATTTGTCTATATTTGCATTCGCTTCCATCCCACCCATAATGCTAAAAAATATAGTATTTTTTATTTACTTTTAACAAAGGTTTCTCAGTTGAGTGATTTTGTTTATTTGTTTATTTAATTTGTTGGTGTTTTGTAACAAATTGGTTTTGGGGTCTATACAAATTTAATAGCACACCCTGAGTCACATTAAGGTCAGTAAAACACAATTTTCTTTCTTTATTGGAGGAGGGGGGATAACTTTTTCATGGCTAGCAACTCGTGTAGAGTTGTATCTGTGTGCATACTGAGACAACAAATAAATGGTTTGTTAGACTGGTAAACTGTGTATAAAATATGTAACAAGGCGGGGCGGGGCGGGGGGGGGGGGGGGTTTGGTTCTCATGGTACACAGCTGTACCGGATGTACAAATGATTGATCAATGCACATTTTCTTGAAATTCAGTGAGCATTTTCATTGAAAGCCTTTATGATTTGAACATTCCTATGTTGTGTTGTGTTTATCTTAAAGGGAAGATGCAACATTGGTTGTTATCTGCTTACAAAATTACCAAAATATTATCTGAAAGCTACTAACCAGATGTGAAGATTGTAAATGTACCAGTTAATTCTGAACAATTATTCTGTCTGGAGTGCTTTCATTACAAAGAAAACAAGAAACAAAATATGCTACTTTTACGTTTTTGCCCCAAAATGTTTTCTGTAAAAACAGTGAATATTATAGATTCAGCATAAAGCTGTTATTTAAAAGGTTGGTTGTTTATTGTTTAGATTCAAAGAGAGTAAGCATACTCATAGAAGCAGTTTTGCCAACATTACCCATGTTGTATCTTCCCTTTAATGTATATCTTGATTCAAAGAGAGTAAGCATACTCATAGAAGCAGTTTTGACAACATTGCCAATGTTGTACGTTCTCTTTAATGTTGACACTGATTGTGTGTGTGGCTGGCAACATTGTCATGATGAAAAACATTGTGATAACATCAAGATCCACCAAATAAATTTAAAACTAAAAGCAGTAAAGAAGGAACATTTACATTTATTAGCAGAAAACAATATCAAAGGCATAGTATTCTTTAGGTATACACAATTCAAAATATGATTCAGAATTATAATTATTGTGTACAAAGGACACAAAATAACTTACTCATATTCTTACTAATAATTTTTTAGAAGGAAAAAACACAGAAGACCATAAACGGATCATAAAATTTGCTTTCAGTTATTTTGTATGTAAGTTCACATGTTACATGCATGTATTTCTTGATTATTGTTAAGTACATTACATGCATGGACTCGTCTACCAAAGGTGCACTGGGCTAAAATACAGATTTAATTGTATTCTTAGAAATTGTTGTTTTTGATCCATGGCAAAATTGTGTGTGTAATTTAAAGTGATATGTAATTAACTTAAATCAGACTTAAAATAGATTGTAAGAATGTACAATTGTTGCAGATTTAATTCATTCAAAACAGAGAAAGAACATATTGGAGGAGAATTTTATCCTGAGTTCTTCTATTGAAGTTAAAATCAACTCAAAAAAAAAAATTTAATCTAAAAATAAATGAAAATGTTGGAATTGAAAACCACAACCAAACCAAATAAAAGATAATGCGGAATACAATTAGTTGATACATGAACCAATTTGATTATAATAACATAATAGATTTTCCCCCACATATTGCTGTATGGAATTGACAAATTGCACCATATTAACAACATTTGAATAGTGATCAACGTTGCCCATCTCACGTACTTGATTGGAACAGACTTGATTACAAAAATATCAAACTAAACAAAAATTTAATATTTGGTTCAATAATTTGTACAAACGTAAAAAGAAGAAAAATGTACTTCGTACTGCATTCCATTCTCACCTTGAATTAGATGGACAATTTTCTCCTCAACAGCAAATTGTTAATGGCTACAACAGACCTAGACCTTAAGGATTGAGAGGGCACAGCCACTTTGGCCTTGGCTGCATCAAAATTTCAATGCCAACCAAAGGGGTATTACGGCCAACTTGGAACCACGACAATGGCCGTGGTGACAATGGTTAAGATTGAGGCCTGCTACGAGTTAGTGGAATGTCATAGCCAAGTTAGTTTCTGGTGGCTGGGTTGATTTCGAAATTGAGTTTACCGTTGGCTAGGTCAAGATCAGAATGCGGGTTTGAATCATAGCCAGGATGGTCATAGCACTTGTATAATAAGTAAGCAAGACCATTACCATAATTGCTTCTCTCCACCCAACTAACCTGTGATGAAATCAAAGTGCATTGAGCATCACATTGTGTTGAATTCCCACAAGGGAAACTGGCTCGGTGTCTCAGTAAATTTGGAGTGAAAAAAGAAATTGACTAGAGCGGAACTTGAACTTGTAACCTCCAGTTTATCATGCCAGTTCTCTACCAGGTAAACTATCAAACCCTATAATTGTGGCCTTCCACTTTGTCAATAACTGATAATCAGGATGTCACAGGTCCAAGTCCCACTCAAGTCAATTCTCTTTGTTCTCTTAATTACAATAATGACAAATGAAGACACCTTTCTCCACCATGCTAACATCTTGGTTTCTGTGATGGTGTCAACGTCTTAGCATTGAAGAAGCTTCTTAGAGTCCAAACCTGAATAACGCCAGCAAGGACTATAATAATAGCCTGGGCAATTGACCAATACATGATATAGTCAGCATTGCTAGC
Source organism: Zoroaster sp. YZ-2022 (assembly GCA_029582265.1). Classification (NCBI taxonomy): domain Eukaryota; kingdom Metazoa; phylum Echinodermata; class Asteroidea; order Forcipulatida; family Zoroasteridae; genus Zoroaster; species Zoroaster sp. YZ-2022. The sequence goes on from CM055836.1 coordinate 24,971,299, forward strand.
CTGTAACATTGTGTCAATCTCGGTGCTGAATCTTAGCATATACTGCTCCCTGGAAATACGAAACAAATGGCGCCATGTTTTCTCGACAATGAACTGTTGAGTCAGAAAATTAAGCAAAAATAAGTCATTAAGATTCTGTGATAAAATTTAATATCAGAGTTTCTTCTGTTTTCTGAAAGAAGTCATCCATTTTGTTTTTGAAAGTCTACACTCAAAAGGGAAAGGCCGAACTTATCTGGAAAAAGTAATTGAGACATGCCATATATTTTTCCTTGGGGAGGCATGGTCTTAAAAAGAAACATTTTGGACACATTTCTTTAAGACTGATATATAACGGAAATGGAAATCATATCCCCTAATAATCTGTACTAATGATATTTATATGTTTGATTTCTCCTCTTTAAAATAAAAAAAAAAATTGGAGTTGAGAATATTTATGAAAGTCACAGTAACCTAATATTGAAATGAAGAGAAAGCTAGAACCTTCATTAGATAAGAGATGGGGAATAAATGAATGCTGCCCTCAAGGTCCTCTGACATGCCTACTGTTAATAGAATTCAAGTTTATACTTGTACACATATTTTGGTCATTTATCAAGGGAACCTTACTTACTGAAGCATTTTTCAAGTGATCTTCAGTCTCTTCTTTCCAAAGGAAATACTCTTGTAGTTTTTGTTCCTTGAACATGTCAATTGTCATGGAAACCTTTTTAGCATGGAATCGGGAAGCATAGTTGGCAAAACACATAATGTAGATTCCTTAACAAACAAATAGAAAAAAAATAATTCAAAATAAGATTCCTGAACAATAAAAAAGAATAAAATAATTGGTATCTAATAACTATCGAGAAAGAACATTTGAGAAAGAACATGCTAGGTTTGAAACATGAGGCCAATAACTACAGGTCATTTAGGTTGGTAAGAAGTTTACAACAGCTAATTCTTTATTTTATAACTGTATAATACACTGAAAGATACATAGGACACAGGGGGCATGTCCCCCTCCCCCATTTTAATCACCATTATGTCAACCTTCTGCTGTGTTTCCCTCTTTATTGACCCTGGCTCAAGGGGAACTTAGGGGGGATGTGCCTTTTGTAATGAACTCTAGATGTACCTCAGAAGATGACCTCCCCTTATTAGTGACTGACACAGTGTGGTGAGGATATGGACAAAACCACAGGGAAATGCTTGGAACTAGGGTACGTTCCCCTCCCCTCCCCCCACCCATGAAAAACATAAGGGATTCCATTTTAGTAGCACTTAACTGCACATAGTGGAATCCTTGTTCCCCTTACATTGCCTCCACCCTAAGATTTAAATTGAAAACATATGGAGGTCGATTTTGAAACCAAAAATTTGTTTTTTACCATCACTGTCGACTTCTTTCTCAAATTCATCTTCTAGGTTTGTATAGGATATGTACAGTTGATTTGCTCTGTCTGTCTTTATGTGTACTCTCATATTATGCTCCACATCTCTGCTACTAGCCTACAGGAAAATCAGTTTTATTTATGTCTTTAGTTTATATTTCTTTATTCTTCATCTGTGTCATTTTAAAGTATAAGTATTCCTTTCTGTTAGCAATGTTCAGAATTAAAAGAAATATTACATGAAGGAAAATAATGAAACGCATCTGTAATCTGACTCTGTTTTATCAGTATATTTTATCATAATTTTGTAGGAATAATACATAATATTTACATAGGCCTACATTATTTAAAAAAAATCTGCGTGAATCCTTTATTTAAACAAAAACCTGTAAAACAGTCTGTAGGACTTTAATTATTCAAATGCGATATTAATAAATTGACCAAAGCATTGTAAACCAGTCAGGAGCAATAATTTGACCTTCGTCCTTGGATGATTTTATGAGGCTGTGTCTTCTGTTTATTCATCAAATTTTCTTTTAATGAAATATTTCAAATAATTATGCCCCATACTTAGTTTTACTGGCGTGGATGACGTAAATGTTGTTTTATCATTTTCATTTCACACTAATATTAAACTTGAATGTCAAGATGACCTTACTTACATGGTAATGAAGCTGGAATTTGAATCCTGTTCGAACCCTTTGAAAGAAGCATTCTTCTGTTCCCCTTTCTAGGATGAAGGTTAATTGAAAGCTTGTCCAGGGATCGTCCCGATCTATCGGGTCAACATATGGATGCCTGGATGGTTCATTCCAAGCCCAGACGACACACCAATATATACTCAAAATGGTGACAATTAACAGATAATGAGAACAAATTATTCGAGTCATGTTTGGCTTACAAAAACCGACTAATTTCAGGGTAAACAACTGTGCTATTTATCAGGAAACCAACATCGAGTGAGAATAGACACGATGATGTTGTGTGTTTGTTCGTTAATATTTAATAATGTATTATGTTCCTAATAATCATGTTCCATATGGTCACTTAGTTATAGTATTAAGATAATAACTGGTAGGAACCATTTATTGTAGGGGTTGATTGGTAATGGTTTTGATTACCTATAGCTTTTGTGCGCAATATGCTTATCATGAGTGGTGTTTTGAGGTTTCGTGGGTCGGACTTTCTCTTGGAAAGACCAACACAAACAGATCTAGACTATTTAAAATGACTTCTTCTCCCGTGTTTGCCGCTCTTTTGCCGCTTATTGCTGGCAATTTATTTTTATTTGTCTTCCGAACATAGCTTATTCTTCTTTTAAAGGAAAGGAGAGGATAATATTTACTTTGATATGACATAATTCACAAAATAATTGGAGAATGGTTTTATTATTGTAAACATGTCCGGAAGTGAATTTATGTTTGGTCCTGCATGTCGTAATTCATTTGGTCGAGCTTCTGACAATCAGTATCCACTTTGAGAATGTATCATTTCAAAGCATTATTTTGTTTTTCATACTAAAAGAAATTGGCAATGTTCCCATGTTAAATCCTGTTGACGTGCTCTATTTCATGTAAATTTACAAAACGTTTTTTTTTTTTTTTTTTCTTTTTTTTTTATATATATTTTTTTTATTTTATTATTTATAATGTGCCCGTTATTTTTGCTGTGAGCTACTTATAACAAAAGACGTAATATAAATTTCTGGGAAAAAAAAGAAATATGTTCTTGAGAGCAAAATGTGATTTGGGGTGTGCTGCTTAAAAAGACAAATCCATTATGGCAACGGGGGCGGTGGGCACAAGGCAACAAAAACAGTATGGTAAAATGTAGGTTTTTTTTATTGCATATTGCAATAAAAAGGTGGCACCCCCGTCGATCTGCTACTGACTGCTTTAAAATTGAAGCAAGAACAGTCATAGCGATGTTTTAGAGATTTCTGCCTATGCTGATTTATAATATCTTTAATTTTTATTCCTCTTGGAATTACCTCCCCCCCCCCCCCGATTTTGTTCAGTGTCGATTTTTGTTCAGCAGGAAAGTGAACCAACTGCAATTGTGCACCACAATTTCAAGACAGTGGTGCTCAATGATGCGTGACCCTGGAATGTAACCCAAGGTATCATTGGAAAGCACATAGCTTCTGCTTTAAGATGATACCATGCTTTTTGCTGGTAATCATATAGTCTGGCCATATTAACCCTTTAAAGTAGGATTACCTTTTTTTTAAACACCCTGTCTATATCCTATCATGGAGGTAGAATTCTACCTCCATGATCCTATCAAGGATACATATAGACAGGCTATAGCGTACCACTCAAAGAATTTCATTGGATATACGTTAACACGATGTGCTGAAGATCTGACGTCACGCTTCGAGGCTTGCGCGCTAGCTACCAACCAAGGTCAATGTTCAGCATCGGGGAAAATATGGCGGCTGAATGGCCAGGATCGATCAGAACGCGCCTCTAGTTCAAAGCGTGACGTCAGATCTTCAGGCTAGTATATTTTATTTATTTATTTATTCGAACCTACACCTTAATATCGGTGGCACACAATGATGGTGCGTTCAAAAGAACAGAACAATGGTATAAAATTAACAACACTAAACAGTACAATGGAATAAAATTAAGCAACGAACATCAATAACGAAATAAATAAATAAATAAAATCAACAAAAAATAAAACAAAAAAGCAAACATTACGTGTACGCAATAACTAAAAACTAAAAACTAAAACGCTGATAACTAAAACATAAAATCAGCAATAAAATAAATCAAAAGAATTAGACATGAGTACGATCCGAGTACATGTAGGCTTATCGCTACCATACTGCGTACCGATGATCGCTACACGACGTACTGTACATGTACATGTACATGTACAGTACGTGCAAACATAATAATTATACGATCGAAGAAACTATTACTCTGCGTCATACGCGTAAGAGGGCGCTGCTCAAATCCATCCATAAAACCCATGCTGGATAACTAGGTAGGCCTAATGCCTATCGATAAAAGATAAAGTTTTCAAGTAAGTTATGGTAATCACATTTTTAAACGAAGTAAATAATCCAAGTGATCGGGTATAATTATATGACCCACTTTTTGTCCAGCCCATTTTGGGTCCAATTCAAGCTTTGAAGTGAGTATTTTTCACGTACGATCGAGCATCGAAGCGTGAAGTCTGATCTTCGGCCTAACACAGTAACACAGCCAGCCCATGGTCACACACACTACTGTTAACGCACCATTAACTTGATTAAGAACACACTTTCGACCGTACAGATTGTTATCTAGTATTATGTGACAACCCCATAGGAGTGAGGTTTGTAAAGAAAAAGTTAAGCAAGTTAATCACCCTTCAATTCGCACCTTCACCCAACGTAGTCACGTATTTTCAGTTTCAACAAAGTGGTCTACAAACTTCAATCCGGCAGTCAACGTGAAGTAAGTTAATGAAATATCTAAGTTATAACTTATGCCTTTATAAATTATGGCCAGGCCTACAATAAGTAAATAGGCCTAATGCATTTTCGTGGCAAGTATAGATTAGAAGTCAAAAATCAGTCAACTGCCTGTTTTCACTGACACTGTTGGGGTAGAATGTCGTATCCGACTGCCACTTTTTCTCATTCAATATAGCCTAGGCCTAACCAGTAAGGTGGAGAACGGAAAGAATGTTGTATCCGACCGCCACGTGTTTTAAGGTTTAAAAAAAAAAAATTGCAACCACTAAGTGACTAACCAGTTAAAAAATGATTCCATCGATTTTTGGGGGTACAGAAAGCGAATACTATCTTTAAAATCCACATTTATAATGGTTTTCGGACTTGATTTCCCTTCTAAAAAAATACTCCCCTTCAGAAAATAGAAGGATCCTAGTATTAGGCTATACATGTACAAATAACAATGACTGTGTTGGTCACTTATGGGGGAGTTGACAGATCAGACTGACATGATGACTGAGGAAGTCATCGTATACCAAAAATGCCTGATTTGTCATGAAATAAATATCCTGGAATAATTTGAAGTATATGTCCATCATCATCCATATGTTCTCCACCTTACTGGGTAGGTAAGATTACATTATTGGTTATATTTAATGAGAAAAAGTGGCGGTCGGATACGACATTCTACCCTGGAGAACATATGGATGATGATGGACATATACTTCAAATTATTCTGGGATATTTATTTCATGAAAAATCAGGTATTTTTGGTATACGATGACTTCCTCAGTCATGTCAGTCTGATCTTGTCAACTCCCCTGTTAGTGACCAACAAAGTCATTGTACATGCTCAATGGCAACTATAATAGGATCCTTCTATTTTCTGAAGGGGAGGATGTTTTTAGAAGGGAAATAAAGTCCGAAAACCATCATAAAAGTGGATTTTAAAGATAGTTTTTGCTTTCTGTACCCCGAAAAATCGATAGAATAATTTTTTAACTAGTTAGTGGCTGCAAAAAGATTCCCCCCAAAACCTTTAAAAGTGGCGGTCAGATACGACATTCTTTCCCAAAACCTTTAAAAGTGGCGGTCGGATATGACATTCTTTCCCACTGTTGACCCAATGTGCACACAGGGCCGGTTTTTACTGTCATTTTGAAAAAAGGAAAGAAAGAAGTAGGCTTAATTGTGTCCAATCCTCTAACGTAGTTTCTTGTTTGTGGGGATGTGGAGAGTCTGTAAATCCTCCAAAATTTAACATCCAGGAGGTTCAAGGGCTTTGTCCTCGAAACCAAAGGCCCGCTACCCATCTCTATGGAGTGCCATGGTTGAGCGGTTTAGTGCATCGGATTTCTGTTCTGATGGCTGAGTCGTCAGAATGTGGGTTCGAATCAAAACTGTGACCATGGTGTTTGTGTCCTTGAGCAAAACACTTAACCATAATTGCTTCTTTCCACCCAGGGGTAAATGGGTACCTGTGAGGGCAGAGTTGGTTGTTGTGTTTGATTTTAGCCGTATATGCGCTGAAATGGCAGCAATTGAGCTCTATACTCCCCAGGGAGCTGAGATGGTTTCAGGAATGATTTATGAGCCTGATGAGCAGGGGTAATAATATAATGCGCCTTGAGCACCAGTTTGGTGGATACGTGCGCTATGTAAGTCCACATTATTATTATTATTATTATTATCTATCAGGATTTTTACTTCTCTCAAATCAAACTCCTGTTAAATGTAATGACGTAATAAATATTTTTTCCTCTGTCCCATTCAGGCATGATGAAACCATCGTCTATTAAACTTTGTTGGACACTGCTGACAATCATATCTATAATTGGAGCTGATGCTTTTGATGCAACACTCCAGCACACAAGCCCAGCAGGCCAACAGATCGTTGTTCTAGATAATCTCTTCTCGTCAACATTGCTGTCAACTCTCAGAAGTTACACTATGAAATTCTCACACTGGGATCTCCATGACACTGACCAGTTGAATAATGTTAACCAAACATCAGATACGAAAGAGTGTATGCAACACTTGCCAAGAACAGCAACAATTCCGACCGCTTTCTTTGACAAAACTTGCTTTTGGAAGAAACTTAATCATTACCCCCTACTTGAAAATTACCTGCCATATGATGTACAATTTGAGGTACTGACACGTGGGGAATCCATCAAAGTCCAGTGTGGATTGGATGAGAAAGCTCATGAATATTCTTTGCGGGTTTTCCTTACTCCTGATTGGCGGAGGAATGACTATGGAGATTTGAGCTTTTATAACAGGAACCGTGAGCCAGTGTTGACTGTTGCTCCGCGATTTGGTCGGGTTGTATTGTGGGATTCTTCACTATCATCCCTATATCATCCACCATCTGTGGGTTACATACAGGGACTTCTATCAATCACTGTCAAGTTAACGACAAATACAGACAAGTATTCACAGCATCAGAACAAACTGAAGGTGTAGTGTTGATTCTCAAATATATCACCCATATTTTTCTTTTATTTTTATCCTTAAAGGGACAGAGCAGATCAGGGCATGGAATCGGTGTCCTAGTTTAAGATGAACACAGTGACTGAAAATTACTGGCTCATTTATGCAGCAGCAATGGTAATACGACCTTATCATGTGGGGTATTATTTTCAGTCACTGAGTTAATCTAAAACTAGCACTCCGATTCCATGCCCTGTTGATTGTGACCATATTGCCCCTTTAACCATGCTGAATGCAAAAGAATGAAACAAATTTAAAGGTTATCGAAGGGGGTCAGGGCAGCTTCACACTTGGACAACTGATGGGTGTTGTTGCATTGAGCAGGGTGTCTAATATAATAATAATAATGTGTGGATTTATATAGCGCACGTATCCACCAACTAAGTGGTGCTCAAGGCGCATATTATTATCCCTGCTCATAAGGCTCATGTCATAAATCATTCCTGCATCTCAGCTCCCAGGGGAGTATACAGCTCAATTGCTGCCATTTCTAGCGCATATAGAGCAAACCAACTCTGCCTTCACAGGTACCCATTTAACCCCTGGGTGGAGAGAAGCAATTATGATTAAGTGTCTTGCTCAAGTTACACAAGTGTCAGCTTCACTCTGTTGCACTTGAATGGGTGTTAGGCAGGGTGTCACTTATCGAAGGGGTCAGGGCAGCTTCCCACTTGGACAACTGATGGGTGTTGTTGCATTGAGCAGGGTGTCTCAGCCAGTTATCGAAGGGGTCAGGGCAGCTTCCACACTTGGACAACTGATGGGTGTTGTTGCATTGAGCAGGGTGTCTAGCCAGTTATCGAAGGGGGTCAGGGCAGCTTCCCACTTGGACAACTGATGGGTGTTGTTGCATTGAGCAGGGTGTCTAGCCAGTTATTGAAGGGGGTCAGGGGAGCTTCCCACTTGGACAACTGATGGGTGTTGTTGCATTGAGCAGGGTGTCTAGCCAGTTATTGAAGGGGGTCAGGGCAGCTTCACACTTGGACAACTGATGGGTGTCTAGCCAGTTATTGAAGGGGGTCAGGGCAGCTTCACACTTGGACAACTGATGGGTGTTGTTGCATTGAGCAGGGTGTCTAGCCAGTTATCGAAGGGGGTCAGGGCAGCTACACACTTGGACAACTGATGGGTGTTGTTGCATTGAGCAGGGTGTCTAGCCAGTTATCGAAGGGGGTCAGGGCAGCTTCACACTTGGACAACTGATGGGTGTTGTTGCATTGAGCAGGGTGTCTAGCCAGTTATCGAAGGGGGTCAGGGCAGCTTCACACTTGGACAACTGATGGGTGTTGTTGCATTGAGCAGGGTGTCTAGCCAGTTATCGAAGGGGGTCAGGGCAGCTACACACTTGGACAACTGATGGGTGTTGTTGCATTGAGCAGGGTGTCTAGCCAGTTATTGAAGGGGGTTAAGAATTAAACTGACAAATTCTGGCAATTGTTTGTAAATAATTTGGTTGTACAATTTCCAAAATATTTGTTGGGAGCATGGTTGAATAAATTCAGAAAAATTGGCTTGATATTAAGTTGCAAGGAGTCAAGGTTGAGCCATATTGAGTTAATTTCTCATTGGTGGATCAACTAGCAATGACCAACAAAAAGACTTAAAGGAACAATATTGGGACGATCAACAGGGCATGGAATCAGAGTGCTAGTTTTAGATTAACTCAGTGACTGAAAATAATACCCCACATGATAAGGTCGTATTACCATTGCTGCTGCATAAATGAGCCAGTAATTTTCATTAATTATGTTCATTTTAAACTAGGTCACCGATTCCATGCCCTTTCAAAAGTCTGGTTTGATTGTGGCGATATTGTCCCTGTAACATTCAAAATAAAATGGCTACCCCTATACATCTAGATTGATTGTTATATTTTCATATCTTTTGTTTCATTGCTCACAGGAGAAGATAGACAGTGTGCGGAGTGCTTCGTCGACGTCCTTCCCTTCAAAGTTTACTCATCCCAATGACATATTGGATCTGTCTGATAAATACATCCGCAGTTTCCATGATAACAATGGAAGGTTATAACATAATGAAGTTCCCTTAAATTATTTGATTTACAGGCCTGGTATTTCATTATTGTAGGTGCAAGGCCACCTTTCCAGAGTAAATTATTCTGTCTGAAGCGTGCTCATTTCAGAGACACACATAAGTATGCACATTTTCAAAAAGTTCTTACAGATATATTTTTCTTAAAGTGTTTTCTGTGAAAAATGTGAATGTTTATTTGTTTACAAATTTCTTATGACTTGCTCTGCACATTGAGCTGTAACTTTCTCACAGTAATAATAAAATCTTGATTCAAAGAAAGTAAGCATATCCCTGGAGCAGTTTTACCGATGTTGTACCTTACTTTTCAGAGACATCTTACACGTATATTTCAGTATTATGATTAATATAATAAATTCTGATTGGTTTTTTTTGGTTGCAGAATTATTGCTGTGTTTGACAATGTATTTTCAGCTGAAGATTTAGAAGAAATTCGACGTTATGCTGTAGATACTCCAGGATCACTCATGTACTATGCACATGACGTAGAACATGCCCAGGATGTGGATAATGTACAATGGATCAAGATGTTTGATGTAAGTTCAAGATGATGGGGTGGACTGACCCTGACCACTATATGTTGTTGGTGCTGCCAGGGTTATTGTTTAAATATATTAATTTATCTACCTTGTGATTTCTGTTTTTTAGATATGTGATATGATACAGTCTTGCACTTCAGTCTTTGAACATTGAGTCTGAGTTATCCAAGTGCATGTTGAATTGAATCCGAGTCACTTAAACAATGACTCAAGTTGGACCCGAGTCTGAGTCATGAGTCACTACAAGTCAGCGGCCATACCATGAATGGGTATATTGTGATTAGTATCTTATAAATACTTGAGCAAGTCATATTTTGAAGATAGTGGTTTTTAAACCTTGATGTAATAGTGGTTTGGAAAATGTTACAAAATGCCTTAAATCATACATCTATTTAGTTTGTTGATAAATTTGTTGATTTACTCTCAGTTTTCTTGCAAAAATGGTATGGCCCACACATTTTGACTCGCACAGCAAGATTTTTTAAGGGGCAAGGCAATTTTCCTTGATAAAAGGCACTTCTATTAGGATTTTAATTTTATGCACATGATACATTGTATGTTGCAGCCAGTGAAGTTTACAGACTCTGCGGTGTGGACGGTCTTGTCTAATCTTTTGAGGCACGTAAGTGGTAATATATCAACGTGGCATCCATATGATGTGTCTATGAATATTGTCCGCTCCTCGGACTTCACAAGAATCCATGAAGATTGTGAGGAATGGGAGGTAAGATTCTCTCAATCATTGGTCCAATAATTGACCTATCAAGACATAAGAACGTTAACAAAAATAAACAATGAGCAGTCCTATTACTTATAAAATGCATTAGAACTCTGGATTGGCCAGTTGTATGGACTACCTCTCATGATTATATGACCTCTGACCCTAGGATGAGTTCACCATGGTTTTATATCTGAATCCTGACTGGCATCCCGAATATTACGGAGAGACTGTGTTCTTTAATGCCCTGCCTGGTGACAAGCTGTCAAAGAAGTTATATGGATCTAATGGGGAGATGGAGTATCAGACTATTGCTGCTGTGGTTCCTAAATATGGCCGTTTGGCCGTGTTTCAAGGTATATTGTCATTAAAATACCACATAAACTTCTCACTTTAACGTAGGAGAAGAACTAATCTGTAAGGATCCATGTTTTATATTCTACAAAAATAGTAGATTTCATTACTTTATAAAAGTGTTTATTAATTTATATTGCCTTTGGTTTTATTCCTCTGTCCTCTGTCAGGGTAAAAACAGCATGAAAAATAGATCCCCAAGAACTATTATTTCCAGAGTAAATATTAGCTGATAGATGTTTCATATCTTTTTGTTACCATTTGAAAGAGATATTGTACATCAAAAATTCATTTTTTTTTTACTTCTGTGCTAGATACCTTCCGTAATCCATCAAATGCCATCACAATACAAGAACAGTCACTCAACCTTTAAAATTGATTCAAATTGGTGGTATGCCTGACCTCATATCATTAAAATATTGGCTAGGCTATACAGTGAATCTATAAAATTACAACCAAACCTACTGCTGGATTTGTTTTGATAGGTTAATGTGTTTTCTTTTTTACATTAAGGTATCATACCACACTCAGCTAGACCACCAAGTCATTCCTTTACAGGGTCACGGTATACATTAGCTGTCAAAGTTTCTATAAACAGGAAGACAGCTCTTGCTAAAAGACTTAGAGAGGTAAGGGTTCTTAATATTTTATACAAGGATCAGTGGCGGTGCCATACCCCCTAAATTATGGGGGGGGGGGGGGGAGAGGAGGGGGAGGAGGAGGAGGAGGCAAACATAAGTCTGATTCAAAATTACCAATTAAAATGACTGCCCCTTAACATCAGTCCATCCTTACTTTCACACAACCCAAGTGAAATGTTTAGAAAGTGAAATGTTTAGAAACTTTCAGAAAGACTTCTGAGAAAAATTCAAAAGTCCTGGAAATGCTTGGAAAATGTTGAAAAAAGTTAGATTTTTTGTTGTTGAAATGTTGGGAACTAGGGGTTACATTATATTTACATTTACTAGTAATCTTTAAATGATATTGATTAATTTTAAAAGCATTCCCACCAGTCACACTACATATATCCTGGGGTGAAGGGGAGTGCGGTGAAATTGACTAGGGTGGGGTTAATACAGCATTATTCATATTTCATGTCTACTTCACATTGTCATCTTGACAGACTTTAGAAGACAGCATTGAAGAATTATCTAATGAGGAAGAGCAATTACTTGAGGAACTACTCTCAGGAAATGAAGACAGTGAATTCTCCAGAAGAACATCAGAACAATGGTTAGAGAAGAAACTGAAAGATAAACTCAGACAAGCAACTCAAGAACAAGACAGAAGCAAAGCCAAGATGGAAAATACACTCAAGTTATCATGTGATTAGGACAAGAAAGGAGGTGTTTATTGCATTGAAAAATAAAGAGAGTTGGTTTGTGGGTGTATATATATATATATATATATATATATATATAACTCTCTTTTCACCTATAGGGCGACCGCTCCATAGAAACGTGCACAAAATTCCCTCTTACCTTTCCCTTTTTTTATATATCCTCCAACCGTCCAAAACTCTGGAAATAAGATGTTTACACTAATTAGAGGCTAAGGAAGCGATGATTTTTAGACTTTATGACAAAATTATGACTTTAAAGGGTAGCTGAGCGTTATAGGCGATGCAACGGTCGCCTTAACGCAGAGAAATAGCAATTTCTATAGAAGTCGGTCGCCCTATGTCCGAACAAGTAAACATATATATATATATATATATATATATATATATATATACTACTCAAAAAAAGAAACGCAAGTCACTTGAAAGGCAGTTTTTAGGAGGGTTTACCAATTGATATGTACAAATGTACATTAAAAGTTTTCCACTGATCAACCTGCTTGTGTTAAGCCACCTTTTGGAATGTCACGGTTCAGTGCACACCAACCAAAGGTGTGGAACCCATTTGAAGCAATCTCCTTCCTGTATGTGTCATGGCTAGTGTAAGCAATCTCCTTCCTGTATGTGTCATGGCTAGTGTAAGCAATCTCCTTCCTGTATGTGTCATGGCTAGTGGAAGCAATCTCCTTCCTGTATGTGTCATGGCTAGTGGAAGCAATCTCCTTCCTGTATGTGTCATGGCTAGTGTAAGCAATCTCCTTCCTGTATGTGTCATGGCTAGTGGAAGCAATCTCCTTCCTGTATGTGTCATGGCTAGTGGAAGCAATCTCCTTCCTGTATGTGTCATGGCTAGTGGAAGCAATCTCCTTCCTGTATGTGTCATGGCTAGTGGAAGCAATCTCCTTCCTGTATGTGTCATGGCTAGTGTAAGCAATCTCCTTCCTGTATGTGTCATGGCTAGTGGAAGCAATCTCCTTCCTGTATGTGTCATGGCTAGTGGAAGCAATCTCCTTCCTGTATGTGTCATGGCTAGTGGAAGCAATCTCCTTCCTGTATGTGTCATGGCTAGTGGAAGCAATCTCCTTCCTGTATGTGTCATGGCTAGTGGAAGCAATCTCCTTCCTGTATGTGTCATGGCTAGTGGAAGCAATCTCCTTCCTGTATGTGTCATGGCTAGTGGAAGCAATCTCCTACCTGTATGTGTCATGGCTAGTGGAAGCAATCTCCTTCCTGTATGTGTCATGGCTAGTGGAAGCAATCTCCTTCCTGTATGTGTCATGGCTAGTGGAAGCAATCTCCTTCCTGTATGTGTCATGGCTAGTGGAAGCAATCTCCTTCCTGTATGTGTCATGGCTAGTGGAAGCAATCTCCTTCCTGTATGTGTCATGGCTAGTGAAAGTCTCCAGGTTCAGTTCCAAATCAGGGCTTGGGGCTTACAGAGTCGGAAAACCAAAATCATTAGTGCTGGTCTTGTGAACTGGATATGCCACGACTTTCAGAATATGACAGAGCGCGTGCTGTCGGCATGCTGCAAGGCGGTATGCGAGCTCGAGATGTTGCTAGACAGCTCCGTGTCCATGAGTCGAGCATAAGCAGGCTCCGAGATCGTGTTGAAGACACTGGGAGTGTTGCCGACCGAACGCGAAGTGGCCGACCACGTGTTACGACGCCTGCCCAGGACCGCTATGTGGTACTGCAGCATCTTCGTGAAAGGCGCCGAGACAGCCGCCAGACAGTTCGGGAATTACGGGGAGCCCACATCCGTATCAGCGACCAAACTGTACACAACAGACTGCATGCTGCAGGTCTGCGCAGCCGACAACCTCTGCGAGGACTGACTGCCCTTGACTCCGGTCCGGCGCCAGAGGAGGCTGCAATGGGCATACCAACACCGACCTTGGACACAGCGAATGTGGAACCAGGTGATGTTTACTGAGTCACGCTTTCGCCTGTCCCACAACGATGGTCGTGTACGCGTTTACCGCAGGCGAGGTGAGAGGTTCAGTGACGCAAACATCGTGGAGCAGGACAGATGGGGAGGACCCAGCGTCGTGGTGTGGGCGGGCATCATGGCGCATTCGCGGACAGAACTTGTCTTTGTTGCAGGTAATCTCAATGCCCAGCGATATCGGGACGAAATTTTAGAGGCCCATGCCATTCCGTTCCTCAATGCTAACCAGAATGCAACCCACTTCCAGCACGACAATGCCCGTCCCCGTGTGGCAAGAATTGTAACCCAGTACCTTCAGCAGCATGATGTCCATGTTCTGCCATGGCCTGCATTCAGTCCAGATTTATCCCCTATCGAACATGCATGGGACGAATTGGATCGCCGTGTCAGACAACGACCTGCCCAGGCACATAACGTGCAAGAGCTAGCAGAGGCTCTTGCTGAAGAGTGGCATGCCATCCCGCAAGGAACTTTGCAGTGGCTAGTGGGCTCCATGCGTCGCCGCATTCTGGCTTGCATTGCAGCCAGAGGTGGCCATACACACTACTGAGGTATCCCGTATGCATTTGGACTACAGCCACATCAATAAATGTGCAAAATACATACATTTCTAAAAACTTGCGTTTCTTTTTTTGAGTAGTATATATATATATATAAAATGTTTTTTATTTTACTTGGAATTGATGTTTTTAAACTTTTGATATACCCTTCGCTTACTATTATACATTTATATATCCTTTGCTGTGGCCTGTTGTTATTCCAGATGGTTTTATTTGTGTATTTTGTCTCTGTCTCTTAAGGTTATTGTAGTAATTTCATGTATTTAATCACATTTTATTAATCTTTATAAATTACAATGCCTTTGCCGGATGGTGTATTTTGTTGTAATTAACTGTTGTGCAGTCCAAACTTCTTGTGTATTAACTCTAACCACCCCAAATCCTGCAAAATCCTCCAAGGGGCTTTTTTATGGAAGCAAATTCAGCACTGTTGGAAACTGGTACTTTCACCTCTTCAAATGGGGCAAAATTACTACCTGGCAAGAAGTACAGGCCATAAGTGCTTAATACAAAAAGATCAACGAAAATACATGGTGTATTTTGAAGATAAGGGCATGTTTCCAAAAGTGCACTTGATGGATTTTGGAGGATTCAAGAAGGTTCCTAGCCAGAATACCTTGGGGGTTAGGGTTAAACTGTGTTTGTTCCTTGCTTTGGTATAAAAAAAAATCGGTTTGCTCTCGACAAGTTTGCTTTTTGGAAACGTCCACCACTTAATCACCTTTGTCATATTATTCCGGTGATAATCATTGTTTTGGCATAAAAAGGAGCTGAAAATACCTTTTATCCCAAAATACCTTTTATTGATCAAGTGGAAAATAAACTGAACTGAAATAAAAAGGGTCTGGTTGATCAAAAGCTAAGGCCATTTTCCCAACTCATTCATTGCAAAACAAACAAAATGAAACTCACACAAGCCTATTTTTATACTCTGTGTGGTGCAGGCCAGAAACTTCTCATAAGAAAACAAGAATGAGACAGGTAATATAAGCTGTTGAAGCATCTCTTTTACTATTCCAAATTAAAATCACAGTATTCGTTATTTTTCAAGCGGTCTAGCGCACCGAACTCAAGTTCTGGTGTTGCCAGCAGCAGGGTGTGGGTTCGAGCCCCGGTCGTGACACTTGTATCCTTGAGCAAGGTACTTAACTATAATTGCTTCGTCCTTCGGATGGGACGTAAAGCCGTAGGTCCCGTGTGTTGTATAATGCACGAAAAGTGGATTGTCGTGGCCGAGTGGTCTAGCGCACTGAACTCAAGTTCTGGTGTTGCCAGCAGCAGAGTGTGGGTTCGAGCCCCGGCCGTGACACCTGTGTCCTTGAGCAAGACACTTAACCATAATTGCTTCTCTCCACCCAGGGGTTAAATGGGTACCTGTGAAGGCAGAGATGGTTTGCTCTCTATGCGCTAGAAATGGCAGCAATTGAGCTGTATACTCCCCAGGGAGCTGAGATGGTTTCAGGAATGATTTATGAGCCTTATGAGCAGGGATAATAATATAATGCGCCTTGAGCGCCACTTAGTTGGTGGATACGTGCGCTATATAAATCTATACATTATTATTATTATTATTATTTAAAGGGAAGGTACAACATCGGTATACAGCACCCCTGTAGGATTACCAAAATGCGAACCAAATCACAATCTAGTGGCTCTCCATAAAAACTGTTACTAGTCTTTTATGTTTTTCAAACAGTAACCTTTGAAATTTAACATAACAATTACAGTTTTATCTAAGATGAAAGCACTTCAGATAGAATAATTTCTCAGGATGATGTGTACCGACTTTAAACCAAGTAAGTTTATAGATCTGTAATTACTTATGTTGTACCTTCTTGTAATACAAACACATGCTTTACCAAGTGCTCATCATTATTAGGGAGGAGGGCCAAAGTCATGGTACAGCCAAGCCTGGCCAGGCCCAGGCTACCTGGCCTCCTAATTGTCTTTTGTGAGTCCTAATCCTCTAGCAATACAGTACCTGCCAATCAAAATAACCTGGGCTTCTGGGGAGCCTAGCCCAGGCAAGCAGAGCTCATTATATAGGCCAGTAGGTAGGGGAAAAGCCTGGGCCTGGCCGGGCTTCTCAAAGGCTTGGCTGTACCATGACTTTGGCACTTGTCCCTTACTAGTATTTATATATGCAAAGAGAGAGCATATATAGAACTCGACTAAAACGGTATTCCCATCGTCACTATCTTCTAATCTTTAAGATGCCACTTTGACCCAATAAACATACAATACAAACTACAATATTTTTGTATTAAAGCATAAAAGTATATTATTATTATAATACTAATTAAACAATGCATTTATAGAGTGCCTTTTCCTTGGGATACAAAGTGCTTACAGGGAATAACCAAACTAATATTAAAAAACAAAAAACTGTTGAAAGCAAGTGTCTTAAGGAGTCCTTTGAACTGTTCTCCAGATGATGGTTTTTGGAAGCGAGTTACATTCTTGAGGACCAGTGATGGGAAAATGCCAAATCCAGAAACTTCCAGGGTTGGCCATTGGCCCAATTAGCTGTTAAATTCACAATATTATTACAATCATAATATTATCACGATTATGGTAATTAAATGCATGATTAAATTGTTATTGTGTTCCCACTTGTATTTCTTTTGTTGGATCATTTAAATTTGAAGATACATATTCAGTGAGTTTCAGTATTTTCACAGGCAATCATGTTTTTTATCTGTACATTTCTACATTCCTTGTATAAGTGAAAAAAATAACTTTAAAATAAGACATTTTACAAAAATAAGAAACCAAAGCATTGTTATACCATCCCTACACAATTAGTGGGAACACAAACCCCCTTCAACTTGGAATATTTTGCAGTTGAATTGCTTTCGCAAAGAGTCAAAGTGCAGGCCTCCAACATTGAGTGGGGGGGGGGGGGGCACTGTATTAGGATGTGTTCCAACAAATGTGATTGTTGATGTTGCAGATAAAGATTTATTTTATACAAACACAGCTTCATTGTCTGAACCTTTGTTATAATGGATAAGAATTATTGAATTTATCAGACTACATCATAAATATATGCTCAGTCGGATAAAAAAATATTTTAAACGAACCATATTCCCACACAATTTGGTCAAATTATGATGATGGTGATTCTGTATTATTTCTGTAACATATTTTAACATCAGTAATTCTTATATCAAAAATAAATGAACATATTAACAAACAAGATTACCTGGCAAATAACAGATTTTGATACACAAGTTTTTAGTTATTGTTATTATATTTCATAAAAGCGAAAGACTGACTTTTGTCTGCTCTGACTTTAATAAGCTGCTAAGATAAATAATAAAAACAAACTGGCAAAGTTGTTATAGATTTTAAATATGGATGACATTTCAGTTAATTTCTATAAATAAAAATGTGGGATAGCAGTAAAACAAGGTGAAAGTAACCTCTTGAAATAACTGTCTGAAAATAACATTTTGTTTACCTCATTGTTTCCATCATGATGTTTGAATTGTCTTAAGGAGATTGCAATAGTGTTCTCCCACTTGAGGACCCTCTGAGGTTATCCTCAATACTACACTATAATCCATGTATTTCTTTAGCCATGATGCCATGTATTTTTTTTATAGATTCTGTGAAATATTTGGGGAAAGACCGTGCATTACTTGCTGTGAATTTAATCACAATATCTGCCATTTTATTGCTGAACTTGGAAAGGCACAAATAACACAAGTCTTCCATAAAAGTCTCTCTTTTCAATCAGTGAAATAAAACTGATGAAAAAACACAGCAACAGATTCAGGCATCATATATTAGGCAAACTATTTGTAGATATTGTGTTAGTTTTTACTTATTGCAACAACAAAAAATACAATTTATTTTAAGTAAGAGTAATTGCGGTGACACCATGTGAAATGCTCAATTGAGTAGTAATTAGTTCTGAAAAGGAACTGGAGGTACAACTTAACGTTTCGATCAGTATGCTCTGATCGTCCTCAGGAGATCAGAGCATACTGATCGAAACGTCAAGTTGTACCTCCAGTTCCTTTTCAGAACTAATTACTACTCAATTGAGCATTTCACATGGTGTCACTGCAATTACTCTTACTTATCCTCCTCACCATGCAAAGCTACAAGTTCTACCAACAATTTATTTTGGAACACTGTAATTAACTGAAGTAAAAATTACTTTACATATCGTCACCGCAATCCTACTACTTTATTGTCCAATAAAGTCCAATTTGCATCTTTCATCTAACAATGGCTCTCTTTATATTAAATACAAAAAGCATTTAATGTATACCAATATATACCCTGAAACTCAAGAGAGATTACTTTCACACAGTGTTACAAAAACAAGAGCTAGCAGCACAGCGGCAGTATTTTGTGTTTTTTTGTGCAGCGAAATTGAACTTCACTTCCAAAACTAGCCATACCTGCAAATGTCCAAGGTCCAAAATACATGATGCACATTAACCCTAATCCCCTAGGTATTCTGGCTAGGAACCTTCCTGAATCCTCCAAAATCCTCCAATGCACTTTAGGAAACATGCCCTTATTTTCAAAATGTACCATGCATTTTCGTTGATATTTCGTATTCAGCACTTATGGCCTGTACTTCTTGCCAGGTAGTAATTTTGTCCCATTTGAAAAGGTGAAAGTACCAGTTTCCAACAATGCTGAATTTTTCCAAAAAAGTGACCCTTGGAGGATTTGGGGTGGTTAGGGTTAATGCTTGTACATGTATAGTTACCACTCAATCTGCCTGGAATCATTGGTGCCACTGATCGAGCTTGCATAATATTACAAGTCTGTGTACAGACCGAGGGCTGAATGAGAGAGGGCGCCCTTTTAATAGGAGGGTGTACTGACTCAGTGAGTTTCCATAATCCAAGTAACAAAACAAAACTGGCCTAGACAATTTATGAAACAACATAAATATTACCAGCCCAGCATATAAGTTGCACAAAATTTGGTCTTGAAGAATTGCAGTACTCACCAGCTGGGCTGGTTATTACTATGACATTTAACCTACACAATGGCAAATTTACCTCACCCAACCTTGGCAGGTGTTGAGGTCAGCCCAGCCTGTATAAACCCATACTTCTTTCACTTTCCACCATACAATGTATTAAGTCTTATGTATTCCTCTCAATATCAAAACAAAACTGGACGTACATCAAGGTGTAACTAATACAAAATTAGCATTAAAATTAAAAATTAGGATAAGGTATCTCATAAAATATTAAGAAATTAATTATATTTTCATCAATTAATTTCATATATATCAAGTCTAAATCATCAAATATTCAGTATATAAATCTGTTTGATAAGTTATTCTTAAACATGGCCAGAAAATAAGTTATATGTTCCGAGTTACAATTGGGTGAAAATAAAATTCAAAAACACACACAAAAGTGGCACACAAAAAAAGTATGACTAATTTATATGAATGGGGGGAGGAGAAAGCAGCCCCCCCCCCACTTTCCCCTTGGAAACACCACTGGTACCAGGTGGGAACAGGTAACCAGACACAATTATTTGTTTTAGCCAGATGGCGTTTTCACATATAGGGCTATATAAAACGTGTTAGCTATATTATAACTCTTCTTCACATATTTATACATATATATCTTGTCGTACCTTGACCAAGCATTTCTCTAATAAGGTGAAGGCATACACTGAAGTCTTTCAAAGGCAGCCTTCTCTAACGTCTCTCGGTGGTCTGGATGCGCAATGTTAATCAGAGCATGCGCCCTCTGTCTCAGATTCTTGCCAAATAGGTATGCAATACCATACTCAGTTACTATGTAATGAGCATGAGCACGACTGGTAACCACCCCAGCACCTGAATATAGGTAATAAAGATTGAATGGGAAAGTGTACACAAATAAGAAGGGTACCAGTCAGAGGACGATCAGATCATACTGATCGAAACGTCGAGTTGTACCCCCAGTTCTTTTCAGAACTAATTACTACTCAATTGAGATTCCACATGGTGTCACCGCAATTAGTCTTACTTACTTGTCACAGGTTCAATTGACCTATTGTGGCAGAATCCTGTGATTGCAATTAATAAATCCTATCGCTTAAAATTAAATGCACAATGTGCAAAAATCTGAGATATAACACAACTACTGCACAGTCTTTCATATAGGTAGTCTAAGAGGCGTAGCTAATTCTCAACCGGTGATATGTCAGTTCCTGCCTCAGTAATTTGTTCTTTGTCCACCCTTTCATTTTGTATTCCTTTAACAAATCTTAAGTGTTAAACGGCACTACAGCAGCACCGTGACAACTGCAACAAAATCTGACTACAGAAAAGTGTGAATCCTGCTCATTACAACAAACATTTACATCTCAGTGTTGAATCTTGTTACATTGAGCATGGTTTGTGTAAAAAAGTTTAAAAAAATAAAAAAAAATAAATAAAACATAACGAGATGTTGCAATGGTAACATACCTGTTTTGACGAATGGTGCTATCTTACTCTCTCCTCGTTTAGTGACTGATTGAAGAGCCAAGATTGGTTTGCCTAATCCATCAAATCCCAACGATGCCCCACGAATAAAATCAACCTGACCACCTACTCCTGTTTGTATCAAATTAAAGTATAATTTAAATCTACAAGTACATCCACGTGGGTTCGAATCCCGCCCGAGTCGCCTGTGAAGTTTTTTCCACAGACACTCAGAAAGTATACAGTGCTATACACACATCGGTGTAGGGCAAAATTAAATCAAATATACATCCACAATCTTCTGCCCCGCATTATCTCTTCTTAATCCATGACACACACATAATCATCACACTCTATCCTGTAATAATTTATTCTTACCATTCACTCAGTAAATGATGTCACTTCTATCATATAGCAAAAAGCTACACATAATTCAAGATTATTAAAGTTCAAGATTTTCTTTTCAAAATTACTCGATACTTACAAAAAAAACACTGTCTGAACATTTTGCTACGGAAAATTGAACTAAATTGTTCCCTGTTCCTTGCACATGTTATTAACAACAGTGGTGTTGGTATGTAACCTTTTGTCATTATTTATAAGCTGTCTATTGGTTGAGACTTACCTGAGTACATTCTTGTACCAATCGAGTCCGACACAACCTGACCAGTCAAGTCAACCTCGATGCAGGAATTGATTGCAGTAACTTTAGGATTCTGAGCGATAACCGTGGTATTGTTCACATGTGCTATTTCCATCATTACTGAAATCAAAGAATTCAATCATTTTATTATTAAACTAGTGCTATATTGATTTCTTCTTTACACCAATTTAAGTATAAAGCACTGAATACTCTGTGCTTTCCAAATGTCTGTGGAAAAAATCCACAGGTGTCTCGGTTGAGATTCGAAACCACGACCTCCTGCTTACTTGACGTCATAACTTCAGGACCACTGAGTCTTATATTTATCAATATTTATCAATAATATAAAAAAAAATCATTAACCCTAACCACCCCATATCCTGCAAAATCCTCCAAGGGGCACTTTTTTTGGAAAAATTCAGCACTGTTGGAAACTGGTATTTTCACCTCTTGAAATGGAACAAAATTACTACCTGGCACGAAATACAGGCCATAAGTGCTGAATATGAAAGATCAACGAAAATGCATGGTGCATTTTGCAGATAAGGGCATGTTTCCAATAGTGCACTGGGAATGGATTTTGGAGGATTCAGAAAGGTTCCTAGCCAGAATACCTAGGGGGTTAGGGTTAAAGTCCATATCACTGTCATGATATTTGCTTTCGGAGAAAACAAATGTTTACCTGGAAGAACAAGGAAATTCATTGAAATATAAATTTATTCATGCATTGAAAGTAAAATATTTGTATTTTAAACATGTGAAGAAACGGTTAGAATCTTACACAAGGAGGAATTATCATCCATGTAGTCGTATAACTTCTGGCTCCCAACAGCAAAACTACCGACTGTCTTGCCGGTATGGATACACTTCTTGGCATTAGTTACTATACCACCTTCAAGCAATGGAAGTATGCCATTACTAAACATCTCTGAGTGTATGCCAAGATCTTTATGTTGCATAAGACATGATAGTGTTGCATCTGGAATTTCACCAATGCCTAATAAAGACAAAAAATATGAACAACAACAAAATTTAATATTAAAGGACCAATATCGTCCTGATCAACAGGGCATGGATTCGGAGTGCTATAGTTTAGATTAACTAAGTGACTGAAAATAATACCCCACATGATAAGGTCATATTACCGTTGCTACTGCATAAATGAGCCAGTAATTATCAGTCACTATGTTCATCTTAATCTAGGACACCGATTCCATGCCTTGTTGAAAGTCTGCTCTGATCGTGACGATGTTAAAGGGAAAATATACCATTGATAAACTTGCATTCTACTGTCTTGCTTCATGTGAATAAAAGAATATTATAAAACAACTAACTTGTTAAAGTTTCAGCTCATAATAACATTGTGTCGTTTTTTTGAAAAATGCATTCAGAAATTTTGATCGGCAAACAGAAATTTTGATCGGCAAACAGAAAATTTTTATATAACTTTACACCATCAAAGTTTTATGTAAAACTCTTAAACATGTTACCTTTTGTAAATGCCAAAGGTGTATTTACTAGAAACTCTCTCAAAATGAAGGTACAGCAGTTGTATTGTTGACAAAACTGTTCCTACATTTTTCTAAAGTAAAATTATTTGAATCAAGATATACATTTGCCAAGTGCCAACCAAAATTTAATTAATAATATCTTTTCTTACCCATTTGTAGTGTAGCTCCATTGTCAACTAGATTGTCTGCAATAGTTTTACCAATGATTAGTTGCTCTGGGGAGATTTCAAGAGGCTTTTTGTTGAATAGTGGAGTATTGACTTCAACAGCGTAGTGGAAGTGTGATATGTGGATCAGAGCATCACCTAGTGTGCGTGGCATATGAGGGTTTAACTGACCTACAAATAAACAAAATAAGAACTTTCTTGTTGAATAGTGGAGTATTGACTTCAACCGTTGTTGAAGTGTTGACTTCAACTACAATGTTGGAGATTAATCAGGGATGATATTGTGAGAAAATGAAAAGGTAGGAAAAATGTTTGCTGTTATCATTAGGCAGAAACTAGCCTATAGCAGTTTACCTCTATAGCCATGTATAACATGGTATTTACACTAAAATTACACACAAAAAAAGTTTCCATGGTCTGAAGTCAGTCGGAACCCGGTTTCATGGTAAGATTTTCAAAATTAAAGGTAGGATTTCCTACAAAAGTAGGAAGAATATCATGCCTGGGGTTAACTTACCTGAAAACAAACAAAATAAATAAGAGCTTTCTTAATGTTGAATATAGAGGAGGCGGTTGACTTCAACTGTAGTGGATGATAGTAGATGATAGTGGATGTAGTGGATGTTAAAATACTGATCACTTACCAATAATATACTTAGCATTCTGTGTAGCAGCACGAGCCACATCGACGCTTACTCCCAAAGAACAAAAGCCATGTTTATCAGGTGGGCTGACATGAATCAGCGCAACATCTAACGGCAATACACCACGGCGAAACAACAAAGGGATCTCGCTCAGAAATATTGGAACATAATCTCCTCTGCCATCTTTAACAGCTTGACGAGCATTGCCACCAATGAACATAGAATTGGCTCGAAATACACCTGGGAAATCAGCCAAAAAAGAAACAATTTTAGATCATATCCAGGAACTGATCTGAGTGATCTCACATAATTTGTACATTCGTAAATGTTTATTGTAAAAAAAAAATTGTTTTGTTTTAAATAAAAAATTGAATAAATCTGTTTCTTACCTTCAAATTCAGGTTGCATGTATTCTCCTTTTCCTTCAGTGTGTATATGTACTACCTCGACATTTTTTAAGGAAGCTTTCCTACCATGCTTTACCATTGCTTCAACGAGTGTAAGCGGTGTAGCACCACCACCATGAACAAACACACGGTCACCTAAAATACCAAATAGAAATCATTACATTCTACATGGTGGATCCAAGTCACCAAACACAGAGAATCCTGGTTACTGTAGTCCAAAGCAAAGGATATTAGTAGTATATGTGCCGCAAATCAGTCCTCTTTGAGGTGGAGGCGGAGTGCAATTTGTGTGCAGTGATTTTTGAGGTGGGATGCACTCCGCCTCCACCTCAAAGAGGACTGATTTGCGGCACACATGATTGAAATTTTGTCATCTGGGCGCGCGCGCGTGAGACACGTCTGGGCGCGCGCGTGGAGGTGTGCTCCTCCTCCTCAATGTTGGTCGTAATGCGGAACACTCTCACTGCACTGCTGGTTGAGACACGTCTGGGCGCAGTTTGTGTGGTGGAGGGAGTAGTGCGCAAGTGCAGCATGCTGGAGGTGTGTAGTTTGTGTGGTGGAGGGAGTAGTGCGCAAGCGCAGCATGCATATTGATGATTTCGGGCAAGTTGAGACATAATGACACAAAAATAAAAATACAAAAGAACACATTCAACTCTTTTTATTATTTTTTTATTCACTTTTTTTTAAATTCACGTAACAATGAATGGATTACCGATACAAATCACTATATAAAAGAAAACTCAAAAATTATTATAACTCAAAGTATTAATAATTACCAAGAAAAATGCACATTAAACAAGAATCCCTATATAAAAACAATGTAAATCAAATATCTATTGGACTTAGCTTGTCAATTTTGTACACGTTATATGGTGATTTTGGGAGAGGAAATGATGAGGGATGTATAGGACTAGGGTAATCAATAGATAGTCAAGTGAATTATAAGGAATATAACAGAATTAAAAGAAAGTCAACTCACACTGAATTTTACAGGGATTAAGAGTCTACACTCCTTGCAATAAATGTAACACGATAGATTTACACATCTCACTGCGTTCATACCGAGCACATGGGACGTGTTTTGGATTATATTTCCGCTTCAATGAATTGCTCAGGAACTTGGAATTTTGTTGCGTGTACTGTCAACGAAACCGTAAATGAAGTCGGATATTAGGGCTCATAATACAGTTGTCTAACTTACATGAAACAACGGCCCGCTTTAGAATGTCAGGCCTGTAGTTCACAATACACTGTCTATTTAAAGATGAATAGAAAGTCACCCAGAAGTTTAGAACCCATGCAGAGGCACTCATTTTTTTCGAAATTAAGTTGTCACTGCCCTTGATGTAACGTAATAGTGTAAAATAACCATAAAGGATTACTGTAAGACTAACAGAGGTGGTTATTTTATAGATTTTTTTATTCCTACCAAAAAACACTATTATAGATGTTTTTTTAAATTTTTTTTAATTACAGTAGTCTTTCTGAAACATCTGGTCTTTCATTATCACTCTTCCTCGTCTTCATCCTCGTTCTCTTCATCCTCGCTTCATCCTCATTTAGTTGAAGTAGTAGTCCGTCAAATTTGGTATGGTGTTTAGGCATTACTCTGTTCAGAGCTTTGTTTACTTCCATGCCTTTATTTACTTTTTCTTCGAGATCTTCCGCAATATCCTGATGAGTCCCATTATCTTTCAGATGTAGTTAACTTGACAAAAATCCTTGTATTTGTTGAAAAAAGATTCGCTTGACTGCCCAAAGGGTTTTCCTATTGGCTTTTTCCTTGGCTTGATCTTCACTCATACCCCCGCTGACGCATTTTTTATATTTTCACACCACATCTCTTCAGTAGCCACTTTAGCCTCTTCCAACCAGTCTCGAAAAGTGGCATTGTCTTCCAGTTCAGAACTAGACTCATCCTCTTCCGATGATTCGTCATATTCCACCTCCGTATCGGATTCTGAATCATCTTCCTCGAAATCTTCGTCTTCATCCTGCGTAGATTCAGTTTCACAAGTTTCTATTTCCGAATCTTCAAATCTACGCTTTTTAACATCGGGTTCAGAATTAGCGATGTCAGAATTGTCAGATCGGATAGCTTTAATTTCAGAATCATCGTCAACTTCATCCATTTTAGATTTCTCTTCATTATGTACATGTTCTGCATGCGGTTTGACAGCAGAAATAACATTCATGTTGAATCTCTGATGCTTAATCTCCGATTGACAAGAAACGGAAGAAATAGTTTATATATAGGCCTATAACTACTCATTTCGCTGGTCATTTGCAAGCAAAATGAGCAAATGAACAGCGAAATGAGCAAATGATGAGCAAATGAGCAGCGAAATGAGCAAATGAGCAAATGAGCAAATGAGCAAATGAGCAGTGAAATGAGCAAATGAGCAGCGAAATGAGCAAATGAGCAGCAAAATGAGCAAATGAGCAGCGAAATGAGCAGCGAAATGAGCAAATGAGCAGCAAAATGAGCAGCGAAATGAGCAAATGAGCAGCAAAATGAGCAAATGAGCAGCGAAATGAGCAAATGAGCAGCGAAATGAGCAGCGAAATGAGCAGCGAAATGAGCAGCAAAATGAGCAGCGAAATGAGCAAATGAGCAGCGAAATGAGCAAATGAGCAGCAAAATGAGCAAATGAGCAGCGAAATGAGCAAATGAGCAGCGAAATGCGCAAATGAGCAGCAAAATGAGCAAATGAGCAGCGAAATGAGCAAATGAGCAGCAAAATGAGCAAATGAGCAGCGAAATGAGCAAATGAGCAGCAAAATGAGCAAATGAGTAGCGAAATGAGCAGCGAAATGAGTAGTTATAGGCCTATATATAAACTATTTCTTCCGCTTTCTTGTCAATCGAGATTAAGCATCAGAGAATTCAACATGAATATTATTCGTGTCAAACCCCATGCTTGTCACCAATGCGGCAAAAGCTTTGGACGGAGATATAACCTACGGAGGCATGCAGAACATGTACATAATGAAGAGAAATCTAAAATGGATGAGGAGTTGACGATGATTCTGAAATTAAAGCTATCCGATCGACAGTCTGACATCGATAATTTGGAACCCGATGAAAGCGAGGTTGAAGATTCGAAATAGAAATGTGAAACTGAATCTGCAGGATGAAGACTAAGATTTCGAGGAAGATGATCGAATCCGATACGGAGGTGAATATGACAATCATCGAAGAGGATGAGTCTAGTTCTGAACTGGAAGACAATGCCACCGAGACTGGTTGGAAGAGGCTAAAGTGGC
This sequence comes from Zoroaster sp. YZ-2022, assembly GCA_029582265.1. Taxonomy (NCBI): domain Eukaryota; kingdom Metazoa; phylum Echinodermata; class Asteroidea; order Forcipulatida; family Zoroasteridae; genus Zoroaster; species Zoroaster sp. YZ-2022. Next base: position 24,999,207 of record CM055836.1, read on the forward strand.
TACTGAAGATGATGTGAAAATATAAAAGTACGTCAACGGGGTATGGTGGTCAAGATCGTCAAGGAAAAAGCCAATAAAAACCCTTTGCAGTCAAGCTTAATCTTTCGGCAAATACAAGGATTTTTTGTCAAGTTACCACATCTGAAAGATAATGGGACTCATCAGGATATTGCGGAAGATCTCAAGAAAAGTAAATAAAGGCATGGAAGTAAACAAAGCTGAACAGAGTAATGCCTAAACACCATACCAAATTCTGACGGCTTACTTCAACTAAATGATGAAGAGAACGAGATGAAGAGAACGAGGATGAAGAGCGAGGAAGAGTGATAATGAACCAGATGTTTCAGAAAGACTACTGTAATTAAAAAATTTTAAAAAAACATCTATAATAGTGTTTTTGGTAGGAATAAAAATCTATAAAATCACCTTGTTAGTCTTACAGTAATCCTGATGGTTATTTTACACTGTGACATCGGGGCAGTGACAACAATTTCAAGAAAATGAGTGCCTCTGCATGGGTTCTAAACTTGGGTGACTTTCTATTCATCTTTAAATAGACAGTGTGTGAACTACAGGCTGACATTTCAAAGCGGCGGATGTTTCATGTAAGTTAGACAACTGTATTATGAGCCCCAATATCCAACTTCATTTACGGTTTCGCTGACAGCCAGTACGCAATCTAAATTCCAAGTTCTGAGCAGTTCAAAGCGAAATATAATCCAAAACATCATTCGCATGTGCTCGGTATGAACGGTGAGATGTGTTCTATCGTATACATTTATTGCAAGGAGTGTAGACTCTAATCCCTGTAAAATCTAGTGTGAGTTGACTTTCTTTAATTCTGTTATATTCCTTATAATTCACTTGACTATCTATTGATTACCCTGGTCTATACATCCCTCATCATTTCTCTCCCAAAATCACCATATAACGTGTACAAATTGACAAGCTAAGTCCAATAGATATTTGATTTACATTGTTTTTATATAGGATTCTTGTTTAATGTGCGTTTTTCTTGGTAATGATTAATACTTTGAGTTATAATAATTTTTGAGTTTTCTTACATGTATATGGTGATTTTGTATTGAGTAATCCATTCGTGCGTGAATTTAAAAAGTGAATAAAAATAATAAAAAGAGTTGAATGTGTTCTTTGTGTTTATATTTTTGTGTCATTATGTCTCAACTGAAATCATCAATATGCCATGCTGCGCCATGCACTACTCCCTCCACCACACAAACTACACACCTCCAGCATGCTGCGCTTGCGCACTACTCCCTCCACCACACAAACTGCGCCCAGACGTGTCTCAACCAGTATTTTGAGGAGGAGCAAAGAGGAGCAGTGCATGTGTTCCGCATTACGACCAACATTGAGGAGGAGCACACCTCCACGCCAAGAGCCCAGATGGTCTCAGCAGCAGACGACAAAATTTCAATCATGTGTGCCGCAAATCAGTCCTCTTTGAGGTGGAGGCGGAGTGCATCCCACCTCAAAAATCACTGCACACAAATTGCACTCCGCCTCCACCTCAAAGAGGACTGATTTGCGGCACATATACTACTGATATTATCATACCCTCTATGTGCTATGTAATATTGAGTTACGATTATCACAAACTACACTTTACTGGGAAATACCTGTAATCTTGTATATATTCTCTAAAATTTAAAAAAAAAATTAATGAGTAAAATCAAATCCAAGATCACAAACTAACCTGCAATTATCATTAAAGAATAAATGGAAAGAATGTCGAACCCAACCGCCACTTGTGCACAATGTCTATTGCATGTGTTTTAGCAGACGACAAAATGGCCAACAGCTCATTGGATGTGAATACATTCATTGCTCAAAATCTCCCAAAATATCGTTTCCAATCCTCACTTGACTACACTTTCCTCTCCTTAAGTGAATCCTCTATCATCTTTTAAAGGAAAATCTGTGAAATTTGTCATATTTGGATAGAAAAAATGGCAGTTGTATAACAAAAGTCCCCATTAGGCATTAGTGCTGCTTGGATAACAATCTAACAAGTTTACATGAAGAAAATATTGGCATTTTATTTAATATTTGTGCACGACTTTGCCAAATGAGCGTTTTTTGGCTTTTGTCGTCTGCTTCAGTTCTTTTCCTTAAACTTAAGCATTTTGTAAAATCTTTCCTGAACTGTAGTTAATTCTTTTAAGATCTTTACATGGACATCGGATTTACTAGATAGAATAGGACTCCACAAACCAACCGAGCATCGATCAGATCCGATCAAGTATAACTACTTACCTGACACCGGCTTGAAGTTGGTTACTTATTCGACGTTTGACATTCAATATCAAACAAGTAACGGTTACTGAATACTGGTTTGACATTCGATTTATTGCATGTCCTGTATGGGACAATTGCATTCGGTCAGTTTCTAGTGGTCAGACCCTTTTGGCCGGGCACTGTTAGGTATCAATGTATAGAGGATGATCCAAGGATGACCTCAAAGGTCACCTTGACCCGGCCATTGGGGTCCTTATATTTTTTATTAATTTTTTAATATTGTTATTGTCATATATACCGTGTACATGCTGTTAAAAACGCCCCAAATGTAATGGTCAGTTTCTAGTGGTCATACCCTTTTGGCCGGGCACTGTTTGGTATCAATGTAAAGAGGATGACCCAAGGATGAGATCAATGGTCACCTTGACCCGGCCATTGGGGTCCTTATAATTGTTATTAATTTTTAAATATTTACTATATTTTATTGTCATATATACATGTACAGTGTACATATGCTGTTAAAAACGCCTCAAATGTAATGGTCAGTTTCTAGTGGTCAGTCCCTTTTGGCCGGGCACTGTTAGGTATCAATGTATAGAGGATGACCCAAGGATGACCTCAAAGGTCACCTTGATCCGGCCATTGGGGTCCTTATATTTTTTATTAATTTTTAAATATTTTTATTGTCATATATACAGTGTACATGCTGTTAAAAACGCCCCAAATGTAATGGTCAGTTTCTAGTGGTCAGACCCTTTTGGCCGGGCACTGTTTGGTATCAATGTAAAGAGGATGACCCAAGGATGACCTCAATGGTCACCTTGACCCGGCCATTGGGGTCCTGATAATTTTTATTAATTTTTAAATATTGTCGTGGCCGAGCGGTCTAGCGCACCGAACTCAAGTTCTGGTGTTGCCAGCAGCAGGGTGTGGGTTCGAACCCCGGTCATGACACTTGAGTCCTTGAGCAAGGTACTTAACCATAATTGCTTCGTCCTTCGGATGGGACGTAAAGCCATAGGTCCCGTGTGTTGTGTAATGCACGTAAAAAAGAATGCGCCTTGAGCACCACTTAGTTGGTGGATACGTGAGCTATATAAGTCCACACATTATTATTATTATTATTATATGCTGTTAAAAACGCCCCAAATGTAATGGTCAGTTTCTAGTGGTCAGTCCCTTTTGGCCGGGCACTGTTAGGTATCAATGTATAGAGGATGACCCAAGGATGACCTCAATAGTCACCTTGACCCGGCCAATGGGGTCCTTATATTTTTTATTAATTTTTAAATATTTACTATATACAGGGTACATACTGTTAAAAACGCCCCAAATGTAATGGTCAGTTTCTAGTGGTCAGACCATTTTGGCCGGGCACTGTTAGGTATCAATGTAAAGAGGATGACCCAAAGATGACCTCAATGGTCACCTTGATCCGGCCATTGGGGTCCTTATATTTGTTATTAATTTTTTAATATTTTTATTGTCATATATACAGTGTACATGCTGTTAAAAACGCCCCAAATGTAATGGTCAGTTTCTAGTGGTCAGACCCTTTTGGCCGGGCACTGTTAGGTATCAATGTAAAGAGGATGACCCAAGTATGACCTCAATGGTCACCTTGACCTGGCCAATGAGGTCCTTATATTTTTTATTAATTTTTAAATATTTTCTATATTTTATTGTTATACAGTGGGCAATTCTCCATGGGAGAGGAAAAAATGTCAAAAATAAATATTTACATATTAAACCTTTTTTGTACTTTTTCCAGACCTCAATTAAATGGGGAATTCAGTTCAAAAAACGAAATTGAAAAAAAAAACATTTCTGGTAAAAACAGTGATTTTTGCAATTTATGATTAAAAACGTTCAGATTTGGTAAAAAAATAAAATTTTGTGTATGTATTACTTTCTGAATTACAGGGAAAAGGTTTGATTTATTTTATAATGTTACAAGTTACTAACATTACTCAGGGTCATTAAAAAAAAATCTATATATATAAATATATATATATATATATAGTGTAGGCCTTCATTTAAAAATGTCAAAATTAGCACGTAATTCCGTTACCGAAAAAATGGCAAAAGTTACTTATTTCACAAATTTTCTTGGTTTTTTTCTTCAAATCGTGTATGTTGAGAAAAGACCCTACTATAAACATAAATGAAAAATAAAAACTTTAAAATAGTAATTTCTTGGCATTTTTCCAAGTGGTAACGGAATTACGAAACGGTAACGGAATTACGGTAACGGAATTACGCATGCACAAAGTATGCACATTTCCTCCAGATTATGTACATGTACATGACATATTGAATAGGAGATTTGCATGTAACCTTGGACAATAACTTTAAATACTAAATTACTTAGTTAAATTATTTCCCTCTTTAATTTGCTATAATACAATTAAAAATAATCAGGTGTTCCACTAATATTTTTTACTTTTACTTTTTCTTTTTTACTATTTAAAAAATGCTAATAGTTGTTTGGATGCTTAAATATGTGTTGCCAAAGCTATTGTCTGGTACCCACAGAAAATATATTCCACAACAAGTATATGAAAGTTGAGTACCAGACTGTACTTGTACTTCTACTTGACATAACTTTACATCTATGAAGTCTGGATAGACGAGATGTGCTTTCATTCCACACAGATCTCTCAAGCTACATGTACAACATCCAATAACTTTTTTTTTTTCACAGCTTGCACAGTCTTGTTACATTTTCCCTTGCTCAGAGATGCCAACCAGTACAGTTTTATTGTATTTTGCACGATAAATTAGTGAAATACGATAATACAATTTTTCATAGTAAAATTCGATTTTCGGTAAAAAAAAAAATACATAAATACATGTAAAACCATTTAAAATGCTCTAAATTGCACAGTTGAGCATTTAAAACCCATAAACATATGCGTAAAAATATTCCAAGGACAATTTTCTTTCTCAATTCAGCCGCTTCAGTCACTTTGGTCGATTTTCAGGAAAATACTAAACTTGAAATGTACTAATGTTTCCATTTGCACGGTTATTAATTACCAAATCTATAATACGTTTTTTAACATGGAACAACCACAGAATGTAAAAAAAAAAGAATTTGAGGAAGCAAATATTGAACATTTGTTATTGTTGCTGCAGTTCATCATGTATGTGTTAAATATTTCTATTAAAGATTTCCCTCTTAAACATGTTAAATGGATTTATAGTACATGTACATGCCCTTGTTTTAACCAGGACACATTATATATTATTTGACCATTTTTACCTTTAGGAAGATTACAATAGATCAATCCATTAAGCTCGCCCTTAACGTGTTGACCAATCACAGCCTTTGCTACATGTATGCCACCAAAAGTCAGCCACGGTAAAATCCTCAAGTACAGTGGTGATGTAGGCAATCCTGTGATTGGTCAATATGTAAAGGGGTGGGGCTTAATGGATTGGTCTATTAATTAGGCAAATTCTAAAATCTGCCAACCAGCAATGCAGCCATCACCAGACTACTTTCATTTGCTTGACCTTTGACCTAAAAAAATGAAGCCCAGACATGTTTAGGCCTACATTTACATTTTGATCTGCTAATTTTCACCTAGCTTTCACCTTGTGCCATTTTATAAACTTCTAAAATTTGTATTGTGATGAGTTTATGTTGAATTCAATGTTAATGTATTGCATTTACCTATTAAACCTATGGCGTAATTCCGTTACCGCCCAGGCGTAATTCCGTTACCGTGATTAAAATGCAAATTATGAAAAGAGTGATTATTTTTTCAACTTTGTTCTGCATTGTAGTTAACAACAACCCTGAACTCTACAAATAACAGGTAGTGTCCAATTTTAAAATTTCAAAACTTCAGAGAGTTTTATTAATTTATGCGAGAACTCAAATATGCTTGTCCTCCGTCCGTAATTCCGTTACCGATATTAAGCTCCGCCCCTTAAAGGGTAATCTTGTGGGATTTTTTTTTTTTAGCGGTCAATCAATTCTATTGGGTCTTGGCTCCCTTTCCATGTTTAGATGAGTTGCCTAGCATAGAACATATTTTCTTGGGAAAGAATAATCCTTGACAAAGTGACAAATGGGCGTAATTCCGTTACCAAAGAATTGCCCAGTGTGTTTAAAAAAAAGGTAATCCTACTTTAAAGGGTTAATATGGCCAGACTATATGTTTACCAGCAAAAAGCATGGTATCATCTTAAAGCAGAAGCTATGTGCTTTCCAATGATACCTTGGGTTACATTCCAGGGTTACGCATCATTGAGCACCACTGTCTTGAAATTGTGGTGCACAATTGCAGTTGGTTCACTTTCCTGCTGAACAAAATTGACACAGATTTATGTTCAATCATTAGATTCAGTGAAATGTCAATGGTCAGGCCTATCTTCAAATGATCAACGAGGAGGTTGTGCCACAGATGGAGATCCACTTCCAGCGACAGCAAAATGGAATGTTCCGTTATGTGTGGTGGGCTCAAGATGGTGCACCAGCCCATCGTCTCATCGCTGTTCGAAATCGCCTCCAAGAACTCTTTCATGAACGCGTGATTGCTCTGAACCTCCCCGTTGAATGGCCCCCAAGGTCACCAGACCGCACCCCCTGCGACTTCTTTTTGTGGGGTCATTTGAAGAACAAAGTTTTCAGCACCCCTCCACACAACATGCAGGATTTGCGTGAAAGGATTCATCGTGAGGTGGACAGTTTGCGACAAGATCCACGTACCGTGAGACGAGCTGTGGACGACATGCGCCGTCGATGTCAACTGTGCTTGGATAGGGGAGGTGGACACGTGGAGGGCCTTGGCCAATGAGAGAAAATCAGAAACTTCTGCTGTTAAATGTTTTACTCATGATCATGAATAAAATATTGATGTTTGCATATATAATGAGCTGCGAGTGTCAATTTTATAAATGATGTCACTGTCACAACTAACCCGTGAGGGTTCTACGCGATGACCTAGGAAGCAAAACACATACTGCAGAAGTAAATCACCACAAAGAAATCCAGAAAATATATTTAGCCTACATTAATTAAAAATTTATTTACAAATTAGTTATATTCTTTTACAATTCATTTATTCCTTTCAAATTACTCCATTAATTATCCAAATCACTATAGGCTTAATATAACCATTAATTCATGAAATTACTTAAAAAATCGTATCCTTGATCTTTATTACTTGATCACACGATTACTCCACTAACCACCGTATCATTATAATCCTTGAAAACTTAGTTATTCCATTCCAATTACTCCATTCCAATTATTTCATTATTTATACAAATCACTAATGAAATTACTTTATACTTCAACCAACTATAATCTAGATCTATTTATCCAATCCAATATAATCATTGAACAATTATATTCCAATTATTCCATTATTTATACAAATCACTAATGAAGTTACTTTATACGTCAACTAACTATTATCTAGATCTATTTATCCAATCCAATATAATCACCAAACAATTTTATTCCATTATTTATACAAATCATTAATGAAATTACTTTAAATCAAACAAATAAATTTGTAAATTTTGTATAGTATATACATAATACATAATATAGTATACATCGTATAAATTGTAACTGTTTTGTTTAGCTAGTTTTCTGTGTATTCTAATTTAGTTGTAACTGTTGAATTATTTTATGTACTATTTATATTTGTTAAATAAAACGCCAAGTTGAAATTATTAGGCCCTTATTTGATTTTCTCTCTTACTTATACTAAATCAGTCTCAATAGCGCCTAATAATTCATTAAAATATTTATGTCCCCGTACATCCTGCCTTTATAATAATGTTTTATTTGTTCTCTTATATTAAACCAGTCTCAATAGCGTGAGATGCGTCAAAAAATTACAGGGGGCGAGTTTGTCGGGGGGCGAGCTTGTGAGGGGGCGACTTTGTGAGGGGCGAGTTTGTTAGGGGCGAGTTTGTACAAGTAGGGGGCGAGTTTGTCAGGGGCGAGTTTGTAAGGGGCGAGATTGTAAGGGGCGAGTTTGCCAGGGGGCGAGTTGACTGGCATGCGGTCATATTATCGTTGCTGTTGCATAAATGAACCAGTAATTTTTAGTTATTTTGTTCATCTTTAAACTAGAACACCGACTCCATGTCCTGATGAAAATGTGCTCTGATCATGACGATGTTGTCCCTTAAATTCACAAACTATATAATCTTTAATCAAACGTTTCCCTTAATACGAATAAGAATACGTTATATCACCCTGCATTGTAGTTCCAACCGCACCCTTAGACCAGACGATATCCACCAGGGTATCATACAAAAGACAATTAATTCCCATCTATATATAACCAACCTCCTTTACACATGTGTAGTTGAAGTACTTTGTTGCAATATAGTAATATGGATTATACAGTTGGAATCTCATAAGGTATGCAATTAGTATCTCACATCAAGTACAAATTAGAATGGTATTTGTATTAAATCATATTTGTCACATAATTATACGGGCTACAATTAGGTCTGGGCTTAATTTCATAGAGCTGCTAAGTCAGAATAAAAATAAAAATCACTGGGCTTGAAATTGGGACCTTAGAATGACATCAGTCAGAATAAAAATAAAAAACACTGGGATTGAACTCAGGACCTCCTACTTATAAGCCAAGAGTGTTATCCACTAGTAAGACCACTTTCCGTCCTTAGGACATTTGTGTTTGAGTTTATTTATAAATCTTAGACATAAACATTAGAATGACATCAGTCAGAATAAAAAAAAAAATACTAGACTCGAACCTAGGACATCCTGGGCTCGAACTTAGGACCTCCTACTTACAAGTCAAGACTCTTATCGACTAGACCACTAGCTGCGCTTAAGATAATAGTGTTTGAGTTTAATTAATTAGAATGACATCAGTCCGAGTAAAAAAAAAAGACTTACACTGGGTTTGAACCTAGGACCTCCTGCTTACAAGTCAACATTAGTATCCACTAGACCACTTGCTGTCGTTTGAACATATGCGTTTGAGTTTAATTATAAACCTTAGATATAAACCTTAGAATGACATCAGTCAGAATAAAATAAAAAAACACTGGGCTTGAACTCAGGACCTCCTACTTATTAGTCAAGAGTCTTATCCACTAGACCACTTGCTGTGCTTAAAATAGTTGTATTTGAGTTTAATTATATACCTCTTTTTTATTTAATGTGTTAACACTAGTGTCATAATTATAGACTCTTTCTTAATCTAGTATTTCTTAATCTTGTATTAAATCATATTTTTCACATAATTATACGGGCTACAATTGGGTCTGGGCTTAATTTCATAGAGCTGCTAAGTCAGAATAAAAATAAAAATCACTGGGCTTGAAATTGGGACCTTAGAATGACATCAGTCAGAATAAAAATAAAAAACACTGAGATTAAACTCAGGACCTCCTATTTATAAGCCAAGAGTGTTACCACTAGACCACTTTCTGTCCTATGGACATTTGTGTTTGAGTTTATTTATAAACCTTAGACATAAACATTAGAATGACATCAGTCAGAATAAAAATAAAAAACACTGGACTCGAACCTAGGACAGCCTAGGCTCGAACTTATGACCTACTATTTACACGTCAATAGTCTTATCCACTAGACCACTAGCTGCGCTTAAGATAATATTGTTTGAGTTTAATTTAAAATTAAAATGACATCAGTCCGAGTAAAAAAAAAAAATTACACTGGGTTTGAACCTAGGACCTCCTGCGTACAAGTCAACATTAGTATCCACTAGACCACTTGCTGTTGTTGGGATATGCGTTTGAGTTTAATTATAAACCTTAGATATAAACCTTAGAATGACATCAGTCAGAATAAAAATAAAAAACACTGGGTTTGAACTCAGGACCTCCTACTTATTAGTCAAGAGTCTTATCCACTAGACCACTTGCTGTGCTTAAAATAGTTGTATTTGAGTTTAATTATATACCTCTTTTTTATTTAATGTGTTAACACTAGTGTCATAATTATAGACTCTTTCTTAATCTAGTGTTTATATCATTAAGTAAGCATATGATTACTGTTATTTCTTTTAATTCCATATCCCATGAGCTGACTTCCAGATAGAGGGTGCTAAATTTCCCCAAGTATAGACTTTGAGGTTTATTAGAAATTCTGGGGTGGCTCAACTGGTTAACCCACTGTGAGATTGAAACCCAAAATTCCCCAGATGGGTTCAAAACCCACTGTAGTCCAGAGTTTTGTTTTTCCTTTTCCAAAAACACCCCCCTTGCCTGGCTAGCTTGCCTGGCTAGCTTGCCTGGCTAGCTTGCCTGGCTAGCTTGCCTGGCTAGCTTGCCTGGCTAGCTTGCCTGGCTAGCTTGCCTGGCTAGCTTGCCTGGCTAGCTTGCCTGGCTAGCTTGCCTGGCTAGCTTGCCTGGCTAGCTTGCCTGGCTTGCTTGCCTGGCTTGCTTGCCTGGCTGGCTTGCCTGGCCTAACGCCTGGCTGGCTTGCCCTGGCTAGCTTGCCTGGCTAACTGCCTGGCTTGCTTGCCTGGCTGGCTTGCCTGGCTAGCTTGCCTGGCTGGCTTGCCTGAAACTTGCCTGGCTAGCTTGCCTGGCTAGCTTGCCTGGCTAGCTTGCCTGGCTAGCTTGCCTGGCTAGCTTGCCTGGCTAGCTTGCCTGGCTAAAGGGTCTGACCACTAAAAACTGACCATTACATTTGGGGCGTTTTTAACAGCATGTGCACTGTATAGGATATGACAATAAAATATAGTAAATATTTAAAAATTAATACAAAATATAAGGACCTCATTGGCCGGGTCAAGGTGACCATTGAGGTCATCCTCTTTACATTGATACCTAACAGTGCCCGGCCAAAAGGGTCTGACCACTAGAAACTGACCATTACATTTGGGGCGTTTTTAACAGCATGTACACTGTATATGTTTTATAACAATAAAATATAGTAAATATTTAAAAATTAATAAAAAATATAAGGACCTCATTGGCCAGGTCAAGGTGACCACTAAGGTCATCCTTGGGTCATCCTTTTTACATGGATACCTATGACAGTGCCCAGCCAAAAGGGTCTGACCACTAGAAACTGACAATTACATTTGGGGCGTTTTTAACAGCATGTGCACTGTATTTAAAAATTAATAAAAATATAAGGACCTCATTGGCCGGGTCAAGGTGACCATTGTGTTCATCCTTGGGTCATCCTTACATTGATACCTAACAACAGTGCTCGGCCACTAGGGTGTGACCACTAGAAACTGACCGAATGCAATTGTCCCATATGATATAGGACATGCATTAAATCGAATGTCAAACCAGTAACCGTTACTTGTTTGATATTGAATGTCAAACGTCGAATATGTAACCAACTTCACGTCGGTCTTACCTGACTTGATGATTTCAACAGCTTCATCAGCCGATGTTCGTTGTGGTTCACGGCCGATGGCAGGGTGAAACGGCTCCCTTGGAACATCAAACGCTGCGCTATGATGATGAGGATGAATAGCACGAGATAAATACACAAAACTATTACAGTTTGGAAGCAATGCTTTCCCAAATTTACAGAAGACTTTCGCCATTTTCTCACAGCAAAGTACTAACAAGTTAGTTTTAAATGGTCGTGTTCAGTGACTGTGCTGTCTATATAATTCTAGCTATATAATAGAAGTCATATACTGTATGTACATGTATGTAAGGTCAGTGCATACGCGCATGTGGTCGGTGCAGCAGCACACATGGCACGTATGCAATGACCTTAAATGACACGAACATTTATAAACATCACGTACGTCACAACGTGGGACACACATGTGCATTGCAACACCATCCTCATTATGATCGACCCCGGCCAGCTTTGCACATCTGACCGTTATCTATTTGTACACATACAGCGGGTACCGTGCCCAGCAGTCAGTACCCCGGTCGCGTATTTTTGTTTACACCGCAGCGACGGGTTTTGTGCGCATTTCACCCTTGTGTCAAGACTATGAACCCATTCAGCACGCATGCGCGCGAAGGGAATTTCGACACGCAAAAAAAACCTACCATCAACGGAGAGGGAATGGCTCCATGAGTTCCACTGCAGAGCGCCATGGTCGACTGCAGCTTGGAGTTTTCTATCGTCGCGCGCCTAGGGTTTCGTAGTCTCTCTCTCAAGACCGGAATTGGCACTTTTACTGCACAAAACCCGTCGCTGCGGTGTAAAAAAAAAATACGCACCCCGGTCACAAACTCGCTATCTATGATGTGACGTATGACTATGACGTACGCCACAGAGCACCACACAAGAATGCACAATGTTTCTCAGAAAATCATACAGGTTCCATGGACCCCTCTGTACGATCACTGAATCGCCTTCCAGCTTCATTGAAAACATCTGGCAACAATTATTTAACTTTTTCAGTCATGGTATACATTATTTTTGTCCGATTTCAGTTTATATAATATTATATAAAAAGGGTTGCGAGCTGCAGCGCAGGCAGCTAAGCTGTTAATTTACACTCAGACCGCGTTCACACTTGATCCGGCAAGGGCGATCAAAGGAGGATCAGATCCTGCAAGGGCGATCAAAGGGCGATCAACAGCTAGTGTGAACGCAAGAGCGATCAGGATCTGATCCTCCTTTTTGATCCCCCTTTATTGCGGGATCAAAGGAGGATCTGATCCTGCAAGGTGGATCAAAAACGTAGTGTGAACGCAACGCAGGATCAGACCCCGCAATTTGACCCACCGACTTCCGGTCTAATCAAACAGACTGGAGCGCGAGTTGAAAAAAATAAACCGCGAAAGCTTGTAAACAACCAGTGTTGGTTATGCAATGAGAGCGTCCCCTTTATTACACTGGTTCCAACACGTAACACAGCATTTCTGTGCACAAAAGAACATTACACGATTTGAATGGTACTTGGCATTTGCATCCCTGTTCTGCATGCAACAACCGTGCGTGACGAACCACATGCTTCGACCATTTCTACCTCTATGCATCGACCAGTTTCCTTCTCATCAGGCTTTCGTGTTTTTTATCATAATACCACGGTTTTCATTAGTATTTGAAAATCATTTTGTATATCCATATTTTGTATTTTCTTGTCGCAGTATTATAGTACACTTAAGGTTTAGTGTTGTTGGTGGTTGTTTACGTTATTTCTTGTACGACATGGCCGAAGCTGCTGCTGTTGTACGGGGTCGAATGTGGTCGGAGGGGGAGCTGGCATGTTTTTTGGACATGCATCACCCCGGGCAACGCGTGTGCCTGCGTGTGCGCACAATCAATGACCTTGCTCAGTTGACCTGTCACACGAGCAGTGTGGAACTTCCGTTGAACCGACGGTCGGGCTAGGGGGATCAATGCACGATCAGACTCAAGTGTGAACGCGTCCGCGATCAGTTTGATCGCCCTTGCAGGATCTGATCCTCCGTTGATCGCCCTTGCCGGATCTAGTGTGAACGCGGCCTCAGAGCTCTGAACTCGAATCGGCCGCCGGGGTTGGTATTTAATCCTTTTCAAACCATCCTACTGATTAAGTAAACAATAAATGATTCTTACCACATTGGGGCCTATGGTGAAGTCCATCCATCATCCTCAGGTGAATAAACTACAAAAAAACTACATTGATTACACAATGGAGGATGTTCCTTCCTTATTTGATGACCCTCCATGATTATACTCACAAAATAATGTTTCACAGCATGGTTTAATAGTAACTTGGCTTTTACCATTTGTTTACGTGGCAAACTGTACTTGACATCGACAGGGTCAGACGCGACCCTCATTTAGTTTTACCTGTGACCTTACAAGGACACTGGTCTGACTACCAGGTGCAGGTCACATTCCTTAAGACCTGCCAATAATACACACATCCAGACATTCACGAGTTCCCCCTTCATAATTTTTGTCCGCAAATGTTCATGAAATATTCCAATAGTTTATTCCAATTGTTAAAAGCTCTGCCAGTAGAATAACGAAATAAAAAGTCCGTACATCTTTCATGGAGGAATACTTTTAATGGGGTGCAGTCTTGATCCCTGCACCCTCATCCTCAACCCCCACCCCGATCCCCCTACCACCGATGACTGGACATGCGATGACGAAGCTGGCGGGACTGCAGTCATTAAAGGGACAATCGTCACGATCAACAGGGCATGGAATCGGAGTTTTAATTTTAGATTAACTCGGTGACTGAAAATAATTTCCCACATGATAAGATCATATTACCGTTACTGCTGCATAAATGAGCCAGTGATTTTCAATCACTGTGTTCATCTTAATTAAACAAAGACACCAATTCCATGCCCTCTGAGGTCTGAGTGTAGATTTGAGTGTATCATGTGGGCGATAGTCCCTCCCTGAGATCGCTCATCAGCGGACGAGCTAGACGAACGTAGACAAGAAATAGCGCCCTCATTTATTTGTAAGTTCTTCTTGTAATAATTATGCAAAATAAATTTCCTATAGTGCAGTGCATGCAGCGCGGGCGCGGGAGACCGTAGATAGACTCATCTCTGGTCAGACAAAAATGAATGCTAAAAATTGAAGATTTCTGTACATGTTTTCAAATGTCGATTGAGAACATAATTATCAGATACATTTCAGCTTTTCGTGTTTAACATCATCAGGAGGAAACAAGCCGAATCAACGAATAAACTTCTGTGCCGACACGAAAAGTGTTTAGTAAGTAATGTGATGTCTTTCTGTGCACGTGTGTCGTCATAGTCGTGCCAGTGTGTGTGTGCGCTGAGTATAGTACTTAGTAGAATGCAGCAGGAACCATGTCAATCATGTACAATTACAACAATGTAACATGCGATCATCCTAGGCAGCAATGATCTACATACACAGTGTAACCTAATTTGATATAAATAGTTTCATCCAAAAACATGTCCTTAAGTTAGTAAGTTAACTCATTTCAGACATGACGCGTTGTTAGGCAGTTTCATGAAAATTTGAAGTTGCTTCAATGACAATGCTTTTAAATGTCATATCACTGGATAGAACAAAAAATTAGAAAGAAAATGAGGGGTCAATGGTCATGATAGGTTAACCCTATGCAAAGTTACGAATTTTTGTTGATTTAAATATTTGGTAATTTTTAAGATCCAGTTTCATTTGAAAAGTTGTGACCGAATTTGCCTGCAATGTATCCTTGTAGTACTAACAAAGTCTATTTTGCGCAAGTTGCACTGTTTTTGTGCCAACGTTACAGTTGGCATGGACTGATCAATTAAGATAACCACGATGTGTAGTATCCATTTATCGACACTAGAAGTGACTACATCCGTAGACTACCCTTTATATTAGAATTTTACCATGAAAGTTCGGCGGGTCACAACTTCGACAGAAAAAAAGGATATGAAAAATAGCGCCACCATCGGCGGTTTGCGTGAATCTGCCTAGCGTTGTAACAACCACTGCTGTGACTTGTGAGCCTCTCAGCCTGTGTTAATGTTTATGACGTCATTGACATTGCTAACTGCCTAACACAATTGAAGTTGAATGTACTTTCCCTACACTTTTTACTATTAACATATGCTTTATAATAATGTTGCATTCAAATCCTGAAATGTTTCTTGTGTTTGTTATCGAGATTCTAATAAGATAGGACTCCTTACTTTAATAATTATGTGTTGTCCGTCTCCATCCGGTTCTGGAGGAATCAACCCTGGTCACGTCATAGATGAACAGAATTAGGGAGCCGATTTTATCTGGATTTGTCCACAAAATTCTGCCATTGTCTTGTTCAATTTCCTTATATTTGTAGGCTGTGAACTTTGGTTTATGATATATTTCTTGAAAATTAGAGAGTTGTAAACTAATGGACAGACGTTACCAAATATGAATATTTAATATTGTACTTTCCCTGTAAGGAATTATTACTTATTGCATTATATTTCTACGTATAACTTTTGTTATCCACAGATAATGAACGGGAACTCAGATCATACAAATAATGAGGGAAGTGCATCGGCATTAGAGAAGATTGTTATCTTAGATGCTGGTGCTCAATATGGCAAGGTAATTCCAAACTTATACACTTATGCACAAAGACTACATCAGCCCATCTCGCAGAACAAGCTCAACTTCATTTCTTAAAATTCTTTTGTCGTGAACCTCACTTGACTTTATTTTCCCCACTAGTTTATTGTCTGTTTTATTTATTTTATACTTAGCATTATTATAAAGAAACTAAAACATAGTCACTCAATTCAAACTAAAACAAATTCTTAATTCTGTGTGTTTTAATTGCAGGTTATTGATCGCAAAGTGCGAGAATTGCTGGTGGATACAGACATTTTGTCTCTAGACACACCTGCTTATTTAATCAAAGAAAAGGGCTACAGGTGAGATCATTTGATCAGTGCACATCGTAGCCCTCTAGCGGTGAATTTGCACCCAGTGTCTTGATGATAGCCACTTTTGCGTCGTGTGAGCGTTGTGCGTACACTTTATGCACGTATGTTATGGTACTACACGCGCGTGTACTTCTATCAGCCAATGATCGCTGGAGATATTCCGTGCGTACGCACATCAACTGCAAAATATGCCAAACGTGACACACTATCGCTGCCCTTTCGCCCACAGTGGTCTAACAACATGTGCCCTCAACGGCTCATGCATGGTGTGAATAGGGTGAAGTATCTTACTCACGGACACAAATACCATGGTCACAGCCAGGATGTGAACCCATATTCTGATGACTCAACTATCAGAATACAAGTCCGATGTACTAAACCACTCAACCCTGGACTCTATCATTATACAATAACTTTATATTTACTTATAATTACTTGTAATGTTTTATCAGGCTAACCTGTTCACATGGTCTCCCATGGGGCAGTGATAATAACAATAGGTTAAAGGAAAAGTTATAGAGAAAAACAAATATTAACTACAATACATACAAATAAAACTGAAATAAAATCAATAAGACACATTGCTAGTTCTGTTGTAAACAAAAGCCAATGTGGTGAAAAATATTGGAAAGAATGTCGAATACAACCACCTCTTTTCTATCAAAATCATTTTGACCCTTGTAGTCGGAGGGTTAACATGCTGTATCAATCAATGAAACACTCAATTTGTTGTAAACAAAAGCCAATGTGGTGAAAAAAATTAGAAAGAATGTCGAATACAACCACCACTTTTCTATCAAAATCATGATAAATATCATACATTTTCCTTTAACCCTCTCAGTACCAAATTGTTTTGACATAAACAACCACTGGTGACCGCATTGTTTGACCACTCAAGCGTGAAGCACACATTCTTACACAACAGAAAGCTTGTGTTCAAAGGCCAATTTTACAAACTCTGATATCACCTTGAAGATATTGTTTTACAGCAAAATAAATAATACAAAATATCTTACTTATTGAATTTCCTTTCATAAAATCCAAAAAACATTAAGATCGGTCAATAAATGTCCAAGTTCTGGGTCTTTGTTTCCTCAGTGTGATCTGTAAACTCAAACACTTTTTTGTACACCAACACATGGCGCTCCGTAGGTGTTTGGCATTTCGGATCTTTCCACTCCAGTTTGAAGGGATTGCATAATAGCAACCTTATTTTATTTCACCATCAATGGAAAGATCCCATCTTGCTCTTTCCAACCATTGTAAGCTTAGGTATGGAGGGTGAACATGGACAAAACTACAGCTTTATAACAAATGGCCTTTGTGCTCAGGCTTGAGTGCTTTTTTGTGTGAAAGCTTGGTCGACTAAAGTCGCCTATGGTAAGGAAGAGGGGGTATGAGTGCAGTCGACTAAAGTCGCCTATGGTAAGGAAGAGGGGGTATGAGTGCAGTCGACTAAAGTCGCCTATGGTAAGGAAAGGGTTAAATGATGACCGAGGACACACCTAAGGAGAAGAAAGTGTAGTAAAGTGAGGATTGGAAATTATATCTTGGGAGATTTTGAGCAATGAATGTATGCACATCCAATGAGATTGGATGGCCATTTTGTCGTCTGCTGTAAACACATGCTTAGACATTTTGTACAAGTGGCGATTGTATTCTACATTCTTTCCAAAAAATGTAAGTAAAATAGTATAGGAATGAGCTAAAAATAAATTTGGGATCAGAACGCTTGATAAAAGTCGAAGTAAATTAGATATGTAAGGATATATTTATTTGATTGTTAGGGGTATCATCATATCTGGTGGACCTAATAGTGTGTATGCAGAGGATGCTCCAGTCTATGATCAAGCCATCTTTCATTGTGGTCTTCCTGTACTTGGTATATGCTATGGTATGCAGGTAAAACATTTAGTCTATCTGTTAACCCTAATCCCCTAGCTATGTTGGCTAAGAACATTCCTGAATCCGCCAAAATCCAACACCATGCAGTAACACTATCACCCAACTGTTGGACTTAGCTGGAATTGGGACACCTGGCCCCATGTAAAGTATCCCTGTCAGGGCTATACAGTACTGAGTCCATCAAAATACAACACCATGCAGTAACACTACCACCCAACTGTTGGACTTTTAGTTGGTGATGGTTCCAAACATCCTCCATATAAAAACCCATCGGTTTTTTACAAAATGTATTCCAAATATGAAATGGATTTTACATTTGTCAAATTACATCCCTACTTTTAACAATGAAATGTTTGATTCTCAGATGATGAACAAAGAATTTGGTGGCTCTGTGCAGAAGAAAATGGTACGAGAAGATGGGCAGTTTACAATAAGTGTCAACTCTGAGGTTACATTATTCAGGTATGTCAGTAGATGTAAATGAAATATGTATGCGAATAATTTGAACAAATTATTTATTAAAAAAACTGTTTTTGTATTATTTAAAATAGTTATTTTGAATTGCCAAGTTTGGATCATTTAATGACATCAGATTGACATTGTTAGAGATTTACATCATGTGACATTGTGAAGGATAACATTGTTTGAGGTTGAAATGGTGAGGTTCATTTTGTGTGAGGTTGACTTTGTGTGAGGTTGACTGTGTGAGGTTGACTTTGTGTGAGGTTTACATTATGTGTGGTTTATATTATGTGATGCAATTTTCCTTCAGGGGTCTTGCTAAGGAACAGACAGTACTCCTCACTCATGGAGACAGCTTGAGTAAAGTTGCAGATGGCTTCATAGTGGCTGCTACGTCGGGCAAGATCATTGCAGGTACACATCTTAAAGAGTAGTTACTACAAGTTGATAAATCATACAAAATGGTTCAAAGTGGTTCTGTATTTTACCTCTATGTTCTATTTATACTTTTTTATAATTTTAATTATAACATTTTATTTGTACTTGACAGGTATTGTAGTTGTTCACAGCGAGATGTGTGTATTTCTTCAATAAGTTTATTTTTTATTCACAGCAATTGCTAGTGAGGAAAAACGATTATACGGAGTACAGTTCCACCCTGAGGTGGACCTCACTGAAAATGGCAAAGATATGCTGCAGAACTTCCTGTATCGAATCACTGGCTTGACTGGCACGTATACAATTAATAGCAGACAAGATTCCTGCATTGCTGAGATCAAAAGCAAAGTTGGCTCTAGTAAAGTCTTGGTAAGTTGAAGATTAAGATGATTACAGTGATTATAGATAGGTTGAAATAAATAACATCTTTATGGTCAGTTTTGATTTAGATTCTGTATATTAGCCCTCCTACTATAGCTGCACTTTAGTGGCAAGTAGCTATAGAGGTCAAAATCAGTCAACTGCCTGTTTTGACTGTTGACCCAAATGTACACACAGGGGCATTTTTGACTGGTTTAAGAGAACCGTGTATTGATATTTTCCTCTTCAGAGTACTATTACATTACAAATACGTCCATTCACATTAACCCTCCTACTATTGCTGCACTTTAGTGGCAAGTAGCTATAGAGGTCAAAATCAGTCATCTGCCCGTTTTGACTGTTGACCCAAATGTGCACACAGGGGCATTTTGACTGGTTTTTACTGTCATTTTGACCATCATCAACAATAACCAGACAATGCTTTTACCAGTCAAAAATGGTCGACTCAATTTGACCTGTAAATGTACTTACTACACGTAAGGTTTGACAGTGTTTGACTTTTTTAAGTGCACTAGTTTTATACCTTGGCAAGTATATCAACATTTTGACTGATTTTGACCCTTGTAGTAGTAGGAGGGTTAACATGCTGTATCAATCAATGAAACACTCAATTTGATAAAATGCCTGCCTCTGAACAAAATAGTTTTATTTTAAATCATGACTTAATCAAGTGATTTAATACTTTTAGATGTTATTTTTTATCTTTTTAGGCTTTAGTGAGTGGTGGTGTCGACTCAACAGTCTGTGCTGCGTTGTTAGCAAAGGTAATTTATTGTATTTTAATTGTATTATATTTTGTCCCATACAAGAATCATTTCTATGGTATTTGTTTCCAGTACGTGGAGAAATTATTATTCCTCACACTATTAAGTTGTGGATGTAATTTTTTCAAAGAACACAATACTCTCCATAAATTTTAAACAAATTTCAAAATTCATTGTTGGGTATATAAGTAACATCTTATTTCAGAATGTAAATTGTTTTAGTTTTATCAGAGCCCATGTTAATTTTTGAAGTAAATTCTAGAAGGATGGTGTTTCCCAGGCCTGTGATTTCTCAGGATTTTTCCTGATTTCAGGATTTTTTACAAATTTCCCTTTGCCTCAAAATTTTCTTGAAAGAAGAGAAGTAGCCACCAATGAAAGAAAAAAGTAGCCTGTATTGTGTCCAAACCTCTTGTTTCTTGTTTGTGGGGATATGGCGCGTCTGTAAATCCTCCAAAATGAAACACCCAGGAGGTTCAGGGGGCTTTGTCCTCTAGACCAAAGGGAGACCCAGGCCCGCTACCTATTTTTCAGGATTTTTTACTTTTGTCAAATCACACCCCTGGATTTCATTTTGATACAATTTACCCTTTAACCAATTATTCACTTTTTTAAGCTTCTATAGACAATTTAACACTGCAATGATTCTGGTATCCAGACCAAAATCAAGATTATTGACATGGACATTTGAAAAGCACCAGTCTATTTTGAACACAAGCCTCCCTTTGATTGCCATAGACTTTATGCATTGACTAACACTTCATTTGTTTACCTACCAGGCACTTGATGAAGACCAAGTATTGGCTGTACACATTGATAACGGCTTTATGCGAAAAAATGAGAGTCAAGGTGTTCAGGAATCATTGGAAAGAATAGGACTTCACCTTAAAGGTAACATGTCATTAGACTGGTTCCCTGTCTTTATCCTATCAAGGATAGAGACAGGCTCCAGGCATACCATTCAATGGATTTCATTGGATACATTATGCCAAAGATCTACCATCATGCTTCGAGGCTAGTGTGCGAATGAATACTACTAAGCGGTGCGTACTTCTTCCATCCAAATATCACTGGACTACTGCATGTGAACCAGATGCTGCTCATCATCGCGCACAAGGTCAAAGTTGAATCTCCGGGTAAATAAAATGGCGGCCGCGTGGCCGGTATATGGCATAATTCACAAGCCTCAAAGCATGACGTCAGATTTTCAGGCTAATGTGTCATAATTATGATCACTCTTTTCTCAAGTAATTGGAGACTTTAAGACAATAGGTGGCAGCAGACTAACTGGTCTTTTTTCCATTGTTCATGTAATTCTGAGAATGTATACTGATCAAAACGTCAAGGTGTAACCATCAGTTCTTTTCAGAGATAATTACTACTCAATTGAGAATTTCCCATGGTGTCACCACAAACAGACTTTACTTAATCTAAAAGTTACTTATTTTGTCTAAAATACAATGAAATGAGCTGAAAATTTCACATGTTATTTTTTGTAAATCTCTCTTGATTTTATTTATGGATGCGTTTTACGAACACCTTAATCTATTTTTCTTTCTTGCTGTAGTTGTGAATGCTTCACAATCTTTCTACTGTGGAACAACAACCGTCCCAGTCAAGAAGAAGGATCCTAAATCTGCTAAGCGTCTTACTAAGATGCTTAACATAACAACGGATCCAGAGGAAAAGAGACAGATTATTGGTGATACATTTATGAGGATTGCAGAAGAAGTCTGTGTGGAATTAAATCTGAAACCAGAAGATACCATACTAGCTCAAGGTAAGCACTTCTTTCTATTTAATTTTAAAATGTAAATCTTTGTTTCTTTTTTTAGAATGTCTCATTTTCTACTGGTCTAAGGCATTGGACTTGTGTTCTGATGACCGAGTCTAAAAATGTGGGTTCAAATTCTGGACAGTACGGTAGTGGCTTTTTTGTCCTTGAGCAAGACACTGTTCCATTAAGTGCCCCTCTCCACCCAGGAGTGTAAATGAGATGGTAGAGATGGTTATTGTGTTTGATTAACTGACAAGTGCTCAACATGCATGTGTGGAGTTGAATTCGTTTAAGGAATTGTTTAATTGGACCTAAGACCAGGTGTAATCAAAGTGTTATTATTAGCTTTTAAGATGTGGTAAAAGGCACAAGTTGCATTTATTATCAGTCTTATTTTAATTTCAGGAACGTTACGACCAGATCTTATTGAAAGTGCTTCTCACATGGCTAGCAACAAAGCTGATGCAATTAAAACTCATCATAATGACACTGAGCTTGTCCGTCAGCTGCGACGTGACGGTCGGGTTGTGGAACCATTAAAAGACTTCCACAAAGATGAGGTACGAGCGTTAGGACGTGAGCTCGGTCTCCCTTGTGATCTTGTACAGCGTCATCCATTTCCTGGTAAGAATAATTTATCAAGGTGTCAAAATCAACAGGTATGTTTCCATTTATGTTGACAATTTGGTGGATAAGTGGGTTCAATATTTGTGTACACTAAACTTGTATTTCCCAAAAGTTGGTTTTGTGAAGATGGTTGGTTTTGTGAAGATGGTTGGTTTTGTGAAGATAATATAATATAATATAATGTGTTAACCATTGTATACTTGCAGTCTCCAAAATGCCACAAAAACTTGTGTCTGCTAAATACACAATGCTCTTTCTATGCATGCCTTAAAATATTGCATACTGTACACAAGAGTGGTACATGGATACCCAAAATTCCCCTGGGACAAAAACAGTGTTCTGACCTTCACACAAACCGAGTGTGCCCCAGTGTGCCACATGGTATTTTGTGGATAACTCTTGCTATTATGTACAGTCTATTTCAAGTTAACCTTGCAATGAAACAAAGCAGGTGGCTGCTTCAGTTTACCTCATCTCTCTGAAGTGCCTTGGGGAATGCCATTAATCTTCAGATAAGAAAGTGTGTGCCTCAAAATGTCATGGTTGTGGCATTTTGAAGTATGGGTCCACTTTGTTAAGAACAACACTGATAATAGGGTTAAACATTATATACAAATGTTTTTCAAAAAGTATGATTGCTAAAATGGAGTTTGGGGCAGCTTTAATTCTTTATGTAAAGACTTTGTAGAAACAAACTCCATTCTGTAGATAACACAGAATGTAGAAAGTAGAATGGAGATTGTAATGAACTGAATCAGTGATATATATTTGATTGACAGGTCCAGGATTAGCAATCAGAGTAAACTGTGGATATATATTTGATTGACAGGTCCAGGATTAGCAATCAGTAATCTGTGGATATATATTTGATTGACAGGTCCAGGATTAGCAATCAGAGTAATCTATGGATATATATTTGATTGACAGGTCCAGGATTAGCAATCTGAGTAATCTATGGATATATATTTGATTGACAGGTCCAGGATTAGCAATCAGTAATCTGTGGATATATATTTGATTGACAGGTCCAGGATTAGCAATCAGAGTAATCTGTGCAGATGAGCCGTACATGTGTAAAGACTTTGTAGAAACAAACTCAATTCTGCAGATACTGGTAGATTATAATGCATCTATCAAGAAGGTAAACTTACAAAATATTATGCTTATAAAATTTGTCATCTTAAATCTGTTGATTTAATTTTGCCCCACACCGACGTGTGTATAGCACTACATATTCAGTGCTTTCAGAGTTACTGTGAAAAAACTTCACAGGCGACTTGGGTGGGATTCAAACCCACGACCTCCTGTTTACTAGTGCAGACGTCTTAACCTCTTGACCACCGAGCTTGCCCCGTGATGATTGGCTGGCTAGAATCCTATATTAGATTAGGTTCCGCGATAGTTCTGTGAAATTCTTGCGTCAGGTGATAAACAATTAATTTAATTTTGTTTATAATTTTTTTTAAAGTTGGTATGTTATATTTGTTTGTCAAGCAGCCTCATGCATTGATAGGTCGTGTCACGTCTTCCATGACAGATGACGAACAAGCTTTACTCTGTTCCATCACATGCTCAGATCAGTACTACGCTACATTGTTACCAGTGAAATCTGTTGGAGTTCAGGTAAATCACTCCGTTATCATTCTTATAAAAATCACTGTAATTTCTGAAATATTATTTCATTCAAAACTATCTTTATTTTACCGGATATGCCTTTCTAATTATCGTCTTTTCTAATTCCTTTCTAATTATAGTATTATAGTCTTACATAAATTTACTTGGTTTAAAGGGACAGTGTCGTCACAATCAACAGGGCATGGAATCGGAATGCTAGTTTTAGATTAACTCAGTGACTGCCATAATACCCCACATGATAAGGTCATATTACCGTTGCTGCTGCATAAATGAGTCAGTAATTTTCAGTCACTGTGTTAATCTTAAACTAGGACATCAATTCCATGCCCTGTCGAAAGTCTGCTGTGATCGTGACGATACTGCCCTATAAAGTTCATGATGGTATCAAACATCCTTTTAAATCTTTCTGTCTCGGGTGATATAATTTTTGCACAATTAGTAAATGAATTTTTGTCTGAGATTTTATCATTTGAGTAAAATTGTATCCCTGAGTTTTTACCTTATGTGACGAAAAATGTAAGAATAAATTCAAAAATCTGAGTGTATTTCCACAAATGAAATAAATATTTACAGCTTGTTGATTATAACTGCATGTTGTCTTTTATTTGTAAATCATTAATATCCTTTCTTTATCTACAGCGTGACATTAGGTCATATGTAGCAGGGATTAGCAGTCATGATGATCTAGATTAATCTCATTTATATCCATTCTTTATCTACAGGGTGATGGTAGGTCATATAGCTACGTAGCAGGGATTAGCAGTCATGCTGATCCAGATTGGGAAAAGCTCTTACTACTCGCTAAGATGATCCCTAAATTATGTCATAATATCAACAGGTAAGAATTTAACAATGAGGGAGTGTCACGTGCCAAATTGCTCGCATTTGTGCATATATATTTTCTGAGAATTATCTGCCAATGTACATGTTGAAAGTGAGCTAAATAGTTAAATGTGACTGAACATTTTGATTATAGCAATGAAATAAGACTTTCATAGGTTCGTTTTATATAAGTTGTGAAATTAATTGTCATATTGGATTGATGTAGTTTCTATGGTAACGGTGTATATATATATATATATATATCCTCTCTTTCAGGATTGTTTATATTTTTGGCGATCCCGTTACGGAGAGTATTTCAGACATTACCCCAACCCTTCTGACACCTGGTGTACTAGGCACCCTCAGACAAGCTGACCACTTAGCACAAGCAGAACTGGTTCGGAGCGGTAAATTATCTTTTTCATTTCTTCAGCGTTATTAATCTGCAATCTATTATGGTTGGTTGTGTATCTTATTAAAGAAATGTTTAAATATTTCTTTATTGATCTAATCAGGTTATTACAACAAAATCAGCCAAATGCCAGTCATCTTAGTGCCTGTTCATTTTGATCGCAATCCCACAATGCATCAGCCGTCATGTCAACGAAGTATTGTCATCCGGACGTTTGTCACGAATGATTTCATGACCGGAATACCAGCACAACCAGGGAAGCACTTACCAGAAGAGGTATAAATCAGAAAATAGAACAATAATATGCATTACAATTAACAGAAGAACCTAACATTCTTCATATTTTAGTTCGTATTCACAAACTGGTTTATATTTATCAAGCCCTGTGACATGAATTCGCAGAATAACCTGTACCAAAAGCATATTGAAGCTTCTGCGATTATGTAATTGTGTATTGATTTCTTCATATAATTTGATGACTTGTATTCTTTGTTTTTTATCCATTCTGCAGGCTCTGTCAAGGATAGTTGAGAGTGTGTTGACAGTACCTGGTATATCTAGAGTCATGTACGATCTGACGGCTAAACCTCCAGGAACAACAGAATGGGAGTAGTTACTGCTGGCAGACTCACTGTAGTCTGTTGGTCTGTAGTCAGGTGGCAAGTGGTGTGCAGAATGGCAGTCTAACATTCTGCAGTCAGCCTGCAACCTGGTGGTCAGTATTCTGGTGATCTATTGTCTGGTAGCCTGGTGGTATGCAATCTGATATTCTGTAATCTGGTGGTTTGAAATCTGGCAGTTTGTTGCCTGGGTGTGCAGCCCAATGGTCTGCAGCTTGATGCTGTGCAGCCCAATGGTCTGCAGCTTGATGCTGTGCAGACCAATGGTCTGCAGCCCGATGCTGTGCAGACCAATGGTCTGCAGCCTGATACTCTGCAGCCTGCCAGTAATATGTATCAATTTAATCTCTGAAACAAAGATACTAGATCTTGGAAAGTCACAGATAAGTGACTGGCCCACAAACAATATTTCATTGGAAAATTGAGTATTTTTCTATGGCTTAGCCAGTTATTTGTAGATTTCATACTTCCGCAGTTATGGATCATGGACGGACAGTTAGGAAGAACTAACTGTGAAATTTACTGCAAAAAATGTTGTATTTGTGATGAAAGTGCAGAGGGTTGTCTTTAGGAATCATTTGTACAAAACTAAAATAAGTGTATAGGAAAAAGGTATATTGAGGTTTATTTAATTCAGTGTGCAAAACATTCTGTTCATGAAGACCCCTTTAATTAACCCCCTCCCCTATTACAAAAAAGAGAGTAACAAACTAAACGTAGGAGCCTCATTTAAGATGACTTACTTCAACACATTGTACTAACGTATATTTTATAACAATTTTATTTCATTATCCCTATGAGGTTATTAATGTTGACTGGTTTTGAACAATTTCAATGTTCTTTGCTGATTCCTTATAAATATCTGAATTACCGTCTTAATGAGATTTATTTTTCTTTTTACTAAAAAAATTCATTTCATAAAATCATTGACTAAAGTATGGTTAACCAGTTCGCGTCGGGAATAAAATGTTTCTCTGGGCCCCTGTGCGGGTTTATTTTCCCCACACACACCGTGAATGGAAGCTTCCACAGCGGGTGGCCACATCTTCCATGCATGTCACCGTACACGGGTGGCTCAACCGAGCATGCATACCAATATTCCGGAGTTTCCTTTGGCATGTTTAGACGCTCTCCGATCCACAGTGCAAAAAAAAATTGCGTGTATACACGGCCTCCGACGCGAACTGGTTAAAGAGTAATTAATTGAACAAATTTTAATGTATAATCATAATTTAATTACCTATCAAATAATTGCATTTACAGACTTCTGAACTTTGCTTTGGCCAGTCAAAATATCTAATGGAATATATCTTTAATATAAAGTTAGCCCACTTATGTAAAAATGAACGTTTTGGTTTGACTTTGAATTAAAGATATTTGCAGTGATAACTATAAATTTGTTAAATATTAGAGAAGGTTCAGTGTGGAGACTTTCGAGAAACTTTTGAGATGCTAGGAGGCAGCAGACAGGTGCTCAGGAGTACTTTAAATAGACTCCTTCACAAATATGAGTGCATTGTATCTTGGTCTACCTAGCAGTCACTGTAGGTAACTATGTAGTTTATAATTGAATGATCTACATAGTTTTATCATTTATTAACCCTCCTACTTTAATGACAAGTAGCTATAGAGGTCAAAATCAGTGAACTGCCTGTTTTCACTGATGACCCAAATGTGCACACGGGCATTTTTACTGTCATTTTGACAACCCTCAACAATACCAGACAATGCTTTTACCAGTCAAAAACGGTCAACACATTTTGACCTGTAAAATGTACTTACTACAAGTAAGGTTTGACAGTGTTTGACTTCTAAGTGCACTAGATATACCATGGCAAGTATATCAACATTTTGACTGATTTTGATCCTTGCAGTCACAGAAGGGTTAAACTGAACACAAACAATCGAAAATCATGGATAACTGTTGTTTAGTGTCATAACAATGGTTAACCTTATATGGGGAGGTAAGGTACATTTTGCAGTGTTTTGTCGTTTGCTAGACCAGCATGCATTGCACAAATCAGCATGAGCACTGTGGTATTTGCAATAGGTATATGGTAAAGGACCCACAAGTCTGTTGCCACCTAGTGTCCAATTAAATGGTGTACGATTTATTGTGGATTTGGTTTTGTTGTTTAATTACTAATTGTTTTTACTTGTTTCAGTAACATGTCTGATTGATTATATTGCAATGTGATGATTCACAAACGTTTTGTTCGTGGTGTTTGTAGGTTGTTTACAAACAAATAGCGATACATTTGTCAAGGTAGGGGCGGCTAATAAATTTGTGAAAACAAGTAGCCCCCTGAACATTTACACTTGGTTTTGTTGAGGTCACTGAACAACTACCCCATTTTTATGGACGAGGTAATTTTTTAATGTTTTTAATTTATTATGTAAACAAATTAAAAAGTTAAAGATGGCTTGTGGTGATAGCACGTAGTGGGGGGGCTCCATGGGTTGTTCTGTCCCCTTATGCAAATCTAGCATGCAACAAAATTTTAAACTTTATCTGCAGACTATGTCCAAATTCTAGGGTCTTGAGCCCCCACCCCACAACCAGTTTACAAAAAGAATATTTTATGAGATATTTCCACAAATAGCCTACTGCTAGATAATTTTGAATGTGAAAGTAATAAGGTATTAAAGTGTTCCGTTCACAAAAGGTTTAGTTGGAATAACAAGTTCTAAATTGGTGGTACCGTGTAACATTTGAATATCAATGTTTTGGTTTTCATGGGTTGTTATTTACTTTTAAAACAATTTGGTTTAAGAAAAGTGTATCGAAGTTTGAATTATGTACAGATTGTCTTGTAGTTAATCGGGAGTGTAATTATGTGCCTTTTATGGGTTTCATCTTCAAAATAAAACTTGACTGTTTTGCAACAAATATATTTTGTACTTGTGGTACATATACAATCCAACTAACAATTTATTTCTACAACACAATTTAATATCATATTTACATTTCAGCTTATCTCTAAGGCGGTTAGATTCTAAAGATTCCCCCTGAACATGTTACTAAAATTCCTGTATTTATACCTGATATAAGTATATATATATTCATTATCAATTGGCAAAAAATGACATGCATGTAAACCTATGTCCTTGTTTGACTTCATACACTGTGCCATCCACAGACTGCCAAGTTTAGCAAGCATAGTTACCCAGAGGGATCGTTGTCACCTAGAGACCTCCCCAATGGTACCCAGGCAATCTCAATCCTATGCAGGTATCTGTACTTAAATGATTGCTTGGGTACCATTGGGGAGTAACCCTGGGTGACAACAACCCCTTCTGCATTACTAATGTACATATAGGATTGAGATTGCCTTGGGTGACAATGACTCCTTTAGCTGTAGTTACCCAGAAATTGTGAGGATTGGCATTTTGAAAATAATACAATTGACCAACATGACAGCCTACAATCATAATTTTGGTTTTCTAACCTACATTTTCATCCTACGTGGAAACAACAAAATTAATGTATGAATGGGTATTACATTTCATTGGTGTTAACCCCCTTGGGTTTACTAAGCCATACATTAAGATGGTTACCAGTGAAAATTACCCATTTTATCCAAGCAAAACAGTTTAAATATATATTTTAAAAACTGCAAACATGTATAAACAGTCCTGGATTCAAGTTGATAGCAAACACATATTTACATGCATCAATGTGACAATATTAAAAAAATAACAATACAACAATCAAGACATGGTCAAAAGTAATGATGAAAACTTGGTAAAAACCAAATGCTTGACTGAACTAGTTACAGCTGCCATGGAGAGGTTTATCCCTATTGGTTAATCCATGCTACTTGATTGACAGGCACGATAAGTGTATTCACATTGGAAGCATTGTGTATGATATCGTCTGCTGATATGTTTAGGTGCATAAAATAATATCTGTAATAAAAACCCTAACCATACTCGATGCAACAAATGTAAAAAGTTGATACATCTTGTTGCCCTCAGCAGAGAACAAAACCATTGTTCTAGCTGGTGGATCTTGTTGCATTGAGCAGGATAGGGGGTTAGGCTTAAACAACTATACACATAGTGAAGTGCCCTTAAATCTCTTGATCAACTGAAGTAAAAGTTAACATCTTTTAACTTATACACTGTTTATTGACTACAGTGTGAAAAAAAACACAATATGGGATATCCTGTTCGTAAGTGTAACATAGTTACAACATAAATCATAACCACTTCGCATGTGCTGGCTCCATTAATCAATGGAAATGCATTGACAAAAATTTTTCTTTAATGATTTACCCAAGAAATTTGAAAGCTTGGGACTTGACGTATGTGTTGTAAAGACTCAAAACCTTAGTAACAACGTCTATTTCTACCTCAAGAATTGCTTAAACTCAAGGACTTTAGGTTAAATTACACACAACGGTATGCCCGCTTTGGAACTGGAAGTAATGAAAAGAAGACTTGTAATAACAATGCACGTGCGTATTACGTATCGACTTACGAAAAGGATTGTCAGCAATTAAATTGACTCGGATTTGTTCAAATTCTGATCGGAAAATAAAATGTGAGCAACAACTATAATGAATACATTGTGTGGACCTCATGTAGTTCGTTATAGCAACGTTCAACTGTTTCTTATGAGATGAAATTGTGACAAAGCCTTTTTCGAGTTGTTTTCTGATCACAATGATGAACTCAGAGAGGATTGTCTATCTTGTATAGGTTGCATCAATCTGTGTCAGTGATGGAAGCGTTAACTTCATCTTTTTCCGATACATGGGATCTTTAGCAATTGGGTTGTGCTCAAAGTATACCGTATTTAACCCACTGGCATTCTTCAACTGCTCGATGTCAGACCAGAGATCAAGCTGATTACCGTTGAACTGTGAATAAATCAAGCCAATATTAGAAACCAAAAATAGCTAAATCCATTCAGATGGTCTGGAAGCAGCTCAAATGAGAAAATATTCCAAACAATCAATTTGCTCTGCCCATTAAAATGACAGCATATTATGGTCTCCATATATGTGTGCGATACTCAAAGATATGAATGTGCATACTGCCCTTTTACCAGATTTTCAAAGCTTTCATAAATGAATATAACATCCTCACAATAAACAGTTTAAGGGAATATGTGACAGGTTTACAAAAATGCCACCCCCCAAAAAAAAATTTTTTTTTTTAAATAAATAATACTCCACCATGCAAATCCTCCAATATTTCAATAATAAAATATATATAAATATATATATATATAAGCAATTAAATTTTAAATATTAGTAACTTCAAAATCAATATAAAAGTTCCTTTAAAAATAACGAGGCAAATGTTGGAGTAACCAGACTCACCCAAAACTCTTCCAAGTTTGTCAAATGTCCAACATTTTTTATGCGTGATATTCTGTTACTAGCCAGATCTAATGTGATCAACTTGACCTGAACAAAAACAATTAAAAATAAAAAAATTACCTCTCTTATTAAACAAATTCAGTTAAAGGTACAATATCGTCACAGGGCATGGAATCGGAGTGCTAGGTTTATATTAACTCAGTGACTGAAAATAATACCCATATAAGGTTGTATTACCGTTACTGCTGCATAAATGGACACTGATTCCATGCCCTGTTGAAAGTTTGCTCTGGTTGTGACAATACTTTCCCTTTAAAAATAGGATTAAATATCATGTTGTTGCCATACATAGGTCTAATGCTTTTAGTGACTCACATTCTGTTGCAAGTTTTCTATTTTCTGTATTCCATTATGACTAATATACAGCTCTTCCAGATTCTCTAATTCATCGAGTCCTTCCAGTTTTATGATTCGATTGCTCTGAAAAGAAAAAAAGAAATCAAAAGTGTAAATTAATTATGATTATATGGTAGTACAACAAAACCTATTCAATTGCACTGTACTTTTTGGGCAAGTATGTTTAACTGGTATAAAAGACATTGTTAACTATTTGAAAAATTACTGTAAACGTATCAATACTTTATATGAACATAGTACCTACTGTACTTTGAGTTTCTTAAGATTCTTCATCTTGTCTTATTTGTTGTAGCCAACTGGCTATCTTACTTGTATTCTGACGACTTTGAGTTTCTTGAGAGGACTAAGATCGTGTAGCTTACCAACAGCTATCTTACCTGTATACTGAGCACTTTGAGTTTCTTGAGAGGACTAAGATTCTCTAGCTTGCCTATTTTGTTCTTGCCAATAAATAGACTCTCCAGATTCACTAATGCATGCAGGTTTTCCAATTTCTGTGCAAAACAACAAGAAATTCTTTTTAAAAAATTAGGTGCTGAGGTCATCACAATTCTATGATAGAGGACAAACAATGAGATACCTCCTGTTGACCTTCGAGTGAGAGCAAGAGCGAACATCAGTTTCTATGATAATGTAATATCATAGAAACCTATTTGTAAATACAACAGCACACACTCGCTAGCGTTACCTTTTCCTCAAATAAAACAGCAAAGTTCTGATGAAAAAGAACATTTTTCGAAAATTGCTGTCAAAAATTAATTAAAATTAATTTAAGTCAATCATATGAATAAAATACAAGAAGAGAATACATGAGCTTACTGTGATTCGATTGTCACCAAGTTCCAACATCGTCAGTTTGTTTAGATGAGAGAGGCTAGTCATTGTTGATATCTTGTTGTGAATTACAAACAATTTCAAAAGGTTCACAAGAGTGTCAAGGTTTTCAAGCTTTCGTATCTTGTTGAATGATACATCTAATATCCTGCATGAAAACAAACATTATAACTGTTTTGTGTCAAAATGCTAAAAAGTAAAGAAATGAAATTAATCACAATTTTCTCTGGCCACACTTAACAGTAATACTGATGTCATTCACCAAAAACTAAATGTCACAATTGACTGATACTAGCAAAATTGTGTCAAAGCACCCATCACTTAAAATAAAATGCACCGTATGTGAAAATCTAAGACTTCTGCACAAACTTCCAAGTTGTCTTAACCTTAACCATGCTAGGGTAACTTTCTTATCACCCTGCTGAATGCAAAAACAACATACAACAGTGGTCAATGATCGAGGCCTGCTAGGCGCAAACAAATTCATATGTTGCACCTAGCAGTGAAGGGTTCGGTAAATTGGACTGTGTTTTTTCAAGCACAGTGCTGTCGGGCAACAACATACAACAAGGGGATCTTGTTGCATTGAGCAGGGTAATGCTGAAGATACAACACAGACTATTTGCTATACAAACACTGTCCAGTGCTGAAATGCAACAAAATACAACAGATTGAGTCATCAATACTGGCTGCTGAATGCAACAACGTCCATCGGAATTTTACAACTGTTGCATCCTGTTGCATAATAGCATGGTTAGGGTTAAGGGTGTGTGGCTGAGTATCCAATGTAGATGAAGTCATATCTCCCCAGTTTGACCGGTAGTTTAGCAATGTGAGGCCAAACAATCTACACCCTTTAAAAAAAGGAGAACATTTTAAGGAAAACTTTGAGTTTAACCAGTTCACATCGGGAATATATTTTTTTTTCCGGTCCCCCGTGCGGGTTTATTTTAAGTGAAAAATCAGAAAAAATTTCTAGTCATTAATAATTTTTTTTTGTCAATGAAACTAAGTCCAGACACCCAAATAAACACCTTTACTCATTGACATTTCGAGAATTAAATGGCTAGTTTTTTAATTACGGTTGTGTTTGTTCAGCACAATTAGACCGTTGGCAAGCTCCGATGCAACAGCCTATTAGCGACCAGCGCCCGGTCGAACAGACGGCATACCGGGAGAGAGAGGAAAGGCCTCATAAACAATGGATATAAATCCGTCTTTACAAATTCTTGACTGGTACGTCAAAGGAACAGGTCTTGGATAAAGGGATTACGCAAAAATCAACAAAAAGAGTGAACTCGTTCATTGTTTGCAGTGCCTTTTGTCTGGGGCCACCGAACCGTGACCCCACGGACTCCGAGAAACGATTGCGTGTATACAAGTCAGCCGCCACGACGGCACGCCACGTGTGGCGTGTTGACAAGTCTCCCGGTAACACACACAAAAATCGGAATGCGTGTTTAGACGCTCTCCGATCCCCGGTTCAAAAAAAAAATGCGTGTATACACAGCCTCCGACTTCTTAAATAATACGTACGTAAGATTAACCAGAGTATCAAGGTTTTCAATCTTAGTGATAGCGTTGTCATATACATCCAACTCAGTCAGAGTCGTCAAAGTCTCAAGATTCTCCAACTTCTTGATTTTATTCTGACGCAAACACAGAGTCTGTGGATTGAAATATGTATTCTTTCAAGGCATGCTGATTACAGGAAATATTCATAAATAATAATGTGATATTCTACTGATTATACTTATTATTATATATGAACAAAAAAATACAAATATTTGATTGATATAAAATATAAAATTTTGATTTTTGTTTAATCTTTATAAATGATAACTTCACTTATTTGCATTTCTTTTATTTCTTGCTAGCGCAGAGATCAGGTTTTATATTCAGCTTAAATTTTGTA
The DNA here is from genome assembly GCA_029582265.1 of Zoroaster sp. YZ-2022. Classification (NCBI taxonomy): domain Eukaryota; kingdom Metazoa; phylum Echinodermata; class Asteroidea; order Forcipulatida; family Zoroasteridae; genus Zoroaster; species Zoroaster sp. YZ-2022. Next base: position 25,034,118 of record CM055836.1, read on the forward strand.
ATATTGGGAAAGGCATCGATTGAAAGCAACTTGACAAAAACAAACTTTAAATGAATAATAAGAACAAAGAAGGGCAGAATAATCAGTGAATAAATAGATTAATTACTTATTAATTAACACCAAATGATTAGGGAGCACCTAAATACTCTGAATACTTTAACCGATCCATTGGGAATGCAGATTCTTCCGATCAAAAGTAACATTCCATTAGGATAATTTACTTATTAAATGCTATCTATGAACAGTTGCTGTTCTCAGTGGGAATACTGAACAATCCTTTTTGAAAAGTACTTAAAAACATTTCAAATAGAGGTGAATGTTTTATTAAGAAACTCCCTTAAATTATCTGCTAAGATATGTAGAGGAAAGACTTCATCTATTCTTAATTTGACTGTACCTCAACTTGTCTGAGTACTTGGAATCCTTCAATTCTCTCAATGCGTCTGTGATTCAAATCAACATCCTACAGAAACAAACAAATTACGAAATTACAGAAAAACACGTTCATGTCTCCGTGCTCACTACAGAATCTGGCTAATCAATTTCTTGGATGCTTGTTGAATCTTATTCTTACCGTATCATTGGGGTTGAGTTCAACTGGAGGTAAACTAGCTGGAGGAATCTCTTCAACGCCAGGTCCCGCTGCCTCGTCATCAGAAGTCTCGTCTGAAACAACGTCTACATTGAAAACATACCCAAAACATGTCAATTGTTTAAAAGTTCAGAATGATGAATACACACAGGCCTCGGGTGGGTGGAGGATGTGTCACTCATTCCTCCCTGTGACCTTCGCCATAAGCCTTATCGCTAATAGCACTGAAGCAACTGCCGCAAAGCATACAGGGATACAAAAAGGGGCATCTTTTTGGCGCAGCTTTTGTGACGTCAATAATATTTTGTTTGTCCACGCGGCACGCAGTGGCGCTGTTGCTCCCACAGACATCCCACAATTCCTTGCAGCTGCTAAGGCTTATGGTTGTAACTTGTTACTAAGTATAAAAAATACTAATATTATATAAAATAACAATTATGATGATAATTAATGTATGGATTGTTAGGATCTTACTCCTAACAGTTACTCTTTGTCTTTGTTAAAGTTATTAGCCTATTACTTTTTAGTTAACTGTTGTAAGGCTTAAAGGTACACACCGCCCTAAACAAAATCCAGGTATCATGTAATTACTGAGAAATGTCCAAAAAACAACAATAAGGTCAAAGGTCACGTATACTCATTTCCAGTTGTCTACATGACCGTGAAACCTGTACGGCAATTGCCGATTGTATTTAGACTGGTACCTCTGCATTGCACACCGTTGTGATTGTAACAAGAGGAACAAGGTTCCAGTCTGTACATTTTGTATCTGTTGTAAACACACGAACGATCACAGAATTCCTGGATTCGATTGCAACCAGGTGGACGTCGACGTCCAAGATCATCCAAAAAGTGATGAAAATGCCAAGTAGGCTTGATAGACATTGGATCAACTATGGAGAAAGGCATAGACTGAACAAACCAGTACTTAGCAGTTAGCAGCATCTGTCTGGACATACTGGATTCTGGGTGAGCATCTCAATCATGATCAATATTATTATTACTAACATGATGTACAGGACTGTACATGATGAACACAATCATGACAATGTCCCCTGGCAATGATGTGAAATTGCCCTAACCCCTGATTACATACTCTACATATTTGACAGGAAAAAATGTTGAAAGGGAAGCTTCAATTTTGGTTTAGAAATTAGATTCTCATATTCTCAAAATATTATCAAACATTTTTATTTGGTCAGGACACAGGCCTTATGACCAAATTAATTTGTCCGAAGTGCTTTTATCTTAGAGAGAGAGAAAAAAGTAATTATGTAAAAAATACAAGAAGTTACCAGATATAACTTTGTGAAACACGAGGGGGGGCACCTATTTTAAATAAATTTTCACATGTTAGTTTTTATGCTATTTTTCGTGAGATCTAATTAATATTAGTCATTAGTTAACGTGTTACAGGGTTGAAGTTAATGTTCATTATCAAATACCAATGATGAACATTTCATTTAGTTTTAATGGTTTTTTTTTTTTTTAAATTGAGGTTTAGTATAATGTTATTATTTTTTGCAACATGTATAGCAGTACTGGCATTTCAATCCAAGAGAAGGGGTCTATCTGATAACCACCTTTCCATTCCATATCAGTTAAACAACGTTTTACCTTATTTCACAGTGATTGTTGATAATGTTGATAAATTTATTTAAATCTAAGCCCTTACTCCTCTGTTCACTCTTAAATCTTTTTCAGAAAGAGGACAGAAACATCTTGCTACTTCAGCTATGCAGAATTGATGCTGGGTGTGATTCTCGACATAATGCAGCACCAGTCTTTGGTCAATGGAATTGGTAATTTGGAATCAAGCATATGTCTGGGCCCCTTACTTGTATTGCTTGTTTGTCCCTCCCCTCCCTAGTTCTTGGATTCTATAGTGCTGCAATGATTGTTCAAATAATTTCAGAAAGAAAATGTGTTGGTTCATCACCAGTGGCAGTACATGCCATATGATCACCGAGAACTGGGGGGGGGGGGGGGGCAAGCATTTCATTCCAAAATTACCGATTCCAATGACAGCCCCTGAATGTCACCCATTCTGAAATGTCACTAAATCATAAACACAGAGCTACATATATTATGCAGATTGATTTTGTTTTCTTGTCAACAAAGGATCATGGTTGGGTTCATTTACACTGAAGTCATTTCACTTGTTACATCACATGTGTAAGGCCATGTACACTCATTGTTAGATTCTTTATAATAGGTTAAACAGGTCAGCAAAGTGGTTTCAATTGATTATAGGGGGGGGGGGGAGGAGGAGTGGAACCACAAAAGTCAAGTCATGAAACCAAATGGACAAATAAAATAAATATGTATTTCATTGTTTTATTAGCAATTTACAACTCTTGATTATTTCAATGTCTAAACATTTATGTACAAAATGGCATCTGATCTTTAGCTTGTAATTTTATAGATTGGATGCAGCTACAGACATTTTGCCAAAAATATGTGTACAACCTTGAAAATGTAAAAAGCAATGTAGAATGTGTTTTCAAATTTTATAAATGATTTTTAATTATTTGCAGTATAGGTGAAAACAAAGACAATTTATAAGCATGTCACAATAAGGAGATGCTTGATTACAGTGTCACTATCATTGTCAATTTATCATTATATTTTTCTTCATTATAAACTTGAGTTGAAAGTGAAGTATATTATAAATAAAGATCACTCTCGGTATATAAACATGCAGTCCATCTATTAAATTTATTTTTGTACAAGACTTAATACCAAGACATAAATACCAATGTTGGCTTCATCTAAATCTGCAATTTGAAGGTTTTCCCATAAACAAAATGAAAAGGGCAAGCAATTATTAGATTTGGTAAAGTGGATGTAATTACATTTAATTTTGTTTGAATTGTCAATTGGCTAATTACAATTTGTGGCCTTACTCTTCTGCTGTTGGCAGGGGGAAAGCACGGATGCAAGCTTTCTTGCAACTTTATCATGTAGTATTTATAAGCTTGTTTTCTACTGAAAGACAAATTAGCTGATATCCATACAAGCTTTGAAGACTGCAGACATTAGCTATTTGACATAAGCTGCATTGTTTCTTCTCCACCCAACTACTATACGGCTGTGCTTTGAGTAGACTGTGGTACCTGATACATGAACATGGATGAAATGCACAATTATTAGCCAACGTTCTATTATGTTCCATGTAGCGAAAATTATTGACAGCCTGGAAATGGAAATATCAAGAGTGTAAAGACTCTTCTCTCACAGGGTAACTTTTCCTTGGTAAAGAAAAACAAAAAGAAAGGGGAAATATTTATATGCTCCTCCATGATTCAGCGTCTTCAGCAACCCCAGCCCCCCAATCAATTTAATCCCCACTTCCTGTCCTTTGAATTTGAAGCCAAGTTTAATCCAGTTACTACCATAAATAAACTTTGTGACTTTATACCCATAATAACGCTGAATAAGTTGATCTGGCTACCTACAACCCTGGCAAACTATTTTCATATGAGTGTTTTTACATGTTGATTTATCATCTGGCATGATTTTTGAAAAGCATGTGTTGGGCTAGTGTCAATATCATTATGCATATAAAGAGGTTTGTGGTAGCACCATATAACTATCTCTACAGTTTAATAGTGTTGGCTCTTAGAATAACCAGTGGTGAGATAACTTGAAATTTCCATCGGTATACTCTGATCATCTTCATCCCCCTGAAGACAATCAGAGTATACTGATTGAAACATAAAGTAATGTCACTGCCAGTTCTTCTCAGAACCAATGCTATTTACTACTCTTGAAAGATAATTACTCTTACTCCTGTTCTTCAACCATGTGAAGCCTCAAAATATTTCAACATTTTCAAGGTAGTACAGAATACTAATAGAGTAATTTGTTTGAGTGTGTGTGTGTGTGGGGGGGGGGGGGGGGTTGGGGCTGTCAGTTGCCTTGAAACATTTTCATGTTATACCTGCATTTTATTGCAATTTTTGAGGGTCTTGAAAGTAGGACATGTCCTCTATACTTCCTAGAAACTTTTGATTGGATGGCACCCGTAACAAACCTGAAGTTGATATAGTAGGTAATCTTCTTGAGAAAACTCTTATTCAGTGGAATGTCTGCTAGTAAGTGGGATGTTGTAGGCTTCCGTTTACTGACCCCCATTCACATACGTAGGTGACATGATGAACTGAGCATTCGTCTCTGTCTCCATCTCCCTTCATCTCATCTATGGACCAAACATGAACAAACATAATGTATATAATCTTACAAAAGAAAGATTACGTTGAACTGATTACTCTAGCAGTTGAGAAATGAAACTGACCACAAAGACATAAATAACAAAATAGCCAGTAATAATTAACACATGTAAAGCTACTTTGACTAATTATTAGTGCTACAGTACACTTATAATTCACACACACACTTCAAATTATAACCAATGTTGTACTTTCCCTTTAAGAGGACAACGGTCACGATCAACAGGGCATGGAATTGGAATGCTAGTTTTAGATTATCTTGGTGACTGAAAATAATATCCCACATGATAAGGTCATACTATCATTGCTGCTGCATAAATGAGCCAGTAATTTTCAGTCACTGTGTTCATCTTAAACTAGGACACTGATTCCATGCCCTGTTGAAAGTCTGCTCTGATTGTGATATTGTCCCTTTAATATAGACAAGTTAACATTAAGCATGCACAAGGGGAAAAAACCTGAATGCACAACTTCATTTTTTCTAAATGAGAAATTGTTTCTGTAAATCTGATTTTGTTTGATAGAAAAACAAATATTTACATCAACCAAGTTTTCTATATATACACAAAAATTATGGGATAAAACAAATAATCTGAATCAATCCAAGGTTTACTCTACCTTGGCAATGCTTTGGAGCTGTGAATACTGGAAATGGAATCAGGTGAACTCTACATGGTGTTGATGCAAGTGAAAATACTGGCAGTGATGTTTTCTCATACTATAAAACAAAACATAACAGCTAATGAAATAATGGTGGATATGATGGACATGGTGCATATTAAAAATCCAATTAAATATAACTCGTGCTGCATTACTCGTGCTAAATGCGTTTAGGGAATAATGGTACCTGATGCTATTTCCTCCAGTCCATGTTTGAATTTTCACCATGACCCCTTTTGACCATCTTCCCCATAAAATATCCGGGCATCGATGGTGGAAATTACAACTAATTCACTGGAAATTGTTCTGCTTTCTAAACTATATCTCATGATTATCATGTCTGTATTGTAAACATCATCACAATATCATTGAGCCTTGGCTATAGGAACTATCAAAAATAATGTGATGGCTAACAGAAATTCATCATAAGAGTTCAGCATAGGGCTACAGCCACACAAAAAGCCCTACGAGTATTATATTATCAAACAATAATTATTTCTCTTTTATTACTCTTACCTGTCCAACAATAATCCTACAAATGCGACATTATTCATGGTATCATCATGGTCACCATCACGTTCAACAATCAAATTCCTGAGTGTTTGCTATCATTTGAGGTTGGCTGGCCCGTCAATGGTCGCCAGGCATGCGTCGTTTTTTTTGCCGTAGACGGTGAGCCTTTCTTCGCCCAGCCCGCTCGGTCGAAATTCTGGCATTGATTTTGACGGATGGCCTTCCAAACTGAACAGTTTTTGTCACTTTTTTATTGGTGTTGATATGATGAAGGGGCTGTGACGATGTTCCGAATGAATGCGTCATTGGTGTTTCCAAAACTAAACTCGCTGGCAGTATCATAATTCAAAATATACCCGACAAAAGCACCACAGTGGTCGAGACCCTGCTTTACGCTTCCACGCAAAAGTGTTCATATATTTATGGCCTAACCAGCGGGCTCACGCCTCGGGCGCTTTGCTGCGCTGGCGCCCATGGCTGTACTGGTACAGTCTTGGTTCGGTTCCGGTGTCTCGGGAAAGTGCCAAGACTTTCGTCTTTTGCCGATTTTGACAATTTTCACCCATTGTTTCAAAATCATTTCACTTTTGTCATGTATCAATGAACTATAAAAATAATTATTCTTGAATTTGGTTCAGTAATGAACTTTTTAAAGCGATCTGAAAGTGCGACTATAACTTTTGTCCTCGTGAGTTTTTCTGGACAAATTTTGGTTCAAGAAAGTCACATGACATTGGTTTTGTACAATAACAGAAAAAGCAGCGCATTTTTCAGGGGGACTTGTGTGGACAATTATATTCTACTTTTGAAAGATCTTTCCAACCATGTAAAACAATGAAATGTTGAGGGGCGTTTTTTATCGCCCAATTTCGCGCGACAAAGGCGGTGTGTATCTTTAAGTTAAAGCCTCTCACTAGTCTAGTCACGACACTGTCACAACGTCGTTAGTAGGCAGTTTCATGAAACTTTGAAGTTGCTTCAATGCTTTTAAATGTCATATCACTGGATAGAACAAAAAATTAGAAAGAAAATGAGGGGTCAATGGTCATGATAGGTTAACCCTATACAAAGTTCACAATTTTGTTGATTTAAATATTTGGTAATTTTTAAGATCCAGTTTCATTTGAAAAGTTGTGACCGAATTTGCCTGCAAGTTGTAGTACTAACAGTCTATTTTGCGCAAGTTGCACTGTTTTTGTGCCAACGTTACAGTTGGCATGGACTGATCATTTAAGATAACCACGATGTGTAGTATCCATTTATCGACACTAGAAGTGACAACATCCGTAGACTACCCTTTATATTAGAATTTTACCATGAAAATTCGTCGGGTCACAACTTCGACAGAAAAAAAGGATATGAAAAATAGCGCCACCATCGGCGGTTTGCGTGAATCTGCCTATCGTTAGAATCAGTGTCAGTGTCAGATTTTTTATAACGAAGTTGAGTCTTGATCACGTTGATCATACCGGTATTTAATTAATCATATCCTATTTACCATTCTGTACATTCGTGTCTTCTTCTGGATTTCCACGGTTAGTCGGCATGATGCCTGCCATCTTTTGCTATGTTTTTTAATTTTCACTTCAGAAAAATCTATGTAGGCCTACATACGTACATATCCGTGCGTAAATATAATAAATACACGGTTTACATGTATTTAGCGCCCTCTCCCGTTGGCTTCCGGTTGGCTGCACCTGAAACTAGTATTGTCTAGACATCCTCGTGCTCAAAGTGATAGACCCATTGATCTCCATTATAGTGACTATAATGTAGACCCACTTGTTTCCAGAATGGAAGTTGACATACTTGGAGAAAAGGTTGTGATTGGATGGGTTGCGATAATCACTGGTAATCAGCCGACACACATAGGGTTTAACGTAAATAAATATATACATAGTACCAGTGAAATGGTATATTCCTTAGTTATCCACACAAATGATCTTGTATGTGTAGTAACTGTACATGGGGGGCCTTAATATTATTAAATTTCAGTTTTCATGACTCAAAATATTAGGGAAAATGTCTAACATTCAATATGAGAGTATTTTGTGCGTCAAACCTGAGGTGCAGGTTTTCAGTAAAATACCGGCAAGATCATCAAATAGGGGATTTCGGTAAGTTCAGTCTATAGAGTATAGGCCATTTTATTTTTAATGGAGTTAACGTTAATTTTTTGGTGGGGCTTATTCGCAGGGCTGCCCTGCGAATTGTGTTACACGTACGGCTAATTCGCAGGGCTGCCCTGCGAATTGTGTTACACGTACGGCTAATTCGCAGGGCTTTTATTTGAATATTGGGCAGTCCTGCTGTCAGCAATAATGCAGTAGGCCTACAGTATTATTCTCCTTGCTATACAGTATACTGTTCTAGAAAAGTTTTAAAACTTATAAAAGAATCAAATTCTTTGCCCTCCATCATGTAGCTATGTGACAAAAAATTTCAAAATTAACAGATTCCAATACAACTGATATCATTGTCAAGGTCTTGAATAGACGATTACAATGATATAAGGATCATCTTCCTGTGACCAAAAATAAGGAAGTTATGACATGTTGAATCCGGCAATTTTAGGCCTGTAAATGGCAAATATTTTATAAGGAAAAACAAAAGAAATGTAAATTTGACTTGTGACCCGTTTCCTAGATTTTCTCGGATTCCATATCATAACTTTCAAAATTCTTGTCCGATTTTCAAAAGGTTGGTAGGCCTATCACTGGAATGCTTGGGAAAAGAGGAAGAATAATAACCTATTTCCAGGCTAATTCAATGATTAGTTTGTTTTGTAGTGCTGATTTACAAATAAGAAATACAAAAAAAATGTGTTAAAAAAAAATAATAATAATTTAAAAAAATAATGAAAAAAAAAAAAAAACTCAAATCTGAGGACTATTTTTATATTTTTACACTGAAATCTTCGAAAGATTCTCATCCCTGATTTAATTAAATATTAGAACAATTTATAAATTATATTGGACTGTATATAGGCCTATACATGTATGAAACAAAATAATGAAAACAAAAATTTAAAAATTAAAAAAACATTCAAATTACTCAAAATATGAGGATTTTTAAATATTTATACTGAAATCCGCGAGAAATTCTTATCCCTGATTTAATTAAACATTTAAAAAAATAATAAATAATATTGGACTGGAAAAATGAAAAAAAATGAAATAAGTTATGAGAACTAATATTATTGTGTTACGCCGATATAGGTTTAAACGGACGATTTATCGGACTGAAAATTCGGCCGATTGAGCGTTCGTTTGTTGACATCAAAATGGTACACAATGTAGCGTGCTGAACGCGGCGCATTACAATCTTTGGTTGACATCGATTTCTGCGCATCAAAAAAACGTAACTGCGCATCGTCCAATCGCCGTCAAAATTGGCCAAGAGGTAGAAAACAAGTGTAGAAAAATTAGTAGTGTGGTTTGATAAGGTATACTAATCACCTTTGAGTAAATCGTCGATGGTTTTGATGAGCAAGAACAAACCCAAATTTCGAGAATTTTTTTTGGAAACTTCTAGATGCCGCATTCAGAAAATTTGAGAACGTGGTTGAAGTAGAATATATATGTGATCTACGTCTTCGAAAAAAAAGCTCCTGGGTACGTTAAAAAGAACGGCCACAGCGAAACGTTACAAAGCGCTATCTCCACGGTGTCTTCGCCACGGCGATTCAACCCGAGATTGAGGCCGCGGCCAAAAAGATTTGCGACAATGCGTGGAATACGCACATACCTACATCATGCATGTTCATTATTAATAGGGACCGCACATGAATTTTGAGAATTCTTTTAAGTTGTTTCAAACCTGCCTTTCTGGAATGAGTGATTGAGTCCGATTACAGTCCTCTTTGAATAGGTGGCTCGGTTGCGAAGTTATGACCATTTAAATATTTTTGAATTGTGTCTATTGTGTAGCCATTTCCCTATGCATTCAACTGTTTTGTTTTAGCCCAATATTGATTGTTTACATCTAGTTTTCATAGTAAACAAAGTAGTAAACAAAATCAAATTGATATAAATTCCAAACTGTAAGTCGTTAGATCTCCAAATTTTGTATACATGTTACTAATTAGTTGTTCTTTGCGATCACGCATCAACGCAATCTTGGGCATAAACAATGGTTGCCATGGTAACGACAATAACAAATTGTTTGTTTATTTTGAATTTATAAACAATTTAAGATAAGGCAATGAGATTATAAATACTCAGATATTGTGTACAACATGTATTAACTTTATTGACTCAAACAAATGCGACTCACGATGCTCTGTATTTGATATATTACTTGTTTAATTTGTTTACCTCGTTAAAATTTGTATTTTTGAGGAAAACAGCAGTAAACAAAGTAGTAAACAAAATCAAATTGATATAAATTCCAAAGTACAAGTCGTAAGATCTCCAAATTTTGTATACAGGTTACTAATTAGTTGTTCTTCGCGATCACACATTAACACAATCTCTGGCATAAACAGTGGTTGCCATGGTAACAGCAATACCAAATTGTTTGTTTTCTGCTGATTTACAAACATTTTAAGATTAGAGGTGTTTCAGGGCCAGGATTTGTTTCAATATCACCACACACTGCGATATCCTCGACACATGTAAGCAGAACGGTACCAGCAAATACCGAAAACAGGATGACACAGAAGGTGGTGCTGCCCATTCCAAATACCGGAGACGATGGCGAAAAATTTGCTTCTGTGGTAACCTTGCATGAGGACGATGGCCGCTGCCGAAAGCATCCAATGCGTTGGCGCCAAGTTTCTAACGAAACGCCCATCACACAATCTGAAATACAAAAAAATAAAATCAGTTTATTAGTTAGCGATTGAAACTTCAACATCTTTGAAAATCAGACAATCACAAAGATTTAACTTTTTTTTGAATAAAAATATTTAACACAGAAATAAAAAAAAATAAAAAAATGGGCATAAATTCCCCTCTCGGCGCTGGCCAGCAAGCATGAGTTAATGCATAATCAATAGATTAGATCATGGATGTTTTATCCACAATCAATGTATTGACATGATTAACATGAAAATAACTACAATAATAACATACATGTAACATTTACATAAGCGTTAGGCCTATCAAAAATAGGTTCCCCTCTCTAGCACGCAGGCCAGCAAACAGTTAATGCACAAAAAAAAAATTACCAAGGATTTCTCATCAAAATCACAATGTATTGCCATGATTAACTAAAAAAAAAAATTAAAAAAAAATTAATTAACAAATAAAAAAAATAATAATAATAAAATAATTGCTTAAAACAACAAAGAAAACGTTAGCCATACTTTAAAACACATTTTTCATTCACACATTCATGTCAAACTTTGTCAAATTTTGTCAAATTTATGACCCCAAAATCAGTCAATACCGTTCTGAAGTTGAGATCAAGACTCTGTATTAAAATGACAATCGCATTTTAGCGCTGTCAAACTCCGCTCACGCAAATAAGTTTCCAAGTTATTTCGGTGCCGATCTTTCCATTTCCGGCATCGTATTTGAGCCTCCCCCTACCCTTCTACCCGAAAATTCAGTTCTAAATTACTCACCTCAAAATCCGTCAAGAAAATCAGCCAAAACTCGGTCGAATTTGATGATTTTTTTTAAAACTTGGAGCCACGATCGTTCTTCTAAAATGGAGTCAAGCATTCACGTAAAGCTATCCCAGCATGCACTGCAAAACAGTGGAATCGATTCGGGTATCCGAAGGACGGAAGATCGCACGTGAAAAACGAAGTCCGATTTTCGGTGGAGCGCATGCGCAGTAAGTCTCGTTGCGGTCCCTATTATTAAACGTAGCTAAATTAAATGTAGTATCACAATTTTCAGTTAGCCTAACGTTAGTCTACACTGTATCAACGTTAATGTTAGGCTAACCTAGGCTAGGCCCTAGGGCCGGCTAGGGCCTACACATGGGTCTATTAAATTACGCGTGCAGTGCGCATGCGCACGACTGAATCATCGAGTTTTACCGCGTTCACTGCTGTACTGCCCTAGCCCTGCGAATAATACCGGACTACATGGCAATTCGCAGGGCAGCCCTGCGAATAATCACAACGTAATTTTTTTGTTTCATATTGTTACGAATCTTACCCTTTGATTTTGATAAATATTAGCACCCCTTATAGTTCACTCCTTCCACTTCCAATATTTTGCTGACGATGCAATTTCAAGCAGTCTAAGTCCCAGGGTTGTTTCCCCGGACCCTTGATTAGGCAGATTCACGGAAGCCAACGCTGGCGGCGCACTTCATGTCATGTGTCTTGGGGTCACGACCTGTGACCGTGCTGACGCTGCTCGCGGCAAACCGGTGCGAACCACATTACACCCTCATCAGCGGATTGACCGTTTTTAGTGTTGATGTGATGGGGGTTGGATCTTTCGGGAAGCCATTTTGTTTTCATGCAAAGTGCATGCATCGCATGCCGCGAAAATCTCGACAAAAGCTTTTGCCGTCGTCCAAATAGATCGCCGTTTTCGAGGTAAGTTGAACGTTATTTTTCCCCCTCCAACTTTGATCATATTTAGGCATATAATAGGTGTACCTCCGTTTAATTTAAAAATGAAGAAAATGCAATCTACGTTATTTAAATCATTTAAATTAAAACCAGCAATACTTTTCATGAAAGTCTTCGCGCAAAAGTTTTATGCGATGCGCAAAAGTTTTATGTGATGTGCGAATCGAAGATCTCGGGGGGAAAAAATTGCATAATTTTGCTGCATATTTTATCATGCTGCATTATTGTTAAGGGGGAAAATACCACATAAATGATGTCTAATGGGTCATTTTGTGAAATTTTATCGTGAAATTTATCATAAAATGTTGTAATTTGGATAAATATATGCCACATCATTTTTAGGTATTGAAATGGTATAACCCATATGAAAAATGGACTCTGTCCCACGCATGCCGAAAGATGTTATGAAGTGGGTCATTCCATTTTCCAAAATAGGGGGGTTCGCCTAAATTATGCAAATGTTAGCAGATTTGTGCAATTTGTGAATGTAATTTGTCCAATTTAGGATGAAATTAAAATAAAAACCGACCTTCCAATTGGATAATTTTTTTTAAAATAAGTCATTGTTGATTATTTTGATAAAGTAGGCCTATTATAGATTATTAATATTATTTATGCTATGGTAGGCAGATTCATTAAAATTTCAACATGCTTTCAACATGCTTTAAAATACATTTTTAATTTTATGTAATCTACGCTATTTTTCATGTTTTTTTGTTCTTGTTAATTTTATTATAGGTTAAATACTCCATTGGCAAGCTATTCGTTTGCTTCGATGGCTCGAGAAACCTGCAAGAAGCCTTGAGAGAAAAACTAAATGTATCCAGGCAACAGCTCCAAAGACAAAATATTTGAAATTGTCATCCAGTATGGATTCTGGGAGTTGAGAGAGGACTGGAAGATATTGCAGTAGGGGATTTGTATTTATATGTGATGGGTCTCAGATTGAAAGTACTTTCAGATAAAAATAACATCAGTGTGATCAAAACAACTTGAAATTTTCATGAATCTGCCTACCTTGATTGTCCACTATGAATATGCAATCCATACAAGGACGCTACTTTTGCTCATGCATATCCAGCGCTAACGCAATGCATAATGCAACACCAGCGAGAGCCTTGCATGCGTGCCACACCCTTCCGCCACGTGGCTTGGAGCCGTCCTTTGGACTTAGTCTATTTTCCGGATACTTTCCTCGGAGTCCACCCCTTCACACCGAACACGGTTCGTGGGTGAACCACGGCCAAACAGTCACCGTGACTGACCCGCTCAGTCATTAGCCGGGCCCGCGTGTAGTGCTCCCTACCCAAGCACAGCCGCTGTTTCCCCTCATGCAGTAATAGCTTAGCATCCAAGCAAATAGCTTAACATGCCCGGTAAGCATTTTCCCCATGAACACGCCCTCCTTTCTAAGTTGTCGATCACTTCACTTTCGTCAAATACCTTCCCTTATATGGAACAAGGACCTGTTGTATACCCTGATTTTTCTACCCTTAGACGCGGAAGCCAAGCTTCTCATTGGCTAAGACGCTAAACTAGGCTTATGGTTTATTCATTCCTAGGCCCCAGATTTCTATATAATCCCCAAGATTTCCTGATCTCGGCGAAGTGCGATTCCGAATGATATCTGTGCGACTCGATCTATGACAGTGCGATATACTGAACTATTACGGTCCAGAGCCTCGTTTGTTGAACCAATGGTGCAGAGCGTCGATATGACCATTGGTTCGCCTACCTACGCGGTCTGATACACACTCTGGCCCCGTCCAGACACCCCGTGTAGTCAAGCCCCGGTGGTCCCCATCGTAGAGACCGACCAGCCGCCCGTCTCTCGGTATTCCTAGGCCCCAGATTTCTATATAATCCCCAAGATTTCCTGATCTCGGCGAAGTGCGATTCCGAATGATATCTGTGCGACTCGATCTATGACAGTGCGATATACTGAACTATTACGGTCCAGAGCCTCGTTCGTTGAACCAATGGTGCAGAGCGTCGATATGACCATTGGTTCGCCTACCTACGCGGTCTGATACACACTCTGGCCCTGTCCAAACACCCCGTGTAGTCAAGCCCCGGTGGTCCCCGTCGTAGAGACCGAACAGCCGCCCGTCTCTCGGTATAGCAGTGCCCGTAACGTATACCGAGTGACAAGCCGCATGAACGAACGATGGTCCCCACTGACTTTACCCAATAGTTGGTATTCGTACACCCTATTCGGAACTTAGCACAAGTATTAAGTTTAACTATTGACATGTACCTATACGCTACCACTCCTGTCATACATGTTACTAGTGCCATTGTTAAACAGTGATGTTAATAATAAACCAACCCCATTGACTGAGATTGTCACAACAAAGTTTGTGTCCGACTATTATTTGTTGACCCACGATAGTGGGGAATGCAACAATATATCTTTTGGCTTTTGCCGCAAATGTTTACTGAATTAATTTTTAGATGAGACCAACTCGGTCCCTTAGTTATAATTATGTGCCGAGTTGTTCTTACTCATCCAATGCTAACCTCTGTTAATTTGCAATTAAGTTATAGGCCCTACTTGACTTTAATAATTATTGGTCTTATCTATTCTCCAACTCTAATAAACCCTTTCACGGTAATATGCGCCATGTTTTTGACAGGGCAAAATTGTTTATTTTGAACACTCGTTGCCATCTGCGACCCAGCGCTCGAACTTCACGTACATTCCAGACGTGTGCGTGAAGTTCGAGCGCTGGGTCGCAGACGGCAACGAATGTTCGAAATAAACAATTTTGCACTGTCAAAAACATGACGCATATTACCGAGAAAGGGTTTATTCTAACGTTACCTTCATGACCATGGTCAGTCCTAGACCTAGCTCTATGAACTTCTTCCTTCATGTACACTATGTCCGAGTTCTACCGGTGAAACCTCAATTCTCCCGTACATTCAATATGTTGAATATAATGATGCATTTTTCTACCATTTCCCTTCCCGTTTTTGCCCGTTAAAGAACATTTTCTGTTTCTATGTGTAGTGATATGGAGTTATAACATAAATTAATCTGACAATTAATTATTGTTATTAAAATGATTCCCTTGCTTTACACGCGAGCTGCATGCGTACGCGAGCTGAATGCGTACGCGAGCTGCATGCGTACGCGAGCTGCATGCGTACGCGAGCTGCATGCGTACGCGAGCTGCATGCGTACGCGAGCTGCATGCGTACGTGAGCTGCATGCGTACCCGAGCTGCATGCGTACCCGAGCTGCATGCGTACCCGAGCTGCATGCGTACCCGAGCTGCATGCGTACCCGAGCTGCATGCGTACGCGAGCTGCATGCGTGCGTAAGCGTATGCGTGAGTTGATCTTTCTAAGATAATAATATTTTGTTCTAGAATGAAGATAATAATAAGTAAAGAGGTTAAATATGTTTGCGGATGGAATAAGAAGTGAGTCGGAGATTGATCGGGATAAAGAGAGGAACTGATGAGTTTGCATCAGTGACTAATAAAATAAGTGATCGTCAACTAACGTTAGTAATCCTGTCTCATTGTTGTGTGTTTATTCAATCTTTGGCTCAATCGATGAACCCCGTACTTCGCACGAAGTCATTTATAATCACTCATATGAGAGAACTCTACATATGTAATCTCATGGTGGTCGCCGGACCCTTGATTATGTAAAAATGGCGATATTTCCCACTTGTTTTTGCTTTGGTGGCTAACGTTCTTGCAGCCATACAGGCAGCTGTCAGACATATAGAAAGTTTGTACACATGTACATTCAGTATTCTCGCACACATGCTGCAGATGGAAATGTAAAAGGGGAAATGAGGTTTCATCAGGATGACCTGATAGAGGGGGATTGAGGGCAAGGTCAGTCCCAAAATGGAGGAAGGAAACCGGTAATCTCTATTGTTATAACTTATGTTAGCCCAATAGAATTTTTAATTTTGTTCAATACTAATTATATTGAGGTGAAGTATTCACTTAACACTTTCCGCATGCAATCTGCTCTTGTACAAATAGTATGGATAAGTTTTGTGAAATTTTTGATACCAGTATGTCAAAGTTGTCATATAAATTGTGTCAGAACAATGACAAATATCACAGTTTCCTTTAAAAGATGATAGAGGACACACTTAAGGAGGGGAAAGTGTAGTCAAGTGAGGATTGGAAACAATATTTTGGGAGATTTTGAGCAATGGATGTATGCACATCCAGTGAGATGTTGGCCATTTTGTCGTCTGCTTAACACATGCTTAGACATTGTGGTGGTTGGGTTCAACATTCTTTCCCAATGGGACAGCAGACTAACAAGCTTTTAGACAGATGGGCTATTGGTAAATAAGCTGTTTGAATTTGACAAATAAATAGGCTAAACATCACTGTATTGACTTTGCCCACCCTCAAACCCCCTTCCTCCTTTGCAATTTCAAATGAATGTCCCTTGTATGTTTCACTACCAATTTTGTCTGAGGCATATTCTGGTTTTTCTACCCTTTGTAGGGCGTCTGATTGGAAACTAGATAGCCCTGATTGGATTGGGAGACTAAGGATTGTCGCTAGAGGAAAAGATTGCATCATCAAACTTGAAGACAAAACAACAGGTAAACTAATCTTGGTACCATTGATTCTGGAAAGGCTGAGAGTTTCAAAGATCACTTTACCATAATTGCTTCTCTCCACCCTGGATTAAATGGGTACCTATGATGGCAGAGTTGGTTGTTGTGTTTGATTAGCCCTATATACACTGTAATGGCAGCAATTCAGCTGTAGATTCCACAGGGAGCTGAAATGGTTTCAGGAATGATTTATGAGCGTGATGAGCAGGGGTAATAATGTTCAGCGCCTTGATCTTGTTGTTAGGATATGTGCGCTTTATAAGAATCATGTATTATTATCTTTGAGTCTTGAGGTACCAGCATTTCTTACCTCAAGTCTTACCTTATAGTTGTTTGATGTTACAGGTGAATTATTTGCAGAAGCACCTGTTGATGCATTCCCTGGTATAACTGTAGAAGCTGTGCTAGATTCCAGTCGCTACTTTGTCATCAGAATAGCAGATGGAGGTAGGTAACACTTTAAAGTAGTTCTTGTTTTGGTGGGGGCTGGGGAGGGGGGTAACAACAGTCATAAAATATTTGGGGGAGGCAATCTGGGGGGGGGGGGTGTAGGGGTGGCAGTCTATACCCTTGCCCCCCTATGGTAACCCCTATGGGGGAAGGGAAGGGGGATGTGCCCTCCATTTTTAACACCATGCATGTAAATTTACCATACTTTGTGTGTTCCCCCACTCTATATACCCATGTGCCCCTCCCCCTTTATATACCCATGTGCCCCTCCACCTTTTGAGACCCTAGGTTCAATCTTGTTGTTTTCTTTCCATATTTCCTATCTTCATCAAGTATAATGACCTTTTTACTACAAGATTTTATATTAATGTAGAAGTGTTTCTATTTTATTTATGTTAGGTCGCAAGGCGTTTGTAGGTATCGGTTTCACAGACAGGGGAGACTCATTTGACTTCAATGTGGCCCTGCAAGATCACTTCAAGTAAGTCTTCATTAACTCTGAGCAAATAAAAACACTCAGTGTCAGTGATTAATCCTCCTACTATAGCTGAACTTTAGTGGCAAGTAGCTATAGTGGTCAAAAGCAGTCAACTGCCTGTTTTGACTGTTGACCCAAATGTGCACACATTTGTGACTGGTTTTTACTGTCATTTTGACCACCCTGAACAATACAAGACAATGTTTTTACCAGTCAAAAAACGGTTGATTCATTTTGACCTGTAAATGTACTTACTACACGTATGGTTTGACAGTGTAAAGTGCACTAGATATAACTTGGCAAGTATATCAACATTTTGACTGATTTTGACCCTTGTAGTCAAAGGGTTAATGAGTGTTGCCCACAAACTTTATGTGTCTTAAACCAAAAAGTGTATTTTGTTTCTCAAGGAAGTTGCTCATTGATATTATTTCCATATATGTTTTTATTGGTCTCTATTTGCAGCCACTATTGGCCATTACACATCTCAGCTACTTATCTATTTGTATTTGTCATAATTATTATTGTTTATTAAAAAATATGTTTGTTGGTTTTGTCTTTTTCATCCTTTGTTATTTATTGTTCTTAGGAATTTCATTACAAGCATTTTTTGGCTTCTGAATATACCTCCATGTTGCTTTATATATTATTTGTCTGTTTTATAATCATTTATAAATGTGATAGTCTTAGTACAAAAATGTCTATTATTCATGTATAATCCAATATGAAATAAATGTTGAATGAATTGAGTTAGTGACCTACAAACAAGCACCCTCAGCAGCTCATGCATGGAACACATACAGCTTCAGGCCCCTGTTGCATTGAATCCATTTTAATCTTGTTCCCTAACCACCAATAGGAAATCACTGTATGATAAAATCAAAGCTTGAAAGACACCAGTCTATTTTACACATGAGCCTCATTTTGATTCTCATAGACTTGTGTATTTAAAACCAAAATGGTGTCTTACTAACTGTAACACAATATCAATTTTGTTTGTCCTAGATGGCTCAAACAGTCAAAAGAAATAGAGGAGCAGGAAAAGAATGCAGCAAAGAACCCGGGTCCGAAACTTGACCTTGGCTTCAAAGAGGGCCAGACTATTAAAATTAATATTGGAGTAAGCAAGTCTATTATTGTTTACATCATTCAAGATTTTGTGATGGTTGACCTTAATAAAAAAAAATAAAAAATAAAAAATCTTTAGTAATAATGAACTAATGTAATAATGATAATCATCATCATGACAGAGTTGCTTGGAAGATCCATCTAAAATGGTTCTCTTTTGGTTCCCAGAGCAAGAAGCCTGGAACTTCATCAGCCAGACCTAGAAGCACCGGGGGTGGAAATGCCATGCCTGGCTTACTCCCACCACCCCCTGGAGGGGCCAAACCACTCATGATACCCCCACCAGGTGCAACAGATGCAAAGGGTGCTCAGACTGGGGGGCAGAGTTTATTAGGAGGATTTACTGCTCAACCCACTCAGCAACAACAACCAGTACCGGAACAGCAAATGCCAAACAACTTTGGTGTGTTTGGTAAGGCATTTATCTTATGTGGTCTCATTATTAAATTCAAAATAAGATTTGTTTCCATATTCTTATGAAAATCATTACATAATATTTGTTATAAAGTTTGTATAAAGGTTGTACAAAGAAAGATAATTATTTAACAACAGAATAGGTAATATAAAACAAGGTAAAATAAATCTTTGTTAAAGTCATGCATGAAAACGCAGCATGGAGGCTGTTCATGTAAGCTAACGATCTATCAGTTTATTATTTATTTCTTATTTAACCTGGGGAGACCTTTCAGTGAAACACTGTTTTTTCAAAGGTGCCCAGGAAACCTGTAAACAAGGGCGCTTGCTATGTGAACCAGAAACACCGGGGTAAACCCCTACTCTTCCACGATAAGTGTTCTGGGTTCTTTTACGTGCATTACTTTAATATTCTAGTACACTGGTACTACGGCTTAATGTCCCATCCGAAGGACGAAGCAATTATGGTTAAGTTTCTTGCTTAGGGACACAAAATGGCAGTTTACAGACAAACTGCAGAAAACAATTTTTTAGTGTGTATATTTAGGTTACCTTAACCCTACCCCCCAATGGTTTTGACTAGATAAGCCCACAGACTATTCCTGTAACCACCAAAATCCAACACCGTGCATGGACTATACAGTACTGAGTCCATCGACATGCAACACAATCAGCTGTTGGAGTTTGATGGGTTTGGGGTGGCTGGCTCTAGCAAAACCCTAAACTTGGACCCAATTTTCAAAAGTGACCTCAAAATGTTCTCAACAACGTTTCAGGATTTTCTTTTTCCATCAAAATCTAGAGAAAATGCTCTATAATGGTGACATGAAAACTGGTCCCTCAAACTGGTCCCTGGGGTCAGTTTTAGACCTTTTCATGGCTGTTACGCATTATGGTAAATGCTGAGAAGTTACGGGTTTTACCAGAGCGGGTCACATATACATACTCAAAAATTGTTTTTCTGAATTAGGTTTTGCAATAGCTTTGAGTTTAGTTTGCTCTTTCTTTTGTTTTATGATTTTTACTTCAGTGTTAATTTTATTTTGCATTTGTTGCATTTTCAGGTGACAATAATCAACCCCAGTCTAATGTAGACTTACTAGGAGGTTTTGGAGGTCCGCCAATGACACAACCAACACCACAACCCATGACACAACCCATGTCACAACAACCCCAAGCATCAACAGACTGGGGTGATTTTACAAGCGCTCAGTAAGTTTTGAATCACAGGGATTCCGGAATTACAGATATGTTAAGTCATGTGCCTTATCATCAACATGATAAATAATAAAATATAGAAATTTTACATTTTGCTAAAGAATGAAACAAACTTTTTTTTTAAATAAAAATGTTACAAAACACTTGTTGCAGACTGGTTTTCTTAACAGTGTTAGCGCCAATTAATGTTCGCCATAATGATTTTTATTTATTCAGATCTGAAGGTGCTAACAATAGCTGGGTAACATTCTGAGATTATCGTCCAATCAGATTCTTCATAACAAGTAGGTTGAGGAAATTTGTCCAGTCACCCTATCCCTCTCACATCCAAGTAAACATTCCTGCACTGCTATTGGCCAGGCAATCTACGTCATCAGATAAACCAATGCTACCCTATAGTAACAAGCTCTCCTGTCCAATCACGGTCATCCTGACATAATTTTGGTGTCGTAATAAGTATGATAAGATCTAGCATTAATTTTGACGTGCTATTGTATAAGATTGTTGTCTCACACTACACCTGTCCACAAACCACTGTGACATTAACCCTCCTACTATTGCTGCACTTTAGTGGGAAGTTGCTGTTGAGGTCAAAACCAGTCAACTGCATGTTTTGACTGTTGACCCAAATGTGCATTTTTGACTGGTTTTTACTGTCATTTTGACCACCCTGAACAATACCAGACAATTCTTTTAGCAGTCAAATATGGTTGACTCATTTAGACCTGTACATGTAATTACCGCACGTAAGGTTTGACAGTGTTTGACTTGTAGATGCACTAGGCAAGTATATCAAAATTTTGACTGATTTTGACCCTTGTAGTAGTAGGAGGGTTAATAACCTTTGTTCTAATTCTTTCAAGTACCTTTGTCAATTACTGTAATGCCAATTGATGCAAGTTTTTTAAGAATCTAGGAGGCAGCATATTTACCGGTCCATTTCATAATTATACATTTCAGTAATTCTTTATTCACGTGTTAATTCCCCAAAGACTTGTACATGTAAATTCTACTAACAAGTTTTGGTGTCCTCAAATTTAATTTTCCGTGTTTTTGTTTCTTTTGCCTTTTCCAGGCGTGTTATTGTTTATCCATCAATATAATTACATATCAAAACATACAGTCGTACAAAACAAAAGAAAGAACAGGAGTATTACAAATTAATTAACAGAAAAATGTTTTGAAATTTGGTATAATACAGTTCGTGACTTTGATTTCACTGTTAAACGTTCTCCAAAGAAGTTTATAATTAAAAGTAGTGTTTGGATTGAATGCGTTAATTACTCTGCATTTGTACACAGTGAAAAAGGCTATTATTATTAAGAGGTTAACAGTGTCAAAATTAATATTAATATTATAGCCTACCACAATTTCTTTCAACTTCATGTCATGCTCATGCTTGATGCGTAAATTGAGATTCATGAGGTAGCCAATGTTCCAGAATCGTTTCAAAGACTTCAAAGACAGGAAAGCAAAAAGTGATTGAGTTGTTCTATCTTGAGCTGTTTCTGAGATCATAGCTGGAGTCAGCATCCCTGCTGAATCTCCAAGCAGTTTGTGGATGTAGCTCAGGAAAGTTGTTGCTTGGCGACCGTACAAATTTATTTGTACAAGCCTATGGGAAAATATCACTTGCGTCCTCCATGGGCAACCATCACCGAAACGTTATATTCACATCATTCTGAGCATGTATAGAGAATAGAACTGGTATATCTGCTGCCCCCTAGTGTCGCAAAAGTCTCTCATTAGACATGTGCTTATTCTTCATATATCATTACAGAGATTTTAGAGCAGTAAATACTATGGAATGAGATATTATTTGGTTATTAAGGGAAACAGTCGATAGTTTAATGTGAATAATTGATGTTTAAAGTCACATCTTGAGTTGGGTCACACTACCTGCCAATTGTCTTAAATGACATTTGGCTTTCAGCTTTTAAAGAGAATGCGATCCATTGGTCTTGTGTACTAAGGATAATACATATGTACAAGATCCCGGCTAGACAGGGTTAACCCTGGTATCAATGGCCTGTGCAGTGATAGACCTGCTGCCATCTTGGTCAGATTCCTTGTTCACTATAATGATTATGAGTGCTGATTCTAAATACATGAATGGGGCCAGACTATTTTCCTTCCAGCCTCGGTTTGGTCACATTGATTTGTATTGAAGAAAAACAAGATGGTTGCACAATAGTAAAGAAGTTTATTAGAGTATAAAAGAGCTACCACTAATACAGTAAACAAGTTATGATCATTACATGAGGAAACTCTTCTGAAGACAATCAGAGCATACTGATCGAAATGTCGAATTGTCACCAACCAGTTCTTTTCAGAACTATTTACTACTCAAAAGAGAATTCTACATGGTGTCACTGCAAACAGTTTTTATTTATGAGTAAACTCAAGATTTTATTTTAGATGACTACGTGCCCTGAATACCAAAATTGTGTTTTCTTGTTAGAGTGAAATCAGTCAATGAAATAAAGTGTAAATAACCTCTGGCTGGTACCCTTTTTAATGTGCTGATTCACCATGGTCACCAATGTTTACAAATAGTATATATTCAACAGTTAATGTTTCTTATCGTAAAAATGTTAGTTTGTTTTATGGGGTTATTGCATCAATCATTATCAATATTTGTAGATTCACATTTAGTTCAACGATGTATTTCAATCAAAATTTATAATTTTACGGTTACTTTTATAGCAAAAAAGCCCTACAATGCCCAAGTCTATACAAGTCTATGATTGTCAAAATGAGGCCCTTTTAAGTTATATATTTTGTTGTGGTTATTTTCCTTAAGTAGTCAGGAAACCAGACAAATAATATGGACACAGTGTAATTTTTAAGGGCCTCTACGATTGACCCCTAAGATTTTCAAAGAAAGGGAAATTATTTAATGTGTATCTTTTAATACTGAAGTTTGTGATTTGAAACCAACTTTGGGTGGTAATGCGGAGTGTCAATCATCAATCATTTATTTTTGTTTACATGGTCGTCTTCACTTTGTCTTGAGATAACCTGATGCTTTACAGGAAGGAATTGATAAGAATGCAATACATGGATTACAAGATGTTCAGATCAGAGAAAAAACAATGAGAAGTTTAAGACAGTCATCTCTGTCTGCCTTCTCTGTTCTATCAAATTCACATTCCCCAATGGAAGGAGAACTTCCAAATTCAAAGTCATTGCATTCCCTAGGAGGGACCAAGTTCAAACACTTACTGGGGGAGAATATTTTGAATTAAGGAATTTAAGCAATTCTATAATTAGCAAGGTTTTGTCACAGTTGTTTCCAGTTCTGTATTATTAGATGTGACATATTAAGTGATTGGTCTATACTCTTGTATGTGCTCAGCCAACACCTCCAAATAAAAGAAAAATTACTTGCACACCAACATCTGTATATCCCAACAATACCATCAATGATTTGAGAGTTGCTCCTCCTAAAATCCATTTTTTTATTTCTACAAATCCATGATTCATATCTATTATCCACAGTTTGCACTTCTGTTTTTGTTTCTTTCTAGTTGGTGTTGGTGGTTTTATTTATTTTTTATTTCCATTTTTTGTTTTTGTTTGTTTGTTGGGTTGTTTTTTTGTTGGGTGGGGGGGTCAATACCGAAATGGAATCTCTGATTCATATTGTCACATCTTATGTATAATGCACGTAAAGTGGATTGTCGTGCGGTCTAGCGCACTGAACTCAAGTTCTGGTGTT
The DNA here is from genome assembly GCA_029582265.1 of Zoroaster sp. YZ-2022. NCBI lineage: Eukaryota > Metazoa > Echinodermata > Asteroidea > Forcipulatida > Zoroasteridae > Zoroaster > Zoroaster sp. YZ-2022. The sequence goes on from CM055836.1 coordinate 25,058,665, forward strand.
GCCAGCAGCAGAGTGTGGGTTCGAGCCCCGGCCGTGACACCTGTGTCCTTGAGCAAGACACTTAACCATAATTGCTTCTCTCCACCCAGGGGTTAAATGGGTACCTGTGAAGGCAGAGATGGTTTGCTCTATATGCGCTAGAAATGGCAGCAATTGAGCTGTATACTCCCCAGGGAGCTGAGATGGTTTCAGGAATGATTTATGAGCCTTATGAGCCTTATGAGCAGGGATAATAATATAATGCGCCTTGAGCGCCACTTAGTTGGTGGATACGTGCGCTATATAAATCTATACATTATTATTATTATTATTATTATTATGTTATGCCGAGTTGTTGAAATGCAATATAACATTTTTCCAGGTCTTTCTTATAGAGGGAGCGTTCTTTTAAAATCCAAACATAATTTTGGTAAAATTATACATGTGCATTCATACTGTTTAAGGATAAACCAACCTGTGAAAGTTTCAGGTCAGTAAGACCTCACATTTCTGAGAAAATTATTAAATTTTATTCACAGACTTAATCATGTATCATGAATTATGATACACTGCAAACAAAAATAAATTAAAGGTAAGACACAATATTGGTAATGTTGGCAAAACTGCTTTTATGAGTATGCTTACTCCCTTTGAATCAAGATATACATTGAAGGGAAGGTGCAACATTGGTAATGTTGGCAAAACTGCTTCTATGAGTACGCTTACTCTTTGAATCAAGATATACATTGAAGGGAAGGTGCAACATTGGTAATGTTGGCCAAACTGCTTCTATGAGTATGCTTACTCTCTTTGAATCAAGATATACATTGAAGGGAAGGTGCAACATTGGTAATGTTGGCAAAACTGCTTCTATGAGTATGCATACTCTCTTTGAATCAAGATATACATTGAAGGGAAGGTGCAACATTGGTAATGTTGGCAAAACTGCTTCTATGAGTATGCTTACTCTCTTTGAATCAATATATACATTGAAGGGAAGGTACATCATTGGTAATGTTGGCCAAACTGCTTCTATGAGTATGCTTACTCTCTTTGAATCAACATACAATAAAAACAACCTTTGAAAGTTTCAGCTCAATGCAGAATCTAAGTTGTTAGAACAGTATGAAAAGCATTCACAGCGTTTACAGAAAACATTTTGATCAAAATGTTGCCATTTGGCAGCGGCGTAGCCACGGGGGGGCCTGGGGGGCACGTGCCCCCCCCCACGAAAAATCCTCATAGTGCCCCAAAAAACAGAAAAGAAAAGGGAAAAACTCATACCCCCTGGGCCCCCCCACTGAAAAAGTCCTGGCTACGCCGCTGCCATTTGGTATTTTTTTTCTCTGATACGAAAGCATTTATAACAACAATGTTCATGATTATTGGTACCTTTTAGTAACTTCACATCATGTTAGCTATTGGATAGTAATTCGTTAATTTTGTAGTCGGATAATTATCAATGTTGTACATTCCTGTAATGGGATAGTGTCTCCACCACAGGGGCGGATCTAGAGTGCAGGGAGGCACGCGACTAAATAGTTTTTAATCACTGTTTTGTAAGTTTGGGGTAGCCAGATGAATATTAGGTAAATTGGATGGCACCCTTACTGTACAACGGTATCGTTTATTCATATATTTTCCAGGGAAAGGGGTACGTACCTTTGTTCATGTTTTCCTTAATTAAAGTTAGTAAAAAAAAAACATCGCCATTATTTTCATCATTTTTGTTGTATGGCAATCTGAACATTAACATTGAATCATTTAGTATTAAACAGAACTCCAATATCAATAGTTACAAGAATAGTACAAAAAACAGTTGTGTCGGAGCTTTGAATGTTAATTAGATATAAGTTAAGTGTATATTATTTGGGAGAAAACGGGCTTTTGTAATATATTTAGTGGGTTTATTGTATAAAAAAAAAAAGGAAATAATTATTCATTTCTTGATGCTTACGTTTGCAAAACAGAATAGTGTACATTTATGTATTAAAGTAAAGTAATCAGTACTCGTACTTTATTTTGTCCAATCACTTGTTCATTTCTTAATTTTAAGAAAATGTGAAGATATTTTTCCTCATTATGTTATGGCATTATAGTGTTCATAAATATGGCAAAAGGGATCTTCAATGAGATGCCATATTTAAGGTTTTTGATTTGTGACTATGTACTATGTAATTCGTCAACATGGCTTGCAAGAACCGAATGTATACTGCACTGACATTAAAGAGAAATTATTTAACTTGTAAAATGTGATCGATGATCGGAAAAATCATGATGATATAAACATTTGATTACTAAAAATTAGTGAATTGTTTGATTTGTAAGTGTTGCCTTTCCTTTGGCAATTAAGAAAAAAATACTATAACAGGATTTGAACTTGCAACCTCCGGGTTACAGGCGCTGTACCAACTGAGCAATCTAGCCCCGTTGGTGGGCTGTCTATTTTTGTCAATATCTTTATTCGTCTTATACAAATATGTCCTACAATAAATATCTCAAAGACCGTTTCAGGCCTCAGTGTCCTGAACTAACTTTCCCTGTCTACAGCTTCGCAAGCTCTTTCCTAGCAAAATCCTACCCACGAGTTGTAAGCTCCACCCTACCCAATCTGTCACTGAAAGAACTTGGTTTATCAAAATAGGGAAATGAAAATAAACTAGGTACATCGATTCATTTTTTAAGGAACAATGGCAATGACGATTGTGAATAATTTATTTGTAAAAAGGATTAATTTTCAAAAAGGAAAATATATGATATTTTAAATTAAATGTATGAAAACTTGCCACTCTACGAAACCTAGAGGTATTCGGCTCAATGGAGGCTATATTGCGGTTTAATCATGTTTAGGCAGCGCATCTAACCAAGACAACACCTCGCCACCTCTTTTGTTAAATGAGGTTTATGTTATTAGGTCAATAATGGCGAATCAATTCTGGGAAACATTCTATTCTTTTCAGAACTAATTACTCAAACAAGATTTTTTTTCAAATGGTGTCACCGCAAACGTATCCTTTTCATCATGTAAAGCTACAAATGTTACTTAACAGTTTCGTGGATTATTAAAAAAAATCTCCGCTATGTATAAGTGTAAACCTGTAAAACAAAGTGATTTTATTTTGCGGAAGGACGTAGCCCACTCGCGGTTTTCCTATTGATTATGTTATCTGCAACAAGTCAACTCAACTTCTAACATCTACCACTTCCCGTCAGTGACAGTGTCATATTTGATTGACCCTATAGTGCCGCCCACTGAATCAAATTGTATACATCTATTGTCGGCTATTAACAAGGTAAATGGGCTTGGGCAGAGGTGACCTTTAATCACCACAGGGTTCTCTTTGAAAAACTACAAGGTTCTGGGGTTCTGTTCCTCGTTCTAGTTCGTTCAATCAAGATTAGAAGGTCTCTAGCTCTTGCGAAAACCACTCGCGAACACTGCTAGCTTCAATTGGTTACTTTTAGTATCAGGTAAGTTTACGGTACAATGCGTATAAGCCACTATTTCTAATCTGTTTACGACTTGCATCTCCATTGAATAATTTGGTTATAACCATAACTGGGTTATAACCAGCGTTTGTCACAACGCTGCCTTGGTCATATATTGTTTATTCAAGGTTTATTGTTTATTCAGTTGTGCCCTGTATCCTTTTCATTCCTATGCAACAACATTCCTTTATCTATAATTATATTTTGTCTGTTTTACTCTGATCATATGCTCTGATCCGATCCGCACGTATAATTCACTAGTAGCAGTCATGCATGGTAGTCGACTACGACAGGCATAGGCCTACGTCTACCTATGCGGCAAGGTTCGCCGAACTGTTGACATTTCCAACAAACGTACAATACTCTTTTCAATTCAGGAATGGTGAAACTTTTCAAAATGTTCATAATTATTTATTTTATACAAGGTTACATGACATGTTGTAACTTTTCAACTTTCGGTTTCTGGTTACACCCTAAATTTCAACTTCCCCAGACGGCTGTTGACATATATTATGCATCCATATCCTGTGTAGTACCATGGAGGTAGAATAATACTCCATGGTAGTACCATGGAGGAAGGAAAACCCTTCCTCCATGGTAGTACGTAGGCCTATGGCTTGAACCAGCAGAACGAGGATAACAAACGGCTTGAACAATGTATGTAAACACTTGACGGTTCAGGCTGTCAACCGATAACCCAGTCCCTTTGTTACAAGATTTTATGTCAATCTCTCAATACCTTTGAATCCACTGAACACACTAGCTTATTTGTTACCGTTATCGCTATGTTGAATCGGTAAACATAAAACTAGGGAACTTATACGATTATAAACCCATACTGAATTTATAGTTTGATAAAATTCTTGCGTCGGGTGATAAACAATTGATTTAATTTTGCCCTATACCGATGTGTGTATAGCACTGTATACTCAGCGCTTTCCGAGTGTCTGTGGAAAAAACTTCACAGGCGACTCGGGCGGGATTCGAACCCACGACCTCCTGCTTACTATAGTGCAGACGTCTTACAATTACTGAACTGCAACTAAAAATCTTCATGTAAAGTTGGTGATGGTACCAAACATGAGAACAAAATGATTCTGTCTGACATGCAAAGAAAACGTGAATGTATTTCAAATGGATCTCGACCGTCATCCATTTTCCACATTAGAATTCATACTAGTTTCTGCAGATCATGATTCAACAAAATAATGCTGAAGCTCTCACATATTGATTTATACATAACAGCAAAAGAAACGTCACCCCTAAATTTGTTATTATTTTCATTTTATAATTAATATAATTTGTTTAATTAAGAATATTATGAGTATGGAGTGTAACACGAACACAATGTGGCAAATTTGGTTGACCTCAAAATTCGTCATGCATGACGTCTGAGGACACATAAGCTAAACACGTTCTCAGACTTATCAAAATTTAGGGGGTGACGTTTCTTTTGCTGTTATGTATATATACATATATCTTTAAAATGCACCATGCATTTTGATCTTTCATATTCAGCACTTATGGCCTGTAATTCTTGCCACAGGTAGTAATTTTGTCCTATTTGAAGAGGTGAAAGTACCAGTTTCCAACAGTGCTTAATATTTCCCAAAAATGCCCCTTGGAGGATTTTGCAGGATGTGGGGTGGTTAGGGTTAAAGAGACTAAAGTGCCCTAATGTACAGCTGGTACGCCCCACACAACAGGAGATCATCAGATGCCAAGATTGCATAGCCGAGCTTTTGAAGGACACATTGTTTGATTTTAACAAAACGCCTTCAAGGGATATCATCATTCATTTCAAGAACTCTTTTTAACCTCACTGCAAGAAAAAACTACATCTGTCCAGTGGCGTTCATATTGAGAAACTTGCCCATAAACAAAAGAAAGATTAAGTTGATACACGTGTGTTTTATAATTAACTTTTTTGCAGGGTTTAAACCCAATGATGATACTAGGTGTATGTGTGGATACAGAGGGTCAAAAGAGGTCAAACAATGAATTCGTTTCAAATCACCATTGGACCATTTATAATGGGTCTATGTTTTTATGCCCGTCCCTTTTTTGGCAGTTTTCTTCTTTTCCATGTGACACCTTTTCATCTATCCTGGATCCTCCACTCAAAATACATACACATATCCTGTTGTAACTATCCGATCTCCAGAAAGCCTTGATCTATCGGCGACATCTATCTTCTTCGCAAGCAAAATGACAAGCACAGATAACGGCGAGTCGGCCTTTGACCTGTCCACGGCTCATTTCAACCCTGACACCGTGGCGATTGTAACGGGGTCTGCTGAAGGGTTGGGGAAGGCGTTTGTGGACGCCATGCTTCAAAAGGGTGTCAAGGTATATATATAAAGCCCCCGGGTTGCCCGAGGTAAGCCCAGGGTTGCCCGAGGTAAGCCCAGGGTTGCCTGAGGTATAACCCCCGGGTTGCCTGAGGTATACCCCCGGGTTGCCTGAGGTATAACCCCCGGGTTGCCTGAGGTATAGGGTTTCTGGCCTCATTTGAAAACCTCTCTGCATGCTGATGACGTCATAAGATCAGCAGATCCAAAATTGACGATATTTTGTAGTTGCTTTATGTTCTGCATTGACCCTGTTACACTCACTGGCCATAAGTATTGCAACATCACCAAAGTTCAGTTTGGAGAACTGTGTTACAATAATTTATTTTATTTTATTTACACTACTTAAGACTTCTTAAAAGTGCCTGTGTTTTGAAGTCAATGTTTTTTTTACTGTTCTTGCTCGGAAATTATGTAATACACGATCGATGAAATCGGATTAAATGATCATCTCACCTGTTACTTGTAAAGTGCTTTTTTGAGCATGTTGCAATACTTTTGGCCAGTGAGTGTAGTTCACTGTCCATGTTTAGGACATAAAATTCGTATCCTTTAAGTTTCAATGAAAATATCCTCAAATTCTCAAGTTCTTAAGATCTTAAAAAGTTAGTGAGGATTGGAAACTGAAAGCCTTCTACCTTTTTGTTATGTTCAACTTTGTTTGTCACTAAAATAAGCCATTTTGTGTTTCTTAAGGGTGTGTGTTTAGCAGATATCAACGAAACAAAGGGCCAAGAAACATTAACTGAATTCAAGAAATACGGCCAAAACAGGGTGATATTTGTCAAATGTGACGTCACATCAGAGGCAGATATAGAAGGTATGTCTTTTCGTTCACAGATTCTCTGTTGTGTTTTTAAGTACTTCTCGAGATTATATTGGCTGTGATCTTCCCTTTTTACAACCACTCAAATGATATCTGTATATCTGCTCTCTCGCTTCCAGAATCCAGTGCTTAAAGAGCGTCGGTATTCAATATTTGGATCTGAGTTTACAGTTTTCGATTTATGGTGGGTGGGTTGTTTAAGTTATTAAATTCTTATCCAATTCATTTCCAGCTGTTTTCATCAAGACAAAGACAACATTTGGAACCGTCAACTTAGTAGTGAATAATGCTGGTGTGCAGAATGAACAGAACTGGAAAATCTGTGTAGACGTTAACGTTGTAAGTCCATCTCAGAAAGGCATTTCAGAAATGAAGATCGGGGAATAGCTGATCGAAACGTCGAGTTTCTCACCATGCACCAGTTGTTCTCAGAACCAACAATTAGTACATCTCTAGATTTCTTATCTGGTGCTACTGCCGCAAACCTTACTTATATTGTACTTTCATCATGCAAAGGTTCAAATCCTATACTTGAATTTGTATTAGATATAATTAAGCAAATAATTATATTTCAATATTACGGTGCACGCCATCTTGTTTTACTTCCATGCAAGTCCACATGGCCAAACCGAGGCTGGAAGGGAAATAGTCTGGCCCATACGTCGTACTTGTGTACATTAACAAAAATGGCCTCAGGTCTTTAGCCAGAAGAAAACAATATACCAACGATATCTGCCGTAACCAACGCTGCACTGCCGTATGGCTATAGCCAAGGATTTTCCTATAACCGAGGCTTCACAGTTCACAATAATTTCTCTTTCAACGCACTTGATGCTGGTACAGTGGGCATAAATCCATCTATGAATACTTTCGCAGAAATTATAACACACATCTAATTCTGTTTTATCGTGGTTTTATTAGAGGTGATGGGAATACATTTCATTTGTAGAAATGACTGTGTTACCCGGAAATGAAGTGTATTGTATTCCTTCAACTGAAAATAAAACCACTATAAAACCACGGGCAAGGACAGTATCCGGATAGCATTTAGGTCGACCAGATTCCAGAGTTGAATGTAGGTTTGAATAGAAACACAAACAAATAGTAATACATCCTTTTATCCGGATCCTTTGCAAACACACTAACGAATTCAAGTATAGTGTTAACGATAGAATGGGACCGGGATTTCAGGTCGAATTAAACTTCCAGGACCATTTTTTCGGATTTTTCATGTTGGGCGTGCCATGCGGTAAATTAATCGTTCGTAATTCGCGCTAATAATAATAATAATAATAATAATAATAATAATAATAATAATAATAATAATAATAATAATAATAATAAACTGAAAATTGAGAATCACTAAAATTATACATTGTTTCAATAGTTATGTACAATAACAATAAAAACAGCTGTTAGATGTTTTTTTCTTTTCTTAGAAAGGAACATTATCGGGTACATACATTGCACTCAAACACATGAGCCTGGATGAAGGTGGCGAAGGAGGGACCATTATCAACATCGCGTCTTTAGCAGGTAAAGTACACACATAGAGAAAGTAACACAGACGCTGATATGTTCCTTTTACTCTGTGGTAATTTTAATTCCTCTAGGCAACTAAACTGGTATTTGCCCATGCTTAACCCTGCAGTGCCGTGTGTATCATATATGATACACCATTATTTAAATGTGTTTCTTTACTTAATAATAAAATCTTGGCCCTAAATGCCTGTTGTAGCTTATTTGATACATTGACTAGCCCCCTCTAGAGGCCGTTTGCAATGCAGTGTGCATCCTCAGTTCACTCTACAGGTTTTTCAATATGGCGTTGGCACATGCAAATTTATGCGGTTTCACATGCTGAAAACAAGACGATATTCCACATTGAAGGTGAGTACATATATCAACATAATGATAATATTTTATAAAAGTAGTATCTTATTGAGGTGTAGGCCACTTTTTGAGTCGATTGTAGTTTTACTTTTTTAAATATTTGCTTAGGAAGTCGGAGTATCGTATTTGATACAAAGGGCAAACGTGGCATGATTTTGTGCGCGTCATGCATGGACACCAATTGAGTGCTTTGTGCATGTTTGTTTACATGTATCGCGTCGTCATAGCGAACGCTATGTTATAATGGTTTTGCTGGTCATTATTGATGGATAAGATCTGAAAGTATTAATTTATTAAATCCAAAATACCGTAATTTAAAATAGAAAGACAATAATTGTTTATATTTCTGTTTTGGAAATAAAATAGATTCAGATTCAGATCCGTCTGACTCTGATTATCATTTTTGTCATGGACCATCAATCCCATCATGATGCCATCCCCATGGTCAGACTATCACGTACAAATGATTGTATTTTATAGTGCCTCTGTTTCTTTTCTAATTTATTTCAGAACCAACAGTTTACTGCATCAGTATTTGACTATTAGCAACCTCTGCTGAGTGTATTCTGAGTTACTTTCCCAAATATGTCTGGGAAAATAGCGGTGAAAGATATGCTCGACTTCCTTGACAATGGAGATGAAAGTGACATCGATATGCTGTCTGAAGGTGATGATGACGATTCAGATTTGTCCCTTCGTGGCGGGATTGCTGCACGTGATGATGGTGTCCGATTCATCGGATGGTGATGATAGCGACTCATCTGGCGACCTCCCTTTAGCTACCTTTCAGCGGAAATCCCTCACTCCACCGTAGTTATTCCTGGCAGTCCATTCCATTCACTGCCCAGATGATACTCAATTCCGTGGTAACAGTGAGGTCCATGAACTCACTACAAGTACATCAGCAGAAGGTCGCCCTACTCCTTGAAAAACTTCATCACGGATGACATGCTGCAGATGGTTGCTGATGAAACTAATAGGTATAGTGTTGAACTTGATGGCGAGCTGTCAACACATCACCACAGGAGATCGATCAAGTGCTTGGCATGTACTGACTTATGGGCATTGTTCAAATGCCCAATGTTAAATAACTACTGGGAGAGCGACACACGCTATGACCGCATTGCCAATGTTATGAGTCGTTCAAGATTTGTGTGGGGCTTTTACAGTATCAAACCATGACTTGTGTTTTTTAAAATCTCATTTGGGGGAGGGGAGAAAGGGTTCTGATGAGCAGGGGTGGGGGAGGGGAGGCTTCCGCCCCCGCAGCACCCCCCCCCCGCCCCACTGGTTTTGTCACCGGGGGGGGGGGGTTAGTTTGATAAAAGGAATTTGAAAAAATTATTATTTCGCAAAAAATTGCAAAAAAGTAGCCCAATTGTATTTTGAATTTAAATGGGTGATTCTGGTGGGCGGTGCCGGAAAAAGGGGGTGCTGGAAGGGAGGGGAGGGGGGGGGATGAAATTACATTTGACCTGTTGGAGAATAATTTGAGGTAATTGTATTGAGAAAAGCCACAACAAACATGCCAAAGTCCTGGTGTGGGCAACAATCAAAGATATCTAATAACTTGTACATGTACTTGATTCTGAGAAAAGATTGCCTCGTCTGCCCAATGTATCACATATGATACATTGCCTAACTTTTAATTATGAATGTGAAATATTAAATTTTAATAATTTTTACATCTAATGGGTCTCCTTGAAGTCATTTAATCATGTTTCATATTTTTCATTTGAGTTTTTCTACTTCTGGGAAGTTAAGGGTTAAGGCCAATGAAAGTTGATTACTAGTTTCTCGTCAGCCATTTATCAAATTTTTGTGAGTTTTTTTTTTCATTATTCATTATTCATTATTTTTCATCAAGGAAAAATGCAACCCATACACATACACAAACTGCCATTTTGAAACAGATTTAGGTTCTAAATTCACCCAGAAATGTGAGTTTGATGCCAATATCAGTTCTATTGAGTTCTATTGACAACGATCGATCAATACCAACCTCGTACCACGGCGACAATACACGACCCGGATAGGCCGGGCACATAGTATGCGCCTGCATGCCATGGGTTTTCTTTCGCAAATCTGTGAAGCTAGGCAGATCAGCGCTTCCCATGGGCCCAGCTGTATGAAAGGTGGGCACGACCGGTATGTTGCATGATACAGCGAAGCTGCAAAAACATCGACCGCGCAATCGGAATGGTTCCTTTTAGCTTGGGAGTAGTTTGCGTCGGATTTTCCGGATTTTCCCAAAAATGTTTTGCAAAATAATGAAATTTTGGCATAATGAAATTTTTTGGTGCGGGGCCAAAATCACGTGCGGGCGCTGACGAGAAACTAGTAATCAGCTTTCATTGGCCTAAAGGTACTTGTGATCAAATAAATAATCAAATCACTGAATCAAATTGCAAAATACCGTCTGCCTTGACCTTTGGCTTATCTGGAGGTCCAAAGGTTCGAGTCCCAATTCAGTTTTCTTTGTCCATTCCAAACTCTTGATTTATGCATTTTTAGTCATGATTTAAAATAATTTTTTCTAAAACTTCATAGAAGCGATTATTTATCTTCATAGTCGGAAGATATTTCTTCCTCAACAATCTCTAAAATGACGCTTATAAAATTTTTAAATTATTGTTATTATTATTTTTTTTCCCCCGTGTTTTTCAGGTGTCGTACCAATACCGTACATGCCATCGTATACCGCTACGAAACACGCTGTCATTGGTCTATCCAAGTCTATTATGGTGAATATAGCATTTCCCGGTTCAAAATCCTTGTTTTTATTCCACTATTTCCTTATTGTAAATAAAATCTTTTAGCCTTACTAAATTTTAGCTGTTCAAATGTTTTCATTTTTAGTATAAGCAGTCATTCGCTTTAGTTGGCAGTCGTGTTTACTTTCTTTCTTGTTCCATTATTAAAGAAGAAAAAATACACATTGTTTGGATTTATAATTAGGCCTAGTCTTAGGTCTAGGCCTATACATGTGTATTTCCATCTTATATATTTGTGATATTGTAAATTTGGGTAATTACTTAAAAGTGTAGACCTATCGGAGTTTTTAATGAGAGCAAATTATGAAGCTGAACACGTTAAAAGGAAGACTGCACTCTTGAATGTTTTCACGAACTCCCTGCTTCACCCTACCAGGTACACCCAGCCACCAAAGCGAAGGGAATCACTGTAGGCGTCTTGTGTCCGTCCTTTGTCGACACTGCTATGATTCAAGAAGACAAGGTGGTGTTACGTTGTGAATCTGATCGTCTAATCGCTAAGGGAATGCAACAGAAGGCGGGAATACTGCAGTGAGTTTTTACAATAATTCAGTATTTCTTTCGGTCTCGATATATAGCTCATTACGGTAATATAACGGTCGCTTGTTCAAATCTCGCTTCAGTAATTTTTTCTTTGTTCACTGAAAAAAATAGTTTTAATCTGCAAATTATCAATAGGGTACATCACAGATTATTGTACATTTTTTGTTGGCTAGACTAACTTGAATTTTTGACTTATCCACTGAATGTTTATGTTTTTAATTAGTACATTTGTTTGCCTCATGATATTTTTTAAACCGTGATATTTATTTGGAAAGACAATAACTTAATAGATTCAACTGAATTTCTGTGGGAATAAATTCCACAGGTGACTTGGACGATACGTCTGATACCGGGGAATCGAATCAAAAACATATCTTTTGCTATACCGATGTCCAAACCCATTCCAAAACACGAGCTTGCTTGGCTGAACTTATGTATACTGAGCATCAAAAGAAACTTATCAAATATTTGGAAGGACACTCATTAAAATACTCCATAGAACAATGAAAAATATTTTAACACAGGTAAACTTCAGTAATCTTTACTAAGCACATGTCAATAAACAAGATTACTGAAGTTTACCTGTGTTCAAATATTATTCATTTTCCGTGGAGTATTTTAATGAGTGTCCTTCCAAAGATTTGATGTTTCTTTTGATACTCAGTTTATGTTGAACATGCCGATTTGATTGCCTAAACAGTTTTGTTGAAATGTTTTTATTTTTATTTGTCTATATTTTCAGGGTGTCAGAGGTCACGGATGCGTTTTTGACGCTCCTGTTGAATAAATCTTGGGCGGGGAAAATCATGCAAATCACAAAGTTGAATGGAATGAAAGAGGTGCCTATCATGTGATCATCTCGACGGCCAATAAGAGTCTTCCATGTTGTCACTTGTTCGCCTTTATAGAAAAGCGCTCAAATTAATGTTCGACATAATAACAAATTGGAAATGGGTTCGTCGGCTACAGCCGAACACATTTGCAAATGCCTTGCGGTACACCACTGGTGCAACAATTCAAATATAAATTGTAATTAAGCAAATTCTCAATTTTATGTTTGTTTAATAATTATACTTCTTAGCCCTCCTACTACTACAAGGGTCAAAATCAGTCAAAATGTTGGTATACTTCCCAAGGTATGTCTAGTGCACTTACAAGTCAAACACTGTCAAACCTCATGTGTAGTAAGTACATTTACAGGTCAAAATGAGTCGACTGTTTTTAACTGGTAAAATCATTGTCTGGTATTGTTCAGGGTGGTCAAAATGACAGTAAAAACCAGTCAAAATGCCCCTGTGTGCACATTTGGGTCAACAGTCAAAATAGGCAGTTGACTGGTTTTGACCTCTAGCAACTTCCCACTAAAGTGCAGCAGTTAGTAGGAGGGTTAAGTTCTTTTACTGAATAATTTGTACTATAGGCATATATATAAAGTATTATAAATTGACCAGTGAATTTTGGGAAATTAAAAAAGTATTATGTAATAATATAAATATATATATATATATATATATATATAATTAAATATAAAATTAACATAATTAAATATAAAAATTAATATATATATATATATATATATAAATTAAAATATGTATATATATATATATGTATTTTTTTTAAAATGATTTTGTACGCGTCACATCAACACTGGGAAATGAACACTGGGAAATGAATGAGAAATTTGATAGTTCATCTGGCATGTATGTGGTGTGCCATGCATGGCCGAGCGGTTTAGTGCATCAGATTTGTGTTCTGATAGCCGAGTCGTCAGAATGTGGGTTCCAAGCCTGGCTTCAACCGTGGTGCTGGTGTCCTTCAGCAAGACACTTTACCATAATTGCTACTCTCCACCAAGGAGTAAATGGGTACCTGTGAGGGCACAGTTAGTTGTTGTGTTTGATTAGCCCTATATGCACCCAAATATCAGCAATTGACTTGTATATTCCCCAGGGAGCTGAGATGGTTTCAGGAATGATTTATGTGCCCGATGAACTGTTTAGATTTCATTTAGACATTATTGATGAAGAGCAAGCTGATGAGTGTGCTAAAAAATAAATATGTTGTGAAATAAATGTTTTCGACACCTTAAAATTTTGATTCGCTCCTGAGTGGCACATGAAAAAGAGGAAGGGGGTAATTAGACGAAGACCAAAAAGAAGGCTCATCAATACCATCGGATCCTGCTGTATGGGTTGTGAATCATTCGTTATAATTTTACAAAATAAATAAGCTTACATGTGTAAATGTTATGTATTGAATGTCTGTAGTTTCCCCTTGAGAAATTGAAAAAATATATCTCATTCAATTGGCAGAATAAACGAAATGCATTCTTAGTATTATATTTTGGTTTATTTCAGAATAGTTAACTGAAATTACTCTAACCTGAAAAATTAAGACACAATAAATAAAAAAACACCCACAATAAAACAGTTTCTAAGTGGAAGTACAAAGCACAGTACTCTCACAAGATGCCCTGAGGAAGTGGAAACTGTTTCTGAATGAAAATGTAACTAGGTCAATAATTAATCCTCTTAGAAAACAACACTATTCCCTGGTTCTATTTTGATTACGTATGAAAGAAAATTAAACAATTCAGGAATTGTATTGGTAATATCAAATGTAGATTGTTAATTTCCCCCAATTTAGAGAATTTAGAGTTTAAACCTTTGATTATTACTTGATTAGAAAATTACTGAATTATAATCTAAAAACTTGATATGAAGTTGGCAATGGTCCCAAACACCCTGATTTTTTAAAAATAAAACGATAAATATGATCCATTTTTCACATTAGAATGAATGAAAAAACATTTCTCGTTAACGACACAATGAAATGAGCTGAAACTTTGTTTCTGTACATATTTCTTGCGTCTTATAAGTATGGATGCGTACACCGACATTTGACCAAATTGTACTATTCTTAATACCTGATGTTCAAGACTTCCATTCAATCCAATATCACATGTACATTGACGCACCATTGGTAATGTCACTTTTAACTGCAACCATAGTATTAGCCAGCAATACCTTTGGGTGTCTTTTGGACGCCCTGTTTTTCAAAGAATAACACCCATATTACTGAATGCTGGCTTATACTCTGACTGCAACAATGACCAATAGAAACCAATTTACAGCTCAAAGAGTGATCATGTTTTGCAGAAAATTTTACCAATTTATTAGGTGAGGATTCAACTGACAGCCACCAACAACCGTACATTTCTGGAGCATTTATCGAAAAATATCACAGTGCAAAATTATGCTTTTGATAAAGTTGATATAATTTTCTATAAAAAAGATGTAAGACAGATGTGTTTTTGATGATTCCATGTGTTATGTGTAACCATCTTTATAGCAAGAATAGTTCAGATATTTATGTCTATCATTACAAATTTAGTAAACATTTTACCAATGGCATATACTGCCTTCAAATCAGTCATACCCAACATCCATTGTTGTCTAGTTTCCCAAGGCTATGGTACTAAAGACCACAATGAAGGGAACTTAGATAGTGAGCACCAGCCTGTTCTAGACATGAGCCTCACTCTGATTCAAATAGTATTGTGTATAAAAACATAAAGATGGCCAGTTGACTGCTGTATGATTAACAGTCTGGCTTATGCTGCATTCCAACTGTCTTGTAAAAATTTCCCAGTTCACGAGTCGGGAACTATTTTGGTCAATACTAACTTGGCTTCACGACTTGGAAGAAAGTAAGTGTAGTACACGTGATATAATGAAAACGGAAATACAATATGCAGCAATATTTCAGTGATGACAGAGTCATTTGAAGTGAAATTATTGTTATATTTTAATGACTTATTTCATTCAAAAGAAGTGGATCTTCTGTACAAAGAGATTCATCAACAAATATATATTTTGCAAACCATCTCTAGCTGCCGTAATTGTAATAGATTGGCATAGTGTTTGCTTAAGCCACCATTCTTAATCCAACTAACACGTTCCACCCCTTTTCTGTTTCATAAGTCGTGGTGGAATTGGGAATCGAACCCGATCCCATGGGACTGCAAGTTTTGGTGATCGTCTTGGGTATTGGTTGGTATCCTTCAAATATGCCTCTGTTATGTAATACAGAACAATACACACGCCAAATATCAACACCCCTATGATCAGAATGGTATACACTGTTGCGTTAGTGGTCACAAAGGGCTGTTCCATTTCTCGTAGGTGTGCCTCTGCTGGATGAAATGTGGGATTGAGATCCAACGAGTGCCTGAAGTACACGCTAGCTTCCTGGTAATTTCCCATCGCTTTGTAGACCTCCCCTATGGTAAAATGCTGCAGCCAAGAGTTCTGGTCTGGTCCCTTGTGTTGTAAGGACTTTTCTGTTAGGAAAAGGGCATCAGGTAGGTACTGCATGTTGAACAGGACCCTGGCTAGGTTAAGTAGAATATCAGGGTTTGTAGGGGAGATAAATAAAGCTTTACGGAAACACTCAATGGCCAGTAGTGTGTTGCCTTTAATTCTCCAGTAGTTGCCGACTTGATTGAGAACAGATAGTGAATTTGGAGTCTGCAAAAAATGACAAAATTTTAACAATAAACTTTACAAACTTAGAGCATATATACTGAGCATCAAAAGAAACTTATCAAATCTTTGGAAGGACACTCATTAAAATCCTCCTCGGAAAAATGAAAAATATCTGAACACAGGTAAACTTCAGTAATCTTTACTAAGCACATGTCAATAAAAAGATTACTGAAGTTTACCCGTGTTCAAATATTTTTCATTTTTCCATGGAGGATTTTAATAATGTGTCCTTCCAAAGATTTGATAAGTTTTTTTTGATGCTCAGTTTATATTCAGAACATGCAATTTTAACTTAAGGCAGAGCTGAATCCAGGGTGGCCAAAAAGGCGCACACAAAAAAAAAAAAAAAAATTTATGGTAAATTTAAATGCATGCCCATTACAAGATGAGGTGGGGCAATATTTCCTCATCCTGGATCTAACCACTCACGGAGGAAATGTGTATACTCCCACAGGCCTCTCTCTGAGTCTCTTGGCACATCTCATGGGCTTGCCAGGACTAGGTGGGGTAAATAAATTTGGACACCTACCGTCATTATCGCCTCTGTGAGTGATGTCTCGAGTGCTGACATATCAACCTGATCACTGTCACTTCTTTTAAATATTAATGCAACCTCTGGCTCTGGGATACTTGGGTGTTTCCGACGATTGACGATACCAGATAATGAATCATAATCTGTTTTGTTCACATGTTTGGTACACTGAAGCACATCCAAGTTCTTGTTTTTATCCCTGGGGAGCAAGAAAAAAATGCCTAAATCAATATTTCTTTAAGATACAAATAAAATATGTAGCTGAATAAAAGTACAGATTAAATTGCATTTCCCAATACAAATAATTTTCCTGGTGCCAAAACTGCCAAAAATGTACACAATATTATTATCATTTGTTATTCTTTAGAATTAATTTATGATTGGACACACAATGTGTAAAATACAGGTATGAATGCATGATAGGAATTTAAAATAAGTTTCTGAACAAACATAAATAGTCACAAGTCATAACAGTGAAAACATAAATAAACAAACAACATTTTACAATTATCAAGACTATAGGATTTTAAAGTTGACTCACTGCTGTTGACGTTCCATTTCTGCTGATTTTTCACATGACACACATTCTCCTTCATGATGCAACCCACCCTGATCGTGTTCCCCATCATCTTCCCCGTCACCAAAGCCGTAATTCTTCTGCTGAGTCAAGATAGTTAGCACTGGATCTTCGCTGGCAACTTTGACCGCGTCTTCGGCCAAGCTGGGTTGGACCAAGACAACACCATCGGCGCCCTTCTGCAGTTTCCAGTGGGTCGCAGAGCGGGGTGTTGACGCGACTATACTGGCCCCTACCATGTAGAGAGCCACATACGTTAAGCTGGGCATGTCGACAGTCATTTCGACATTGAAAAAATGCTTGCAATCAACTTTCAGAACGGGATTACAAGTCAGTTTCAGAGATGAAAACAATATCCGTAATTACCAGACTGCAAGCTCGTTATTTTTGCGCTAGATGAGCAAAAGTCTGGTCTCCTGTTTTGTTAAATACATTTCACCTGTATTTCGTAACAGCACCATACCATCTGTGAGAACCGGAAATGTTTTCATAAATCGGTCAAAGTTAATACTAAAGAGCAAAGTTCAAATAAGTTAACAGTGAATTCGTTTAGTCTTAACATGGTTTAATACTTCATAGAATTTCGCTCAGTAATTAAATACATTAATTCGCGTAGTAATCATGTTTGTTGAGCTATATAAAACAATTGGACTTTTTTGGTTTAAATTATGTGCGTTTTTTCTTGTGTCACTAAGTCAGAATTGGCCGAATGGTAACTCATTATTTTCTGTCGTCTGCATCGCTAGCGATGTAGTCCGTCCACGTTGGCTAAAAATGATTGGTTCAACTGGTCCAATTACATACAATTTCTCACTCTACATAAAATAGTTCTTCACATAAAATAACATTTTTGTGTAAATATGATACTTTCACAGAAGAAACCTCGCCCATATTATGTACCAGAAATAAAATTAAAATGTAGGCTTAATTTTTGTTATATTTGGTATAAAATGATGAATTTTCGAACCCGGCTGCTCCTGCAACATTTGCCCTATTACCGACTACGTAGACTAAATATTCCTCCTTCTGCACCATTTTCAACATGGCGGTCGGCGTGGCATTAGTTTTGTGCGGCCTTTTGGCTATTCTCTCTACCGTACAGGGAGGCGGAAAAACTCTTGTTTTGCTGGATTCGATGGCCATAAGAGAAACTCACTCAATATTCTTCAAATCGTTGCAAGGTAGATATATAAAGACCTGAAATAAGCATCCCTTTTGGATGCTATCGTTGAATACCGGTCATCTCGGCCCATCGCCAACTCATGAACTCGGACCACCAACTCGGACCACCAGCTCGGCCCATTTCCACTACCAACTCGGACCAAGTGCTTACCAACTCGGACCAAGTGCTTACCAGCTCGGCCCCATCTCCCGTTTACTGGGTTTTAAAGTCAACCTTTAAAATAATGAAAATAGGCCTACATGACATGTATATAAAAGGCATTATTTAAGCAAATTAGGACTTCTCACCAAACATCACTCACACACTATTTACTAATCACAGGATGCGCCCCGCTAATTAGCACCTCCTCACCAAATATCATCCTCGTTTCTTGACAAGTGAATCCTATTTACTATAATCGTAAGATGTGCCGCGCGCGCTAATTTAGTAATTAGTCGTGCAATAAGAAACATAGGCCCTACAGTATGTAGAATTAGAAGAAAAATCCAAATCAGTAGGCCTACAAAATTTAATAGGCCTACTACTAATACTATAAATATTAAAATCAAAGCAAAACATTAAGGTCTTTCTGAATGCAACAAAGGGTTGTTTCGGAAATATTTCCGAGAGTTGTGGGTTTTGTTGTATCAGCGGCCAGTGTTTGTTTATTGCTCGATTCACATCGTTGTGGTTAACGAACGGAGGTGGTTGAGAAAACCAGTGGTACTCCCATGTTTTGTATACCTTTCGGTTTACCTTGTGAATGAGTTTGGCTTGGTTTGCCAGTGGGTTTTTGGAAGTTTAGTTATGCATTGGTTATGCAATTCTCAATCTTTTTTGGAAGGGAGATGGGGCCGAGCTGGTAAGCACTTGGTCCGAGTTGGTACATTTAGTGGAAATGGGCCGAGCTGGTGGTCTGAGTTGGTGGTCCGAGTTGGCGATGGGCCGAGTTGGACATACACCCTATCGTTAACCACACTCAGTGACACTGAACAGCATTAACCCAATTCGAGAAAAATGTATTTTGTTATTTTTAATTTGTACTACTACTAGCCTATTTGTATGCCGTCTTCAGCTTATTTTGGAAATAGAATAGGCAAGATGGAGCGAATATATAATTTCTTGGGGGTGTGTGGAAGCAAATTTGTTGGCTAATTTCAGCACTCAGCAGCTTTAACAAAATTGAACTCTTTCAAAATTGCTGGAATGCTGGCCTGGAGGCCCTTGTCGACTGGAGGGGCCGGGGAGGTACCGGGTAGACGTGAGAAATTTTAAGGGGGGGGGGGGGGCATGAGAAATTATAGAAGCGGGTAGGCGTGAACAAATGTTTTCCCCAAAAACAATCGCCTAAGGGTGGTGGTGGGATTCATTGGCATTTCAAATTTTAATCACCTCAAGCATTTGAGGTTAGGCTAAGTCAAAAGTGATAACTTATACTGGGTGTGGCTGAAGTGTAGCCTAGATTCTAAGTAAATTTTCCATAAATTCCCATCTGAAATACTGCGTACGCACATAACGGGCCTGATTGTTTATCTCAATTGTCAATTTCATTCTTAAGTAGGCAGTTTCATGAAAATTTGAAGTTGCTTCAATGATTTAAAATGTCATATCACTGGATAGAACAAAAAATTAGAAAGAAAATGAGGGGTCAATGGTCATGATAGGTTAACCCTATGCAAAGTTACAAATTTTTGTTGATTTAAATATTTGGTAATTTTTAAGATCCAGTTTCATTTGAAAAGTTGTGACCGAATTTGCCTGCAATGTATCCTTGTAGTACTAACAAAGTCTATTTTGCGCAAGTTGCACTGTTTTTGTGCCAACGTTACAGTTGGCATGGACTGATCAATTAAGATAACCACGATGTGTAGTATCCATTTATCGACACTAGAAGTGACTACATCCGTAGACTACCCTTTATATTAGAATTTTACCATGAAAGTTCGGCGGGTCACAACTTCGACAGAAAAAAAGGATATGAAAAATAGCGCCACCATCGGCGGTTTGCGTGAATCTGCCTATCTTAAGTCCAATATTCTCTCCATCAAAATGAATAAACTCACTGTGAAAATTGTGTACCTTTTCTTTGCAGATCGCGGGTTTGACTTAACATTTAAAACATCAGACGACCCTGGTCTGAAGCTTGCAAATTATGGAGAATATATTTACCAACATTTAGTTTTGTTCTGCCCATCAGT
Organism: Zoroaster sp. YZ-2022; assembly: GCA_029582265.1. Lineage (NCBI taxonomy): Eukaryota > Metazoa > Echinodermata > Asteroidea > Forcipulatida > Zoroasteridae > Zoroaster > Zoroaster sp. YZ-2022. The sequence goes on from CM055836.1 coordinate 25,079,536, forward strand.
AGAAGGTAAAGTAGCCCACGTACATCTCTGTAGGAAACCTTGTTATTGACATCATCAATTTATAAAATCTGATGGAAAGAATGTCGTATCCGGCCGCCACTTTTTAAGGGCTTTTTTGGATTTTTTTTGCAACCACTAACCAGTTAAAATCATTCTATCGATTTTTGGTGGTACAGAAAGCGAAAACTATCTTTAAAATCCACTTTTATGATGGTTTTCAGACTTGATTTCCTTTCTAAAAAAATCCTCCCCTTCAGAAAATAGAAGGATCCTATTATAGTTGCCACTACGCATGTACAATGACTGTGATGGTCACTAATTGTGGAGTTTACAAGATCAGACTGACATGACTGAGGAAGTCATCGTATACCAAAAATGCCTGATTTTTCATGAAATAAATATCCTGGAATAATTTGAAGTATATGTCCATCATCATCCATGTTCTCCACCTTACCAGGTATGTAAGATTACATTATTGGTTATATTTAATGAAAAATAGTGGCGGCCAGATACGACATTCTGCCCAATCTGATTGATATTATGATAATAATAAATACGATATATATACTGAGCAAAAATATAAACGCCCCATGTAAATTATTTATGTAACATGTAATGGGCGACCCTAAATGATTGCCAGACGCCACTATCGTGTTCTAACGGACAGTAATCTGTAGCATATTGAACAACAAAATGAATTTTGTATGATTTTGCAACCCCTAAGGCTAATAAAAGTTTCAAAGTGCCACATGGGGCGTTTATAATTTTGTTCAGTGTAGTATCCTTACATGTATATACATGTATGGTAGGTATATTGCAAATAGCGCTAAATAAAGCAACTGCCGTAAAGCATACTGGGATACAATTTGGGGCATCTGTTTGGAGGGGCTTGCGTGACGTCAACAATATTTTGTTTGTTTGCACGAGTAGTATATGTACATTGTAAAGGCGGGCTTCTGGTGCTCTCGACCTCCTGCGGGTTGTGAAAAAAGGATATTTAAAAAAAAAATGAGATCTAAAAAAAAAAGAAGAAAATTATTAGAATTTTTGTTTTTTTGAGAACGACGCGCGTGTGTTTAAAAAAAAAATTGTGAACGGCGCGCGTGTGTTTAGTTGAGCGAGAAAAATAAGATATTTGTAAGAAATGTAAATTTATTAGAAGAATATTAAATTTATAAAAAATCAGTTTTCACAACCCGCAGGAGGTCAAGTCCCCCATAAGCCCCTTTACATATACTACCGTATGTAGTAAAAGATATATGAAAATCAGAGTTAAAAAAGTGAAAAAACTTTAAAATATTATGTGGATATATAATAATAATAATAATAATAATATATATAGTAAAAGATGACGACTAAATATTTATCGAAAACGATTATTCCATGCGAATGGCTTTTAATAGGTAAAACAGTCAAGTGTTGCGTACCAAGTGTGAGAGGCGACGTGTTTTGCGTGCAACATCAGTGGCGCGTAAGACACGGACGAAGTATACCAGTTTCGTGTCGAAAATGTAAGATTGGTACAAAATCAAAAGCTAATTTATGTACGAAATGCGGTAATGTATTAGAATTAAGATTTTTAAAGCGTGTTGAAGGGAAAGCTAGGCGAGATTATAATTTAGTGATGAACGAGTTGGTTGAAAAAACTAAAACGTTTATAGCGGCTAAAATTTAAAATTATACGGTGGTCTATCAGTCGTTTTTACCCGCTCCGCTACTCGCGAAGGATTATAGTATGATTTTTGTATAGTAAAGTTTATTTTAAAGTCAAAAGTTTTTCTATAAGAATTTTTTTTTCTACATTTACATCGGGGGTTTTAACCTCTGTTTTAGCCGGTAAATTCGTTTCTTTAACCGAGTTGTTAAGAATATTTTCTTTCATTTTAGAAAATTTATCTCGCTCTTCGCATATTAAATGAAATTCTTCTTGAGTAATGACCCCGTTTTCGATGGCTTTTGAAACGTGGTTTTCAATCGTGTTGAGTTTAGACAAAGCTAGAATTTTTATTTCGTCGTGTTTTTTAGCTTTTTTAGATAATTTATATTTTACGTATCTAAGAGCAAACGCCGCACCACCCAACCCTAAAGCTAAACCTTCTAAAGCAAATCCTACTGGTGATGCTACAACGCTAGCGATACTCGCGATTCCGATAGCCCCTGCTCCCATACAGCTCAATTCAGCGAGAGTTTCTACGATACTACAAGCATTGATGATTTTATTATATTTTTTATAGACGGCTTCACGATGATTTATTTCGATTCGTAATTCTTTTTGAATATCGTAGATTTTTTGCAAACGAAATGATTTAGCATCATCCGTCATAGACGGTAAATTTGGATAAAGTACATTCGTTGATTCTATAGGTGCGCTCATTGTTTTCTATTAATAGTAAAAGATTTTAATCTAACGCAAAAGTAACAAGTTTTATCTCGTAACAGATTCCAGTATCTAGAGTGCCCCCAAAAAATAGATTTACATATAGTTTGATATTATGGTCACCAATATTTTTGAACGCAGCTCTAAATATTGTGGTTCATTTGTAAAATAAAATTTGTCTCCTTCGGGGAAATATAAAAACATTAGTATACCGGCATTTTCACTTTTTACTACAGAATAAGAATTATCTTCACTCATATTCATTTTAGCATATAATGAATATGAGGTAATGTCATCAATGAAAAAATTTAATTGATTTGAATAACTAGTCCAATTTAATTTAAATCCACTACCTATAGATAACAAATTTAAATCTCGTGAAAGTTTGCTCGGACTAAGGTGTCCGACGAGTTCAATGATGTTTGAATAGGATTTTTGACTACTCTTGTCGCTCGTTCGACTAGGACCGTAAATGCTCGCCATTATTTTTAATAGTAAAAGATTATAAAAAATTAATTTAACGGTAAAGTTTTAATTTTGATATTGAAACAGATTTTAGAATTTAGCGCGCCGAAAAAGGTCGCCTCTACTAAAACTTTTTGAACGCGTCGCATTTTAAAACACATTTCGTATCTTAAATGCGACATTTCATCATCGATAAAATAAAATTTATTATTTAACCCCGGAGAAGGAATATAATAAACGTCGGCCGCAAAATCACGCGTCATTGAATACGAAGTAAAATTATTAGATTTTGTAAAATGTACAAAAATAGAGCAGTACGTTGGCGCTTCGTTAAACATGAAAAAGGGTAGTTTAGACGTAGCCCACCATCCAAGTACGACGTTGTATTTTTCGACTAGAGATATTCTTTGTAAAATTTCATCTCTGTTGATGTATCCGTGATGTTCGTAAATTTCGCTAGGCGATGTTCGTACAATTTCATCTCTAGCGGTAGATATAATACCACTCGTTCGAGGAGGTCCGTAAATACTTGCCATTTATTTATACATGTAGTTTGAAATTAAAATTTTTTAATTTCTAGATTTAAAATAACGGGGAAACCGTGATTATTTATGTCTCTACCCTTTGAATCTTTAATTTGAAAATTCAACTCATTAAAAGTACCGACTTTTAATTTTTTCAACAATGGTTTTTTATATTCCATCCACATACTTGATCCGAACGATTTACCTTGCATGGGAAAAACGTTTAAAATGGTACACGGTTTACCGTTGAAATAATTTTCGGTCGTAGAAATTTGATCGCAATGAATGTATAAAATTTAAAAAGTTGTACGTCAATCCTTTTACTATATTCTCCTACGGTTAGAAATTCATTATGAAACCCGAGTAAATTAACTAACCCAGATGTAAATTTAACGGATTTATTTTCTTGAGTCAAACTTAACAAGAAAACACCCGTTGTTTTATCGATAACGAACGTTATCCAAGGCGTATCTTTTACAATAATATCGATAATTTTGAGTATGTTGTAAAGCCCCGCTTCGACAAACTTTACTACATCTTGTCGTTCACCCGTCGTACGATAAATTATTCTTTCTTTTTTACGCACGTTGTAATATCCTACCCAAATGTTTACGCTATGTAATGTAATCGTGAGATTACCATCACGATTATCTACAACGTCGTTTAATTGAATCGACTCACCATTTTTTTCAATTTCGATTTCAAAGGTACATGTATGATACATTTTATTATTAAAAGTTTATAATTTTATTATAATAAAATGACGTTTACATTAGCGTTCAAGAGTAATTTTTCTTTTCCATATCCACAATCTGGAAATTTTAACGCGCCTCTGAATTTTAACACTAGCGATTTAACGAGTCTAAAAATTTACGTCAACGAAAACGAGTCATTTAATGCACAATTCGATAATGTTTTTAGCAACTACAAGTTGACTCGCGTCGATAGCGATAACGTTGTTGATGATTGGAATTCAAATCCGCTAAAATTTTATCAAAATCAAATAAATTTTACAACGTATTGCGGTACAACGAGATGCGGCGCGAGTTATCAACATTTAAATCATTCGAATATGATGATTCGTATTTTTTTTTAGATTTCACGTATATTATCAAATGAGACGATTGCTAAAAGAAATGAGCTGTCACATCTTTTCAAAATTATTTTAGCGCGTTCGAAAACAATATAGACATTAGCGCGTATAAAAGACTGTAAAGACTTTCACCTTTCGCAAGTTTCCAATTGGAAACAACGAGTAGATTTAAATTCAAACGTATTGGGAACTGCTTATTATTACGATAACGGCTACAAAGCGGTCCCCGGAAACAACTACGATAAAAGTAGTTTGAACGTCATCTCTACCGAGGTGAGCGATTATGATTATTACAAAACTGCGACGAGAATGAGTTTTGGAGATCATCCCTCAACCTATACGATCGGATACATTTTACAATCTCCATCTACATGTACAGAGCTCGCTTGGACAAAATTTATAATCGACGACTCTAGAGGTTTTACGGATATCGGTACAGAACGCATAAACGACTCTATAAGAACGTACGTTTACGCAATTTTGGGGGCTCAAGCGCGAGTTAAAAGTGGATTTCTTGCGTCTGGCGTCGGTTTAGACGCGCAGCGTGAATTTATAAATATAGTAGATGCCGAGATTGATTCTCCGGTCGATTTACAATCTTCTATTCAACGATATCAAGATGTTTTACAATACGCTCGTTCTCAATTAAACTTTTGTATCAGAGAAAATTTATACATGATGCCTAGCGATATGAATTTACGAATAGGTACGTACGCGGGATACAACAATAATATATTAATCGCGACGAGTGATTTATCTCTAGGTTCAAATTTAGATACAAATTCAGAAACCGTTCCTCCTCCTATTTTACCTAGTGAAGCTGTTAAAGAATCTCCCTCAACACTAACCCAAGACCCTTTAAAGGATACAATAAAAGAGGACTCTTTAGAAGAATCGCGCGATAACCACCGAGAAGAAAAAAATGCTTTAATTATTGGTTTTGTGGTTTTAACCGGGCTCAGATTTATGATTTACGAATTGCTAAGCTAGAGTTTTCTGCGCATATGTTAAAATTAAAACACCAACCCCCGTCAAAGCAAGCCACAAATGTTCCGCCGTCCACGATACTACATTTGAAACGGTAGTCAATAACCAACTTACTATCGATCCGAAAATACCCGGTAAAGCGGCTAAAGCTTTCGCTCCTAGTTTAGCTAATACATTCGCTAGATTTTTTAATGTTTTTTGTATCCACTCTTTTACACCGCCGCTAGGCGTTGGTGTTGGTGTAGGTTTTGGTAAAACTGAATTTACAGTACCAACGATCGATTCGACTAAAAAAGCGATGGTCATACTAAAGGCCGTTAATATACTAACGATCGTTATACCTTGTTCTCTAAATAAAGTTTAAATTTTTTCACCCAACGTTACATCTATATTTTTTATTCTATATAACGTTTCTTTTATTCTATTGAATTGACTACTATTCTCATAATCAAACTTGGCAATTGTTTTTTTAATCATAACTATTTCGTCTACTAATTCTCGCTCTCGTTGTACGAGTTGTTGCATCGCATTTTCATCCCCTACATCATCTTTAGCGATTCGTTCTCTAACCGTTGCTAATTCTTTGTTTCGCGCGTACAATTCCGCTTTAAATTTTAACTCGTGTGCTTGCGCCGTTTTCATAAGATCCGCGTAACCCCTTATTTCGCGCCATACATTCATTTCCTCTACCGTCGATGCATCTTGCGCGAGAAAATCAAGAAAATCTTCGACCGTATTATTTACCTCCGTTGTAGACGCTTGTGCATCACTTTGTAGAGTAGTACCATCGTAGTCGTACTCGTAATCATCTTCTTCTTGAGGCGTAGTTGGTAACTCGTATTCATCTTCTCGAGGCGTAGTTGGTAACTCGTGCGTTATATCTCTACGAAGAGGCGTTTTATCGACGACGACTACCGGCGATGACGGTCGTGATTCTAACCTTTTTAAAGTTTTATCTGCTTTTTCTCGTACCTCGCTCGATATTTTTGGTTTTGATTTACCATAAAAAATATCTTTATCTACATTTTTTTAAGTATTTGTTGCTAAAAATGCTCCCATTTTTTGTTGGTTACTTGGGCGTATTTGTTGACCGTCTTCAGTTACAAACCAAAGTACAGAGTAACGATATCTAAATCTACTATAGTCTTTTACAACGTTTGGACTCTTTAAATGTTTGTAAAATGCATCTACGGCATCTTTTTTATTTTTATAATAGTCCGAGTCACCGACACGACTAGGCATCTCCCAATTGGATGACGGTTGTTGAACGTCGACATTATCGATATTCGTTTCTTGTTGATTATTGTCATCATCTTGTTGATCATCACGATCAAAATCATCCATCTGTATATCATACCCTCCTTCCGCCATTTTATAATTACTTTTTATCTTTTTTTAATAATTTATAACTCGCATAACCTACAACGCTCATCCCTAGTACGATAAATATAATTTCTCGCGTTTTTTGATCTTCACTAGGAACGTAAAAATCTTTTAGTCACGGCTCTTCGTATAAATCAAGAGGTAAATTTATTTGTTCACCCGTAACTCGCGAATATTCATTCATCGCTTCATCGATGCTATTAAACGTTCTTACGGCGATCGATTCTTTTTGTATTTTTTCGTTCAAATAATCTAAATATTTTAAACGCTTTTTACTAAATTCGTCTCTGGCTTTCGAAAGTTGTTCTAGCGCTAAATCGTGCCTTTTACGTTCTCGTTGGGCGTCGTTGCCCCGTAAATTACTAAATAAAAAATTTGATCCGGTAAATGCTAACGCGTTGACTACCGCGCCTCCAATCATCATCGCTATAGATACCATTTTGTTTTTAAAAAAGATAAAAATTATTATATTAAACAACTATAAACTTATGGCTAATACTTACGGAGATGTACTCGATCCATACAGAAGAACGAGAGAACCTCGAGGTATAAAAGGATTGCGTCAAAAAGTCGTCATTACAAACAATCCGAGTACCATTACCGAAAATCAATTGTTGACGGTTCGTTTTCCAAATTTAGGAATGAATGACGTCATCGTTCCGAATACGGTTCGATTAGCTTTCAACATTGATCTTCATTCTGACGATGATGATACGAGAACGATAGTACAAAACATTGGTAGAGCTATCGTAAAATATATAATTATTAAAATGGAAGGAAATGAAATATTTTCTTTAGACGATGCGGATGTATTCAATTGTTATAAAGACGAATGGTTAACCAAAGATCAACGCGATAATCTAGCGTATCAAGGAATCGAAGATGCAAACGTGACTAAATTGCGAGTACACGCTAGCGATAAGGTTCCCGCAGGTAACGGAGGAAAAGATAAAGCTATCGCGGATACGTATAAAAATAGATATTACATTCCGCTGAATTTTGAATTGTTGACCGATCATCAACCCTACTACCAATCGGGGATCGGAGATCGATTGACTTACGAACTCGTGTTTAATAAATTTTCTAACGTAATTAAAAGCACCGACGATAATGCGAAATATATCATAAGTGGAATTTCTTTAGAATTTCATGTCGTTCATATGCCGGAACTCGCTCGAACGATTAAAAATCAATATAGTAACCGGTTGTCGATATTGTTTGATCACGTACTAAGACAGAGCGTGACTCCGTTAAACAAACGCGATACGACGTGGAATATAAATTTAAATATCCCCGCAAAAAGTATGAAAGGAATATTGTTTTTATTCAAAGAACCCAACGTACAAGAAAGCAACAAATTTTATAATCCGAAAATAGATAAAGTTTCAATAACGATCGAAGGCGTTCCTAATCAACTCTACGCGCACGGAATGAAAAGGTATCAACATTGGGAAGAAATTTCAAAATATTTCGGTGATTCGAAACAACAACACGCTATACAAGTTGTTAAAGCTCTAGACTTGGCCAACGTTAAACAAGCTGATTATTTACTCAATCGATACGGTTTATTTTTAGATATGAGAACGAGCACCGACAATAAAATACACGGAAGCGGAAGACGAGTACAAAACTTATCCGAAGGAATTACCATTCAAATTGATAAAGAAGCTGAAACTGCGGGTGAACTAAACATGTACACTTTTATTATTATGGACGCGCAACTCGTTATAAGAAACGGACATTTTGAATCCGTCGATTATTAATATTAACGACTAATTTAGGGCTAGTGAACTTTTTTTTAAAGTTTGTTTTTTGTTCATAAGGTTGCTTTCATTGGAAAGGCCATCCAAAAAGAAAACAAATGGTGGTAAAATGGTCACAATTGACCAATGCACTCCAAAGTTATGGCCAAATATATGACGATCAAAATGACGCTAATTTGTATAGGAAACGTGTTTGAAAATGGTCAATTTTTAACAAATTGAATGAGAAGGCATATTTAAACACCTGTTAAAGTGTAAATAAACATTTTATTCATCTTAAACTTATTTTTGTCCATTGTTACCCAGAAATACTATCGATTCCAGTTGGTTTTGAGTTGTTCCAAATAATATTTTGCAAAAAAATGGACGTCAAAAATGTAATTTTCACCAAAATTGACCGACGGCAAGGTCGAAAAATGACTAAGTCCAACCTAAAAAAACACTTAAAGTTACATAACTTCCATTAGCTACATCATATTTTCACAAAATTTGGATCACACGTGGAATGAGTGCAGTTACACTATCTTGACCATTAAAAAGAAAGAAAACATTTGAATTTTTACAAAAAAACTTACTTTTTAAGCAATTTTTTACCAAAAACGGACATTTTAGCTCATTAATATGCGTAAATGTCATAAGTCCAATTCTGAATGCCCAATTTTGACAAAATTTGAAACCAAGATCATTTTGGTTAAAAAGAAAGCAATGTAGGTTTTTAAAAAAAAAATAATAATAATAATCCTGAATTTTTGGGGGTTTTTATCGCATTTTTGGTGCAAAATCTTATTAGCATGCATATCTAATGTAACTCCCTGTAACATCAACCGATTACATCCAAACTTGGCACAACTTCCAAATGGAATTTTCTGAAAGCTGCAGAATTGTATTTTTAGAAAGATTCTACCTTCTACATTAAAAAAAAATGGAGACAAATAGACCATTCAATTAAGCCCTGCCCTCTTGATACATGCGTGCCGCATAACTTTGGGTTGCACAATCATGGTTGTGATTGGTCATTACATTATGGGGCAGGGCTTAATGGATTGGTCTCTTCTGATCCAGGAAAGTTTAGCCAGGAATTCTGAATGCTCTAGAAAAATGTCAGTAAACAGCCTATAGACCCACGTACATCAATCCAGCCTTCCTCAGTGGCATCTTCCAAATAAAAAGAAGACAGAACCATCGGGATCAAGTCCAACTCCAAAGCAGTGACAAACTTGCGGTCAAAATCATCATCATATGTCATTGTTATTCACAGTTGGTATTTGACTACAGTGTATATTTAATAATTCCAATTCCCTGAGAAAGCATCGAAATTTGATGAAGGAATTCTAAATACTGGAACAAAATTTCAGTCAACATGCTCATATATCCACACACATCCTTAGTTACATCTGAAGTGTGAAGTAGTTGTTGAAGTAGGCATTATATTTCCTTTGGATGCTTTTCAAAGTGGCGTCTTCCAAAGAAAAGAAACGGACAGAACCATCTGGAATCAGGTCCAAATCAAAAGCAATGACGAACTTACGGTCAATATCACCAGTTTGCTCGATCTTTAGGGGTGACCATCCCCATTTTCCACTAGGATAGCGTTTTAACCAATTGACTGTTGCTACATCATTGTTGATGATCTTCCCAACCACCGCCATGTACCAGTCATCCTCAAATGCAATTGCAACGGTGTCTGCCAGCTTCCATGTATAATCATCTTGACACCAATCAACGTTATCTTCATCCTCACTATTGTCATCTGAATCTTGGCAATCTATCTCATCCTCTATGTTGTCCTCTTTTTCTGTATTGACGAAGTCATCCACATTACTTTGAAGATTGTGTGCATTGATGTGTTTAATTAGACACTCGAGGTTGGATACCAGTTTGTTGACAGTTTGTTTCTGTTGTGGACTAGTGAAGGCTAGTTCGTTCCTTAGGGATTGTGGAACCTTCTTGTTGAGGTTATATATGTCCCTTAGATAGGTAGTGTGTTTTCTTAGGGCTTCTAACTTTCTGGTTTTGGTTGTTTGGCTGTCAACCAGCTTCTGTACATCTTCATTGGTTTTGCACACTCCTCCAGTTTTCTTTATGAACTCCACTCTTTGCTTAGCTTGGAGTTTCTTCTTTAGCACCTGTGCATCATGTTTTTTTTTTGTTTCAAGTAGGGCTGTTTTCTTCTTTTCCTGGTTGGTTTTGGTACGATCTGCATATTTTTTCCCACATTTTCTAGTAGTTTTACTGATGCGCTTCATTACCCTGGAGAATTTAGTGGGGTCATCTTTTTGAAGATCTCGGAGATACTTGCTGGTGAAATTTCTGCGGTAGGACATCTTACCCTCAGCTGCCATCACTCCGATAGATGGTGCAGTCTCTATTATGTGTGCCCAGTAGCCAAGATCATTTTCACCAATCTTGTTTGTTTTCAACATATTTTCTGTCTCACTCCATAGTTCTGCAGATAATTCACCACTGTATTTTCCATCCAGCTGATCAGAGTGACGCCTCATAAACAGGACTTGGAGATTTTTGCACTGAGCTTGGAGGGCATCTTTCGTGAGCTTGTCAAATTCTTCAGGCTGTGGATCATACAGGGAATCATACACTTCATCTTGAACTGGCTTGATGTGCTCTCTGGAATCTGGGACGATGAAGATTGGTTGGAGGTGCTTATCGAGAAGTGGTGAGGCATCATCACTCCAGCTTTGAAGTTTGGAGTATGTGGTCTGCATGATTTCACCAAGTTGCAATATGTGGACATCTTTTCGCTCTGTAAGCTTCCAGAAGGGCTCGGTGAGGTGCTTGTGGAGAATTCCAAGGGCCCTCACTCCAGCCAGCAGAGGATCGGATTGGATGTCTGCCAGAACAGCTTGAAGTAGTTTGTTTTCTGCCTTCACGTATCCATCTTGGAACATCCCTTTAATGTGATTTCTATGGAAGAAAATCCCGGCGGCATTGCTAAACAGCACATTGAATCTATTGGCCCGGAATGGCACAACTTTGGCCCCATTGATGTTGAGGAGAAGTTTGTATGCTCTAAAGCCGAGATGCAGCCCGACTTCTGATCACCACCTGGAGCAATTGCATCTGATGCTGTTCTGACTAATCGTTGTGTGGCTGAATCAGAGTGCTTCCAATTGTAGACACCATCTTTATCTTGGAAATTTTGTTTCCGCTCTACTCCCAGTTGGCCAAACTCTGTTCGCCATTCATCTTCAAGCCGTTTCATAGCAGCATCACAGTATGTTGCTGCACCAATCAGAGTATGGAGATTGCAGAAGAAGTGGTTCATCTGGCCTACTTTATCTTTTGAAGAACTGTCTAACTTCTCCCATTGGTCTTGTACATCTGGTAGAATACTTTGGCGGTACATTTGTAATTTTTCGTTGAAGCTTTTTTGAGTTGCTGCTTGGTCACCCATGGTGTTTTTGATTCTTGTGATTAGCTGTTTGGACGCCAGTGTTGAGTTGTCATCGGAAAGCACATCTCCCAATTTGTCCATAATGAAATTGAAAGCATCCAGCTGAGAAGATGAGTCACCAGAGTGGACATCCAGGAGCCCAAGTGTTCTGGTGCCAGCATTTGTTGTTATTTGGAACCCAATGACCTTGTTGCCATCTCTGGATGTTCCATCACTGTGGAGAGTGGCGTGAGGAGTTGCAAGCAACTCGTCTGCAACTTGAATAGTGGAAGCTGAGTTGCAGTCCTTGAACATCTTTCTGCAGAAGCTTTCTTTTGGCAAGTCGTCAGAGCTAATGTTGTAGCCACCCATACTAGTGAGTACAGACTCGGCTACATCAGACATCCTTCTGGCACTGACCCCAAGGCTTCCCATCGTCATGTAGGCCAACTTCACGTTGTCTGTGTAATGGCAGTTTGTGCCTTTCCCAATTTTCAGAAGTGGCTGATTTTTGGTCTGCAGATGGTGAAGTTCTTGTTCCAGAAGATTCAAATCGCTTCTAAGAAGTTTGAGTTCATGTTGTTTGGTGATAGTGGCACGCTTTTGCAGCTGGATTCTTGGTTTTGGATGTCATGATCCTTAATTTGCGGTGAAGAGTTTTCAGTTCTCTGTTTTTTTCTGAAGGTTGGTGCCTCTGTTTTGGATGGTGCCCTTGAATCTGAAGTTTTGATTGTAGTGTTTTCAACTGTTGTTTAGCTAATGTTATCTCTGCAGTTGCCTTCTCCATACCTGCATTTAATTTTCTGATTTGGTCATCCTTTCTGTTGAGTCGGCGTTTTACATTATATGGTTGGAAAGTTGCCGTTGTTTGCTTGAGACGTTCAACTTTGTTCTGTAACTCAGCTTTAGATTTCTTGGACTGCTTATCCTTCTTCTTGCTGTCCAGCTTCATTCTCATTATAAGCTTATTCTTTTCACGGAGAGTGCTGCAGGTTTTGGCCAGTGACAAATCCATTTTCCTTAACTTTTTTTTTGGAGAGATGAGCAGCTTCTTCAGTAGAGTGTTTCTCTGTTTTAATTTGACATTGGCACTATTGGCTTTATGTAGGGCATCAGTGGTGGTGGATTGCGGACAATCTTCCCTCTCATTAGCAAAGGTGAAAACAGTCTGTGCGTACTTGGTAACTTCTGCACTCCCTTTTTTATACTTGTACAAAGCATTATACTTCTTTCTCATCTCACCGGCACGCTTTGCTAGGCCTCGGTCAGACTTTTTTCCACATCTCTCTCCGAGGAGAAGCCTCATCCATTTTCCAGTAGTGGCAACAGGCTCCTTGGCATAGTGACGAAAAGCATCTATTTCAATGATAACGGCCTCTGTTATCTTTTCTCTTGGAACTTCTATGAAACTCCCAGCTTTCAGGCAGCTTGCAGAAATATTCAGCTGACTGCATTCCACACCAACAAAATCTGTAAAGAAAAAACTGAAAAGTCTTAGTAATAGTATGTAATCTAATAATCAGCATTTATAATACATTGTAAGATAGGGTCAATTTACACTTCTGCAATGCAGTGCCAATTTTTGTTAATATTTACGGTACATGCACATGTAGGTTTTAAAACAAAATTAAGAAAAGAAGGGGGTTAAAAGGGGTGAGGGTTAAAAAAGGGGGGGGTAAGGAGGAAAAAAGGAAGGAAAAAAGAACAAGAAAGAAAGGGGGAAAAAAAAGACAAACAAAAAGTCAGCGCTTTTTTTTGTCGGGCGGGGATGCTAGGCAACTATTTGTTTGTACATGGGCTCACTGAAAGAACAAAGGGGAAAAATGTAAAGTCAATCTTATTTCAAATAAAACTTTAAAGAATAAAAGCAAAGAAAGAAAAATAGAGTATGTCAATAAGCATACTAACCCCAATTTAAGCATAACTAACCCTAACTATAACCCTTATTCTAACCCTACATCTAACATTACCCTAACCCTCATGTAACCCAATGAAATAATAAGTATTAATTGTTAAACAAAAATACCCCAATTGTTCTCACCTTTTTTTTAAGCACTTGTATGCCAGAACTCAAGCACTTCAATTCATCAGTACCATATTTATTTTTCAACCATTTGTTTTTCCACTGTTCAAACACAGAATAATGAAAGAAACATGCTGGACAAGAGCACTGAACATGTTTACAGTGTCAGTGGTTTTAATAGTTTGTTCAGTAACCCTGTAGGCCTAGCTCATTTTCACAAGAATAAATTTAAAGTTGGAAAATAAAAATGCATTGAACTTGAGGTTTCGTTTCGAGGTTTCAAGGTTAGAGCTTTCTAGTTTGGCAAGTTTTTTGCAAGTTTGGCCGAAGAGTGCGCCGAATTGAAGCAAGGCCCTCAATATTACGTTACTCAGTATATGTTTTGCTTGATATTTATGTTTGGTTTTAAATGCTCTACTGTGCAATCTGGAGCACCTTAAATGGTTTTATTTTATGATTTTTGTGAATTTTACCTCAATTCTAAAAATAAAAAAAATAAAAAATAAAAAAATAAAAAATTGAAAATAAAAAATAGTAAAAAAAGCATGCGGGGGCCAAAAAGGAAGCGGGCGGGGACGCTAAACATGTTTATTTTTGTATTTGGTCTTAGATATTCATATCTTTCAAGTTTAATTTTATTAGCGAAGTTAATATGAATAATATAATAACCACAAAATATAAATCCCTTAGTCAGATAGAACGTTAAGGCCAAACATTAAACGTTAATTTAAAAAAAAAGTTTTTATACCTTGCCGAATTCTGTTTAATGTTATTTTTTATCCCTAACGACACATTAACTATGACGTCACATGGCCGTTTGCAAAAGTGGAAAATTTGTGCCTCAAAAAAACTCTTTTTTTCTAGTTACCTGAATCGTGCGACTTCTCCATTTTCACTCAAACATGTGTTTACATCGAGTAGCTCATGACTCAACGTCCAAACCAAGCGCGTTTTTTTTACACCGCAGCGACGGGTTTTGTGCAGTAAAAGTGCCAATTCCGGTCTTGAGAGAGAGACTACGAAACCCTAGGCGCGCGACGATAGAAAACTCCAAGCTGCAGCAGTCGCGCTCTGCAGTGGAACTCATGGAGCCATTCCCTCTCCGTTGATGGTAGGTTTTTTTGCGTGTCGAAATTCCCTTCGCGCGCATGCGTGCTGAATGGGTTCATAGTCTTGACACAAGGGCGAAATGCGTACAAAACCCGTCGCTGCGGTGTACAAAAAAAATACGCGCGCCGTAACCATCAAACAAAAGGCGCCATAATGAAATCACAAAAATGTCTATAACTCGAAAGTAAAATTATATTTTCAGGATAAAAAAAAACTTATTTTAAGATTAAATATTTCTTATTAAAATATAAAAGGTCCGATTACTATTTAAACAATTTTTAGTAAAGAAAAAGTATTGATTTTTTTTTTTAATATCACAACTTTGCAACGCGATGACAGATAATCATGGACCGAGGACGGTTGAATGCAGTTTTTCATCAGCTTCTGACTAATGTATGGTTCCTAGACGTCTACAGTGTGTTACTACTGTCGAAACTGAGTTAAAAACAGTCACCAGCAGAGTCGAGTCCGGCCGGCCGTGGAGACCTGCCGGACGGCTGTGAATTTACCATGGCAAGCACTACGCTTGTCGTACTCGATGATAAAATGAGACTTTTCAAACAGCAAAAAAAGTGTAATTTAAACGTCAATCTCAATCAAAATGGGAATATAATGTAAGTTTATTACATGATTCAACTATTTTTCAAAATTCTGAGGAATCTTTTTTAGATTTCACTCTTAAACAAGGAATGATAAATCCGACTTTTTAAAACTAAAAATCTTTGTTCTGTTGGCGTTGATGCGTAGCGTGTGTGCAGTGATTGCGGGCGTTCATTTTGTACACAAAGTGGAACCAGTTTCAACCACCATGTGCGCGAGCCCTACTAATATTAAAAAGAAAATGTTGCCTAAATATCCACACGTCGCATTAATTTGTGGTCAAACCGGATGCGGTAAAACTGAATTTATTTTAAATTTGTTACAAAAAGAATATTTTAAACATTTTGAAAGGATCGTTATATTATGTCCCACTATCGCCGACAACGACGCGTATCAAAATAGAGAATGGATTTGGAACGACGAGCGAGTGCTCGTTGACGATTAAATAAATTATACATTAAACAAAGCGATAGAAATATATAGCGACGTATTAAAAGGATATGAGACGTTGTTTATCATCGATGATTGTAGCGCGAGTAAAGACTCACGATATAAAAAATTTTGTCGAGATGAGACAAATGCGTTAATACGATTGGCTTTTAGCGGTCTACACGTTAAGCACAGCTGTTGGATCATTTCACAAAAATATAATAGCGTATTAAAAGATTTTAGAGAGCAACTTAAATGGGTGTGTGTATTTTATTGTAAAGATAGAGATTCATTCGAAAATTGTCTTCGAGAAAACGATGTTATACCAACGGCTGAGTTGAGAGAGCAAGTGCGTGAGAAATTAAAACGAGTTAAACATCGTAAATTGATTTTAAAAACGGATCAACCTACCGGTTATGAGATTATAGACTAAATATTTTAGTAGGTTACTTGTAGGTTATCTATAGGTTAATTGCTAGGTCGTACAGTGTAGTAGGTTGTTAGTAGGTTACCGGTAGGTTACTTGGCAATTAATTACTAATTACTTTATAGGTTACTTGTAGGTTACATGTACATGTATCTATAGGTTAATTGCTAGGTCGTAGTAGGTTGTTAGTAGGTTACCTGTAGGTTACTTGGCAATTAATTACTAATTACTTATAGGTTACTTGTAGGTTATCTATAGGTTAATTGCTAGGTCGTAGTAGGTTGTTAGTAGGTTACCTGTAGGTTACTTGCAATTACTTACTAATTACTTATAGGTTACTTGTAGGTTATCTATAGGTTAATTGCTAGGTCGTAGTAGGTTGTTAGTAGGTTACCTGTAGGTTACTTGGCAATTACTTGTATGTTACTTATAGGTTACTTGTAGGTTACTTGTAGGTTATCTATAGGTTAATTGCTAGGTCGTAGTAGGTTGTTAGTAGGTTACCTGTAGGTTACTTGGCAATTACTTGTATGTTACTTATAGGTTACTTATAGGTTACTTGTAGGTTATCTATAGGTTAATTGCTAGGTCGTAGTAGGTTGTTAGTAGGTTACCTGTAGGTTACTTGGCAATTAATTACTAATTACTTATAGGTTACTTGTAGGTTATCTATAGGTTAATTGCTAGGTCGTAGTAGGTTGTTAGTAGGTTACCTGTAGGTTACTTGCAATTACTTACTAATTACTTATAGGTTACTTGTAGGTTATCTATAGGTTAATTGCTAGGTCGTAGTAGGTTGTTAGTACATGTAGGTTACCTGTAGGTTACTTGGCAATTACTTGTATGTTACTTATAGGTTACTTGTAGGTTACTTGTAGGTTATCTATAGGTTAATTGTAAGTTACTTGTAGGTTACTTTTTTAATAAAATATAAGATCTATTTTATAAATATGAATACTGAACAAGTACAAGATTTATTTACGAGTATAGATACTGAAAAAGTAAACAATTTTATATATAATCTTGTACAACTTACTAATACTGAAAAAGAAAGAAATTAACTAGTACGAGTTTTAAATACAAACTCTGAACAAGTAAAAGATTTATTTACGAGTATAGATAATGAAAGAGTGAAAGATTTAATATATAATCTTAACCAACTTGCTAATACTGATGGGTTATCTAAAATTAATTATTGGTTTCTATATTTTTTTTAAAATTTAACCGATTATTCTATAAGTATTTATAATAAATGGAAGAAATGAAAGAAATTGGAAAAATTTTAATCGAAAATCCATCCGTGTTAAGCCCACCACCCACGAATATTGATATAAACGATAATATGTTGTTAAAACAAAAACTACGAGATAAACGACTCTTGTCCGTTGTAGCGGGAGGAGATTCGAAAAGATTTTTTGGTAAAGAGTATTCCATCGGTGACATTGAAGCTTTGTCTACGGAAGAGCGAGATGTATTACACACGCAATACGAAACTAAATTAGGTCGCGATATACATGTAACGCAGTCTTTAGGTAGCGCCATTCTAACGCTATACGCTAAACTATTAGGATTTAGTTTAAATCGTATCGATTTATACGGTCATCAATTTCAAATTGACGATGAAGGTAAATTAATTTCAGATTTAGAAAAAGATCCATTCATTTCTAACATGCTTTCTACCGTGGCATGTGAAATATACTACAAGTACGGCATGTTGATTGCACCGCTCTCTGCAACGCTAATTACTGCAAAACATTTAAAAAGAAAAGAAGAATCTTGTATAGATAATAAAAGCGATGGAGACGAACGAGTTGGAGAATGTGCAACCGGAGCATCCTCAAGCTGTAAAAACGCCGTCGACTGTAACGAAAACACCGACTAAAAAAGAAAAAAATCCAATTAGAGTCGCGGCGGGTAAAAGACTCACCGAACTTAATAAAAAGAAAAAACAAGAATTAAAAAAAGGCGCGTTAAAAACTCTACATGTAGCGCCACAAGCGTCGCGAAACGCTATTCAAAAAGAAACAAGCAATGAAACGAGCTACTACTACTTCTATATCGCTATTGGTATAGCCGTTGGAGGTTTTGCTTATTTCTTTTTTAGTAAAAAAAGAGCCAACGCCGGTAAACGAACCGTCAAAACCATCTTCACCTACGCCCACCCCAAAACCTGCGCCAACGAAAGAACTCGCTGTTTATGAAATGGAATAAGTTTTTTTTTTAAATAAAATTATATTGACGAGTATAAAATACGATGAATACGAAAACAATCGCCGATTCAGTTTATCACAGCGCCGTTTTATGACTTTTTACCGTTTTATACAGCATGCTCGGTAAAAAAGTATTAAGCGTAGAACCAGCCAATTTAAATAAATTAGATATAAAAGACTCGCTAAAATTTACCGCGACAGTTGGACTATCTTCAATGACGCAAATGTGGTTAGTTCAACAAGGAATTTTACCATCCTCACTTATGCCTAAAAATCCTACTGAATAAAAATTATATTGTACGATATAAAAATGGATGAGCGAACGAGACAAAAGCTACAAAATGTATATTATAGTCCGAAAGGATACTACAAAGGTCTCGACGCGATTAATAAATTACCTCAAGAAACGAGAGTAAATAAAAAATTAGTTCGACGCTGGATAAAAAAGCAAGCGCTTGTGGCAAATTTATTTACCCGATCCTAAATATATTCCAAGACCGACCAGTTCAAATAGTACGTTAGAAAAACCAAATGAGGTTCATCAAGCGGATTTATTGTTTCTTCCGCACGATAGTATCGGTAGGGGAGCAACTAAAAAGACGTACAAGTACGCGTTAACCGTTGTGGATGAAGCTAGCAGATATAAAGAAGCGGAACCATTAACCGATAAAACTGCCGTTCAAGTCGGTAACGCATTTGAACAAATTTATAAACGTTCGAGGCTCACTTGGCCAGCGCGCTTAAAAGTCGACCCTGGAAAAGAATTTATGTCTAGCGTAAACGTATTAATGAGTAAACAAAATGTTAAAATACAAAGAAGCGAAGCCGGTAATCATAGAGCTCAGGGTATAGTAGAGCGATTTAATAGAACTTTGAGCGAAAGATTATTTTCTCATCAATACGCTCAAGAAATAGCGTTGGGAGAAAGAAATAGAGAATGGGTAAAAGATTACCGTTTGTTGTAAAAGCATTAAACAACGAGACGACGCGACTTATCAACTTAAAATCTAAAGACGCGATTAAATTACGCGTCGTCGAGCAAAATCCAGCCTCACCAGTTGTAAAAGATAAAAAGAATGAAAAAAGAATACCAACTAGCAGTTTGGTTCGGTATTTATACGCACCGGGTGAAGCTGAAAAAGATATGAGGCGCCGCGCCACCGATCCTATATGGAGTATAAAAATTTATAGAATAGCTAAAACGATGGAAGCTGCGAATCAACCCATCTTGTATTATTTAGACGCGGGTCCCGCTCGTAGTTTTGTAAGAGAAGAATTACAAATTATTCCTCGATACGGAAAATCCTCCGATTAAACGATTATAGCGAAGCCAAGGCTAATTCTAAAATTTTATAGTGATCTTTTTGTATCGAGTCCGTCTAGCGATTTTTTTGTCAACTTTTATAGTGTAAATATGATGACCCCGGTTTATAATAAAATTCATCTCGTGACAATACGATACATTTTCGAATAAAACACTTTTATAGTTTTCGTGGTTAATTTCCTCTTCTAAAACTTGTTTTTTAATGCCTTTACCTTTTTTTAGTTCTTTAGCTTTTTTTTGTTTTTTTTCTTTCGATAAAAGTACAGAGTACATTTTTGCTCTTAAACCCACAAATTCAACGATAGGTACTCCGGCTGTTTCGTCTTTAAATTTTCCAATCACTTTTTTATTTTCTTCAGAATGTAAAAAATGATCTTGTTTATAATTACTAAAATCGTATAAAGATTTGTTTTTATATAAATCTTTATAAACGTCTTCTGTTTCAATCTCAACCATTAAACTATCCATATCCGTGTAAAGTAGTTTGCATTTGTCTTCATATTTCTTTTTTAAATGATTGTAATAATAATCGTACATGTAAAGTTTAGATACTTCTAAAACAGTCATTCCTACGTAGATTGGTTTGTTGAGCACGAGGCTTGTTTTGTACGTGTGAATAGCCGCTAAATCAAAACCTTTGAAAATCCTTTGCTCGGCAAAAGTCGGCTTCGCTATTTTCTTACGGATGCGCTCTTTGTCCTTGGCGTCGTTCGGTCTCACGAGGTCCACGTTAATACGATTTCGTACATTTTCCATTGTTTTTCTAAAAACAAAATTATTCGTGAGTTTGTACAAATCTTTTTCAAAATCACTCGTTGCGTCTTTTCTGAATTGAGTGTTTAAATTAATGTATGATTTCATCCATGACGATTCATCAAATTCTAAAACACGATGAATTTTAGTTAGTTTCATACCGAGTTGTAAATATTTTTGTAAATTCTGATAATGAAGTACGTATTTTGTTTTGTTGCCTAAATTAGCGACTAATTTTGCAACGTTTGGAGTAGGTTTGTCATTTAATAACTTTTTTTGATACGACGACATCCATTCTTTAGGTATCGTTAATTTCTCTGGCGCGAGCGGATAATCGTTATGAGAATCGTGTAATTCTCTCGGGTATTCTAAATCAACTTCTAAAATATGTCCTCTTCCGTATTTTAATCCTTTTTTCTTTTTATGAAAATAAAAATCATTAATTCGTTCTTGAGTCAACCATTTAAAATTACCCGTTGGTAGAGGTTGACTCATCGCGTAGCCGTATAAATTATTCGCGTCTAAATACATAATGTAACTCGTTGGTTTTGATTTATCGTAACCCTCGCATTGGGGATTGTTTGCTCTCGAGTATCTATTACTCGCTATAACTATCCCTCCTCTCAAACCTTTTTCTATAAATAAATACATGTCGATATCCGTCAACAACTCTAAAGTTTGTTTCGAATGTTTTAATAAAGCGTCCCAACTTAAACCCGGACTCGTATAATAATGAGCCGGATCTAAATCGTATTGTTTCATACAAGTAGCGCGAAAGTTTTCAAACACATCCGCTAATAACAAAACATCCGTACACACGTATAAATCGTGATAGTCTCCTAAATTTTTACAATCAAACTTGTTGAAAACATTTTTCGCATGCTCGTATTGTTCTTTAGTAATGTGTTGCTTGTTTAAACGACTATAAAATGCTTCTTGCGGAGGAAGTTGTTTTTCTTCAAATCTTTCAAAACTATCCATGTACTCGTAAGGATAAATACCTTTTTGTTTTAAAAGATTAAATTTTTCTAAATCGGGTTCGTGTAATCTCGTGATGCGAAAAGATTTACTCGATTCGACCATTTTATTGAGCGAATAAGGTAAGAATTGAAAACTATCGAGAAATCGTAGTTGACCGATTGAAAAAGAAATGTACTTTTCCATATTGTTTGGAATACACTTTAGATTTCCTTCGCTGCGACTTATTCCTTGCATGATGAGGTGTGAGTCGTAGCCTCGCAAGTTATGAATAAAAACGGGTATAAAAGTTACATTAGGTTATATTTTTAGTTTTAAATTACATCTATCGTGCGCAGCACCTCTATATTTACCGGTAATGTGACAATGATCTCTAACTTTTGTGTAAGATTTTTTTAACTTGGCATTGTCAATTTTTTTTCTACAAACCCAACAACGACAGTTGTTGTCGTCGTTAACGTGCCAATATGATTTTTCGCATATCCAACACCGTTTAGCATTTTTAAAATCTTCTTCATCTTCTTTAGTCATTATTATTTTAAGAGGGTTTTTAAATACCTCGTTGATCTTGTCTACTTTTTTCGACAGTTTTATTAAAAAGTGTTTGACCGCATCTTCACCCTTATATGTAAACGATGAACAAATTTCACCGTCGGCACGAATAATGACGTACGAATAACCGCACGGAATGTGCTCTTGTTTATTCCAAGTTTTGTCACCTAGATTTTTACTCGTTAAAGGTAAAATTGCTTCAAAGTCTGCGTATATAGTAAAAGGAACTTTCATCTTTTTATAAAAATTTAAAAATTTCAACGTATCGTTTTTACCCTTGCTCGGTATCGTGTATTTTACAGCTCTACCACCTACATGTACACCTCTACACTCGTTCGTATGATCTAAAAGTATTTCTTCTCTGCTAAAATTACACAAGCAACGATCACAAAAGTGCTTTTTAGCTTTATGCCTCGTTTGATCGTAAAGTAATTTATTAAAATCCTTGATCCAAATGTAGTGAGATCTTGTCGCTTCTTGTTCTTGGATTAATAACAATTTCAATCGTTCTTTTTCACACTCTACGCCGCTAATGTATAAAGGAATGACTGAATCGTATTTATCCAAACCATAAACGTTTATCGCTAAACAATTTTGTTTCTCCACTCGTTTAATCTGACTGATTGGTGTAGGAGCATCGATACCATCAAAATTTAAACCATCCTCTGTCAGGTATTTAGACATTCTTTCACCGTTTTGTTTAACAGAAAAGAGCACTTCGTAGCGCCCATCGCAAACAATCATCGTCTTTGTTTTGTACGTTGATGCACGCTTTTTTATTTTTTATGTAATTACATGTAGGTAGCTCGATATAAGAACCACCTCTCAAAGGTTTATATTTTGAAATTGTAAGAACTAATTGTTCAAAATGATCTACGATCCATCCGGAACCTCTATTTGTACAAGTTGCTATAACTTCTCCAATTCTATCAAAACCACTAGCTACATGTAATTCATCTTTAATATTATTCATATTTAATGTTATTTGTTCAGAAAAATGAATAGGAATCGTTGATAAATCAATACCACCGTCAGCTTTTACTCTATAAAATTGAACCCACAAGTTTATCATAAACTTGTACTGTCCAAATTCTTGTAAATCTAAAGTCAACTTGGCAATTATAGGTGCTTCGGCACCTTCGTAAAATACATGTAAATCTTTTTCTCTTTTATGACCAAACGGTATAGTCATCGTTCGCTTTTGCAAATATTCTCCACCATCAATCGCTGGTTCATCAAATTCTAAAACACCATGACGCCAATCTCTCACAATCTTATACAAATCTTTTCGTAAATGTCTTCCTGCTCCTATCGGAATACCTTCAGCTTCTATAACAGCCTCAAGTTGACGCTTTGTTAATTTTGTTAATGGTCTTGGTTTATGCCGTACTATATATTTTTTACTGCATTGTAATAAGAACGTTTATCAACTTTACCATTTTGGTTTTGCACAAGAATTACCCCGTGTTCTCGCACAAATATTTTCAATTCTGGCAATGTCCATCTCGATAAATATTTAGTCGTCATCTTTTACTATAATTATATCCACATAATGTTTTAAAGTTTTTTCACTTTTTTAACTCTGATTTTCATATATCTTTTACTACAATGTACATACGGTAGTATATGTAAAGGGGGCTTATGGGGGACTCAACCTCCTCCTGCGGGTTGTGAAAACTGATTTTTTTTATAAATTTAATATTCTTCTAATAAATTTACATTTCTTACAAATATCTTATTTTTCTCGCTCAACTAAACACACGCGCGCCGTTCACAAAAAAAAAATTGACAACAAAACACACGCGCGTCGTTCTCAAAAAAAAAAAAATTCTAATAATTTTATTTATTTATTTTTTTAAATTTTTTTTTTTTTTTTTAATATCCTTTTTTCACAACCCGCAGGAGGTCGAGAGCACCAGAAGCCCCCTTTACATATACTACTGCACGGCACGCAGTGGCGCTGTTGCGCCCACAGACATCCCATGATTCCTTGCAGCCGCTATTAGCGATAAACCTAAATGGTTGTCTTACCTTTCAATATCTTGTACTTAAAATGAATGTTCAATGTGCAATAATATATTTTTACATGGTTTTAGGCACTGCCATTGTGAGTTTCTTTATATTTGGCGGAGAAATGCTCCCGCTATTGTCCCAATTGTCTGCCGTTAAGCTGTTGTTATTGTTTACCTACTCTTGCAATAGCGCCCCCATGAGTCATATAACACTTCTAAAATCATACGACTGTTTTATGCTTCAGCTTTTTTTTTTCCAAAGTGATCGATTTAGTATGGAGGGCCTGGTTTGTATAAATCAATGTACAAATACTACTCTTCCAAAAGGGCGTTTCCTGTGCGTTTTGGCGTTGATTCCTTGTTAAATTCCAGAAATGTCTCAAGGTAATTTAAAGTAATGGGATCAATGGTTTGAAACATGTTTAAATCCTTTATGTCACATGTGACATGTTATTACACATACAAATGTAAGGCACTCAATAGTTTCAATCTAACAAAAATCAACCATCTCATAGCCGTCTGATACGCCCTCCAACGAAACTGAGGCTTTGACCTCAGCTGTGACCCCAAAGGATTAGACTGTCATGTAGATTGATACAATGTGTAACAAAAGAAGTACGAAAATACATCGAAAAGCCACTTTTGGTAATAGTCAACTTTATTAGAGTACAAGATTACAACAGGTAACACTTATACCATATCAAAAATATAACTTTTTAAGTAAATATTAAGCAATCACATGATTTTTATAATGGTGTTTCCTAGCGTTAGTATAACATACGAAACGCTAGGATCATCCTAGCTAAAGGTAAGGATATATATTACTCGGAAGTAGACGATAGGAATAATCAGACAGACAGACATAAAAGTACAGATGAAGACG
Organism: Zoroaster sp. YZ-2022; assembly: GCA_029582265.1. Lineage (NCBI taxonomy): Eukaryota > Metazoa > Echinodermata > Asteroidea > Forcipulatida > Zoroasteridae > Zoroaster > Zoroaster sp. YZ-2022. The sequence goes on from CM055836.1 coordinate 25,104,820, forward strand.
GACCAATGGATAGATGGATGAAGATTAACCCTTAACCATTCAGTAACTGGCTAGACACCTTGCAAAATGTAAAGTTCTACATCCATTAGTTGTCAAAGTGTAAAAGCCTGCCGAATGCAACAAGATCCATCAGAAAAAAACAAAAGTATTTTTGTTGTCAGCTCACTTCAACAATATCCAACAGATTGTTTATCTTTGTTGCATTCTGTAGGGTCAGCATGGTTGTCAGCTCACTTCAACAATATCCAACAGATTGTTTATCTTTGTTGCATTCTGTAGGGTCAGCATGGTTGTCAGCTCACTTCAACAATATCCAACAGATTGTTTGTCTTTGTTGCATTCTGTAGGGTCAGCATGGTTGTCTAAACTGTATTGGGCATTTATGAATAATTATTCAAGTAATGCTAGGGTACAAGCAAATAGTAATATGCAGATGAGTTAACCCTTTCAGCCCCGCATTGTTTATTGGCATGCAGCCTGTGGTGACCACGTTGTTTACGCACACAGTACTCCCCAGTCCCAAGTTTTTTCACACAGACTCAGAAAAAACGGTGATTGAGCAACTACCTATTTTCAAACTCAATTTTCAGTACAAAATGTTTGCTTGATCAAAAATCTTTGTGCATTCCATTTGATGCCCATAAAATATACTTTCATATGGTACTAAAATATACCACATGGGATTTGTAGGTTATTTACAAAGGAGCTCACAGTGCGTGATGTTGAACCGTTCGCCTAGAAACTCTTTCAACTGGAATACTCCTTGCCTAGGTCCCCATGATCAAGTTTGATTTTTACTAGGAAAACGTTGTTAGAAAATAAAACACTGTGTATAAAGTCTGATACTTATGTTGTACACATTTATTATGTACACTAATAAAAGTTATATCTTGTAGTATTGCCATACTAGGTGCATTTGTTCTTGGAGTTGTAGTCTCAAAGTGAGAGCTTCTCAGCACAGCTTACTGAGCAGGAAACGCCACAGAGTGTTTGGACAAAGCATGCACACTTTACATGTAAACCATGCATACTGTACAGTGTACATTGTTCCCATTTGACCACAAGTACATGTATGTACATTGCTAAACCTATACTGGATGCATGACAATAAAATGAGAGTAGTCAGACAAAAAGATTCCTTTCTTCAAGCTTCAATGAAGCATGTGTTTCTTCTTTTATTGGTGTAAACAACTTTAGGATGTCAACAACACTTGACATGGCAGGAAAAAAACACTTCTACATGTAAACATCAAAGCACATCACTGGGAGAATACAGCAATACGTAATACTCAATACATGGCAAATCACTGAAAAAGTTGGCAAAATGTTGAGGTTTGGCAAAACAAAAATGGCATATAAATATAAAATCCGATCTCTATAGAAAAGTAAAACATTGTGAAAAACATAGCTGACTCACAAAATTAGAACCAAAATGCAAGAATTTTGCAGTACAATTGCACACTTCAAATTTACTGAAATAGTTATCCGTACATGGTAAAAGAACCTGAACAACAATTCCAAGGCATTTACAATAAACATACAGTGTAATATGTACATGTACATTGTACGTAACCTCTAATGAGCTGATTTTGTATCATTCCCGTACAATGAGACAGTTTTTTGATTTACAAAAATTGTATGTCAACACATGTCACAATATACCAACGTGACATGATTGTTTTAAGTTTTTCTTAGTATTATTAGTATTCACATACATGTACACACACTGGATAAGTTTCACCTACTGAAAATATATCACAAGATTGTAGATACATGTAAGACTACATGTACATGTACGATTACATGTGAAAAGCACTGAGAAAAAAACTGACTTTGAATGTCGGCAAATATATTATTTACATATTTAGAATTTTGATACGGTAGATGTAAACTTGAAACATCATCATAAATTTATAATGTCTTTCACGTGTTCATCTATCAAAATGAATATTACAAAAATAAATGCCGTAATACACATTTTATGAAAGGAAATACAAAATAACTTGAAATAAATAACCATTTGGTCAGTGGTTGGCTTACTTATAATTCAAATGTGAATGGTATCGTGCGAAACATGGGAAAGTACACAACACATGTCACAATATACCAACGTGACATGATTGTTTTAAGTTTTTCTTAGTATTATTAGTATTCACATACATGTACACACACTGGATAAGTTTCACCTACTGAAAATATATCACAAGATTGTAGATACATGCAAGACTACATGTACATGTACGATTACATGTGAAAAGCACTGAGAAAAAAACTGACTTTGAATGTCGGCAAATATATTATTTACATATTTAGAATTTTGATACGGTAGATGTAAACTTGAAACATCATCATAAATTTATAATGTCTTTCACGTGTTCATCTATCAAAATGATTATTACAAAAATAAATGCCGTAATACACATTTTATGAAAGGAAATACAAAATAACTTGAAATAAATAACCATTTGGTCAGTGGTTGGCTTACTTATAATTCAAATGTGAATGGTATCGTGCGAAACATGGGAAAGTACACAACACATGTCACAATATACCAAGGTGACATGATTGTTTTAAGTTTTTCTTAGTATTATTAGTATTCACATACATGTACACACACTGGATAAGTTTCACCTACTGAAAATATATCACAAGATTGTAGATACATGTAAGACTGCATGTACATGTACGATTACATGTGAAAAGCACTGAGAAAAAAAACTGACTTTGAATGTCGGCAAATATATTATTTACATATTTAGAATTTTGATACGGTAGATGTAAACTTGAAACATCATCATAAATTTATAATGTCTTTCACGTGTTCATCTATCAAAATGAATATTACAAAAATAAATGCCGTAATACACATTTTATGAAAGGAAATACAAAATAACTTGAAATAAATAACCATTTGGTCAGTGGTTGGCTTACTTATAATTCAAATGTGAATGGTATCGTGCGAAACATGGGAAAGTACACATTGGACGGTCGCATTTTGTGCAGCATGTTTTCGTTTGTTTTCGTCCTCCCTTCTTGGATCTATCACTGCACACGATGCAGTCAGGATTACTTGTCCCAGGCACTCTACCCGGGAAGTGTCCAGGCTCAGTGAGTCGTGAGGGCAGCTCATCTCTTATTGATCTTCGACCAATTCGTTTCTGGTCGCGGTCCCATCCTTCCAGCAGTCCTTGAATGACAGATTGTCGGAACTTGAGAGTGGCCAATTTAGTGTTTGAAGGAATACTGTTGTAAACAACACATGCGTTGAGCATGCATACTTCCATTATGTGAAAAAACACTCTTTTCCACCACTTGAGACTGCGATGTGTGTGGTTATAATATTGGAAAAACTGGTCGGCCAAGTCAGTACCTCCCATGTACTTGTTGTAGTCATCAATTGACTGCGGTTTTGTAATTGCCAGCCACCATCGCTATGGCGACACGAATTCGTTTGTCTTGTACATCACAATTACCTACGGTGGTAAGTACGTTCACTAATTTCTTGTCAAACCAGACTATGCATAGCTGGCCATCTTTGTGGTAAAATGCAGGACGATCACCTTTCTTCATTTTGTTGGTTTTTGGGTTTGCAGAGTGCGGCATACCCTTGGCCAAAAACTTCACAGTTCCGCAACAACCAAACCCAAGGTCCGTCAGATGGTTGAACAGCGCAGGGCTTGTATAGTAATTGTCACAATATATAGTATGACCTTTGTTTTCGTATCCCTGTATCAAATCCATGATCACGTGACCGCTTACATATAATTCTGCTGGATGATGGTGGGCTGAGTCAATTGGGTGCTGTATTGGAGGAACAGGGTACTCCTGACGTCCGGTGTATAAGCGCCAGGCACAAGTGTACCCAGTTGCAGATTCGTTTAGGGAAAACGCCTTCATTCCCCATTTGACAGGCTTTTTCGGCATGTATTGGACAAAGCTCAACCGCCCCTTGAAGCGGAGCATACTTTCATCGGGAGAGAGTTGTTGGCGGGGATTGTAGATGGATCTAAACTTTGGCAAGATGAGATCAAGGAACGGTTGAAGCTTTGCAAGTTTGCTCCGTGCTACTTGGGGTCGACGTGGGGCGTTGTTGTTGGCAAGGTGGAAAAATCGCAGTATGTCAGTAAAACGATTACGTGACATAATCGATGGATAGAACCGGTTGATGAGGATCTCTGAAGTTGACCAAAACATGCGATACTGGGGCAATTTGGTGATTCCCATAGCAAGAAGAATTGCCACAAATGCCTTCATCTCAGCCACATCAATTGGGGAGCTAGCCCATTTGTATGACCCTGGTTTACTTTGCATGGTTTGATTTGCATATCTGTTCGTCTCAGTAACTAGGAGCTCCCAAACAGCTGTCGTGAAGTACAGCATAAAAATCTGGACAGCAGAAAAGCCATCATAGTTACCAGTTGGACCAGGAACTCCAGTGAACTGATGTGGTCTGGGGATAAAGTTCGCTGTTTCAGTCCAACCAGCACGGAAGTCAGGTGCTTTGCTGCGTCCTTGTCGCCCCCGAGCTCCGCCTCGAACAGCGGCACCAATAGCCCGCGGCCCAGCGGTTGCAGTCGTGGCACTCGGCCCAGCAATATCGTTGTCAGAAGACGAAGAATCCTCCCCAGATTCATTGTTGTTGTCACTTGATTCTCCTGAACTATCAGTATCCATTTCTGAACCACTGTCGGCAAATAGTTCTGCAAGAATCCCTGCATTACGATCAGCCATGTTGCTGATAATACTTGATCGTCTTTAGAATTTTTTTTTGTTCATGTGCTGTTTTCTCGAAAATTCGTAATGGCGACCCCTATTGTGTTATACACCAAAAGAAAGCGGTGTCAACGAACTTTCTGACTAAATAAAATTCAACAGCAGAGGGCTGCCAACGAAAATAATACAGCCTCTCGAAAATGCGAACTCCGCTCGGCGACAATAGTCGCCGTTGGGGCTCAAGTGGGGTGTACTGCACGGTCGACTAAACTCGCCATTGGGGCTCAAGCGCGGTACAGTGCACGGGCGACTAAAGTCGCCATTGGGGCTGAAAGGGTTAAAGGGATAATATTGCCACTGATTCCATGCCCTGTTGAAAGTCTGCTCTGATCGTGACGATATTGTCCCTTTAAGAATTATGTCCACTCCCTTCCCCTATTTCCCCAAGAAAAACCCTGCAGCTTCATTGATTTGTTGGTTCTGGTTTTTTTTTACAGAATTTGGAGGTCAAATAGCAGAAGGATCTATCACAGAATTTATAGATGGAGGTGGTAATATTTTAATTGCTGCAAACTCAGACATAGGTAATTGTAAAATATTTCCTCTCTGTCGAGCATCACTGGTTAAGGTTAACTTTTTCATTTATCGTTTACCAGATTTATTACTTGACTCGAGTCTCCAGATGATTTAAACAATGTTTTTAATGGGTGGCTGATAAGTGACGATAACCAATAATCTAGTTCATGCAACATGAAAAATAATATGAAAATAATCTCATTTTCTGGTCTTCTGTTCTTCTGTTCTTCTGTTCTTCTGTTTTAGTAATATATTTTTGTTTAGTTATTTCATTTTATGTAATGGAAGTTTTATATAAATTGAACAAAGACAAAGCAAAACTAAAGAAGAAAGTTTAGTTGGAATTTTATTGGCTGTCAAAGATTTGATTTAGTTTTAATAACAAAATAACACTTTGGCCACAGTAACTGGATATTACAGTCAAACTTTCTGTGGATACCTGTTTTAAAAAAAGCAGACAACTGCTCAGTGCAGGCACCCGTATAGGTAGACAATATTTATGCAACCTGGATATAATGGACAGCCATCTTATGTAGGCATTTTTCATCTGTCTTTGGATCATGGTTTCATTGTATTCAGATTCTGTCTACTGCCAACGTAATGTTTATCAACTAACTTACATGTTCTCTTTTTAATTTGCCTGTTTTGTTCAGGAGATCCAATCAGAGAGCTTGGCACAGAATGTGGAGTCGAATTTGACGAGGAAGGAACACAGGTTATTGATCATCTGAACTATGATGTCAGTGACGAAGGACTGGTAAGGCTTAAACTAAACCCCCCCACCCCCATACCACTGTTTTTCCACATCTAAAAGCGTCAATGTCAATGTGCCGGGTATCCGGGTACCTGGATACCTGACCGAAACTGTCATTACCCAGTTCCATTTTTGAAAACTTTTACAGAACATTTAAGACACACAAATGGAAGTGTACATTTTTTGTTAACATTTTTTGTGTGGGAAATGGGGATGCTACAAGTCATTTTTAATATAGAGGCAGGAAAATATTACAGAATTTCCACATTTATTATGACTCAATATGAACAAAACAAGAGAAACTTGTGTTCATATTGGTTATTTTATACATTCAGGAATATTTACGTGTTTTTATAAAATTGTTTACGAGTACCTGGGCATCCAAAGATTTCCAATTTTGGGTAAATGAAAATGCACAGCGTTACAAGTAAATGGGTTTTTGGCTAGCAAGCATTATATCTAGTTAATTTTCTCTGTTGGTTTCTTTTATTTAGCATACTCTAGTTGTAGCTGATCCATCTAATCTTATTGAATCCCCAACTATGGTTGGTACCCAGAGGACATTGCCAATTCTCTTCAATGGAGTCGGGTAAGTAAACCTTTAAGAGGGTAACAAGTTATCTTTGTAGTGGTATGAAACTTTGTCATTTTGTAATTAACAGGCCTGTGAGTGGGGTTTGATAAAAAAAGAGGAAAAAAGAGGAGAACCTAAAAAAGACCCGGTGTCAATGGAGAACATCGTGAGGATGGGGATCCAGGGGGCCTGCCTTAGGTCACCTGGTGGGGTCCAGGGGCAAAGCCACGGTGGGGGTTGAGGGGGCTTATTAGCCCCCCAAAGCTCCTGGGTTTTTGACACTTTTAAGAGACATTTTGATGCAAACATGTAAATGAAGTCATCCAAAGGCCTCTAAAAGTGCTTAAATTAACACACACTTCTTGATTTCCACTATGACTCAAAACAATAAAAATGACAACTTTAAAACCAAGTGTTTCCTGTAAACCTCACCTCTCCTTTTATCATCGTCGGTGTCAAATTCTGATCCTCTTTGGACTATCACGCATTTGTGCTACACCATAGATCCGGACATCTTGGCGATTCAATACAACAAAACCATTCAACCATTGAAAAATGTCGAACTCGCAAGTACTAAGTAGTAATCATGCACGTGTCACGTAGTGCACACATGGACATAGAATACAAAATGGTGGTTGTTGTGGTGTGTCGCGCGTGTTGTTAGGCCGTATAATTCCTTGGCTACGGCCGGAAATAACACGCAAGTCTACGGGAATTGACCACAGCCGCTAGCTATTGGCTTCCGTAGGCACACTTTCCAGCCATAGCCAACGAAGTAGGACACAGCCGAAATACGGTGTGACGATCAGCCATACCGCTGGTTCGCGCGCTCTATATCCAACAGGCGGTATCTGGTGTGGGAACCAACGCACGGATCGCCGATCGAGATCCGCGTGAAACAATAATTACACGCAATGCGCAATTTACAACAAAATAAAAAACATAATTTTTTTTTCGGGCGGATTTTTAAAAAAAGCGGAAATTAAAATCGGGAGAGGAAATGAAAAAAGCGGAAATCCGCTAAAACGCGGAGATTTCACGGGCCTGAATTAAGGGGAGGGGGTGGGGTAGGGAAAGGAATAAAAGCCCCGGCTTCTTCTTTTCCTCAATGTTGACAAGCTTTCTCTTATAAATAGTCTTTTCATGTTACTAATTTTGTCTTTGCATTTTGTACGACCTCTTGATATTGTGTAATTAAACATTCTTGTTGTCAACATTGGAATATGTGTTAATAAATGTCGCCACAGTTTATGCATTTTAAATATGCATTTCACCTGGACCTTTATGAAGTGGCCACATTTTGCAGGTGGCCTCTTTATACAGGTTATCACTGCAATGCTACAATATCAGGTTTAATGCGGACATTTCTCATTTGTCAGTATGACTGCAGATCCTGAGAACCCACTCGTATTGGATGTCCTTCATGGTGCATCCTCGGCATATTCTCATAACCCCACCAAGGAGGTAACGGACTACCCCCATGCAGTTGGCACCAATACCCTACTTGTAGCTGCTCTCCAGGCCCGTAACAATGCTCGTGTGGTGTTCAGCGGTTCCATGGACATGTTTAGTGACAAGTTCTTTCAGGCATCTGTGCAGAAGGCTGCCCCAGGATCTTCAAAGTTAGTCAACTCATTTTATCATTTGCCCAGAAGTATATGTTAAGTGGCTTATATGAAGTTAAGGAGATTTTACCTGAAGTATAATTGTGGTGGAAGCATATCGGTGCATCAGTTTGAAAACTTTGATAACCAAAAATGTAGAAATTTTCTAAAAATATCTTCTTTTTGAACGACTGCAAAAATTTTAGTTGAGTGCAAAAATGCAGTCTACCCTCTAACATTGTCTTTGGTCTAGTACAAAGAAAGCTTTTCAAAAATGTCTTGGTCTTCATAAGGGACCTTAGCCAATCTCGCCCACTAACTCCACTCGGAACAATCTAAATTCTCACCCGCAAAAATTCTCGTCCTCAAAAATTCTCGTCCTCACTATTTTTTACTCTAAGACTTCTACAGGACCTTTAGAAAAACCTTAACAATATAAGCCATCCACACTAGTTTGATGTAACCACTTTGCCTGGCTAGGCCCTGTTGGCCCAATGCTAATCCGTCCACACAATTCAAAAGGTCTATTCCCCGCAGGAACACTCTTTTGTCAATGGATTAGGGAGTTAACAACGGAAGTTTTTGAGGACTGCAGCTTCATCACTGCTTTCCGGGCAAGTCTCCTGATAATTCTGGGAGAATGACCCAGTGGTTTTTGCAGGCGAGATTGGCGAGCGTCCCTAAAGAATTTTATTTTGACAATTTCAGATCGGACTCATCAGGCAATCAGGAGTTGGCTATTAGTCTGTCTAAATGGGTCTTTAAAGAGGAGGGAGTTATACATGTACAACGTGTGTCACATCATCTTGTTAACGACAAGAAAACTCCATCTGCCTACACCGTAGAGGACCAAGTGGTATGTATCCGCTCAGTGCACATCGTAGCCCTCTAGCGGTGAATTTGCACCCAGTGTCTTGATGATAGTCACTTTTGCGTCATGTGAGCATTGTGCGTACACTTTATGCACGTATATTATGGTACTAAGTGTGCGTATACTTCTGCCAGCCAATGATCACTGGAGATATTCCGCGTGTACGCACATCAACTGCAAAATACGCCAAACGCGATGCACTATCGCTGCCCTTTCGCCCACAGTGGTGTTGTTAACATGTGCTGTCAACAGCTCATGGTGCGAATACAGGGATTGGGTTGGGGTAGGGGTGGAATGAGGGTGGGTGTAATGAGGGTGGGTGTGGTCTTCAAGGAAGGAGTAATATGTGAACAGTGTGTCACATCCTTTTCTCAATGACAAGTAAACTCGGTCACCATGGAGGAGTCTGTGTCTCTCCTCCACTCACTTCTTGAGTTTCTGTCAAGACTTATGATTTTTCTTTGTTGTTTTTTGACAGGAATACAGCATCTGGATTGACATCCTTGTCAATGGTAAATGGGAACCGTTCTCTGCTAAGGATGTACAGCTGGAGTTTGTACGTATTGATCCATTCGTCCGAACCAAATTAACCGGCAAAGGTGAGATCTATTCCTCTACTTTGTGGAGCGCTGTGTTTTAAAAAGGGAATATAAGTTTGTTGCGATTTAGCACAATTCACAATGAGTGATAAAGCACCGAGCTGAAGGCAAGGTCCTTTATCAATTCACAATGAGTGATAAAGCACCGAGCTGAAGGCAAGGTCCTTTATCAATTCACAATGAGTGATAAAGCACCGAGCTGAAGGCAAGGTCCTTTATCAATTCACAATGAGTGATAAAGCACCGAGCTGAAGGCAAGGTCCTTTATCAATTCACAATGAGTGATAAAGCACCGAGCTGAAGGCAAGGTCCTTTATCAATTCAAAGAACAAGCGTCAAACTTATATTCCCATTCATAAATGCCCATCTTGATTCTTTTTCAAAATTTCAATATCCAGTGCCATTTGTATTTTTAAAAAAAGACACTGAACAATTTCACATTTATCACAAAAATTTGCTGTTCAAAATAAGCATTACATACCCACAAAAGGAAATTCTGCCTAATTATGTTGCCCTGCAAATCTTTTGGAACGAAATCATTACCTAACAGTGATATTTTTCTTTCTCCTTGTTTGTAGGTGGCAAGTTCTTGACTCGTTTCAAGCTACCTGATGTGTATGGTGTGTTTCAGTTCAAAGTAGACTACAATCGCATTGGATATACACACTTGTACAGCACAACTCAGGTAAAGTATCCTTCAACAATTATTAATCCTAACCCCCTTCAATAACTAGCTAGACACCCTGCTCAATGCAACAACATCCATCAGTTGTTCAAGTGTGTAGCTGCCCTAACCCACTTCAGTAACTGGCTAGACGCCCTGCTCAATGCAACAACATCCATCAGTTGTTCAAGTGTGTAGCTGCCCTAACCCACTTCAGTAACTGGCTAGACGCCCTGCTCAATGCAACAACATCCATCAGTTGTTCAAGTGTGTAGCTGCCCTAACCCACTTCAGTAACTGGCTAGACGCCCTGCTCAATGCAACAACATCCATCAGTTGTTCAAGTGTGTAGCTGCCCTAACCCACTTCAGTAACTGGCTAGACACCCTGCTCAATGCAACAACATCCATCAGTTGTTCAAGTGTGTAGCTGCCCTAACCCACTTCAGTAACTGGCTAGACGCCCTGCTCAATGCAACAACATCCATCAGTTGTCAAAGTGTGTAGCTGCCCTAACCCCCCCCCCCCCTTCAATAACTGTATCATAAGTTGTGCCAGAGATAAATCTCAGAGATACCAATGTTCAGAGAGACATATATATGTAAATATGAAAATATCAATGCCCCAAACTTTTACAAATTAATAACAAACAATCAAGGGCGATTGGTCAATTTGTTCAAGCGAGATGTTTTGCAGAAATGGAGTGTCGTGGCCGAGCGGTCTAGCTTACCGGACTCAAGTTCTGCAGTTAGCAGCAGAATGTGGGTTCGAATCCCGACCGTGACACTTGTGTCCTTGAGCAAGACACTTAACCATAATTGCTTCTCTCCACCCAGGGGTTAAATGGGTACCTGTGAGGGCAGAGTTGGTTGATTAGCCCTATATGTGCTGTAATGGCAGCAATTGAGCTGTATACTCCCCAGGGAGCTGAGATGGTTTCAGGAATGATTTATGAGCCTTATGAGCAGGGGTAATGATATAATGCGCCTTGAGCACCACTTAGTTGGTGGATACGTGCGCTATATAAGTCCACACATTATTATTATTACATTATTATTATTAGAAAGCAAGATTGATAGTTTTCAATCAATCGGATGCTTAGACTTCTTAGGTGTGAGATATAAGTTGTCCATGTCTAAGATGCACTGTTTACATTTTTGGTAATGACTCTCCCCCAAAAATATTAATTCCAACCACCCTAAATTTTCCTTGATTAATTGTTTTGTTGTAATCCCTTAAAGGGGCAGTATCGTCACGATCAACAGGGCATGAAATCGGAATACTAGTTTTAGATTAAAGGGGCAGTATCGTCACGATCAACAGGGCATGGAATCGGAATACTAGTTTTAGATTAAAGGGGCAGTATCGTCACGATCAACAGGGCATGAAATCGGAATACTAGTTTTAGATTAACACAGTGACTACCGTAATACCCCACATGATAAGGTCATATTAATGTTACTGCTGCATAAATGAACCAGTAATTTTCAGTGACTGTGTTAATCTTAAACTAGGATATCGATTCCATGCCATGTCGAAAGTCTGCTCTGATCGTAACGATACTGCCCCTTTAAATTTCCATCTTGATTTTCAAATGACAAACCCACTGTGGTTGTTTCTACCCATCCAGGTGTCAGTCCGTCCATGGGAGCACACTCAGTTTGAACGTTTCATCCCATCTGCTTTCCCATACTATGCAAGTAGTTTCTCAATGATGTTTGGTCTCTTCATCTTTAGCCTCGTCTTTCTGCATCACAGAGATGACGTCAAGAGCAAGAAGGAGTAAAGCTCTCTCATTATTTCTCCCAATTTTTGTCAACAATTATTTTTCAAGGGCCATTTCAGTCATGATTTTTATTGTCATGGTGTGACAGAAACGCATCACAATTGTCTTTTCTTATGCAGCAGCCACAGGTGTCGAAATTAATACTAGTCCGCTAGTCCGAGGCTAGTGGTTTTAGCAGCAGAACTACTAGCTTCTGGGGTTTGGGTAGTCAGATGGAAAAAAATGAAATAAAAATACACAAAAACATTCAGTATGATCTGAGCATCATCTCAGCAAGGACATGTTGCTCACCAGCTCACAGTTCATTTCTTTTTCTTGTATTTATATTCACCTTTTTTTCAGGACTACTAAAAATGAGGACGACTAGTACAATTTTTGACATAAGTCCTGTGGGCTAACATAAAATTGATGTTAATTTTGACCCCTGGACCATCTTGGATTTCTTACACACAAGTGTATGAGAATCAGAATGAGGCTTGTGTCCAAAATAGTCTGGTACCTTTCAGTTTCTTTATATGTGGTTTGTAATCTTGTGAATTCTAACTCTGATTGGCTGTAGTGTAATCCAATTGAATTGGATGTACATGTAGTACCTTTTATGTAAATTTTGGGAAGTTTGGTTTTGATTTTTGTATGATTCCACATCAGCATACCCACTTTGGAATAGACCTTTATAATGGACAGGCATGCAACTTTGCAGCTGATCAGCTGATTTCCTCTTTTTTTCGTTAATAATAGTGCTATAGAAAACTGAAAAACACTGTACAAAGTTTTGTGTGTTCAGCCATTTCCTCTTTTTTGCAATTACAAATTTGCATGTCTGAATGGGAGGATATGTCAAGGTTTTATAACTAAGGCTGTGCGTTTTCGGTTATTTCTGGAACCAGATACCCGAAATTGGAAATCTTCGGATACCCGGGTACCCGGTTACCCATAAACAATTTTGTAAAAACACATTTATATATTCCCAAATGTATAAAATAACCAATAGTCATGATAAATGTGGACTTACTGAAATAATTTCCTGCCTCTGTATTAAAAACGACTAGTAGCATCCCCATTCCCCACACACATTTTGTTAACAAAAAATTTGTTAACAAAATGTTCAGTCAAAGTTTTAAAAAGTCGTTTACGGATAATTGGAACCGAAAAATGGAATCGGGTAATGACAGTTTCGGTCGGGTACCTGGATACCCGGCACAGTTTATTTATAACACACAAATTTATGGGAATCAGAATGGTGATGTTCTAGAATAGACTGGTCGTGTATTGCTGCATTCCATGTTATGTTTCCTGTGTTCATGACTTACATTCTTTCATATCATGATCTTGACTAATTATTGTACCTTCGAAGTTAACAACTCTGGGAAATACAAGCTGATTGGAAACATTTTTAGGACATTTGGTCACTTTAAAGCACATTCATATAATCTCCTCAGTTGTTAATGTTAACCTGATCTAGTCAACAGAGGGCCTTAATTCATAGTAGTGTTAAGGCCCTGAGATGACCAGTTTGTGTTTAAGACACTTTAGGATTTCCACAATGATAATTTCTTTTTATGATACAAAACTCATGTCCACAACTTGAAAAATCAAGATAATATGGTTAGAAAACCATTGATAATAGGCCTTTTGTATGGGCACAAGAGGGCGCTGTGTTGTCACATTTTGTCAAGCTGTACTGTACAATGTTATTCTAGAGATCGAGAACTTTTCACTTTTTTACTTTTAGTAAAAATAGTACTACAATATACAAAACTACAAATTTAAACAAATGCTACATTTTCATACTTTTAGTGGCACAGTAAATTGTACAGTTAAGCTGTGCCTTAAAATACATGAAGTAGGGCTCTTTTTTCTTATCTGTGTGTGAGTAACGAGTGTTTTGAAATTTGAGTTTTTCGCTATCTTAACAAATATATTCTTTTCATCGGAACATTGATATCTCACTTGCAGAAGAGAAAACAAATTTCACAGTTCTTAAAATAATATTAAAAATCATGGCTTTACAGTAAATATGTACTGTTAAACCAAGATAAACTATTTTGTCAAATATTTGCTTTCTTTCTAAAACAAAATTATAAATTTTCAAATGAAAACATTTCCAAACATGGAAATTGCCAGTAAACATACATTTTGAAAGCACAAACTATTTTGTACATTACCTCATCAGATATTTGATAATCCTTGTGTTGATATTGCGTTGTAATTCTTCAAGAATTAAAAGAACCCCTTGACCTAATATAAATGATCCCACTTAGTCTGTTATTAGTAACCACAGCGTGGCTAATTATTATGGAGCATCCTAGCCACAGAAGGCTGTGTGTACTGGCAGGCGCGTATCCGGATATTTGTCAACGGAGGGGCGGTGGAATTTATTTAGAAAAAAGTATTAGGGCTGTGCGTTTTGGGTTATTTTTGTAACCGGATACCTGAAATTTGAAATCTTCGGATACCCGAAAACAATTTTGTAAAAACACATTTATATAAAATAACCAATACGAACACAAGTTTCAAACAAAAGCCATCAAGTATGTGAAAGGTTGTTGGCAAATGTTACTTCTAAAGCCTTCATCCCAATTTTCTTCATTTTGTTAGCCCAAAATCAGAGACTTCCATTATTTTGTGTGGCTAAAGATCTTCAGTTGGAATTTTAAAAAGTCGTTTACGGGTAATTTGAATCGAAAAATGGAACCGGGTAATGACATTTTCGGTCGGGTATCTGGATACCCGACACGGCCTTAAAAAGTAGCCCCCGGAATTTCCCCCAGAAAATATCTTGATTGAGGTCACAGAACAACCCCCTCCCCCTTTTAATGGTAAAAATGGGACAAATATTTGGCTGTGCAGAGATTTGTTTCCCCATTTTATTAAATGTTTTTATAAAAAGAAAAAGAACCGACCCCTGGCTACGCGCCTGCGTACCTGCACCGTTCTGTGCTTAGATGGCTAAATTACAACATTGACGCAAAACCACAGAATATAGCTGACAAAGTAGTCGACCGTTTTGCAGTCTGAATTGTGGTGAGTGATTAAGAAAGAGAAGATACTTGTCTCAAGCTGCTTACTGATGACGTAGCCTTCGCTCTCGGAATGTTAATTTTTTTCAGACAGCACACATTCTTGCCAATTCTCGCATTGTCCATATAAATCACCGTGTACTACAGTAGTGAGACCTTGGCTCCCACTGTGGCTAATGGTAAACACAGATGTAGCCCAATGTTGTTCGGGGTGTTTGGATGATTCAGGGGAGTCGCTATAGGAATGCAGATCTATACGTTTTTTGACTGGAATCGTGAGCATAAGGCATATGGGGATGAAGAGAAGTCCATGCAACGTACCGATGAAGATCACAAGGAACATGGTCTTGAAGAAAGTTCTGAAAATGTATGTGTCTGAAAAGGCGAGAATTGACACGCCTAGTATTGTGGAGAGGGATCCCTGTACAATGGGCATACCAAGGGTGTAAAGAGCATGGATGGCACTCTTGCGACGGGAGTCTTTGTTTGCTGAGATGTAGGCATAGCTGACGTGTGCAGAGAAGTCCACACTGAAACCTATGCAGATAATGACGTTGGCCATAGCAATGGAATCGAGGTTGACTTGCCATAAGGTCATGAATCCAACCACCCCTACGACGATGGAGGCTAGTGAGAGAGTGACTAGGACAGAACAGATGAGATTGGGGATCATCAACAACGCCACAATCAACATGGCGCCGACGGCGATACCTATGTTTTGTAGCGTGTTCGGTAAGATGGCTATGAACTGATCAATGTAGATGAAGGTTGGATGGTAAACTATGGCTGGTAGCTCAGCATCATTAGCAATTTGCCTCAGGTTTGTCATCATAAATTTCTCCTTTTCTGTGGAATCTAAGTCTTTTGTTGTAACAAAAAATCTTGATGCCTCAATACTCGTGTTATCATCACTGAAAACAACATCGAGAGAGTACCTTTGGAAGGCTGGCAGAGTTAAGAAATTCTCTCGCAGAATGTCCATGAACTGGGTTTGGTTTGGTTCGTTGTTATTGATTGAGTTCAGAAAATCAAGATAGTCTCGCAGCCAGGATACAGAAAGATTCTGGTTTTTATCGTAGACATATTCACTAGCCTCCAGATTAGCCAATGTTTGTTCCATGTAATCTTGTATAAGTGGATTCCACACATCTCTCCGCTCGGTAAACACTAAGGCAACTTGAGGACCGTACGCCGTAAAATATGTACGTGCATCATCCAAGTAATCAGCCCCATATGAGTTATCACGGACAAGGTTTCGAAGACTTAGACCCAATTGAACCTGTGTGCATCCATATATGGCAGAGACCAGATAGCAAACATACAGTAACATTGTCAGTGCCACCACCCACCACCTGGTGATGAAGGGTCCATAAAATTTCTTGAAGAAAAACATCAAGGCATGGTCATTGGTCTCTCCAACATCATGTCTGTGAGAGGGTTGATGTGATGAACCACCGGCACAGAATATGTTGTACGCCTTAGATGTGGACTCCTCCTTGGATCTGACCTTGAGACACGACATACAGTGCCGGTTAGCTGCCTCACGTCGGCCAGTCAGCACCATGCAGGCACCGAAGAAAGTTATCTGATATAAGTAGTCGAAGATCACAGCCACACCCGTATACATGCAGAATATTCGCACTGATCTGAAGAAAGTAATGGCGCCAATACCGAAGGCCAATGCGTCGGTCATGGATGTAATTGTAATGGACATGGCAGCCTCGGAGAAGGTGTGGCGCATGCGTTGTTCCACTGACATTCTGACGTCATTCTTTCGCCAGACAGCCAACTGGATGAACATATCATCGACTCCAATACCTATGAAATTAAATGGACATAAAATAATCAAATTCTTTACAATACAATTCGATAATTAGGATGCTATCTTAGGCTTCCAAAACATTCTTACGAAACCAATAAAATGTGTGATTTTAAAGGTAATTTAGCCCGCTTGGACATTGGCGTATGGGGGTGGGGTTGCATGATGTGACCTATTTTTATCGCTGTGCATGTAAATTTACCATACGTTTGTTCGTGTCCCCTTTTGTCGTGTGCCAACCTTTATTGAGACATGGGATTCCCTAGTCTTGCATGCAAGACCTTTCTTGTGATTTTACACGTACGCGCGCCGACCGCGCGCTGTGATTCGATAAACCAACCGCCGCTGCGGGCGCCATTTATGCATGTCCACAAACCTGACTACTAGCACTCAGCCCACGAACTGTCGTTCCATTCCCGGATTGGGGAATAGTCAAAATTGAGCGCCAGCAGCTACGGCCGGTGAGCATGGTGAGTGATTTACGACTAGTCTTGGTTCAAAATTGTGTTTGTATGATACACGATCCCACGGCGCTACACGATCGAACGTTACAATCACGAACCGCTACCACACACACGAACCGCTATCAAACACAGTTTGGGAACTTCGTATAATCTCCCCCCGAAAACGGGGTGAAACCACTACGCATATGTGTCAATTTGAAATGCTAACGCAGCCCACATTTTTGGTCCGTACGCGCATAAATAACAACGGACTGCCGTGTTCACTGATGGGTGCACCCCACTAAAATAGTGAGGAATTCATGCGCCGAGCTGTTTATCACAAAGTGTATGTCCTCAAATTTTTCTGAAAAACAAAGATTTGAGGCCCATTCATTTGATGGATTGTGTAAAAATGGCCCACTATCATAACCTGGGGGGTCCTTGGCTTCCAACTTTTTTCGGACACACGAGGCCCTGAAAAAGTGGTCCTAATTTGATTTCAAGCGTAAGGCCTTTTTCCAAAATGGCTGTATATTTCAGTGTGGACGTTTTCACTACTGTAGAGGGTGGTTTTCATTGGGATGAGAATAACTCCCTGGAAACCTGGGCTTTAGACAGTAAATAGAGAAGAAAATAAAAGGTTATATATCGATCAATATTTTGTCTTTTGGTTTTAAAAATTGTGGGACTTCTAAGTATTTTTTAATGATTTTTTAATATTTTGTATTTAGCACTGTTTACTATGGGAGTTTATTTAGTGGGGAGCACCCTGATCGACAACTTCACGGCAGTCCGTTGTTGTTTACGCGTACTTGTGTGCGCATAAATCGTGTATCATAAACACACATACACAGTTTTGAACTAAGACTACGACTGGCGCGGGGATCAATGAACGAGGATCTGCATATAATAACGTCTTGTACTGAGAATATGGATTCCACAGGGACCTATTGTGAAATGGTCAACAGCACTGTTTAACCTTAACCGTAACGGGGAAGAGGAATGAACGCGATATGCCCCATTCAATGTTCGAGGTCATGCTACACAGTTCATGTTATGTATGAGGTAAACCTTGAAAGTGGAGCGGGTGGGCGTTCAATGTTGAATGCATTGTTAGAGTGCATGTTGCGAAATTCATGTTATGAGGTAAGTGGGGTTGTCCCGACGAAGTCCCAACGAATTCCCAACATCCTCCCGCGTCATGTTTTTGTCACGGTGGGGGTAGGCCTATACTGATTGATCATAATCGCATTTTTTCTTTAAACCCGTCGGCATTTTATTGAATTTATTGTTTTACAAGGAAGTTATGGAAATAAAAAATTGAATTGAATTGGAATTGAAAGGTCATGGAATTGGTGTCCTAGTTTTAAGATGGACTGGATGACTGACCCCACTGGCGGGCCGCACAGGGTGCGATAAGATTATATTACCATGGCTACTGTATTAATTAGGGCTGTGCCGGGTATCCGGGTATCCGGATACCCGGATACCCGACCGAAACTGTCATTACCCGGTTCCGTTTTTCGGTTTCGAGTACCCGTAAACGACTTTTTAAAATTGGGACTTACCATTTCAGCGGTGTGAACAGAAATCTTTGACTATTGAACAATGTAATGTTTACACTTTTAGGAGCAATTTTATTCAAGATAACGCCTTTGTAGTATTTTATGGACATTTTCCATACACTTTTGTCCAACTGATACATTGTATCCAATCATTAAGACTCAAATAGCCTGGCTGCGGCATGCTACAAACAAGTATCAAACTAGCTGCTCAGGATGGAATGTTTGCTTATTGTTCACAGTAATTGGATTAGTGGGACATTGCTGCTTTATGTCCGCACTGGAGTGCGCACTGTGATGTGTTTATAGAAGGGATTTTATTATAGGGGACGTCCACATTAATTGTTGTCCTAATAAAAAAGTAGTGTTGAAATTGGTTTTGTTGTGTAATTATTTTGATGTGCCACCGACCATCCCTCAGCATATCACCAACATTTACATTTATTTACCCACCGATACCGAGCTCTATTGTGTATTACATTTGCCGACAAGTTGACAATTTGTTTCAAAAGAAAGACATAAAAAGGGAGGTGTTAAGTCGGTCATTGTCTTTGAAACCAACAGTAGGATCCATAATCAGTCGGATTTGAAAGGTATTATTGGTTGCGGGTTTGATCCTTTCAATTGGGCAGCATATTTTTTACAAACACCTAATCTCATATCAGTTGAAAAGACGACCGCGTTTACACTTGATCCGGCAAGGAGGATCAAAGGAGGATCTGATCCTCCAATGAGGATCAAAGGAGGATCAATGGCTAGTGTAAACGCAAGAGCGATCAGGATCAGATCCTCCAATTTGATCCTCCTTCATTGCGAGATCAAAGGAGGATCAGATCCGGCAATGAGGATCAAAACACAAGTGTAAACGCAAACTGGGATCAGATCCTGCAATTCGACCTGCCGACATCCGGTCGTAAAACTCCCCCTCAAAAAAACCCCGCGAAACCTTGTAAACAACGACGGTGCACTGGTACTCGCCTGCATTGACGTTGGTAACCAATAACACGGCGATTGTGCACAAAAGGCTTTTGCATCACCCACGCCGTCTCACACGCATTTTCGACCTTCCTTCGTCCATCGACTCGCCATTTATTCAACGTAATCATCTTTAGAAATCAATTATTTGAGCAATCGAACCAGTTTTTTGCAAAATATATTCTTATTCTTTAAACATTTAAGTTCTAAAGTATAGTTTCTTAAGTTTTGTGAGTCGTTTCCTGCGGGTGTTATCTGACTTATCTGAACAGCATATAGCGTAACACGACGTGAATACAACATGGCCGCCGACATGACAATGCATCGGATCCAAGACAACATCACGCGCGTAATTAATGACCATGTACAGCTGACCTTTCACACCAGCTGAACGAAACTTCCGTTGAACAGAGCGGATCAATCCGAGATCAGACTCAAGTGTAAACGCGACACGCGAAGGCTTGATCGCCCTATCAGGATCAGATCCTCCTTTGATCCTCCTAGCCGGATCAAGTGTAAACGCGGTCGACGTTTATGAGGGACGAAATGCGGTTGCTTATGATGAGCTGCGAATTATGGAACGTCAAACATTGATGGGGGGGGGGGGGGGCAAATTGGCTGAATACTAATTAAAAAGTAGACAAAGCTTACACAGATACGTTTTGTTAAGTTATTTTTTGATGAGTGCGCATCCTAAATTTAAGACTCATTTCTTGACTGACCGATCAACACGATGCCACGTTCAACAGGGATTAGTCAAGTTTGGTCCCATTTTGAGAAAAAGGGGCCCAAATTGGTAAAATTCATTCTTTCAAGAAACAAGGTTTATTGACAGGTTTATTGACATTTAAATAAAGTTCATTGTGATAGAAACATATTAATATTCAAGTTCTGATTTTAGATTCGTTAATTTTTTGCAGTTTGTTAGTTTCATAATATTAAATATTATTTTAGTACGCAAAATCATGTCCTTATCCAAAGCCAAAATGGCGTACGGGATATCCTTATTTAGAAGGCAGGGGCGCGGCTAGGCGCGCGCAAGCACATGAATCGTTTTCCCACAACGTGTTAGTTCCGCCCACATCGACTTTGACCAATGACATTATTCAACACGTGTTTTTTGACATGAACATTAAAGTCAACTTGCTATACGCATGCGCTCTGATCCAAAGCCAACATGGCGTACGGGATATCATTATTTAGAAGGCAGGGGCGCGGCAAGGCGCAAGCACATGAATCGTTTCCCACAACGGGTTAGTTCCGCCCACATCGCCTTTGATCGACCAATGACATTATTCAACACGTGTTTTGTGACACATGAACATTAAAGTCAACTTGCTATACGCATGCGCTCTGATCACGCACGCACCAGTGATTATTGTCTTCTGATATGATGATGGCAGTCACTCCCTGACATAGTCACGTGTGAGGCCGCTATAGCTGCGTGATGCACCGGCCATGCGTGCGTGCGTGTGATCTTTTGTAAATTGGGTTATTAAAGACACTTTTGTAGCAATTTTTAAGGTTTTATTTCAGAAATAACTTTCTGTAAATACAATATTTTGTCACCAAGATGTTATACTTTAATAAAGATCGAATTAAATATAGTATCCTCTGTATTATAAAGGTAAATTTTGTTAACGTTTACATGTATTTGTACACCAAATTAAAGGAGGCATGTTTTCAACAAGAATGAAAACGGGTATCCGGGTATCCGAACTTTCCTGATTTCGGGTATCCGGTTCCAAAAATATCCGAAAACGCACAGCCTTAGTATTAATATCCTTTGTAAGCAGCCACTGACTCGTTATTTATGCAACAACAGTTTAATGATGTTATCACTATAGGACACTGATTCCATGCCATGTTGAATGTCTGCTCTGATCGTGACGATGTCCCTTTAAGGGAAGATGCAACATAAGATTCACGAACTATTACCTTACAGTTTGCTTAGTGTTCATCAGTACAAGCATATATCGAGGTACAAGTATCATTCATCATGAGAAATTATTCTGCCTAAAAATTGCTTTTATCTTACAGAAAAAGGGGAATTGTTAATTATGTTGAATTTTTGAAAATTACCTAAAAGCATAAGGGAGGCCATCTTTCCCCAACCTCCATTTATCTCCGTTTTTGGTCAGTTCCTGCTGGGTTTACACTCTCTGAACACTAGAGTCCAGGGCCGGTATTTATCAAGCAACTTAAGTTAGGTATGCCTAAGCAGTAAGTACCATACTTAGTTAAGTACCATACTGATGTTGGAATTCACAACTTGACTTAAGTACCTACATAGCTAAGTAGAATACACCAATTTAGGTATGGTGCCTAGATCTGTCGAAAGGTCGTTTCCAAGGAATTATGTAACATTTCACATTGTTTTTATGTAGATTTATGCGGTTTGGCGATGGGTCAGCTCGTGCGTCCGAATGACCATGATGACAAGTAGATGTCTAACTGCCAATTCCAGCTCACTACGTTTTTTAAAAACATTTGAAACAAAACTTTAGAGAGATTGCTGACTGATTACGATATGGGTTAGTTAAAAAAAGTTTGGATGAGGTCAGAAAAAGATATAATATATATTTGAAAAAATGCGTTGATGTACCCCGGTATAATACGGGGTGATTTGAAATTTGTTAAAATATTACATTGTAAAAAAAAAATCAAAATATTTGACTATTTTCGCTTCAAATTTTTTGAATTTTTTTTTACAATCTAATATTTTAACAAATTTCAATTCACCCCGTATTATACATCAACGCATTTTTTCAAATATATATTATATCTTTTTCTGACCTCATCCAAACTTTTTTTAACTAACCCATATCGTAATCAGTCAGCAATCTCTCTAAAGTTTTGTTTCAAATGTTTAAAAAAAAAACGTAGTGAGCTGGAATTGGCAGTTAGACACTACTTGACACATTGTGTAAGATTAATGACTGATAATAATAAATTCATCCTGGGTAATGCGTTGGTCGTAGGCCTATACCTTCTTGCACTGGAAACAACTGTGCATGGGCCGGTATCCACTAGTGTAGAGCTGTCATGGAAAAGCCAAAAAGGAAACCAGACTTGGATAAAATTCAATGTCATTGTAGGGAATTCGAGTCAACTCGTACCCCAACCAACTCGTACCCAATCAACTCGTACTCCAACCAACCCGTACCCCAACCAACTCGTACTTCAACCAACTCGTACCCCAACCAACTCGTACCCCAACCAACTCGTACTCCAACCAACTCGTACTCGTATAAGAAAATGGAATCTTGGTGTTGAATTGGTGTGTTGTTTTTTCCCGTAACTTTTGTAAACCTTAAAAAATATTATTAGAATAAATTAAGTAAGTTGAGTTTCCCAGGCTTTAAAATTGTATGAAAATTTTTAACCGTAAATTTTTGTCCCCATTTCCCCTCCCTCAGAATATATTT
Source organism: Zoroaster sp. YZ-2022 (assembly GCA_029582265.1). Classification (NCBI taxonomy): domain Eukaryota; kingdom Metazoa; phylum Echinodermata; class Asteroidea; order Forcipulatida; family Zoroasteridae; genus Zoroaster; species Zoroaster sp. YZ-2022. Next base: position 25,128,207 of record CM055836.1, read on the forward strand.
AATAATGCAATTTTACATGTAACAAAAGATCTCGGCGGGTTGCCGATGATAATGCTTTTTTATTATTATTTTTGTCCCCATTCCCCCTCCCTCAGAATATATTTAATAACCCAATTTTGGGCGTATTATGAGGGCGAGTCAAATATCCCTGAATGAGCAGCTAATGCAGTCATGAGCACGAGTTGCAGTCATGAGTACGAGTTGACCAAAATGAGCACGAGTTGGTTGGAGTACGAGTTGGTTGGAGTACGAGTTTGTCGGAGTACGAGTTGGTTGAAGTACGAGTTGGTACGAGTACGAGTTGACCAAAATGAGCACGAGTTGGTTGGAGTACGAGTTGGTTGGAGTACGAGTTGACCTGTTTCCATTGTAGGTATCCAATGAATGCATCCTGTCCCAAAATACACGTTCCCGCCTCAATGCGCGCCGTTGATTTATGTCCATTTGCGCCAACAGCATTAACACAGCCATCTCCAAGTAGCTCCCTTTACGAAATGATTAGAATTTATGTTCAAAAAGCCAACGCACTTGGACTTAAGACACCCCGAGAGGTGTCTCAGATTTAGGGGTGGATTTGAGTAGGATACTTTAGATAAGTAGCTTGGAGAATTCCACTTAAGTATAGTACTTTACTTAAGTACCTACTTTAGGCACCGTACTTTGACTTAAGTTGCTTGATAAATACTGGCCCAGCTGTCCAGAGATAGCTACTGTTACGGTGTTATAGGATTAGTTAAGTTGTGGTTGCTGTTTCTTTGTGTATCCACCAGTCCTACATGGATTATGGGGGATTAACTTCAGAGTTATTCTGAACCCAGAGGGAACGGGCCAAAAATTGGAGGCTTAACTTTTGGAGGTTGAGGAAAGATGTCATCCATAAAAGACCTGAAACAGTTTTTCGTCGTATTCTCCAAAAAATAAATAAATAAATAAATAAATAAAATAAAACGTGAGCTCTTATTGTGATAAAACTTTCACAGGTTAGTTTTATTAATTTGTTATTCAAAACTATAGGGTTGGAATGAATGTATGTTTCCAAATGTTGTACCGTCCCTTAAAAACAGAGGTATTATTATTATTTTTCATTTCAGCTTTGGGGAAATTACACACAGAGCATAGTACGTGAGCTTTTTGCCAAGAGGAATTACGTCTATTTTTAAATGAAAAAAGTGCTCCATTTTTAAGTCTGTCAGCTTTTTAGTGGGGTTAATTGAACTTGATCGTTATCATGTCGAGCTCATGCATGGGGTGTAGTCTCGCATTGCAGATGCACAATTTGTATCATCGCAAGTGACCGAATTAAGCTTCCAGTTTAGGCAGTTGAAAATGTAACTTACCAAGGATAAGGAATGGTGAGGCACCCACAATATTAGCATAAGGTATACCGATGTAGCTCATCAAACCAAACGAAGATATCAAAGCCAGACAGGCTGATATGACACCACAAACAGCCAGCCATGGCTTGCTTCTTACCCAGTCAAACATCATACAGGAACAGATGGTGAAGGTGATGAACATAGCGAAAGTGATTGATAAGTCTCCAATGACATTAGAACTAGCTTCATTCAATTCATCATCAAGTGTAGTAGACACCAGACGAGTTACACGAATCTCATCAGTTGCATTGAAACCTGCGACCACTTGGTTAAACTTATGCTCCCACATCGCACTCCGTTGGTCATCCACGCTGTCCTCATATTGTAAGATGTATGTCAGTAGCACGGCTTCTGCTGAAAGTACCTCATCTGATGAATTTGACTTGAATTTAACTCCACCCAATTCTCCACCTAGAAAGAATACGGTCGGGTCTATTTTCTTGGTCGACTTATACAAAGGAAAAGTTAAAAAAGTCGTCGGAACCATAGACGAGTTGTAGGCATACACAGCCAAAATGTCATTCTCGATACAAATCCCGTTCACTTTGACGCAGAGATCAGTAAATGTGTACTCTTGGCCACTGTGTAGAACTTTGATGTTCGTGATAGCCTCGTGTAGATCTAAAATGTCCTGCATAACAGTTTGTGTCAAGATATTGGCGCCATCGTTTCTTGTTATTATTGTTTTCCCGGACCTTGTCAGTCGTGATACCAAAATGTCGTTCTCTCCATTCTCAGCAAACAAATTTTCCACTGTACTCCGATCTGTTTTCGCTTGTCCGTTTTCCGGTGTGTACAAGTTCTCGACGTTTTGTTCCTCGCTGATGAAAATTATGCCAACGCCAAGTGCCCCGGTTAATACTAATGGAAAGAGCAGAAATGGATACGGGTGCCTGGTAATAAAACCACCATAGCTGTAGAAAAACAGCCTAATTGCTTCTTCAATGCAATCCAATGCCATTTTTCTTATATTTCAAGTAGGCTTGTCAGTATTTTGTTTCTTAAGGTTTTTAATCAGATTTTATTTTGTTGTTTCAAATCATGGTTCGAGCCCGAAGGAACTGCAAATTTCTGTACCTAATTTCTGGGCCTAAACATTATCAGACTGTGATTATTTCCCGTTCACGAGTAGACCAAGTTATAATTTCAATTCAATGAGCTAACTGTCACGTGATCTAAATCCAGCATCCTTGTTGGTCTTATTAATAGGTAAATTCCCTTTCCAGTTGATGGCCGGCATCTCAACCAATCAGAATGCCAGATCAGTGTCAGGTGACAGCTATCTCAGTGAAATAATTATAGCTAGCCTACTGTTTGAACAAAATAACAATAACAATAATAATAATAAGGAAGCACCGTTTCATACTCAATAACTCTAAACGCCTAATGTCATTTTCATGAATAGTCAGTTAACTCTACGTTGGTTTCACCCATGGTTCACAAAGGTCCCGTGTACATATTTTATAGGTTGGCTTCAACCAGTGAAATACGTGATGACACGCTGTTTTTGGAACCCAATCAAATGTCCCAGACACAAAGTATGGGTGGCTAAGAGAGGCCTCACAAATTGGGCAAACGTTCATACCCCTTACGTGAAAAAGTCGTTTAACCCTTTCAATACCGAGCTATATTTGATCAGTCATGCCTTGGTTGCTACCGGTTTTTGCATAGCATGTTCAGTTCTTTACCAGAGACTTTTTAACAATTTTCAGTGTATAGCGCCCTCACTCAACAACATCATGAAAGGCCACTCTTGCAATGACAGCAAATAACTCCACAAGTTATGACAAGAAAAATATTGACCAATAAAACAAATGCTTGTTTTGTTTATGGGTGGTTCATAAACCCCAACGTAATAGGTGATATATTTTAGGTTCAGGTGAAAGGAATGTTGCGGTAATTGCACAAAATTGATTTTACTGTAGCAGTAGTCAAGTTTAAATGAAGGTTGCTCACATACCCACCCCCACCCATTTCAAGATTGCTTACCACCAACCTACCCCCCCCCCCTTTTGGTAAAACTAAATCATCATAAAAGCCACTCGCAAGGCACAGTTACTCTATTCTTTATTTCATATTTTGTCGCCATCTTTATTATACTCAGAGATAATCTAATTTAGTTTTTTCATTTTTATATGTCCACTTTTTTTAATTTTCTATGACATCACCAATTCTTTTATGATGTCATACATGTACCTCATTTAAATAATTGGGCGTCTTTACACGTCTCCCGATTCTTTTCTCAGTTTTATACATTTGTCCCCCATACGGCATTTAATATACTACTGGAGGGCACTGTATGATTTGGGTGTAATGAGCTTTGGCGGTTATTTACTTTTTGGCAATGCTCAGCAAAACCATCATCGGAAATTCTATGCATAGTCCCACTTTTCTTGAAAATGACAGCACACCAGGTGCTTGCAATTTGTATGACCTTCCTGTGTTATCTAATCATACACTGATATGGTTAGATGGGGGGTAGGTCAACTCTGTCCAAGGTAAACTCTGTCCAGATGGTACAACGCAAGCCAATTAAAGTAAATATAGGCTGTATTCTGGTCGAAGAGGGTGCTGTAACGTTTTTGGGCACGAACACTAACCGAGTTGGACCGGAGTTGACCTGGGACAGAGTTGACTCGAAACCCAGATGGCACTGAAATGTTAAAATGCTCTTTGATAGATCAAAAAAGATGATGCAACTTGCTAGAGGATGCCAATTGCTCTACGGTAGAGCAAGTGACATCCTCATCATTCATTCACTTTGATATGGTGCAAGAAGTTCAGAAGTTAGGCCGACTCTGCATTTATACTGCACACTTTTGGGACAAACTTTGTGATTTTATTCATGTCTTTTTCTTGCATAGTAAAATCAGATTAATTCAAATATGCTATTATGAATTTCGTTAGAAAGGCAATTGGTAAAACCCAGATTCCCCGGATCTAATGTCAACGCAAGTCGGACCTTACTAGATCCATCCTACATAAAAAGAAGCCCATTTCACCTGCAATATTTGGCAAATTAAGTTAATTAGGCCTACATTCAAACGTAAGGTAATTCTTGAAATTACTTGAACAGTTAATATTCTTTGAAATGCCATTCCATCCATCATTCCTTTGAAAGAAAAACATTTTCTTCTGAGGATCCAGGAAAGTCTGACTAGGTGTGGAGGATCCGACTTTCAGTTTCACAAACACCCCTTTAGAAAAAAACATAAAAGTAGGCCTAGGGCCTACATTCAGAAGTATGCAAAACATGTTTGGCTCTTTCTAATCAGTAACGTTAATAATTGGAACAGTTATGTGAAAGTTTTTCAGCCAGGCCTACGTCTTGTTAAGGCCTACCTGAAGTTCTGCTTATTTGATGACCTTGGTGGGTGTGTGACAAACTCTTTCTTCACTTTCTTCTGATGTGGATGAGGAGGACTGGTCATCGGATATTTCTGAACCACTATCCGCGAATATTTCGTCAATAATTTCAGCGTCATCCATGGCTAGCGGTCGACCGTCAGCTGTAAAACAGCTAAGTGAGCGTCGGCGGTCACGGAAAAAAGCTACAGCTTTATATAGAGACGCTAAAATCATTCATACTGACGCGCGCATTGTCCTGCGATTGATTAATCATGCCAACGTCAAGTGAGGGCGCTATTTACATTTCAGTTACAGGTTTCAGGCGTTGTGCCGGAGAGGAGCCTTGGGAACAAAAGAGTAGTGAATTCCCGTGACATAGCGTCCCTTTGGTAAAGAACATACATTCCACATTGAGCACAGGTGGCACGTTTGGGGTTGAAAGGGTTAAAACACAGTGCGGTAGAATTCCAGTCGATCCAGCAATTTTGGCTGCAATTAGACATCGTTAACCGTTTCATAGCAACAACAACAAAATGCTGACGCGCATGACGGGTCTGAGGCGACGTGCGTGGAGACCGTGGAAACCGGATACTTTTTTTTGCCAATGAAAGAAGTCACATGGTCCTTCCATGAAACTCCCAAATAAGCTCCTAATAGGAGGCTTAAGTGGTGTTAATTGATTTGGTTAGGACCCCATTATGATTTGTTTTCTTGCTAAAAAAATACAATACTTTGTATCAGAATTTCCAAGGAAGATTTGAACTAAAAGTCCATGCACAAATATTGACTTTGAAAGGTTTTCATATACCTGCACTGTACACAAATAATGAAAAGAGCTGAATCAAACAAATTACATAGGCCTAAGTTGAAATGAAATGAAATGACAAAATGATCTTAAAATATATAGGGTCCATGTTAAGTTAAAATGAGTTTGTGCCATCTCATTAAAGAATGTGTCCTTTATCATAAAAAGTGAAGTTTGTTTGCAGAAATTTGTTTTGTAGAAAAAGTGCAGGTATGAAAGTAAAATAATTTTTTCTGAACGAAAGAAAAGTGACAGTCTTAATTTACCCAAAGTTACAGTGTAAGAAATGTTTTGTGGCTTAAATCGATCCAATTTGGGCCCCAGGTGAAATAATCTCTTGCACTTGTATCAAATTTACCTTCGGTATAATGGTGCATAAGGTAATGTTTGTTTCTTGTCTTGGAAGCTCAAATAATATGCCTTCCCGCCCACTGGTCAGTGGTCACTGGCCAGATGAAGCAGTAAAGCGTTATGGTCAAGGCGTCATGTGAGCATTGTGCGTACACTTTATGCACGTATATTATGGTACTAAGCGTGCGTATACTTCTGCCAGCCAATGATCACTGGAGATATTCCGCGTGTACGCACATCAACTGCAAAATACGCCAAACGCGATGCACTATCGCTGCCCTTTCGCCCACAGTGATGTTGTTAACATGTGCTGTCAACAGCTCATGGTGCGAATACAGGCATTGGGTTGGGGTAGGGGTGGGATAGGGGGGTGGAATGAGGGTGGGTGTCGTCTTCAAGGAAGGAGTATATGTGAACAGTGTGTCACATCCTTTTCTCAATGACAAGTAAACTCGGTCACCATGGAGGAGTCTGTGCCTCTCCTCCACTCACTTCTTGAGTTTCTGTCAAGACTTATAATTTTTCTTTGTTGTTTTTTGACAGGAATACAGCATCTGGATTGACATCCTTGTCAATGGTAAATGGGAACCGTTCTCTGCTAAGGATGTACAGCTGGAGTTTGTACGTATTGATCCATTCGTCCGAACCAAATTAACCGGCAAAGGTGAGATCTATTCCTCTACTTTGTGGAGCGCTGTGTTTTAAAAAGGGAATATAAGTTTGTTGCGATTTAGCACAAAGATCAATGAGTGATAAAGCACCGAGCTGAAGGCAAGGTCCTTTATCAATTCACAATGAGTGATAAAGCACCGAGCTGAAGGCAAGGTCCTTTATCAATTCACAATGAGTGATAAAGCACCGAGCTGAAGGCAAGGTCCTTTATCAATTCACAATGAGTGATAAAGCACCGAGCTGAAGGCAAGGTCCTTTATCAATTCAAAGAACAAGCGTCAAACTTATATTCCCATTCATAAATGCCCATCTTGATTCTTTTTTTTCAAATTTCAATATCCAGTGCCATTTGTATTTTTAAAAAAAGACACTGAACAATTTCACATTTATCACAAAAATTTGCTGTTCAAAATAAGCATTACATACCCACAAAAGGAAATTCTGCCTAATTATGTTGCCCTGCAAATCTTTTGGAACGAAATCATTACCTAACAGTGATATTTTTCTTTCTCCTTGTTTGTAGGTGGCAAGTTCTTGACTCGTTTCAAGCTACCTGATGTGTATGGTGTGTTTCAGTTCAAAGTAGACTACAATCGCATTGGATATACACACTTGTACAGCACAACTCAGGTAAAGTATCTGTAACAGGTACGAGCGCGGTTAGCTAACTCGACACCAGGACATAATTAATTTTATACAAGGTGACGCTTTGACTTGTATTAAAATGGATAATTTGTTTATTCTTTTCCCGCTACTATTGAAGGGATACGATTAACGCTGTATATAATATAAGTGGGATAGGTGTTTTTGGTAAACTACCCCAAATAAAATAATAGTACAATGAAATATTAAATACAATGAAAATATAACAATGAAAATACAACAATGAAAATACAACAATGAGAATATAATAAAAATAAAATAAATGAAATGGCCTATCTGGTGTCGAAACTCATACGGCGGAACGGGAATTGGTGATGGTAGCTGGAAGACCGAACGTTGGATGACGACGAAACAGTTCTTGTGGGAAGGAGAGGGCTTGCAGGACTTTGGTTGCAGAGGAGGTTGAAGATGGAGACTTGAAGCGAAAACAGCTCCTTATCCTTGATCAGGGGATAGGAGACTGTTTTCGTGAATTATCAATTGATGAACGATGATCTGTCCTGCAGGCTCTTTGTAGATTTGCTCGGCCTAGAGCAGGACAGGGATATGTAAGTAGTGATGATGTAGGTCGGGCGCAATCCAAATGAAGTTGTCCGACAGAGGTAAAATGAAAACGGTGAAGAAAATACACTCTGTCGGTGTCCAGTGGCCAAGTCATATAAAATATTAACTTAATAAAATAAGAACTAAAACGATACAATAAAATATACTACAGCTTAGGCTCAATCTTGAAACAAACAAGTCAATAAAAGTAACCTTGCTATGAAATGTGTGGTCCTATAGTCACTCCACACTAGTCAATGAAGTGGTTACAAGGACATTTCAGCAAGACCAGTGCCCAAGGCAAAATGACCAGTCATGAGTTATAATCAAATTAGTGTTGCAAAGCACTATACCAAAAACAAGTCATGAAACTATTAAAACATGAAAATGGCTTTTACTTTTAAGCCACTAGTTTAACTTGCCAGTGAATTAAAGAATCAAAGTGAATATCAAAAGATTATAAAGAAAACAATAATGTAAAATCAAAGAAATGTCAATCATAGCACTAACTAAATATCATCTTGAATAAATGCAGAAATCAATTAAATCAATTAAATCAATTAAATCAAAGAAACTTATAATGCAAGAACCAGTCCTGCCCTTTATAATACTCAGAAGGAATCAAAAAGTCAGATTGAATAAAGCTCTTTCTAAATCTTGGAACATTGAAACAAATAAATCACTCAACCTAGCAAGGCCAGTTGAGGGTGGAAGATGGGACCAAATTGCCAGGGATATTTAACTGTACTTAAATAACATATGGTTCTGGACAAAGCAAGGACAAGTGGCTGTGTATACAATAACCCAAAAACTGATGTACAAGCTTATTGTTCAATGCTTTGACTCCAAAGTGATTATGTGACCAGAGAAACACAGTAAAGGCATGGTGATAAAATAATAAAATATACATGTACACTGAAAACATGTGAAAGGGTTTCAGAACATAATGTAAAAGATGAATGTACCTATTCTCATGGTATTGGGTATAATATAGACATTAAATTAAATCTATTCAAGAAAAATCCAGTTCCAGTGTAGAAGATAATAAGACAAAATGCAATCTGCATTTTGCAAGCAATCAAAAGTAAAAAGAGCATGGAAAACTTAAGTCACAATTATTATATCAAACAGAGCTTTAAATAAAAACTATTGTTGTTGAACTTAATTAATATTAAACCCTAAAAGAAACTAGCATCACAACACAGAAAACGTACAGTGATTGTTTAAAGTCAATGAAAAACGACATCCGGTCTAAACTTTAGATAAATAATGGAATCTTAAGCCTAGGAATACAAGTATGAAATAAAGTAAAATCAAACTCACCTAGAGTGACAGGATAATATATATGTAAGTAGTGATGATGTAGGTCGGGCGCAATCCAAATGAAGTTGTCCGACAGAGGTAAAATGAAAACGGTGAAGAAAATACACTCTCCTCTGTCGGTGTCCAGTGGCCAAGTGCCAGAAAACTTGCTTTGGTCACTGACCTCTGGCCAGCTCTTCCTCAATGCCCTATGATTGGTTTGCAAAGTCTGCAATCACCCACTTACCACTCACCAGTCCAGCACCCATCCCTAGACTCGCCCTAGTCCTAGTTGGACATAGGTAAACTAGGAAAAAAATGGGGGCCTGCAATTTCATCCCATTACATATCCTTCAGCAATTATTAATCCTAACCCCCTTCAATAACTAGCTAGACACCCTGCTCAATGCAACAACATCCATCAGTTGTTCAAGTGTGTAGCTGCCCTAACCCACTTCAGTAACTGGCTAGACACCCTGCTCAATGCAACAACATCCATCAGTTGTTCAAGTGTGTAGCTGCCCTAACCCACTTCAGTAACTGGCTAGACACCCTGCTCAATGCAACAACATCCATCAGTTGTTCAAGTGTAGCTGCCCTAACCCACTTCAGTAACTTGGTAGTCGCCCTGGTCAATGCAACAACATCCATCAGTTGTCAGCGTGTAGCTGCTAACCCCCCACTTCAATAACTGTATCATAAGTTGTGCCAGAGATAAATCTCAGAGATACCAATGTTCAGAGAGACATATATATGTAAATATGAAAATATCAATGCCCCAAACTTTTACAAATTAATAACAAACAATCAAGGGCGATTGGTCAATTTGTTCAAGCGAGATGTTTTGCAGAAATGGAGTGTCGTGGCCGAGCGGTCTAGCTTACCGGACTCAAGTTCTGCAGTTAGCAGCAGAATGTGGGTTCGAATCCCGACCATGACACTTGTGTCCTTGAGCAAGACACTTAACCATAATTGCTTCTCTCCACCCAGGGATTAAATGGGTACCTGTGAGGGCAGAGTTGGTTGATTAGCCCTATATGTGCTGTAATGGCAGCAATTGAGCTGTATACTCCCAGGGAGCTGAGATGGTTTCAGGAATGATTTATGAGCCTTATGAGCAGGGGTAATGATATAATGCGCCTTGAGCACCACTTAGTTGGTGGATACGTGCGCTATATAAGTCCACACATTATTATTATTACATTATTATTATTAGAAAGCAAGATTGATAGTTTCAATCAATCGGATGCTTAGACTTCTTAGGTGTGAGATATAAGTTGTCCATGTCTAAGACGCACTGTTTACATTTTTGGTAATGACTCTCCCCCAAAAATATTAATTCCAACCACCCTAAATTTTCCTTGATTAATTGTTTTGTTGTAATCCCTTAAAGGGGCAGTATCGTCACGATCAACAGGGCAAGAAATCGGAATACTAGTTTTAGATTAAAGGGCAGTATCGTCACGATCAACAGGGCATGAAATCGGAATACTAGTTTTAGATTAACACAGTGACTACCGTAATACCCCACATGATAAGGTCATATTAATGTTACTGCTGCATAAATGAACCAGTAATTTTCAGTCACTGTGTTAATCTTAAACTAGGATATCGATTCCATGCCATGTCGAAAGTCTGCTCTGATCGTAACGATACTGCCCCTTAAAATTTCCATCTTGATTTTCAAATGACAAACCCACTGTGGTTGTTTCTACCCATCCAGGTGTCAGTCCGTCCATGGGAGCACACTCAGTTTGAACGTTTCATCCCATTTGCTTTCCCATACTATGCAAGTAGTTTCTCAATGATGTTTGGTCTCTTCATCTTTAGCCTCGTCTTTCTGCATCACAGAGATGACGTCAAGAGCAAGAAGGAGTAAAGCTCTCTCTCATTATTTCTCCCAATTTTTGTCAACAATTATTTTTCAAGGGCCATTTCAGTCATGATTTTTATTGTCATGGTGTGACAGAAACGCATCACAATTGTCTTTTCTTATGCAGCAGCCACAGGTGTCGAAATTAATACTAGTCCGCTAGTCCGGAGGCTAGTGGTTTTAGCAGCAGAACTACTAGCTTCTGGGGTTTGGGTAGTCAGATGGAAAAAAATGAAATAAAAATACACAAAAACATTCAGTATGATCTGAGCATCATCTCAGCAAGGACATGTTGCTCACCAGCTCACAGTTCATTTCTTTTTCTTGTATTTATATTCACCTTTTTTTCAGGACTACTAAAAATGAGGACGACTAGTACAATTTTTGACATAAGTCAGGGGCTAACATAAAATTGATGTTAATTTTGACCCCTGGACCATCTTGGATTTCTTACACACAAGTGTATGAGAATCAGAATGAGGCTTGTGTCCAAAATAGTCTGGTACCTTTCAGTTTCTTTATATGTGGTTTGTAATCTTGTGAATTCTAACTCTGATTGGCTGTAGTGTAATCCAATTGAATTGGATGTACATGTAGTACCTTTTATGTAAATTTTGGGAAGTTTGGTTTTGATTTTTGTATGATTCCACATCAGCATACCCACTTTGGAATAGACCTTTATAATGGACAGGCATGCAACTTTGCAGCTGATCAGCTGATTTCCTCTTTTTTTCGTTAATAATAGTGCTATAGAAAACTGAAAAACACTGTACAAAGTTTTGTGTGTTCAGCCATTTCCTCTTTTTTGCAATTACAAATTTGCATGGGAGGATATGTCAAGGTTTTATAACTAAAGCTGTGCGTTTTCGGTTATTTCTGGAACCAGATACCCGAAATTGGAAATCTTCGGATACCCGGGTACCCGGTTACCCATAAACAATTTTGTAAAAACACATTTATATACTCCCAAATGTATAAAATAACCAATAGTCATGATAAATGTGGACTTACTGAAATAATTTCCTGCCTCTGTATTAAAAACGACTAGTAGCATCCCCATTCCCCACACACATTTTGTTAACAAAAAATTTGTTAACAAAATGTTCAAAGTTTTAAAAAGTCGTTTACGGATAATTGGAACCGAAAAATGGAATCGGGTAATGACAGTTTCGGTCGGGTACCTGGATACCCGGCACAGTTTATTTATAACACACAAATTTATGGGAATCAGAATGGTGATGTTCTAGAATAGACTGGTCGTGTATTGCTGCATTCCATGTTATGTTTCCTGTGTTCATGACTTACATTCTTTCATATCATGATCTTGACTAATTATTGTACCTTCGAAGTTAACAACTCTGGGAAATACAAGCTGATTGGAAACATTTTAGACATTTGGTCACTTTAAAGCACATTCATATAATCTCCTCAGTTGTTAATGTTAACCTGATCTAGTCAACAGAGGGCCTTAATTCATAGTAGTGTTAAGGCCCTGAGATGGCCAGTTTGTGTTTAAGACACTTTAGGATTTCCACAATGATAATTTCTTTATGATACAAACTCATGTCCACAACTCTGAAAAATCAAGATATGGTTAGAAAACCATTGATAATAGGCTTTGTATGGGCACAAGAGGGCTGTGTTGTCACATTTTGTCAAGCTGTACTGTACAATGTTATTCTAGAGATCGAGAACTTTTACCTTTTTACTTTAGTAAAATAGTACTACAATATACAAAACTACAAATTTAAACAAATGCTACATTTTCATACTTTTAGTGGCACAGTAAATTGTACAGTTAAGCTGTGCCTTAAAATACATGAAGTAGGGCTCTTTCTTATCTGTGTGTGAGTAACGAGTGTTTTGAAATTTGAGTTTTTCGCTATCTTAACAAATATATTCTTTCATCGGAACATTGATATCTCACTTGCAGAAGAGAAAACAAATTTCACAGTTCTTAAAATAATATTAAAAATCATGGCTTTACAGTAAATATGTACTGTTAAACCAAGCTAAACTATTTTGTCAAATATTTGTTTTCTTTCTAAAACAAAATTATAAATTTTCAAATGAAAACATTTCCAAACATGGAAATTGCCAGTAAACATACATTTTGAAAGCACAAACTATTTTGTACATTTCCTTGTGTTGATATTGTGTTGTAATTCTTCAAGAATTAAAAGAACCCCTTGACCTAATATAAATGATCCCACTTAGTCTGTTATTAGTAACCACAGCGTGGCTAATTATTATGGAGCATCCTAGCCCCAGAAGGCTGTGCGTACTGGCAGGCGCGTATCCGGATATTTGTCAACGGAGGGCCAGGGCGGTGGAATTTATTTAGCAAAAAAGTATTAGGGCTGTGCGTTTTGGGTTATTTTTGTAACCGGATACCTGAAATTTGAAATCTTCGGATACCCGGGTACCCGAAACAATTTTGTAAAAACACATTTATATAAAATACGAACACAAGTTTCAAAGGTTGTTGGCAAATGTTACTTCTAAAGCCTTCATCCCAATTTTCTTAATTTTGTTAGTCCAAAATCAGAGACTTCCATTATTTTGTGTGGCTAAAGATCTTCAGTTGGAATTTTAAAAAGTCGTTTACGGGTAATTTGAATCGAAAAATGGAACCGGGTAATGACATTTTCGGTCGGGTATCTGGATACCCGACACGGCCTTAAAAAGTAGCCCCCGGAATTTCCCCCAGAAAATATCTTGATTGAGGTCACAGAACAACCCCCTCCCCCTTTTAATGGTAAAAATGGGACAAATATTTGGCTGTGCAGAGATTTGTTTCCCCATTTTATTAAATGTTTTTATAAAAAGAAAAAGAACCGACCCCTGGCTACGCGCCTGCGTACTTGCACCGTTCTGTGCTTAGATGGCTAAATTACAACATTGACGCAAAACCACAGAATAGGTATAGCTGACAAAGTAGTCGACCGTTTTGCAGTCTGAATTGTGGTGAGTGATTAAGAAAGAGAAGATACTTGTCTCAAGCTGCTTACTGATGGCATAGCCTTCGCTCTCGGAATGTAAATTTTTTCAGACAGCACACATTCTTACCAATTCTCGCATTGTCCATATAAATCACCGTGTACTACAGTAGTGAGACCTTGGCTCCCACTGTGGCTAATGGTAAACACAGATGTAGCCCAATGTTGTTCGGGGTGTTTGGATGATTCAGGGGAGTCGCTATAGGAATGCAGATCTATACGTTTTTTGACTGGAATCGTGAGCATAAGGCATATGGGGATGAAGAGAAGTCCATGCAACGTACCGATGAAGATCACAAGGAACATGGTCTTGAAGAAAGTTCTGAAAATGTATGTGTCTGAAAGGTGAATTGACACGCCTAGTATTGTGGAGAGGGATCCTGTACAATGGGCATACCAAGGGTGTAAAGAGCATGGATGGCACTCTTGCGACGGGAGTCTTTGTTTGCTGAGATGTAGGCATAGCTGACGTGTGCAGAGAAGTCCACACTGAAACCTATGCAGATAATGACGTTGGCCATAGCAATGGAATCGAGGTTGATCGCCGCCAGGTCATGAATCCAACCACCCTACGACGATGGAGGCTGGTGAGAGAGTGACTGGGACAGAACAGATGAGATTGGGGATCATCAACAACGCCACAATCAACATGGCGCCGACGGCGATACCCTGTTTTGTAGCGTGTTCGGTAAGATGGCTATGAACTGATCAATGTAGATGAAGGTTGGATGGTAAACTATGGCTGGTAGCTCAGCATCATTAGCAATTTGCCTCAGGTTTGTCATCATAAATTTCTCCTTTTCTGTGGAATCTAAGTCTTTTGTTGTAACAAAAAATCTTGATGCCTCAATACTCGTGTTATCATCACTGAAAACAACATCGAGAGAGTACCTTTGGAAGGCTGGCAGAGTTAAGAAATTCTCTCGCAGAATGTCCATGAACTGGGTTTGGTTTGGTTCGTTATTATTGATTGAGTTCAGAAAATCAAGATAGTCTCGCAGCCAGGATACAGAAAGATTCTGGTTTTTATCGTAGACATATTCACTAGCCTCCAGATTAGCCAATGTTTGTTCCATGTAATCTTGTATAAGTGGATTCCACACATCTCTCCGCTCGGTAAACACTAAGGCAACTTGAGAACCGTACGCCGTAAAATATGTATGTGCATCATCCAAGTAATCAGCCCCATATGAGTTATCACGGACAAGGTTTCGAAGGCTTAGACCCATTTGAACCTGTGTGCATCCATATATGGCAGAGACCAGATAGCAAACATACAGTAACATTGTCAGTGCCACCACCCACCACCTGGTGATGAAGGGTCCATAAAATTTCTTGAAGAAAGACATCAAGGCATGGTCATTGGTCTCTCCAACATCATGTCTGTGAGAGGGTTGATGTGATGAACCACCGGCACAGAATATGTTGTACGCCTTAGATGTGGACTCCTCCTTGGATCGGACCTTGAGACACGACATACAGTGCCGGTTAGCTGCCTCACGTCGGCCAGTCAGCACCATGCAGGCACCGAAGAAAGTTATCTGATATAAGTAGTCGAAGATCACAGCCACACCCGTATACATGCAGAATATTCGCACTGATCTGAAGAAAGTAATGGCGCCAATACCGAAGGCCAATGCGTCGGTCATGGATGTAATTGTAATGGACATGGCAGCCTCGGAGAAGGTGTGGCGCATGCGTTGTTCCACTGACATTCTGACGTCATTCTTTCGCCAGACAGCCAACTGGATGAACATATCATCGACTCCAATACCTATGAAATTAAATGGACATAAAATAATCAAATTCTTTACAATACAATTCGATAATTAGGATGCTATCTTAGGCTTCCAAAACATTCTTACGAAACCAATAAAATGTGTGATTGTAAAGGTAATTTAGTGAACAGGGGAGCCCGCTTGGACATTGGCGTATGGGGATGGGGTTGCATGATGTGACCTTTTTTTTTATCGCTGTGCATGTAAATTTACCATACGTTTGTTCGTGTCCCCTTTTGTCGTGTGCCAACCTTTATTGAGACATGGGATTCCCTAGTCTTGCAAGACCTTTCTTGTGATTTTACACGTACGCGCGCCGACCGCTGTGATTCAATAAACCAACCGCCGCTGCGGGCGCCATTTATGCATGTCCACAAACCTGACTACTAGCACTCAGCCCACGAACTGTCGTTCCATTCCCGGCTTGGGGGATAGTCAAAATTGAGCGCCAGCAGCTACGGCCGGTGAGCATGGTGAGTGATTTACGACTAGTCTTGGTTCAAAATTGTGTTTGTATGATATACGATCCCACGGCGCTACACGATCGAACGTTACAATCACGAACCGCTACCACACACACGAACCGCTATCAAACACAGTTTGGGAACTTCGTATAATCTCCCCCCGAAAACGGGGTGAAACCACTACGGATATGTGTCAATTTGAAATGCTAACGCAGCCCACATTTTTGGTCCGTACGCGCATAAATAACAACGGACTGCCGTGTTCACTGATGGGTGCACCCCACTAAAATAGTGAGGAATTCATGCGCCAGGAATTCATGTCCTCAAATTTTTCTGAAAAACAAAGATTTGAGGCCCATTCATTTGATGGATTGTGTAAAAATGGCCCACTATCATAACCTGGGGGGTCCTTGGCTTCCAACTTTTTTCGGACACACGAGGCCCTGAAAAAGTGGTCTTAATTTGATTTCAAGCGTAAGGCCTTTTTCCAAAATGGCTGTATTTCAGTGTGGACGTTTTCACTACTTTAGAGGGTGGTTTTCATTGGGATGAGAATAACTCCCTGGAAACCTGGACTTTAGACAGTAAATAGAGAAGAAAATAAAAGGTTATATATCAATCAATATTTTGTCTTTTGGTTTTAAAAACTGTGGGACTTCTAAGTATTTTTTAATGATTTTTGAATATTTTGTATTTAGCACTGTTTACTATGGGAGTTTATTTAGTGGGGAGCACCCTGATCGACAACTTCACGGCAGCAGTCCGTTGTTGTTTACGCGTACTTGTGTGCGCATAAATCGTGTATCATAAACACACATACACAGTTTTGAACTAAGACTACGACTGGCGCGGGGATCAATGAACGAGGATCTGCATATAATAACGTCTTGTACTGAGAATATGGATTCCCACAGGGACCTATTGTGAAATGGTCAACAGTACTGTTTAACCATGGAGGTAGAATTCTACCTCCATGGTTTAACCTTAACCGTAACGGGGAAGAGGAATGAACGCGATATGCCCCATTCAATGTTCGAGGTCATGCTACACAGTTCATGTTATGTATGAGGTAAACCTTGAAAGGGGAGCGGGTGGGCGTTCAATGTTGAATGCATTGTTAGAGTGCATGTTGCGAAATTCATGTTATGAGGTAAGTGGGGTTGTCCCGACGAAGTCCCAACGAATTCCCAACATCCTCCCACGTCATGTTTTTGTCACGGTGGGGGTAGGCCTATACTGATTGATCATAATCGCATTTTTTCTTTAAACCCGTCGGCATTTTATTGAATTTATTGTTTTGACAAGGAAGTTATGGAAATAAAAAATTGAATTCAGAAAGGTCATGGAATTGGTGTCCTAGTTTTAAGATGGACTGGATGACTGACCCCAATGGCGCGCCGCACAGGGTGCGATAAGATTATATTACCATGGCTACTGTACTATTTTTGTAAGCAGCCACTGACTCGTTATTTATGCAACAACAGTTTAATGATGTTATCACTATAGGACACTGATTCCATGCCATGTTGAATGTCTGCTCTGATCGTGACGATGTCCCTTTAAGGGAAGATGCAACATAAGATTCACGAACTTATTACCTTACACTAGTTTGCTTGGTGTTCAGTATATCGAGGTACAAGTATCATTCATCATGAGAAATTATTCTGCCTAAAAATTGCTTTTATCTTACAGAAAAAGGGGAATTGTTAATTATGTTGAATTTTTGACAATTACCTAAAAGCATAAGGGAGGCCATCTTTCCCCAACCTCCATTTATCTCCGTTTTTGGTCAGTTCCTGCTGGGTTTACACTCTCTGAACACTAGAGTCCAGGGCCGGTATTTATCAAGCAACTTAAGTTAGGTATGCCTAAGCAGTAAGTACCATACTAAGTTAAAGGTCCTAGGAAATAGAAATTTTTAACAGTGAAAACAATAAAGTATACCTATTGGAACATATATTTGTCATTTGTCTATTTTATCCCCGCCCCTTTGCACCATTAAAAAAATAAATTCTGAAATTAGGGGGGCGCCACGCTCCTCCCCTACCTCCTCATTATCATATTATAATCCGCAAATCCGTGACGTAGACCTATGAAGTTCCAGCACTGCCTGCGATGAAGTTTCAGTCAAGTCGTACTCAAAACCACTGAAGTTGATGTGTCATATTAGATCTTCTTTTCAGCTAAATTTAGTAGATATCCCACATTTTTGGGAAATGCCTTGTAGGTGTGTTGTTGCTGGGTGTAGCAACACCACAAAGGAAGGTGTCAGCCTTCACCGATTTCCACCAGACCCTAAATACAGGCGAATTTGGACGGCGAGTGTGAAGCTGACCAGGGCGAAATGGTCAGGACCAACGGAGCACTCTATGATATGTAGCGCTCACTTTGAGCCAACATACTTTTGACCGGGGCTCCAGAGCCAGTTTGGCATGAGATTTAAAGCCATGCTGCGCCCTGATGCAGTACCAACAATATTTCCTTAAGTCAGAAGGCCAAGAAACGTCCAGAAAGAGAAAAGAGTAGCTTTGAAGCGAGAAAGTCTCAGGGTAAGTTGCTTTGTTTTCCGTGTAACTTACATGTGTACGTGCACCCACAAGCAATAGGCTTATTACTAACGTTAGAGGTCGATTGTTACACTTCGCACACCACATTAACGCTAAAAATGTCGTTTCATTGTGAAGTCACTGAAGATGTCATTGTACAATTCTTTGACAATGTTAATTATGTGTGTGATTTTTGGATCTTGTTTCAAAAATCATCGAGTGCAGAATTATGTTTTGAAACGGTCATAACGACGGCTTACACAATTCACCAATGACTCCTGGCCATGTGTATCCATGCCATTGATTCGACGGGCCTTGCGCTTCGTTTTACGGTAGAGCCTACAGTACAGATTTATCGGTGCTATACGGTCATGTTTACTATGCAACTTGTGGTCGTGTGCACATACACTGTACATGTGTACGTTGCGCACAGTTTATGACCCTTTTTTATAATCCCACGGTTTAACCATGGAGCAACTAAACACAATGGCAACATTGGTGCCTAACATTGGAGCTTAGTTTATTCATGGTTTATTGCTCCTAGGTCTACGTCACGAACAGCGCCACCGCGCGTTGGGCAGCATTTGAAATTAGATGAGGCAATTTTTTAAAAATCAAATTAAAAATAATTAGCCCAATCCAGACATAAATTAAACGTAAAATCGTTTTTTATTCATATCAATTGATAAAATAACAAAAGAAAATAAATAAGCACAATTTGACTCTTCCTAGGACCTTTAAGTACCATACTGATGTTGGAATTCACAACTTGACTTAAGTACCTACATAGCTAAGTAGGATACACCAATTTAGGTATGGTGCCTAGATCTGTCGAAAGGTCGTTTCCAAGGAATTATGTAACATTTCACATTGTTTTTATGTAGATTTATGCGGTTTGGCGATGGGTCAGCTCGTCCGTCCGAATGACCATGATGACAAGTAGATGTCTAACTGCCAATTCCAGCTCACTACGTTTTTTAAAAACATTTGAAACAAAACTTTAGAGAGATTGCTGACTGATTACGATATGGGTTAGTTAAAAAAAGTTTGGATGAGGTCAGAAAAAGATATAATATATATTTGAAAAAATGCGTTGATGTACCCCGGTATAATACGGGGTGATTTGAAATTTGTTAAAATATTACATTGTAAAAAAAAATTCAAAAAATTTGACTATTTTCGCTTCAAATTTTTAAGCGAAAATAGTCAAATTTTAACTTTTGGAGGTTGAGGAAAGATGCCATCCATAAAAGACCTGAAACAGTCTTTCGTCGTATTCTCCAAAAAAAAAAAAATAAATAAAATAAAACGTGAGCTCTTATTGTGATAAAACTTTCA
Organism: Zoroaster sp. YZ-2022; assembly: GCA_029582265.1. Classification (NCBI taxonomy): domain Eukaryota; kingdom Metazoa; phylum Echinodermata; class Asteroidea; order Forcipulatida; family Zoroasteridae; genus Zoroaster; species Zoroaster sp. YZ-2022. The sequence goes on from CM055836.1 coordinate 25,148,265, forward strand.
CAGGTTAGTTTTATTAATTTGTTATTCAAAACTATAGGGTTGGAATGAATGTATGTTTCCAAATGTTGTACCGTCCCTTAAAAACAGAGGTATTATTTTTTTTTTTCATTTCAGCTTTGGGGAAATTACACACAGAGCATAGTACGTGAGCTTTTTGCCAAGAGGAATTACGTCTATTTTTAAATGAAAAAAAGTGCTCCATTTTTAAGTCTGTCAGCTTTTTCGTGGGGTTAATTGAACTTGATCGTTATCATGTCGAGCTCATGCATGGGGTGTAGTCTCGCATTGCAGATGCACAATTTGTATCATCGCAAGTGACCGAATTAAGCTTCCAGTTTAGGCAGTTGAAAATGTAACTTACCAAGGATAAGGAATGGTGAGGCACCCACAATATTAGCATAAGGTATACCGATGTAGCTCATCAAACCAAACGAAGATATCAAAGCCAGACAGGCTGATATGACACCACAAACAGCCAGCCATGGCTTGCTTCTTACCCAGTCAAACATCATACAGGAACAGGAGGCGAAGGTGATGAACATAGCGAAAGTGATTGATAAGTCTCCAATGACATTAGAACTAGCTTCATTCAATTCATCATCAAGTGTAGTAGACACCAGACGAGTTACACGAATCTCATCAGTTGCATTGAAACCTGCGACGACTTGGTTAAACTTATGCTCCCACATCGCACTCCGTTGGTCATCCACGCTGTCCTCATATTGTAAGATGTATGTCAGTAGCACGGCTTCTGCTGAAAGTACCTCGTCTGATGAATTTGACTTGAATTTAACTCCACCCAATTCTCCACCTAGAAAGAATACGGTCGGGTCTATTTTCTTGGTCGACTTATACAAAGGAAAAGTTAAAGAAGTCGTCGGAACCATAGACGAGTTGTAGGCATACACAGCCAAAATGCCATTCTCGATACAAATCCCGTTCACTTTGACGCAGAGATCAGTAAATGTGTACTCTTGGCCACTGTGTAGAACTTTGATGTTCGTGATAGCCTCGTGTAGATCTAAAATGTCCTGCATAACAGTTTGTGTCAAGATATTGGCGCCATCGTTTCTTGTTATTATTGTTTTCCCGGACCTTGTCAGTCGTGATGCCAAAATGTCGTTCTCTCCATTCTCAGCAAACAAATTTTCCACTGTACTCCGATCTGTTTTCGCTTGTCCGTTTTCCGGTGTGTACAAGTTCTCGACGTTTTGTTCCTCGCTGATGAAAATTATGCCAACGCCAAGTGCCCCGGTTAATACTAATGGAAAGAGCAGAAATGGATACGGGTGCCTGGTAATAAAACCACCATAGCTGTAGAAAAACAGCCTAATTGCTTTCTCAATGCAATCCAATGCCATTTTTTCTTATATTTCAAGTAGGCTTGTCAGTATTTTGTTTCTTAAGGTTTTTAATCAGATTTTATTTTGTTGTTTCAAATCATGGTTCGAGCCCGAAGGAACTGCAAATTTCTGTACACACGTCATTGGGCCTAAACATTATCAGACTGTGATTATTTCCCGTTCACGAGTAGACCAAGTTATAATTTCAATTCAATGAGCTAACTGTCACGTGATCTAAATCCAGCATCCTTGCATATCAAATCCTTTCTGGTCAAAAGGACCTGATGCAAACAGGCCAAAAATGCACAGTGGAATGGCCTTGGAGATAAAAGATAACAGCTCCCTGGCTGCTCTGTGTAGACTTAGTAGTGTTCATGCGTTTTGCACGTACGTACGACTGTCATTAAGGTCTTGGCCAATGAAAAGCTCTGCTTTGCTGACTCCGCCCCAAGCTCCAACCGTCGACGTCTATAGAATTTCACAATGGGGTCTGGCTGTGGATTACTTTATTCAAAACTCCAACCCAGAAGAAGACATCGTTCAGCATTATCTCAGAAGAAACGCGATCAAGTTAAGGAGAAGAGTACGATAAATAATTAATCGGGATATTGGCAGGTATAGGCTACCACGAAAATGCTTTTGATTGTTATCTGACTTTTTTATTACAGGCTGTTTAATTATAATTTATTTTTATTTTCAGAAAAAAATTCAAGGTTCCACATACATAGATACACGTAAACGGGAATTTACAAATAATTACAAACAAAATAATTGATCCTTTCTGGGATGGCATCGTAATAATAATTACACTGATAGCAATTAGACAAAACTGCGTCTAATAATAGCAGATAAAAATATACATCATACCAAATTCATTATGACTATGAGGACTGGCCGACTGGAAGAAGAGAATAGAATAAGAATAAGACGTAGGCCTACGGAATAGACAACAAGTAATCGTGCTATTATATATTTAAATAAACTTAGGCCTACCCGCAGGGGTACCGGGCATATGCGTACGCACCCCCAAATTCCCACAATAGTCGAAGTTCAGATTCCTTTTTTCAAAGCGAAAATCGAAAAAGAAATATTGAAAAAGCCGCCACTTAAAATCCCACCAGTTTCAATATAGGCTATATTTCAAACTTTTCTACCCCCTTCTGTACGGGTATGCATGAATATTATTAACAAAATGTTTAAATTGTAAGTGCCAAGATGTACATTTTATCTTATCTTTCATGGTTCTTAGTAATGTGTGGAGGCTTGGAAGGACGGAAACCACAAGATTTGTACCTTATGGGAACTGTTTCAAAACGCCCTCGGATCCGTCACTGATACATAATAGTTCTTAGTGTCAGATCAGACAACCATTGAAGTACTTAGGCAGTGTGTTGTTAATCTCCATTGTTGCAAATCCACGAGTGAAATGAAATTGAACAATCGGCTACCGGACTCATTGTGAAATTCTATAGACATCGACGGTCGGAGGGGGTTGGAGCTTGGGGCGGAGTCAGCAAAGCAGAGCTTTTCATTGGCCAAGACCTTAATGACAGTCGTACGTACGTGCAAAACGCATGAACACTACTTGGGGGTGTTAGGCCAGTCCATTATTGCTAATAGGTAGGCCTATTGTATGGCACTGTGAGTGTCCACTCCATGGTCCACTTATGGTATTTCACAGGAAGGCATGCAGCTGATTGCTATAACATCACTATTGAAGAGTGCTTATATGTTTATCGTAAAACTATAAAATAAATGTAAGAAACCTACTCACAATTTGGCAACAAATACAGAAGAATCGACAATGTTGATCACACTAACACTTACAAGACAAAACCCACGCTGCATGCACGTAGTGCAGTCCAGTACACGTGTGTGTGTGTGTAAGTGCAATGCCCCACGCGCCGAGCCATGAGCAATGCTAAATTTCATTGGATTTCAGATGCACAATTCTTTTTAAGCGAACATACGCGAGCCTAAACCTCAACCAATCAAAACAGAGGTTATATTGTTAGAAAGCTGACAAGCCAGAGAGAAATGACTCAATAGATCTAAGCTCCCAGGTGGCGCTATTTAATGTTATGATAATGTTATTGGACCAGTTTTTCGCTAAACGCGCATTTTACACACGAAACGGGTAAATGTTTGACTAAAAATGCAAGATTTAACATAAATTACACGAAGGAAAATCAATTTTTTATTCAGTTTTTTTTTCATTTTCTGAAAGAATGCAATGTTTGGGTCATAATGTAGCAAGATCTAAGGTATACTCCGTTGAATCATGGAGGAAGGAATTCCTTCCTCCATGGTTGAATAATGTCGTGGTGGCGATAGATGCAAAAAAGAACCCGTTTTTCAATGTTTTTCGATACTGTTCCTCATAGGAATGGCACATGAAAGCCTGCCCAATGGCTTAGTTCCCCAAAGGAATCCATATGGTTGGTCTTATTAATAGGTAAATTCCCTTTCCAGTTGATGGCCGGCATCTCAACCAATCAGAATGCCAGATCAGTGTCAGGTGACAGCTATCTCGGTGAAATAATTATAGCTAGCCTATTGTTTGAACAAAATAACAATAACAACAGGGCATGGAATCAGAGTTCAAGTTCTAGTTTAACTCATTGACTGAAAATAATACTCACATGATAAGGTCATATTCGCGTTGCTGCTGCATAAATGAGCCAGTAATTTTCAGTCACTATGTTCGTCTTAAACTAGGACACCATTCCATGGCCCGTTTGTAGAAAGTCTGCTCTGATCGTGACGATACTGTCTGTTTAACCAATTGTGTTTATGGGATTGATTGTCAGTACTATCCCAATGCGAGCATACAAATAAATAGGAACTTTAATTGGGTCATCTGGCAAAAGGTATTCTAAGGCTGACACACCCATGCAATGAAGTTTGGGGGGGGGGGGGTATGTTTACTATGTTTATATGGCCCAACTGCCAGTGATTCACTGTCGGCAATGTACATTTTACTAGATCACCAACAGATATTGCTTAATAATTACATTTGTGAGGATGTTTAGGTCCAGTCAAAAAAACAATAAGAAATCCTCAGTACTATTTTTGTTCTAACATGTTAAAGAAATTCCTAGAAAGACCTAGATGTGTCTTGAGGTCCTGAAAAACAATTCCTTGAGAGTCAAGACTGCCACAGATAGGATAAGTCCATATAAAATAATTTGAATAATACATCAACTCCTTTGAATGGATAAACTTCAAATGCTGGCCATTGGATCACAAAGTTACACAGACTCTAACACACCTTGTAGCAGTAGCACAAATGGATATCGTTGATCTGAAATATAAACGAATCATGTAAAAACAATATTAAATGGGACGAAGAATAATGGGTCATGCTAACAAAACACACATAACTTAGAATGCCCTTATATGTTATTATCAGGATGATGGATTGATGTAACTTCAGAAAATGATCCCTTCAGAACAATGCCTTTAAGTTAGGTTTTACAATGGAATAGAACTACATGTGATGTCTTCCTTCCTCCATGATGTGACCGTTTCATTATCTCAATAAAGGTGCTGATATTTGTTTCTGGTCTACTTTAGTGAGAAAATTAAGTGCTAGTATAAAGTAAACTGCAATGCAGCCATCACCACACAGGACATAAGTACTACTATTATTATGAGGAACTACAGACACTATAGCGTAGCTAAATTAACTTGTACTTTACCAACGCGTACTCCACCGGATGTCAATCCTTACGCATGCCAGTAAATATTCAGTAATAAATATTTTTCCGGGTTGAGTTGACCAAAATAAGTGTGAATTGGTAAAAGTACGAGCACGCATACGAGTTGACCTGTTTCACTTCAGGCGCGGCACATGTGATACCATTGCCACACTAAGGTTTTTAACGTTAACCATGGTTTTATGTAATCAATATCTATAAAATTATACTAAAACGAACATACATCTATAAAAATTTGAAAGTTTACATACCTTCAAACGAAACCAAGTAATGAAGACCATTTCCATTAATTGTGCACGGATTCTCAAATGATCGATCTGTTAACGTAAGACGTTAAACCATACCATCGTGTAGCCTACAAACTGAAGATTGTTGATGACTTGAACAGTTACGATACTGCATTTGGATGTGGTGTCAACGCTGTCTCGGGGTGCTGTAGGCTGGAACTTAGTCTGAGCCATGATGTATTGGAGTCAACATGCTGTAAAAATAATAGGAAAGTTTTATAAGTACCTGGACCAAGAATAAAGTATTTGAAACTTCAGAGAAGTTCTAATTTATGTGAATGAGGAAAATAATACATCACAGTGAACATGCTGTACAAAATAGTAAGAAGGTTTTACAAGTACATGGACCAAGAATAAAGTATTTGAAAATTCAAAGAAGTTCTAATTTATAATATGAATGGGGAAAACAGTGTATAATTTTGGTTGTTTTCAAAATTGCACACAATTATTCTTGACAATGTGTAATAAATGAAAGAAATGTTCTTGCATGAAACTCACATCAAAAGAGAAAGGTATTTAAGGAAATTGCCGAGTCTCATAATTTCATGTGAGAGATGTCTGAGAGAGGCCTCCCCAGGGAGCAGGACCATGGAGGAAGGATTTCCTTCCTCCATGGCAGGACTAACAACTTATACAAGTAGTATGTATTGTGTCATGAATATTGTGCATTTTTCCTGTGAAATAATTGTCTATGTAAGTTGATTTGTATCGAAGAAGGGTAAAAAATTAAGGGAAAGTGCAGTAAACAATCACTACTTGACATTAATTTGTGCACAAACTGAAGATTTTTTGGAGAAAACATAAATTACAAAATATGGCATAAAATTTCAACTGAAAAATTGCCATAACCTAAACAACTGAATTTTCCTATCCTTATTTACATTCTATTTCTAAATACATTTTAGTGACATCTGTTCATATTTTGTTAGAAAAGAGGGGACTTGTTTACTGTCCAAAGTATAGTGTATGTTCACATTTATAACTCAGGTTAACGTTAAGTTAAACACTAAACAGGCACAATGCAACTACATTAAGTTTAACGTTACCATTAGTAGTAGTACTTGTGTTCCTTCCTCCATGGTACTACCATAGAGAAATCCTTTCTCTCATGATACTACCACTAACCAGCCAACCCCACGCTTAAAAAAAGGCGTTTCTTGTATAAAAACACGAAGATAAATACAGGAAATCCTCTTAACAATTAAATTCAAGATACCTACCCTTTATGACTATGTTGGTTGAAGCATGGTTGAAGTACGAGTTGGTTGGAGTACGAGTTGGCATGAGTTCATCAGTAATATCACATATTTCACACTCTTATTTTCATAAAAAAACTCTTTCTGCGTAAATCTGTTTCTGCCGATTGAGGGCGACATACCATTCCACCGGCCGGATTATTTTATATGCCCCGCCCAGTCGATTGAGTATTGCGGACGTAGTGGAAATAACAGATTGCGCGTACATTTTCAAGAAAAGTGTGTTTCTTTTTTTACAAAAATGTCGTGTTTTCAGTACAAATAAATATCAAACTCAAACATATCCTCGTCTCTAATGTCACATATTTCACACTCTTTACACTCATGATAAACTACATATTTTTCCCAGACTAAATCAGTAATTTTATTGATTTTTCAGATCCCTCGATATGATTTTTTTAATGATTAAACTTTGAATTATCGTAATTCGATATCTGATGACCTAATCATGACGTCACAAATTATGTTTCATCTACGTGTTAAGTTCTAAGTATATGCCAAGTTTGAAGTTCATGTGAAGTTTGCAAGTATGTGTTTTTTTGTAGACAGTCTATCCGGAGAAGAAGAAGAAGAAGGAGAAGAAAAGAAAAAAACCGAACAAAAACAATAGGTGTTTCGGGTACCGGGTACCCGAACACCTAATAATAAGGAAGCACCGTTTCAGTTTAATACTCAATAACTCTAAACGCCTAATGTCATTTTCATGAATAGTCAGTTAACTCTATACGTTGGTTTCACCCATGGTTCACAAAGGTCCCGTGTACATATTTTATAGGTTGGCTTCAACCAGTGAAATACGTGATGACACGCTGTTTTTGGAACCCAATCAAATGTCCCAGACACAAAGTATGGGTGGCTAAGAGAGGCCTCACAAATTGGGCAAACGTTCATACCCCTTACGTGAAAAAGTCGTTTAAAACACAGTGCGGTAGAATTCCAGTCGATCCAGCAATTTGCAGACGCGCATGACGGGTCTGAGGCGACGTGCGTGGAGACCGTGGAAACCGGATACTTTTTTTTTGCCAAAGAAAGAAGTCACATGGTCCTTCCATGAAACTCCCAAATAAGCTCCTAATAGGAGGCTTAAGTGGTGTTAATTGATTTGGTTAGGACCCCATTATGATTTGTTTTCTTGCTAAAAAAAATACAATACTTTGTATCAGAATTTCCAAGGAAGATTTGAACTAAAAGTCCATGCACAAATATTGACTTTGAAAGGTTTTCATATACCTGCACTGTACACAAATAATGAAAAGAGCTGAATCAAACAAATTACATAGGCCTAAGTTGAAATGAAATGAAATGACAAAATGATCTTAAAATATATAGGGTCCATGTTAAGTTAAAATGAGTTTGTGCCATCTCATTAAAGAATGTGTCCTTTATCATAAAAAGTGAAGTTTGTTTGCAGAAAGTTTGTTTTGTAGAAAAAGTGCAGGTATGAAAGTAAAATCATTATTTCTGAACGAAAGAAAAGCGACAGTCTTAATTTACCCAAAATTACAGTGTAAGAAATCTTTTGTGGCTTAAATCGATCCAATTTGGGCCCCAGGTGAAATAATCTCTTGCACTTGTATCAAATTTACCTTCGGTATAATGGTGCATAAGGTAATGTTTGTTTCTTGTCTTGGAAGCTCAAATAATATGCCTTCCCGCCCACTGGTCAGTGGTCACTGGCCAGATGAAGCAGTAAAGCGTTATGGTCAAGGCGGTATAGCTAGGTTTCAGTGGACACTTATATTGCGCCGGTGTCCGCCAAGCTTGACGCTCATGGCGCGTGAACTGCCCCTGTCATTATTGCCCCCGTTTTTAAGAAAGACCATTAATTATCTCTGCCTTCCTGTTCACTGGTCACTAGTCAGATTAAGGAGTACAGTATAAAGCGTAATGGTCAAAGCAGTATCGCTGGGGTTCAGGGCAGGGAACCTGGGAATGAACTCAATGGCGCAATCACAATCCATTATTTTAAGTAGATTAAAATTCACCTTCAACTACCAACACGGATTGGTGGCGCAATCACATTTTTTTGGATTTTTTTTTTTTATCAATGCTTGTTGCCCAATCAGAAGCGACAGTCTAATATAGGTTCAAGCGACAGACTTCGACGCAATCGATGTGGGTTCGCCCGGACTTCGAGTCTCCCGAATACCTGGTCGACACTTTCCGCACTTTTTTTTTTACAATAATTTTTTTTTTAAATTATAGAGAATATCATTATTTTTTCCATCTTCTTCCTCTTCCTCTTCCTGGATCAAATGTGTTTTGCTGACACACAGTCAGAGATACCGTTCATGATAGGCGACTGAAATTACGAAAAATGAGATCCATTCATTCATGAGATCCAGGCATTTGAAAAAAAATCATTTCAAACGTCAAGGGTACCCCTTGTCTCCGATTTACTTCAAAATTACACAGAAAGTAGCCGAGGGTCTGTAGAAGACGTCCACCGAATTATAGCCTTCTTGGGCAAGTTTTAATTTCACTATTTCACCCATTTTTGTAAGGAAAATATTGATTTTCTGAAAAAGTTGGAAAGATAGGTGACTGAAATTTCGAAAAATGAGATCCAGTCACTCTATTGCGTCTCTCGAACAAGTATGAGGCATTTAAAAAAAATCATTTTTGGGGGCAAACTTTGAAAAAAACGTCAAGGGGTACCCCTTGTCGTTTTTTCACCTCGAAAAAACGTTGTCTCCGATTTGCTTCATAATTACACAGAAAGTACCCCAGGGCCTGTAGAAGATGTCCACCGAATTATAGCCTTCTTGGGCAAGTTTTTAATTTCACTATTTCACCCATTTTTTGTAAGGAAAATATTGATTTCTGAAATATTTGGAAAGATAGGTGACTGAAATTACGAAAAATGAGATCCAGTCACTCTATTGCGTCTCTCGAACAAGTATGAGGCATTAAAAAAAATCATTTTGGGGGCAAACTTTGAAAAAAAACATCAAGGGGTACCCCTTGTCGTTTTTTGTTCACCTCGAAAAACTATTGTTTCCGAGTCGCTTCAAAATTACACAGAAAGTAGCCCAGAGCCTGTAGAAGATGTCCACCTAATTATAGCCTTCTTGGGCAAGTTTTTTATTTCACTATTTCACCCATTTTTGGTGAGGAAAATACTGATTTTTCTTTTTAAAAAATGTTGGAAAGATAGGCGACTGAAATTACAAAAAATGAGATCCGGTCACTGTATCGCGTCTCTCGAACAAGTATTTGGCATTTAAAAAAAAATCATTTTGGGGGCAAATTTTGAAAAAACATCGACCCCTTGTCGTTTTTTTTTTTTGACCTTGAAAAACAGTTGTCTCCGATTTGCTTCAAAATTACAAAAATTGTAAAAAAGTTAGTCAGAGTGTCGACCAGGTATTCGGATGACTCAAAGTCCGGGCGAACCGGCATGGTGATCACCTTAGCACCCTTCTGGGAGGTCGCTACCCTCCCGGTCCCTCCTTATTCTCCCCCGTCCGTACATTTCCTCCACGCTCAAACCTTCGGGGGAGAGACATGACGGTCCCCAAGCCATTGCCGCAGCCAGCAGCTGTCATGTCTCTATGTGTCAGGAGCAGGATTCGAACCCGGACGTACCAGCCTGGAACTGCCGCAATTGACAGCCCAGTGGACTAACGGCTTGTGCCACCAATCCTGTTGGTATTTAGAGTTGAATTTTTAAACTACTTAAATAAATCGTAATTACGCAACCATATAAAAATGGAAAAAGAAAAGCAGTGCAATTGAACAGAACAGCGGACTAACGGGTCGCGCCACCAATCCTGTTGTTATATGCAGTTGAATTTCTTTAAACTACTTAGCCTAAAAAAATCGTGATTACGTAACCATTGGTAAACCCCCTCTATTTTTAATAACAAGATATAAACTGTTTTTTATTTGTACCGCACAACACCTCGTACCGGGTGGCTGGCTTACTAGTGCCTCAAAGATTGTACTGATTTTTGTCGTCTTATCTTTCGTCTTCTGTACCAAGGATTGTCCTCAATGTATGGTGTACCATTAATTTGCTTATTTGATCATTCATGATCAGAGTAGAGTTTCAACAGGGCATGGAATCGGTGTCCTAGTTTAAGATGAACACAATGACTTAAAATTACTGGCTCATTTATGCAGCAGAAATGGTAATATGACCTTATCATGGGGTATTAATTTCAGTTACTGAGTTAATCTAAAACTAGCATTCCGATTCACTGTAAAAAATAATTGGTCATTTTGACTAAAAAAAAATAGTCCAGCATGATGTCTGACATGACTTATTATAATTAGTCAAAAAATCAGTGCTTGATAGTGGATTTAGTCAAAAATGCGACTAGAATTAATTAGTCCTATGACTAGATTTAAATGATGTCTCATACGACTAATCTTTAGTCCAGCAACTTTTTAGCTTAGTCCAGCGACTTTTTAGCATAGTCCAGTGACTTTTAAGATTAGTCCAGCACCTTAATATTAGTCATTCAAAGTTATGACTAATGGCATTAGTCAAAGACAATTTTGGTTTTGACTAGTTAGCATCTGTCAGGGGTGTTTGCAGTTAGTGCTGGTCTATCAGCTAATGATGAATGAACACTTTCTGCAAAAAAAGAAAGCCACATGTGTCTTTATATATGCAAACAATTCAGTTAACACTAAATTTACTCAATACTGTCTTTTAACAAGGATTTCACCCTAGCTGGAATACCGTAATTCAAACGTTCAAGAGACAATTGTCCATTATAACTGGTGCTGATTTATTTATATTTATAATGTAATCATAATACAATAATACAATAATAAAAAAGGGTCAGTATCGTCTCGATCAGAGCAGACTTTCAACAGGGCATGGAATCGATGCCCTAGTTTAAGATGAACACAGTCGCTGCAAATTTAATACTGGCTCATTTATGCAGCAGCAACAGTAATATGACCTTATCATGTGGGAAGTTATTTTCAGGCCCCGATGTAACAAGCACCGTGATTCCAGGCCCTGTTGATCATGATGATACTGCACCTTGAAACAAGCAAAATATCTTTCTGCATAATCAAGAGCTTTAATCAATGCACACATACCACTAAAATGTACCACTAAGATCTAATTCATATGTTTTAGTTGGGTTTGTAAACGACACTTTTTTTCTTTTAACATTAAAATTGTCTTTAATATTTAATCCATTAAAAAAAGTAATTTTTATTTTGGAATAAAATCTAATTCAAATATTTTAGTTGGGTTTCTCTCTGGGGCACTACTTTTAAAACTAATTTAACATTTAGGGAGCTTTTGAATACTTATTTAATAGTTTTTAAATATTAGGTTGTTACCAATGATGTAACATCTCTTTGAAGTTAACTTTGTCTTGAATATTTTGTTGCACTTCAAAGAGAGGGGCTTTAAGGTCAAATTCAGTTTTGTGCTGCACTCATTAGATAGATTCCTTATGAAAGTGGACAAATATCACAAAGTCTCTAACCTCACGTTAAAATGGTGTAAGATATGATTTTATTTAATAGTCTTTCAGTGCGAAATTTGAAACATGATGTCATTGGATGTCAACATTAAATGGGTCTGTACATTCCATACAGGAATTTTTCACTCATCAAAAAGTCAAATTGATTGAATATCATGGAGATTCAGTAATGAACTAAAAATTTCCCATACAAAAATGTACAGACATATATATTAGAAATGTGACGTCATTGGATGTTAACAAATGTTGCACTGGAAGGGTATCAAATACAATGGCATTTTACAAGGTTTTAATGTGAGGTAAGACACTTGTAATATTTTCCCCTTTTATAAGGACTCTATTGGAAAATGAGTAAATTACAAAACTTAATTTGACCTTACAGCCCCTCTTTAAAGGATACATTTAGTTTGGATAAGATCTACTTCAAATGTTTTGGTTGAGTTTTTGAGGGGGCATGAAAATTAATCAGATAATTAATTGTTAATTTTAGCTTCTCTAACTGAGATAAAACACTTCGTTCGAGAGGAATATTGTCCTGAATATTCAGGACAATCTTCTGGAAAAATGACAATGTTTTTTAAGGCAGGTAGGATAAGCTAAATTGAAAACATAAAAACTTGCGAGAAATACGGTAACGGCTGTCATTAAGTTGTCAGAGCTGCTAACAGCAATCTCATCGATTATGACGTCAAATGAAGTACATAGATTTATTTCAGTACTGTCACCCTGGATTATCGACCAAGTTTTGAAGTTATCCTATACATCAAAAACAAAAACAAACAAAACTTTTTTTACACTCCAGTGTGTAGTATTGTAGAGGATAAAAATGCTAACTTGTGGTTTACTTTGGAAATCACCAATACTCTTAATAAAATGCAATAATGAACTTGGCCTGTATTTAATTGTGGATATGCATTTAACCAATTACTGATTGCATATATATGGCCTGGCGCATACACTAACTTAGCATAGTGCACCCATTATGCACTATTAAGCATTCCTCAAGCACCCAGTGTTTTTGCTCTAACTAAAAATTAAAGACTCAATGAGTACAATGCATAGAGTGCAGTGCATAGAATGCAAGGTCTCAATCAGTTTCTTACCTCCTCTTCACCCAAAATCAGCATATTGCTATTTTTCTGCCAAGGAAAGCAGCGATACTGACAGCCTCTGTAAAATATGCAAAATAGCATACTCAATTAGTTTAAACAAATATTTTAGGCCTGTTTTTTTTTATAGAATATGTGAGCATATACTTTTCTTAGCTTAGTTTTATGAAATATTTTTGGAAAGAACCTGGCTTTCTGAAAACCAAACCCCCCAAAAAATAAGTTTTATGGTTTATCAACTGCAAGGCCAAAATGCCACTCAAAAGAAAACAAATTGAAACAGGCTAAGGTGAAATTCACAGAGGCAGACATTATCTGTTAACAGTAATATATATCCTTATTCATCAATCCATTTTTTTAAAGTTCGGGTTTAGTTTTTAGAGAGAATACAAAATAAGTCTTTGTACAAACAAATGCAATACTTAAAATGATAATAAACTTAATACTCAGAAAAGTATTGATAAACGAAAAACACTGGCCCTTAAAATATAAATTGTGTCTGAATATAAACCCTTGTGTAAAACGCTTAACAATTTTCATTATTGTATAGTCTAGTAGGCTTTTAACACAGTGACTATAGGGAACCACCACTGCTCTTGTGCATACCTAATGTCAAAACAAGGCCAAGTTTGACACTGAGCAGATATCTTCAAAGTCAACCTAGTCCAAAACCTAAGATACAGCCACCTTGGCCTCAATACAAATACTCAAAGGATTAGGCCGTATAAAGTTTTCATACACTAACACATGGTCAAGCAATTATCTCTGTGCTCTGGATCTTAGACCAGTTTCTGCTTACAAGTGGTTAAAATGCATGTTAACTGAAACAACAGAACTCTTAAGGCTGTAAACTTAAACAAAATATATTCTAATTCTAGTCAAAATCACTACCACTGGTGAAACTGCCTCTGATCTCAGAGAAAATCACACTATTCTTAAAAAAAAAAATACTTATACGGAATAAAAGAACAATCTTTCAGTAAATCATTGTTCTAAAAGAAGGAAACTTCAGTTAATTTAACAGTTCTCGTACCCAAAGGAATAGATCTAAATAACCATTTATGTTCTACATACTTCAATGAAATATGGTAATTTGATAAGTAATTGGCCTACAAACAACTGACAACGGAGATAATGAACATCAACTGATCGATCCCATTTTACTTTGAATCAATTTTGTCAGTGGAATTCTTACTTCGGAAGAAGTCAAATGTTGAACTAAAAATACAAAAAGCAAAATCTGATATTTATACAATGTAATAGATATACTATTTCTATTAATTAATGAGAACAACAGAAATGGGATTAAACTTACCAAAAATAATATCAGACCAAACTTCTTAGGCAGAAAAATCACATTGTAGGGGAACTGTGATGTGCTCTCTCTACTGCACTGCCGGTCTGTAAACTGAATGGGGCCTGGCAAGGGACATGCCAAGCAGTGGCGCACCCAAGGGGGGGGGGGGCTCGAGCCCCCCCCCAAGGGCCCGCTGATGTTTTATTTTTATTTTTTTAAAGAAGGGGCCGGGAAAGAGAGCAAAATCTGAGCCCAAGTCTTGTCTACAGAGGAGTTCGGCAAGGAGTAGGGCAGTGGTACAAGGGATGGGGACTCAGGAGACTCAAGCTCCCCTCCAAAAGTTTTCCATTTATTCCACTCACTATTATATTTTACGGCGTTGCGTATGCATGTGCATGTAAGCTTGAAGGGCCACCAGTATATATAACAAGCATTTATAGACATTCTCCCCCCCCCCCTGCCATGGTGCACCCTGATCAGGGAGCAGCTTTACTTAATTTTATTTTAATTTTCTGTTGTCCGTTTCTCTTGTTGAGGTCGTTGACTGTCGTTGAGGTTACTCGTAAATGTTTTTTTAAATTTAAACACGCCCGCATTATAATCAACTCCTTTCCAGTTTGTACACAATGGCCCAGGATCGGGTTTTAATTTACAAAGATTATGCGACACTGTTTTAGCAAACACCGATTGGATAATATTGGGATTTGGTTTTGCCGCCAAATTCGTGTTTGAGAAAATTTAGCTCCGCCCGGAATGATCACAAACTTTACGTCCGCGCAATGAAAATATTTAAATATAGAAATCTTGCAGACGAAACAATTAGCTCAAGTTCTTTACATCAAGAGGAGGAAATTATATGGAAGGTAAAACCCTACGAGTCTGAATCATGTCATAATGTCTTCTTTTTATGACTAGAAACCACCAGGAAACATTTAACATGTGCCGTAGGTTCACTGACGTGCACGATTAGGTACATGGCTACAGCCGCGCCAGCGGTTATGGTTTGGGTCCGCCATGTCTCTCCCCCATATTGGATTTCAAAAAAAAAAAAAAAATTTGCGCCCCCCCCCCCCAATAAAATCCTGGGTGCGCCACTGATGCCAAGTGCATGGTCGCTGACCTTTCGCGCACTTTATGTTTTTGGAAATTACCAGCTTACTGACTATTTTTGAGCGGGATAACTTAGGCGGGAAAATGACTAGTCTGTTTAAGTCAGTGGTCCGTCTCTGACTAATTTATTTTTCATAACTTAGACTAATCAAAGATAGTCAAAACCATTAATTGTGACTAATGCGGTGTAGTCATAACAAATGGCTATAGTCAGAAGTTAAATCGCTGACTATTCTTGGTTAGTCTTTGCAATATTAAGATTAGTCCAGCTGAAAATTGATTAGTCATAGACTAGGGACTAGGCAAACTTAGTCATTTTGACGAATTTATAAGCCCAAATGACTAACTAATTTTTACAGTGTTCCATGCCCTGTTGATCGTGACAATACTGTCCCTTTAACTACGGAAATGGGTACGGCATACGATCGAAAAAAAAACCCATAATAATTATTGCCTCCTTTATTACATAACGTCTACTTTATTTTGATTTAAGACACCCCATTAGCCCAATTTAGGCCAATTTAGCCCAATAATTCACTTTTGCCATTACAATTGTAGGGATACCATTACGTCATATCACGAAGAATCAGTCCCCAAATTAATGTGGACGAGCGCAGTAACAAAATGTAGGACTTGAAGACAATTATAAGTTTAACAATCACAGTTTATTCTTTGATAATACGGGTAATTAACTAAATCCCTAAAATTCAAGTTAATTTCGACCACTGACAAAATAAATCACATCAATGATCTCGTGACAAGGCTATGCATCTTCAATTTTAAGAAGACTTCTTATTATTTTTCGCCTCCAGCAGGGACCTCTATCAAATCATTTAAGAGAGTAAGTATAATTTGTTTTGTTTTAAGGCTTTTTTTAAGGAAGTTTAAAAATACTTAAAATTAAAAAGGCAGCGAAACAGGGGTGGGGTTACTATGGAACCGCCCCCTGGATCCATCCCTGCTACATGCAGACAATGAATTGTGCTGTTACAAATACTTTATTAAAAATATTTTATTATTATTTATAATAAAAACTAGGATCTCTCTGGCGTTTGTTTATTGACTTTTCTGAAGTAGGGTTTTTATTTTGTCACTGTGAGCAAATTTTTTTATCAGTGTGTCAACCTGGAACTCTACTGCATAAAGGGTTCTAAATTAAACATCAAAGAATTTTTCAAATAAATTCATTGATTACACATATTTTTGAGAAAGAGATTTAAAAGGATTAATGTTATCAAACTTGTGTCTATATACAAGTTTAATTACTCTACTTGAATCAAGATAAACATTACACAAGCAACATGCAAATACACTGAAAATACATTGTTTGTATTCATCACTCATAAGAAATTTATAAAAAAAAAAATCTTTAAAATAATGTAAATGCCAATTATTTAGATTGACAAATAAAATCTATGGAAGATTCGTCCCTAATTTGCCCTAGTGACCAATCCGACTTTTTTTCAATTTGAAGTTTTGCCGCCCATTAGTACATTCAGGAAGAGACCTAACATTGTATCTAATCCAGATGCATGTATTCCTTATAGTTTTGGAGATAGAGCATGCATTCAAATGACGAATGCTCTAACTGGCTATTTTTGTAATTTGGCAAAGTGACCAATAACGCATTGGTCACTATGCCAACTTAATTCGGGATTGGTCACTATGGCAAATTAGGGACAGATTGACACCATCAAGAGCTTTACATCAAGGTTTTTACAATGTCACTCAACTTATATTTTGATTATTTATGGATTAATTACCAATTCAATACCTTTTTTGGTTATTTGGAGTTTGAGGATTCTGAGTTTTAGGAATCAAATAAGAGTCTGGTTTCAGAGTTGAAGTATTCATACTTGTACTCGTACTTGTACTTGAGTATTCAATTCAATTCAATACAAACTCACATTTATTTCCATAAGAAAATAATGAACAAGATATAACTCAATATGATACATCTGAACAAATAACAAAGAATATATACAATGGAAAATGAGAAAATAAGTACAGGGGCACCTCCTGGAAGCCTGGGTTGTGGAGAGATGCCTGATATAAAACAAACACTGAACACAGAAGAACAAGAACAAACAGACCTTATCCTTGGAAGTGTTGGCATAGCCCCTTCATCTAGTTTTGTTTGGGATATGTGCACTTTATAAGAACCATCTATTACTATTAATTAATATACGAGACAATCTGAAGAAGTGTGACAGAATTAAGCATGATCAAAATATACAATGTCACGATCATATCAAATTACTTGTAAAAAAGCTCATAAGATGCAAAAGCTGTAACGTAGTGTATAAAAAACACCGTAAAATGTTCTATTTAGAGACAAAAATAATCTGTATTTTGAATTGTTTTGGTAGAAAGACACTACATCTCAAATCTTATTTACCTATTTTGAGATTTTTGTTTGATATTTAAAAAAACACTTTATTTTGGTAATATTAAGTATAAGGCTGTACATCTCAATTCTTATTGTACAACATTTCTCAATAACACAACCTTGTCTGTCATCTTTCTTCCTCAATGTGACATGTGGCCACTGAAATCTCTGGATGTCAGCTCTTTCTGACACTTTTATGTTCACCTTATAATTTATTGTTATGTTACTTGTCTCATGATATGTGAATTTGTAGTTTAATTTATGAGTGGCAGTGAACCATTTGATTGGCCCATTGGTATTGCTGTCTTTATCAGCTTATTAACCTTTATAGTTATTATCCGATGTCGCTTTTGTTCACTTTTGCACTTTATATAAAAAATAAAAATAAAAAAAATTAATAAAACAATGTAAAAAGGTTGCTGGCACATCTCGTAGGAGGTTCAGACCTCAGAATTGACTGAGTTGATGTAGTTATCAAGGGCTGCATCCCTATTCTACGGGGATACCCATACACTTTTTTCTTTGAAGCGGTTGCGGCCGGGGCCCCCAGATGGACTGCCATGTGGACTGCCATCTCCACAGACTGCCATCTGGGGGCTCGTCGTCTGTGGAGGGCTCAACGTAAAATAATTCACGGAGTCGTAGTCTGTGCTTGAAGTGGGCCATGTCCTGTTGGAGGGAGAGTTGATTGTGCTCCTTGGGTGTGGAGCAAAACTTAAGACCCCTTGAGAGCAATTTAACCTGGGAGTCACTGAGTACAATATCAGCCAATATATATATATATATCAACATCATTCTAGTTTCTACCTGCCATGAAATTATACTGGTACTCTTAAAAGACAATCTCAGTGTACACAGTGATATGGCTATTTCATAATATGACTGGTAGGACTACCTGGTGTTTGATGTTACATGTTTATTTCAATGCTGTCAATATATATATATATATATATATATATATATATATATATATATATATATATATATATATATATATATGAAGTAATCTGAGTATCATTTTTTAAACATAATCCTCAACCACTTTGGGT
This sequence comes from Zoroaster sp. YZ-2022, assembly GCA_029582265.1. Lineage (NCBI taxonomy): Eukaryota > Metazoa > Echinodermata > Asteroidea > Forcipulatida > Zoroasteridae > Zoroaster > Zoroaster sp. YZ-2022. The sequence goes on from CM055836.1 coordinate 25,167,277, forward strand.
TATTTATTTATTTTCTTTTTTATTATTTTCTTCTTTTTTTTTGGCCATGGGCAATTTGGTTTCGATTCTTTTGTGAAACGTTTCGACATACCATGATTTCTGTAGCTACTCTTCTCCAAGTCCTACTCATTTCTTCTTGTAAGTGATCAGATACTCAGGGTAGACCTGACGTGAATCAAAAATGACAAAAATCAAAGGATTGATGACTTTGTCCACACAGGAATCAAACATTGGACCGTGGAGCTTTGTGGCATCTTTCAGAGGTGGTCGTCTGTACGATGGATCCCCACGAATGAATGATCCAACCAGAACTCGAACCAGGAACATGTGTTGATTGCCATTGTGTGCCAGTCCTGCATAGCAATCTGAATACTTGGCACTTTTGCTAAAGTAGCAACCCTGACCATACTTAGTGCCAACATTGGAGCCACTGACACGGTTATCAAAATTCTGCTGGCATATCGCTTCAATGAAGTCTCTACGAGTGCCGTGGAAAAGCAACTCCTCTTGCACATCGCTGTTAGTGTTATCTGTTTGACTTTCCTTCATTTTTTGGCGCTTCCTGCAGAAAACATAAAATTTCAAGAAATATTGGTATACTGGTTGTATATATTGGTTCCGGATTTTAGGTTCCGGATTTTAGGTTCCGGATTTTAGGTTCCGGATTTTAGGTTCTGGATTTTAGGTTCCGGATTTTAGGTTCTGGATTTAAGGTTTTACATATTATGGACATTGTATGTAAAAGTGATACTACTCATAACATTGTAACGTTATTGACACAGTAGCCATTACAAATTAAAGGGTATTAATTGACTACTGACAAATCATATGTTTCCACGGATCTGCAAATATCTATAAATATAAACTTGTTGCAAAACTGGAAGTTTTTCAGAGCAAGAGTGTTTTACAGAGTACGTATTCCCTATGGTAGCAGGTAGTTGTTGCACTAAATTATTTTAATTCATGCAAATTTATGCACAATTGCAAAATGAGAGATGACCTTTGGATTTTACATTTTGGTCACTGAAGCAACAATACAGATGCACAAACATAAACAAAGATGATCTCAATACACCTTTATCATGGTGAGGCCATCTTGTTTTTCTTCTATTCAAATCAATATAACCATACCGAGGCTTGAAGGAAAATAGTCTGGCACCTATTTATGAAATGAGAATTAGAACTGTCATTGTCATTGTGTATGCAGGGAATCAGACAAAGATGGCTGCAGTTTGATAAAGGTCTATACCATGAACTGACCTAACAAACTCATCCCATAGTTCCTCATTCTGTATCCGTTCAATCTTAAGAATGAATTTCTTGTCCATCATTTCATCAAAATGCTGTGACACCTTCTCATATTCCACCTTATGTGTCTGAGGGTCTAATTTGTACGGCACAAAGTTGTTGAGGGAGTCCGTAGGCATCAAGTGGGACTCCCAGGTTATAGGGAGAATAGTAGCAAGTACTGTCATTTTCTTTAGACTTCTGTATGACCAAATGAAACATGTTGGTTATCATAATAAAATAATAAGTTTGAGATGACAACAATTAAAAGTTATCTCTTTGGAATTATGGGCAGTATGCTCTGCATTAGTGGGAATGTACCCCCTCCCCTTATCACCATGAATGCACCCCCTCCCCTTATCACCATGAATGCACCCCCTCCCCTTATCACCATGAATGCACCCCCTCCCCTTATCACCATGAATGTACCCCCTCCCCTTATCACCATGAATGTACCCCTCCCCTTATCACCATGAATGTACCCCCTCCCCTTATCACCATGAATGCACCCCCTCCCCTTATCACCATGAATGTACCCTCCCTTATCACCATGAATGCACCCTCCCTTATCACCTATGAATGTACCCTCCCTTATCACCATGAATGCACCCCCGCCCCTTATCACCATGAATGTACCCCCTCCCCTTATCACCATGAATGCACCCCCTCCCCTTATCACCATGAATGTACCCCCTCCCCTTATCACCATGAATGCACCCCCTCCCCTTATCACTATGAATGTACCCCCTCCCCTTATCACCATGAATGTACCCCCTCCCCTTATCACCATGAATGCACCCCCTCCCCTTATCACTATGAATGTACCCTCCCTTATCACCATGAATGTACCCTCCCTTATCACCATGAATGCACCCTCCCTTATCACCATGAATGCACCCTCCCATCACCATGAATGCACCCTCCCTTATCACCATGAATGTACCCTCCCTTATCACCATGAATGTACCCTCCCTTATCACCATGAATGCACCCTCCCTTATCACCATGAATGCACCCCCTCCCCTTATCACCATGAATGCACCCCCTCCCCTTATCACCATGAATGTACCCCCTCCCCTTATCACCATGAATGCACCCCCTCCCCTTATCACCATGAATGCACCCCCTCCCCTTATCACCATGAATGCACCCCCTCCCCTTATCACCATGAATGTACCCCCTCCCCTTATCACCATGAATGCACCCCCTCCCCTTATCACCATGAATGCACCCCCTCCCCTTATCACCATGAATGAACCCCCTCCCCTTATCACCATGAATGCACCCCCTCCCCTTATCACCATGAATGCACCCCCTCCCTTTATCACCATGAATGTACCCGTCCCCTTATCACCATGAATGCACCCCCTCCCCTTATCACCATGAATGTACCCCCTCCCCTTATCACCATGAATGCACCCCCTCCCCTTATCACCATGAATGCACCCCCTCCCTTTATCACCATGAATGTACCCGTCCCCTTATCACCATGAATGTACCCGTCCCCTTATCACCATGAATGTACCCCTCCCATTATCACCATGAATGTACCCCATCCCCTTATCACCATGCATGTTAATTTACCATACCTTTCTTGATTGCCCCGCCCCACTTTTTGGCAGTGTGCCAACCCTTTTTTGACCATGTGCCCCACCCCAATTTCTGGCAGTGTGCCAACCCTTTCAGAGACCCTGGATCCGGGCTTTGTGTTCTCATCATCTTCAAGAGAATGCTAGACTCTGGAAGATGAAGTTGTTTCAATAATGGTGACTGGGAACCTTCTCCATGGACTAATTAGAAAATTCCAGAATGTTTTACATAGGGCGTATTTTAAGGGTTACGTTTTGAATAATGCTGCGATAGGATGAAAGTGAAGAGAGCATCACACATCATTGCACTGCATTATGGTGGTCCTCAAATAAAAATATGTATAATGTAAATGCAAATGTGTTAACAAGTGCTTCACAATCAAATCAGAACATTTTGTTGTCTAAACCGCACCAAAAGAATCCAAATAAATTTAGGACTAGTGAATATGACGTATTCTCAAACGGATCACAAACACAAAGATTTTTCCAGGAAACCAGTAAAATCTTCTGTTCGCAGACACATTTAACAAAGATTTTTTTCCAATCAATCAATCAAGCAATACCTTGTCTATTGCTTTATTGTAAAATAATAATAATAATAATAATAATAATAATAATAATAATAATGTGTGGACTTATATAGCGCACGTATCCACCAACTAAGTGGTGCTCAAGGCGCATTATATCATTACCCCTGCTCATAAGGCTCATAAATCATTCCTGAAACCATCTCAGCTCCCTGGGAAGTATACAGCTCAATTGCTGCCATTACAGCGCATATAGGGCTAATCAACCAACTCTGCCCTCACAGGTACCCATTTAACTCCTGGGTGGAGAGAAGCAATTATGGTTAAGTGTCTTGCTCAAGGACACAAGTGTCACGGCTGGGATTCGAACCCACATTCTGCTGCTAATACCAGAACTTGAGTCCGGTAAGCTAGACCGCTCGGCCACGACAATGGCAGTTAGATTTAAAGGGACTGTATCGTCACGACCAGAGCAGACTTTCAACAGGGCATGGAATCGGTGAAAATTACTGGCTCATATATACATCAGCAATGGTATATGACCTTATCATGTGAGGTATTATTTTCAGTCACTAAGTTAATCTAAAACTAGCACTCTGATTCCATGCCCTGTTGATCGTGACTATATTGTCCCTTTAAGGCTTTGCATGGTGAAAGCAACAGAACACTTTCAGAGACATCATATGAAGCAATTTCTAAGTAATTCTGAGTGAAGTATGGTACTCACAGAAAAAGCCACTTAAAAAACAAATTGTTACACAATATAATTTTCCAAAGGTTTGTGCTGAGCTTTTGTGGCAAGGTACACATTGGGTACATCTACTTACCTCTCCCTTCCTCCACTAATTGCTTGAGTCAACAATTTAGAAAAAAAATTAAATAATTTACTTGTAAGAAAAGAAAAATGTAATGCTGAATTTACCTTTCTATCATATCTATGGTGACAAACTTGCAAGGACGCCTACGGGCCTTCCGTTTTGTTCCTACTTTTAAGTTTGTCTGTCTCATGGTTGAAAAATTCAAAGCATATTTGAATGATGCAGTTTCAAATGGAAACTTTTTGTCTTGTCCTGTTGACAGATATTTTTGGTACGCCTCCTCGATTTCCTGGGGGAGTAAATAAAGTTCTGTTCAGTTTCAGAATGATTTCAAGGGATATCTGATATTATCTTCAACATTGCATCATGACTTTTATGTAAAACAGTACATATTTTACAGGTACAGTAATCCAGAGGTTGTAGGTTCAAATCCCACTGGTGCAAACTTTATTCATTACCTATTATAAAATTCATTTACCTATTTTGTTAAATTACCAAAGTTATATGTTCTAGGAAGATGTTCTTACTTTGCTCATATTATACTGGACCCAGATGTCTTCATTATCCAGATAATACCATTGCCAGTTTGTACTGATCACCTTCTTCCATGCTACATCATCAGATGAATTCATTGGTGTTTCCAGACGACGCATTGACCGAATACCCCCTGGATAGTTCCACTTCATCATCTTAAAGTCGATGGAAGATGATTTTGAACTGTTAAAAGTATAAGTGTTGAAGAAATTAATTGAATTTATGTAAACAAAATTCAGAACTCAACTGCTAACATGAAATGTTTGACAGTATTTCTGAAATAACCAACCAATCAAAGGTAATTGTCATATTATTCTTCAGCAGCCAAACTGACAATTTAACAGAATCATGGGTTCACATCCCACCCGAGTCGCCTGTGGATTTTTTGCACAGACTATCAAACAACGCATTGAGTATATATTACCCCAACACAAACTCCATCAAAAATAATTAACAGATTCTCTCAAACAAATATCTATGATACAAATAAAATAATGGCTATGATAATCAACTGAACAAATAAAGAAATTGTGGGTCTAACGAATATTTTGTGAAATCTTATGGCATGTTATCAGACAAAATGCCTCTAACAGTCAGACTTCACAACCACAACTGATCTACTTGATCAAGAAGCATTTATAGCAACTTTAATAATTGTCAGAAGCTTGGTTTTACTAAATAAAGGTACCAAAATAAATTTTTAAGAGGACCCACCATAAATTAATTTTAAAATAATAGTTATTGGCCTCCTCAAAGAAAGAACCTGCTAGGTTCAAAATATAAGGCCAATAACTATTATTTTGTAGGTAAAACTTGTAGCTTTGCATGGTAAAGAGGATAAGACTAATTGTGGTGACACCATGTGAAATTCTCTATTCTCTATCGTCTTCAGGACGATCAGAGCAGAAACGTTGAGTTGTAACCTCCAGTTCTTTTCAGAACTAATTACTACTCAATAGAGAATTTCACATGGTGTTACCGCAATTAGTCTTACTTATTATTTTGTATTTATACTATAGATCCTTTAGGTTGGTAAGCAGTATGCAACAGCTCTACTTATAAATAATTTTAGCACACATTTACTGTAATACTATGCTTCACACCATTATTTTCAAAAATGTATCATTTTAAATAGCATGAAAAGGGAAATTTATAGAAGTTTTTGTTAAAATAGCGATACATCTTTAACTTCAGTCCACAACTGTGCCATAAAATTATCCACTGGAAGTACAACACATTTTATAAGGTGTAATTTACCCAGTAGTGTTCCTACTGATATTGCAAAAAACTTCCTCTACAGCAGTGTTAACATCATCATCACAACTGATCCATGATTTGCCATCGTCTCCACTCCACTGCCACAGGAAGTTTTGCTCGCAATGAAGTTTACGACAAACATCACCAAAGTGGCACTTACCACGCAGTTTATATTCACATATCTAACAGATAGTAGGAAAAAATTATTGGTTTTTTACAAGTTACAAAAAAGGGTACAAGGTGGATGGAGGTGGCCTAAAGCAAAGGGATACAAATTGATGAAATAGTACATTTGCATTTAGTTTTGTTAGCTTTTCAAGACTAAATGCCTAAAAGTTGATGTTTTAAAGGCTGGGGTGGACCTTAACCGTTTTCCAGGATTGAGTATACATGTATGTTTGCTCTCAGGAAGCCTAAGCCAAAATGACTGGAATAGCTGGAGGGTAATAGCACTGACAGGGTAAAATACTTACAAATTTTACACTTACTTTCAAGATAATCTCAGAACTGTACTATTTTATTATTATTTTGTTTTGACTGGTAAATTTTTAGAGTAACCTGCTCACCTGGCTAGTTTTCAACAAATGCCTGAGTAAACAAGTTCTTAAATTGCTCTTCAACACATTTGTGTAATTCAATCAAGTTTGCAGCAGGACAAACCTCGTTCTTATCTAGTTTTTCTGCCTCTATGCTCCCCGTTGATAGCAACTTTCTTCTCTGGTTCCCTTCCTCTCCATCCTTCCTCTGGGAACTCTGGATGTGGGAAAGTAATTCTTCTGCAGTCTTGTTGTCAGCGTCAATACGCAACCTCTTCCAGACGAGCATTGGCTGGAGGCTTTTTACATCATGTGACTTGCGGCATTTGTCAGCGAACTTGCATTGGCCAATGACAAAAAAGCTGTAAACAATTGGAAAAGGTTTAAAGGGGCAGGAGAGCAATGTTAAAGGGACAGTATCGTCACGATCAGAGCAGACTTTCAATAGGGCATGGAATCGATGCCCTAGCTTAAGATGAACAGAGTGACTGAAAATTATTGGCTCATTTATGCAGCAGCGACAGTAATATGACCTTATCGTGTGCAGTATTATGGTAGTCACCGAGTTCATCTAAAACTAGCATTCCGATTCCATGCCCTGTTGATCGTGATGATACTGCCCCTTTAACTGCATTTGTTGAAATTCTTGGAATAAGTCGTTTTCAAAATACAAACATTTAGGACAATAACCAGTTCGCGTCGGAGGCCGTGTATACACGCAATTTATTTTTGCACCGCAGATCGGAGAGCATCTAAACACGCCATAGGAAACTCCGATATATTTGTATGCATGCTCGGTTGAGCCACGCGTGTACGGTGACATGCCACGTGCTGTGGAAGCTTCCATTAACGTGTGTGTGGGAAAAAGAAACCCGCACAGGGGCCCAGAAAAACTGTTTTATTCCCAACAGGTTAACACTAATCCACAAGAAATTGAATTGTTAAGTAAAGACTGTTTGCGGTGACACCATGTGAAGTTCTCAATTGAGTAGTAATTAGGAGTTACAACTTGATGTTTTGATCAGTATGCTCTGATCACCTTCAGGAGAATGCCAGACTCTGGGAGATGCTGCTTAAGTAGACTGCTGGAGGATTCGCGTGAAGAGTGGATGCTGGAGGATTAATATAAATTGAATTGTTGGACGTCACATATCTTATTTCTGAAAATAGATTGACCTTGAACAAATTTTGTGTGCATTTTAATAACATTTACTGTGTTTATCATCATTACTGATCTATGCTTAAATGGTGAGCAAAGCCTTGACACAGTAACATATCTAACCGAGAAGTTTCACCAAGAATTCCTTTCCTTGTCCAATGTTGAGTGCATTGAAATTGGCTGGGATATCGCACTGCCAATTGTTTCCAACGATAATCTGGTTTTAACTCAACATTAAATGGGGGGTGATGGGGTGTGCCGTGGGTTGTGGGTTGTAGGGTGTGTGGGTTGTGGGGGGTGTGGGTTGTGGGTGTGGGGAGTGAGTTTTGGGTTGTGGGTGTGGGGTGTGGGTTGTGGTTTGTAGGTGTGGGGAGTGGGTTGTGGGTTGTAGGGTGTGTGGGGAGTGGGTTGTAGGGTGTGTGGGGTGTGGGTTGTGGTTTGTGGGTGTGGGGAGTGGGTTGTAGGGTGTGTGGGTGTGGGTTGTAGGGTGTGTGGGGTGTGGGTTGTAGGGTGTGTGGGGTGTGGGTTGTGGGGTGTGGGTTGTAGGGTGTGGGATGTGCACACCACTGTAACTATAAACAATGAATGCTTCTTACCTACAGATGTGTAAGTATGAACATCTGTTACCCTTGTTGCAGCCTTTTCTGTTGTAATGTTCACAGATTTCTGGAAGGCGATTCTGTTTTAAATATCAGAAGAACAAAATATCTTTTTCAACAGGGCACGGAAAAGGTGTCCTAGTTTAAGATGAACACAGTGACTGAAAATTACTGGCTCATTTATACAGCAGCAACGGTAATATGACCTTATCATGTGGGGTATTATTTTCAGTCACTGAGATAATCTAAAACTAAAACACTCGGATTCCATGCCCTGTTGATCGTGACAATATTGCCCCTGTGTGTGCATCCGCCCACTTCCAGATCATGAACTCCACTAAGTATTATAAACACTTCTAGTTCATGTCTTATGAATCCGGAAAAATCAATAAAACTGTTAACAAGCATGAGAAATATTGAAAGAAATCAGAAATGTAATGATTGTGATGAATTACTTCTTGACAATTTCCCTACCTCCTCCCCTGTACATTCCTCTTCCTGGTCCTCCTCACTGTTAATACTCTGAGGATTCTCCTGCTTTTTCTTCTCTCGTACGATCCGAAGCAAGTCTGTTGGACTTGTGGATTGGGCTTCAATGCCATACTTCATCCATACTTGCATCGGCTGTGGACCTTTCATGTCATGAGAGTAGCGACATTGACTGGTGGGTGTGTCGAACCTACAATCTCCCTCAATAAAATGGCTGCAAAACGTTTGAAAAGGTGAGATACCAAAATGGTTCATAACTTGTGTCCTTTCACCATAACAAGATGATTGGATCGTTGGTCATGCACTATCCTACATGTTCATCAAAAAAGTTGTTGGAAAAAAATGAAATCATAACTCTAATTCTGTAAAAGAACTAACATTAACATTTCAGAATTATGTGTACTGATATCTAGGCTACTGACAACAAAAACATGAGAGTGAAAATGGACGGCAATTGTTTGAGATGCATTGACAAATGTAGAGCGATTGTAGACTGATGTTGTGTGCACATGCATTATATCTTGGTCTCCCACCGGTAGTATATACCATCTATGATTGTACTGTACAGTGGGTCTTCTTTCACCAGGATGTTCTTCAATAAACAACGGATTGTTTCACCCGAGGTAGTGTACTATGTTCCATAAGAAAAATTCCACTAGTGTAAGATTTTTTCGTAGGTCGGGACCTACGACAAAATCTCTCAATGTTTGAGACAATCTCTCAAGGAATGTAGGACAGTCTCAAACATTGGTGTCCTTTCACACAAAGCTCATTTTGTTTCTCAAACACTGAGACAGTCTCTCACACAATGTTTTTTTTTTCGTTGTGTGGATACACGGGTGGGTAGGTTACTTACCGACAGATATGCAAAAATGAACAGCTGTTCTTCTTTATACATCCTCTCATATTATTGTAGTGATCACAAACATCCGGTACGGTGAACTCAATCCAGCTTTGTTTTAGTATCTGTGTGGGAGAGAGGAACACATCTTTAGAATAAACAAAGAAATATGAATAACAAAAGAATATTGTTCAAGAGATACTTGCCTGGCTCAAAATACTTGCAATGGCTTAAAAACTGGCCCCTGAAAATTGTGGTATGTGGTTCAATGTTTTTAATAATAGTTCTAAAGAATGTAATATGGCAACCATTGTTATCATGGCAACCATTGCATTACCTGCATTACATATTCATCTTTGAGATGTGCCAATCCATACAGTTGTAAGACTTTCATATTGTGCGGGTGATCTCGCAGATGATGTGGCCAATGACACTTTTGACCACGCTTGCATCCTCCAGAGATGAAATGACGGCAGAGATGGAAATTCTGACAGTCTGTCCCACCTTGACATGTGACGTAATCTTTACGAGGGTTGTACTCCTCGCATAGTACTACCGTTGTCTTGGTCCTAGGGAATTAAACAAGTGATAGGCCTACATGTCTGGTTTTGCCCTGAAAAAGTTGCATGATTAGGATTTAAATAAATTAATTAATTACATGGTATAAAGACATGGTACACTCATTATTTAATTGTCAAAAATGTCACAGATCAAAATAATACAGTTGCAATAAAAGTTGTGGTGATATTGAATGGTACATATATATATTAATGGTACACCCCTTCTTTGAAAATTGAATTAAGTCTCGCTTGTAAATTATTTCATTCTGGACTGGAATGTTTTATAGTTTTTAGTCTCACGTTTAATAGCTACATGTATCTGAATTGTTTCTCAATATTTCTTGAGTCTTAAGCTTCCAAAGGAAACTACTACTGAAAGACTATTCTAACTTAAACTCAATGTTAGAAAGAAGAAATCACACAGATTTATTTATTTATTTATTTTCTTTGTGTTGCTTTATCTGGTATTATTCAAATTCACAAAAAAGACTTCCCCTAGTCCATGATTAGATCCAGGCTGGGGGGAGGGGTGGATTTACGTAGCATGAAGCCACTATGATGTAGAGTCCATTGAGCTTATAGGAACTATTGAAACGGCAGGAACAATTTGTAAGCATATGTAGGGGAGGGCATCTAATGTCGGAGAGGGGAGGGGCATCTAATGTGGGGGAGGGGTTTCTAATATGGGGAGGGGCTCCTAATGTGGGCGAGGGGCTTCTAATGTGGGGGAGGGGCTTCTAATGTGAGAGAGGAGCTTCTAATGTGGGGAGGGGTTTCTAATGTGGGAGAGGGGCTTCTAATGTACATGGGGGAGGGCTTCTAATGTGTGAGAGGGGCTTCTAATGTGGGGAGGGGCTTCTAATGTGGGGGAGGGGCTTTTAATGTGGAGGGGCTTCTAATGTGGGAGAGGGCCGATTCTAGTGTGTGGGAAGGGCTTCCAATGTGGGAGAGGGGCTTCTAATGTGGGGGAGGGCTTAAGGGGAAGGGGTTTATCCCCCTCTATGAATGTCATAATGCAAATAGGTAAATACCTGACAGTACACTCATTGCGTTTGACATCTTCATCAAGACGAAAAACATTATGGGGAGAAGCATCAGTCAAAAACATCTGCAGAGCTCTTGGAGGTTTATCGTGATTGATTACTCCATTTTCAACCAAGGCATCATGTAGAGCACCGAGGCTTAGACTTCCACCACTTATACAAAGACGTTCTAGAATCCACTGCTCTAGGTCTAGCCTAATTTCATCCACTGTCCTCTGAGGAGGGGATGAACAGGTTTTAGGTCTTGCCCCAGAGGCCATGATGTCCATGCTGCAATAAATTAACAAGAATTAGGCCCTACAGTGTAAAATTCTAATAATCCATAAAGGCATAATGAAAACTGATTACAAATCAGTTTGGATTTGGAGTGAGCAACGAAAAACTTGCTAATCATGTTTATCCCATATTGATAATGTCGAGAAAAAACATAAAAGATCAGTCTGACAGTTTTACAAAAACTGTTAACACTTGAATTGATCAATTTTAGGTACTTGCAAAAAAAATTCAAAATGTAAGGAACAGTTCAAAATGTGATGATTTCAATAAAGCTCCCCAAGAACGTTATTTTAAGCCATAAATGACCAACATCAGACCATCTTGAGGAAAGTTACAGCTATCCAAATATGCCGAAATCGTGCTAAATGTCTCACACCCGCTCCATAGCTTTATCACTAGCACATTTTTGACCCAACAAACTTTTCATTCATAAAAAAATAAACCAATCAGTGTGCTATTTGCAATAAATACATCGATCTTGTCCAATCAGAGCAAGGCAAGGGAGTCACGTGACGTCATTAGCATAGCCACTACCTAATTATCATATTTGCACTAGAGATGACCAAATTGGATTGATCCGTGGCGATTTAAAATCCATCCATATTTTATTAAATATCAACCATCCGTTATTTAAAACGTTCAATATGACTAATAAACATCCCATAACCCCATAAGATACAATTATTTCATCAAAAAAAGCGATATTATACCATTTTTGAGAGTGATTTTGCAGCCGTTTACAGAAAAAATATATGGTTGCCGCTTCGTCTTTGAAAGTACTACCTCCAAAAATCTTCTAGTAACTTTCAAACCGCATGGAATATAACGTCATCGCCTGAAACACATAAAAACTACAGATTGTTCTTTAAGTATATCAACTTGAAACATCGGATTGACTTATCATTATTGTGACAGAAGGGTAAAAAAATCCACGGAAATACCCAAATTTCGACACTTCTGGAGATCTCATGAAATCACGGAGAGGTGAGAAAAACAGTTACGTGATTGAGAATGTTATGTAGAGTGGAAATGGCCACTAAAACACGTACTGCGCTTCCGCAAAAGTAATTTTAACCACCGTTTCGAGGGGAAGTCACATGCGATGAACAGGTCATCCGGGTTAAAAATTGTCTTTCACTAAAAAGTTAGGACGTTCACGCAGCGCCCTCACGCGGATTTGCAAGTGCTTATCAATTTGATGCTAAGACTCACTTAGTTGATAATTCATTAATTGAATTATTCTGTCTGAGGGGCTATTATTAGAGTGAAATTAGTAAAACAATGACTTACCACTGTAGTACCACTAGCCGACCTAACTGTCGCGAATAAATTACACTTAATAATTGAGAAAATTAAATATTAATACAATTATTATTTCGTTATGGATGTGAATTGCTCCTGTTACTGTGTTAGTCTGGTCCCCTGTCTTTATCCCCACATCATGAGCCTCAAAGCGTGACGTCAGATCTTCAGGCTAATGTATTGCGTGCACTGGTCGGGGAATCCCCTTCTTTTGCATCTGAAAGAGGGCGCCACTTGGACAAAGGCGTGGCGACGATCGAAAACCTTGATTCGTCAGGTGGTGCGAGCGACTGTCTGGCAACTCGACCGGATGCACCTTTGTTTTTGTAGGATGACAATAGAAGTTTACATACAGTAAACAAAACAGTTATATTAGGTTTTTTTTCTTTTTGAAAAATAATCTGTTTTAATCGCGAATAATTCATGACTTTGGGGAGTATTTTAACCGGAAATTTTGGGGAAATTTTAATTTTTTTTAATGACCCAAAGGGAGCTTTCATTGAAGAAACTTGTTGAAAAAGATGGTAAATTTTGAATTGTTGTACATGGTTGATTTTCAACCTCCTTTCCTCCCTTGCCACCCTTGGATCTGTCAAATATTTGGGCTCAAATTATCCCTCCCACAACCCTCTAAAAAAGGAATTCGTGATTCTCAGCAACTGTCATCAGTGCTTTAAGTCTATGTTATACAGGCTTGCCTCCACTCAAATGTTTTCCTGGCCGTAAGAATTCTCAACGCCTGAGTCTGGGTTCTGTTCGCCTGCTGTATATTCAACACGCGCTGCATGCAGAGCGACAAGAGGTTTGTGCGCATGCGCCTTTTTCTGCTCTGTATAGCGCCCTCTATTGGTGTTGTTTCACCAACTTTAAACAAGGTCGCGTCTTTTGAAATTTGGCAAATCGACTGGAGGTGTACGATCAAAGTGAGTGCAAATGCCAAATGACCTCAATGAACAAAGATCACACATCAATCTACAGTCATGGCTTTACAAGATGACACGTTTCTGGGTGAATTCATCGAAACCCGCGAAGTGTAAAAAGCGTCTTCAATGTGCATCAAATATTGAGCATCCGTTAAATTTTACAGATCGAGAGAAGCTAATTATTGGTCCATTTTTGACGTTATTGTACGTCTTTCGTGAATTTGTTTCTTGAAAAATCAAGCATAGGCAGTGGCGCACCCAAGGGGGGGGCTCGGGGGGCTCGAGCCCCCCCCCCAAGGGCCCGCTGATGTTTTATTTATTTTTTTTTAAAGAAGGGGCCGGGAAAGAGAGCAAAATCTGAGCCCAAGTCTTGTCTACAGAGGAGTTCGGCAAGGAGTAGGGCAGTGGTACAAGGGATGGGGACTCAGGAGACTCAAGCTCCCCTCCAAAAGTTTTCCATTTATTCCACTCACTATTATATTTTACGGCGTTGCGTATGCATGTGCATGTAAGCTTGAAGGGCCACCAGTATATATAACAAGCATTTATAGACATCCCCCCCCCCCCTGCCATGGTGCACCCTGATCAGGGAGCAGCTTTACTTAATTTTATTTTCATTTTCTGTTGTCCGTTTCTCTTGTTGAGGTCGTTGACTGTCGTTGAGGTTACTCGTAAATGTTTTTTAAAATTTAAACACGCCCGCATTATAATCAACTCCTTTCCAGTTTGTACACAATGGCCCAGGATCGGGTTTTAATTTACAAAGATTATGCGACACTGTTTTAGCAAACACCGATTGGATAATATTGGGATTTGGCTTTGCCGCCAAATTCGTGTTTGAGAAAATTTAGCTCCGCCCGGAATGATCACAAACTTTACGTCCGCGCAATGAAAATATTTAAATATAGAAATCTTGCAGACGAAACAATTAGCTCAAGTTCTTTACATCAAGAGGAGGAAATTATATGGAAGGTAAAACCCTACGAGTCTGAATCATGTCATAATGTCTTCTTTTTATGACTAGAAACCACCAGGAAACATTTAACATGTGCCGTAGGTTCACTGACGAGCACGATTAGGGACATGGCTACAGCCGCGCCAGCGGTTATGGTTTGGGTCCGCCATGTCTCTCCCCCATATTGGATTTCCAATAAAATCCTGGGTGCGCCACTGAGCATAGGAGGGTAGTTAAACTCACGAAGAACAGTTTCATGGTGATTATACCTGAGCAAACCCAAGTAACGGCCTCTGGGCAGCAATTCAAAACAGGTGAAATATTGCTATTGATTAAATCTTCGCTGTTTAAATAATGGATTTGGAGTGCATAGAAAGGAAAAAAATCCTTAAATCAATTTAAAATGGAAGAGTGAACAGAATATATGTATTAAATATTGGTTCATATTGGCTTATAAACTCAAATCATTCCCCATTTTTTTTTATATTCTAACGTTATTAAAAAATTATTTAACCCCCCTTACAATGAAAACGCCCACAATCTAATCCGTGTGTGTATGCACACGCATACACAATGATGTCATCCCAAAAACCGTAACGGGTTCCCAGAAATCTTTTGTTTAACAACGCTGAAGCCGCAGGGGAATCCCACCGTTTAAAAGTTAGCTACTGGGTTTGCTGAAATAACAAAGTAATAATTAGTTAAAATAAGAGTTCTTTCACCTACCATACTTTTTATGTCTCAAGGAAAATTCACCTTCAGGAAGAAAATCCGCTTTGAAATATTACCTTTTTCAGCGTGCGCGCTCTTGTCAAGGGCCAGAGTTGTGCACAAAAAAACTTCAAGGAAATTCGCGCGTTTGCCCATATTGCTGTAATGTTAGTTCAATATTTGCAGACGACATATTCTTTCTAATCCTATTGGTTAAAAATTCTCTTTGAAATTAATTTTCAGTATGTAACAGGCGTTTTTATCAATGAACTCCGCGACGGAAAAAAAAGTAAAGGTCACGTTATGAATATGCATTTTTGTATGACCCTTCAAAATTCTCGCGCATGCGCCCAAACCACATGTCGCCTGCAGAGCATTTTGAACAGCGGTGTCAAATAAGCCATTGTTTTTTGCCTTTACGTTTGACCAATGGTTATCAACCATAGCGGCATGGTATATACCTTCCGCAGTAAAAAATAAACCGTAAAGTTATGTCAAAATCACATACATTTTCCTCAGAAATTAAGAATTTGATTTATTTTCTCGTAAGAATTCACTCATTAGTTAAATTTCAGAAATATTTTTTGTAAAACACTTAATTACAATCGAGTAAAATGTATTGAGCGGAGAAATACATCAACCAGGTTTTACATAGGTTTGTGTACAACATAACCACATCACCTCTTGTTTTGGCACACGTGCTCGACCGATCTTCGTCATTCCGTACTTGGGACTTAACTGGAGCGGATGGATGACACATTTCTTCAGCTGACAGGAACACATTTTCGGTATAGAAGAAATGAACAAAACATTGACAGAAATGAACCTTGCTGATTAATTTGTCCTTCTAGGACGAGAGGCCGGTCAATTCTTAAGAACGGCGTACTGGAGCTACTATCAACGAGGGAACAGCTCATGGACATACTCTGTGACTGCTCAACATGCTTCGCCGTGTTGTCCAAACTGCCTTGCCGTCGAAGTCAAGGGGTGCCGGCCAGGGCTAACCGAGCCGTGTGACTGGTTTCATCAGAACTTCCCTTTACAAGACGTGTGAACTGTATCAACTTTATGAACTAAATTATTTTGTCCAATGATCTGAATGACGATTTTGGAAGTGTTTTGTGTTGTCCAATGATGTGTTTGACGACATGGAGTGCCAACCTGAAGAGTTCATCTCCGGTAAGTCAAAAAACCTGAGCTTTGAAAAAGGTATTAGTCAAACTAACAATCTGCTCGAATGTGTGTGCAAATGCATAACTAAGAACAATAACAAATTCATTGTAGAACTTGTGTTGTTTCGTTAAGCCTTTAAAGGGTATATCAAAGACCACACTTAACATCGCTCTCCTATAGGTTATAGAAAATGTATTTTTGCGTCAGTTACCGTAATTTCCCCCAGTAAATTTCCTTCATTTATATTTATCGTATTGCATTTAGCAGCCATTATTGTTCCAATTGCGGGCGCTTGTAATTTTCACTTTGAAGTTGCCGTATATTGATAAATGATTTGTAAGTAAAATTGCATATGAATGACTAGTGACCAACTACATCAAACACAATGTTTAGCCGCTTCTCCGTGAAGTTACTCACTAGTTTGGTTAGGAAGGCCAGCCCCGCCCAATTTGGAAATGATAACGTAATTGCTCACTTGGAGTGACAGTAATTTGCATATCAATTCCAACAGGCAGACTATGTAAACTGTTTTGTGTAATAGAAAATTAATAATAGGCCCAGGCATTTGTGGAATGCTGTCAATCTTGAGTACCTACACACGTACTGGTATTGAGTTGTTGTGCCCTAATGTGTATGGGCGGGGCTAAAGGATTGTCCACGTGGCCAACTATGCATAGTGAATTTTAGGTTACTGTACAATGTAGGTGTGCACATGCGCACTCGTGTGCAGATTAGACAATGTAGCAATCTTACATTGGTATGTGGAGATTGTGGTCAGGTGCAAAGCGACACGAGCAGCGGCGGCACCAGACCTGTTAGGGGGGGGGAAAGCTTTAAGGGGGGCAAACATTAATCTTTAATGTAATTTTGTACTGCTGAAAAAGCATTGACTTACCATCGGGGAAAAAATTGGGGGGGGGGGGGCAATTGGGGGGGCAAAGAAAGTAACGGGGGGGGGGATTTGTCCCCCCCCCCTGTAGCGCCGCCGCTGCTTACGAGCCTAGATTTTGAGATGAATTGTCTTAACCCTGTGTAATCTGTGACTTTAACACATTGTACAGTTCAGTCGTTGACCTTATGGATATTCAGATCAGTCATGATTCAATCAAAATTGAGATATTCGTATAGGCGCATTGATGTTTAAGTTGGACCTTGGATCTGAATAAAATAAATAAGGAAAATATTATAATTCCTGTTAATGTTTGAGATATGTTACATCATCGAGACGGAACTCAAATATTCGTCTTGTTTAGGAAAATTGCTGGAGGAATGGATTTGATTTCATGAGAAATCTTTATAAGTCATCTGTAATAGATGCAATAGCAGTGTAAGACGGTGAAGACACATACAAATAAAAAGTAATATAACTTGAGATTTGTGGTAACTCTCCGCAATATTGCATTGGGATGGAAATTATTGTGTTGGTCTTTCTATATCAAGAAAATAACTGGTTGATGAAGTGACTTGCTGCACAAAATGGCTTTCAAGGGGATAATTTGGCTTTTCAAGAAATATTCGCAAAATATTTAAGGAGCAGTCATAGGTATGGATTCAGTCTGGGATAAGACATGGACTAAAATAGTTGAAAATTAACAACTTGTTAAGGTATAAAAATACAAAAACACTTAAATATAAAAGACATTTAAACATGCCCTTTCACGAAACGAGCCTTCTTTATGTGTTTATAGCAACGTTTTTGTTCATTGCGTGCAATATTTAATATATAAATCAGTAATTTTAAATTTATTTTTGCGTTCGTTCGACGATCAAAACTTTTTGATAGGGTCTCAGCAGTGTAATTCAGCAGCACGCAAAATGTTGGTGTATACAATTGTAACCGTCTTCCAAAGGAAAATTGAGGATCAATTAATTTTTTGAGTCAAAGTAGTATATTTTATTTAATTTGTAGGCCTTGAGAAAAAAATGAAATGGTTGAAAGTAATACCTTTTTAATGTGTCAAATATAGAACTGGATTTAGTTTATGGAAAAATATATATGCCCTATTGGTCTTATCTTCAACTTTGAGCGGTTTCAGGATGGCACAAGATTTTATGAAAATATCAAAGGATGACAATGTCCAGAAACATGTCCTTTAGTGACACGTGACATTTTGTTTGTGTTCGACAATGATTTTGAATTTGTGTGGTAATATAATAGCTAGTAAACATAAATATACATTGTGAAGAGGGAACAACAGACAAGTATTTCATAGGGAAAACCCACGAAGTAGGGACTGGAAAATTAATCTACACAAAAAGGTCATTATTTTGATCAGGTACAGGGTAGTTTTTAGAGTGGGTCCGAGTGGGATTCGAACAGGGGTTTATAGAACTAAAGCGAGGGGGAAAATAAGGTATGACGACCTGTGACCCGTGCTTATACCAAGACGAAGAGACTTGAGGAATACTGTGTTTGGTCAACGTGCTGCTGGTGTAAAGAATTATGTAATTATACAAAATAATTAAATTTTATTTGAAAGGTCTAAAGCGGTAATTAGATAGGCCTAAATGTATTACATATAGGCCTAAATGTATTACATATAGGCCTATATGTATTACATATAGGCCTAAAACTATATATGTAATGCCCATTTAATACTAATAGATAGGCCTAAAACTAATTACATAGGCTTATATTGTATTATTAGATAAAAAGCCTAAAACCTATAATTAGACAGGCTTATATTGTATTAGATAGACCTAAATATATTGGATAAAGGCCTAAAACCTATAATTAGACAGGCTTATATTGTATCAGATAGGCCTAAAACGACATATTAAAGACGTTTCTGAACCGCTTATATTATTTTTGATTAAAATGAAACAAGGTACAGCTAGTGTGCCAGCTAGTAAGAGAATGTTTGACTCCCTATAAGAAAGACGATTAAGAATGATGGAATTATACAAAATAATGGTCTTGTATAAATGCCTAAAACAGTAGATAGGCCTAAATTTATTACATACAGGCCTAAAACTTATATTGTATTAGATAGACCTAAATAATGGCCTAAAAACTGTAAATAGATGTGTATATGAACCACTTAAATTTTTGATTAAAAAAAACAATGAGGTAAATACAGCTAGTGTGACAGCTATAGATGTTTGTGTTGTCTCCCTAAAGAAAAAAGGTTACTCCTCGTGAGTGTCTCTTCTCATGAGGCGGGGTTCCATCGACGGTAAAAGGTCAACACTTGGTAATAATCTAGCAAAGCTATATATGGCGACCAATGACCTGTAGCTGTCGATACATTATTGTTCAAGGTGAATAGACTTGAGCAGTACTGTGTTTGGTCAACATGCTCCTGTTAAGAATATTATACAAAATAATGTTATTGTATTTCAAAGGCCTAAAATAGTAGATAGGCCTACATTTATTAGATATAGGCCTAAAACTGTAATATACTAATTAGATAGGCTTATATCGTATTAGATATAGTATACGTTAGCTTATCTTTTGGATTAAAAAAAATGTACAGCTAGTGCTAGGAAGGGAACGTTTGTCATCAACCCTCGTTGGTTTCTCTTCTTCGGAGGTACAGGTAAGATAAGGTTAACACTAAATGGAACTTATAAATAATAATCTAGCAAAGCTAGTCCGACTTTTCCTTCCTCCATATAGCCGACCGCATCCTAGTCAAGGTGAAAATCCCTCCGGAGGAACTACAAGTTCATTGGCATCTTGGTGCGATGACTCCAGGCAACCCTTGCTGATCTCACTTGAGGTCCTCTTCTCCAGAGGTAAGCTCAGGTAAGATAATGTCAACACTTGATGGACCTAATAACTAACAATCTAGCAAAGCTGGGCCGAATTTTTTTCCTTCACTCAATATAGCTGACCACATCGTAGTCAAGGTGAAAATCCCTCTAGAGGAACTACAAGTTCATTGGCACCTTGGTGTGATGACTCCAGACGACCCTTGCTGATTTCATTTGAGGTCCCCTTCTCTAGAGGTAAGATCAAGGTAAGACAATGCCAACACTTGATGGACCTAACTAACAATCTAGCAAAGCTAGGCCGACTTTTGCTTCCCTCCATATAGCCGACAGCATTCTTGCTAAGGAGAAAAGCCCTCCGCAGAAGCAACTACTTGTTCATCGGTACCCTGATGTGATGAAGACCAGCTTCCCTTGCTGATACCGTTTGCACAAGAAGAGATTTGAGCAGTGTTGCGTTCGGTCAACAATGCTGGTACTGAAGAAGCAGCAGAGGCCCGAGGCATGTCTTACCATAAGAGACATTAACCAGATATGGCACAGGATACTTTTATCTGCCGTGTATGACATTGGCATCTCTCTGGTCAGTATCAAATTTGTTTTAAATATTTTAAAACAGTGATTCCAATAACACTTTCCATTCTGAAACAGATCACATGCAGGTCTCAAGGTTCTGACACTAATCTTTTGAAATGTATCGTGAAATTCTTTGGTATCCAGGAGATGGGACTCTTACCTTTTGGAAAATCAACCGTAAACAAAAATGCAATATTTATATCTTGTTTAGCCAGTCTGAATTCATCCCTACGGTAAAAATTGAAACAGCTTTATCAAATCTTCTGCTGTGGCACACATGTTTGTTCTCTAGAGAACAGGAAATTGGTCAAATAAAATGCTTGCTCATTTGGCCAATAGCCACTGGTAAAGGCTTGCACTTACTAAATAAACTCATATCCACTATTCAGGGGTGGAAGTAGGAGGTTGGGTGAGGTTTAGTTATGTTGTTGCTGATTTTGCTAGAATGTCACCAGCAAACATAGCAACAAACTATTAACTAAACCTCAACCTAATGAATTGTTTATTCATTGTCTCTTCTATTACAGATTCCTCTCTCAGTTTAAATTAGAACTCGACACCGACCTTGCAGGTTACCGCATATAATCCACCCAAGTAAATGTTTGCTTGTCTCTGTTCTGACCATTTAATTATAAACGATGCACTGTTTTTTTTTTTTTTTTGAAAAAACACATAATATAAAGACCCTCCTTATTTGTATAAAATAATCGCTTATTACAAATGTTGAACCTTCCCTATATAAATTGCATTGTTAAACAGTACATCAAATGTTGTTGCCTACTTGCACTCTTAAGGTTCTTTTATTACATTTTCGTAGAATATGAAGAGCTTAACTTATTCTGTCATCCTACATGGCCAAGGATTAATCCAATTCCATCATGATAAAATTAAAAAAATTATCGCAATTTAACTCTCCAAGTGTACATGTGCAGACAGAAAGTAATTGGATTACCGCTAAAATATAATAGGTTCACAAAGAAATATTTAATGATGGATCTAGGTTTGGCAAATGAGATATATGTATACTTCTTTCAAACGTTACCCTATCACCCATATTTGGTTAAACCAGTGCTGAAATTAAAATATATCATGTTATTAAATAATACAAAAATAATCAATTTTGAAGAATGTGCATTGCTTGAACAAAAGAATAAATGAACAAAATGTCGGTTTAAAATCGTCAATGTTTTACTGTGATTTTTTTTTTTAAATAAAATTTATTTGATTCGCTGGAGACCCTCAATTAAAATTTGATGAATCGGATTAGATTGGAATCCAGCAGTCTATATTAGAACCTAGCCTCATTTTGATTCCCATAGTCTTGTGTATTAGAAAAACAAGATGGCGGATCTGTGATAAGGGTCTTTATGTGTTTGACAGTCATAAAAGAATTCACTAAATATAATTAGGGTCTGTTTTATATTAAAGATGTACCGCCCGTGTTTTTAGCTATTTTAGCGATAATTTCTTGAAATTGATATTTGAGAAAAGGGGAAACCAAATACTCTAAATGACACATTTATCAAAAAGTGAGAAACATGGATTTACAGTTAATAAATGTACCGAAATAAATTTATGGTGGGGCCCGTCAAAAATGTTTATGCTTGTTTATACTGTAATCCTTTATAAAAGAAAATGGTCCAATGAAAACAAAACATTCTGGATATTGCCAGTCAAACACAGGCGATACATTTTTTTATTTCAGTATATCTTAGGACGAAATAGGAAATAACGAGAATTGTTAAAAGTCTAACATCCACTATTCAAACAATGCGCTGTGGTGGCCGGTATATCCAATACCGCTGACTGCGGTACAAGTCTGACTTTATAGGGAACTCAATGGCGGGGGACATAATTATTGTACATTTTGTGGTAAAAGCATGAAATTTTGCATATAGGCTCAAAATATAAGATTGTATTGCATATACATCTCATGGTGATTTAATGCACAAAAAATGCAATGAACCTCCAAGTGCTTTGTTTATTGAGGAAACATGGTATCCAGATGCTTCTAGTAATGCTTTGGCCTTTTCCTGCCCCAAGACTGTCTCTGATGGGCAGCTTTCGTCCTCTTCCATAGAAAGGGATGTAGGAACCCAGTTCATCATGCTAATGGTATACATCAGGCTGCTATACTCACAATTATCCACAATCTTATCTTCGAGTTTTGAGTTTTCATTGGGTTCCAAGACCGACAGGGCGCCACCTGGTTTCAATACGCGGAGAATCTCTTTCAAGACTCTCGAGGGATCATCAAGATGATGAATGATCATATTAGCGAAGCCATAGCTGAATTCTGCCGTCCAATCAGAGGGTAGAGAGCTCACATCAGTACAGATAAATGTAGCGTTAGTTAAGCCTGCCGCTTTGGCCTTGGCCTGGGCTTTCTTGATGCCGTCCTCTGAATGTAAGTCCAGTCCGTATATCTCGCTTTTTGGAAAGCGCTTGGCCATTTCAATCGTTGCGAATCCGGGACCACACCCAATGTCTAGTACTTTGATACCAGACTCTGACCAATAAAAGAGGAAATTTCGAGTACATATACTGAAGATAAGAAACCTGGTTTTAGAGGCCATTATGAGTTTCCCGTTAAACATAATCGCCCCGTAAAATATTCCAAGATCAGGAAACAAAAACAATAATCAAGCTTACACTCAAACCCAAACCAGAACCAATCAACTAAAACCAAAGATCTAACCATTCCTGATTTCCCAAAAATAATCAACACGTAGATTTTCAAGTGACGCCGAAATATGATTGAAGGGATCACGATCAACAGGGCATGGAATCAGAGTGCTAGTTTTAGATTAACTCAGTGACTGAAAATTATACCCCACATGATAAGGTTATATTATGAGCCAGTAATTTTCAGTCACTGTGTTCGGCATAATCTAGGACACCGATTCCATGCCCTGTTGAAAGTCTGCTCTGATTGTGTTGATAATGCCCATTTAAGTGTTAGTATAACTTTGGCACAATCATGTGAATTATTTCAGTAAAACATGATGTACCTGTGAAAATTTCAGCAGAAAATGCATTGAAAAATTTCAGTTGGCAAACAATTCGTATACATTCTAACGTGGATTTTTCATATAGTTAAAAATGTTGACGTTAAAAATAAAATGTCTGGAAAATGTTAGCGTCTGTCAAAAAGAAAAATCTTTAACTTTAAGGTTTTGAGAATATCAAAGGTACATCGCTTCCTTTAAATTGATGAAAATAAAACGACATACCTAGTTTCTTTTGTAGTTCAGGTATGGATGGGATAAACTCATCCACCAACTCCTTCTGAATCAAAGGTCCATCAATCTGATCCGCAAAGGAATCAAACTTTGCATATCTCGAGTACGGAACACCTGTAATTGAAAAAAGCTCCCTTAAGATTAAACACATTATTCGCTATTTCACTGGCAACTTCTAGTTTTGATTGGTACTCTTCCTTTGCTTAAAGTTAATTACTTTCATATGAGATATTTCACAAAATAATAATCAACTGATGACATTCGTTTTTGACCGGAAATAAATGTTATCTCGCCTGCTCAATTATTTGTGTGAAATGACTCAAATAAATTAATTATATCTATTTGGAAATGGGCAATATATAAATTTGAACAAAAGTATGGTTACATAAGGATTCACATGAAGTCAAATTCTCCGTTTATTATTTGAGGAGTAAGTATTAACAATGTAAAAATCGTTAATCATAATATTATTCAAGAAGGCATTTTCTTAATTATTCTTTAATTATATCTTAATTTCTTTTTTGTACCTCCTAAATAACAAATGAATTGAAAAGTAAATGAAACATTTCAGTAACGTACATTTTCACCCCCCAGGAATAGACATTATGCAATTACGTCACAATCTGAAGGGCGCCCTCTTTCAAAAGCATTCATTGGTTTGTGTATGAGTGCTGCGCGTATGGCACTCCAAAGCGCGCGCGGCTCACGTACGCGCAGCGTGCATACATGAACCAATGAGTGAAATTATTTTGCCTTTGAACGAGGGGGCGCCCTTCAGTGAGATTGTTGGGACCCTAAAACAGCTCTTAACTTTTTGGTTATACCTGATGGCCCGCTCTTTTTAAAGCAGTCTGCAACATCAAAGAATGCCGTGGACAAAGTGGGAGTACACATAGCCAATCCTGTGAATTGTGTAATGGAGTGACAATGCTTGGAGATCCAATAAGTCTTTCTTGTGGGGTCATAGTTCACTATATGTGCAGTAACCATAGCACCAAGCCACTCCCTCACGTACCTGACGGATCAGAGTAGGCAATTATAGTACAGTTGGGACTGATGTTATAGTTAGGGCGTGCCACAATCACGGAGGAATGAACATGGTGCAATCAGTTTCTGACAACACTATACTGTTCAGCGCTACGGATAAGTGGTTAAAGATACACACCGCCTTTGTCGCCCGAAATTGGGCGATAAAAAACGCCCCTCATCATTTCATTGTTTTACATACATGGTTGGAAAGAACTTTCAAAAGTAGAATATAATTGTCCACACAAGTACCCCTGAAAAATGCGTCGTTTTTCTGTTATTGTACAAAAACCAATGTCATGTGACTTTCGTGAACCAAAATTTGTCCAGAAAACTCACGAGGACAAAAGTTATAGTCGCACTTTCAGACGTTTAAAAAGTTTATTAGTGAACCAAATTCAAGAATAATTATTTTTTATAGTTCATGGATACATGACAAAAGTGAAATGATTTTGAAACAATGGGTGAAAATTGTCAAAATCGACAAAAAGACGAAAGTATTGGCACTTTCCCGAGACACCGGGAACCGAACCAAGACTGTACCAGTACAGCCATGGGCGCCAGCGCGGCAAAGCGCCCGAGGCGTGAGCCTGCTGGTTAGGCCATAAATATATGAACACTTTTTGCGTGGAAGCGTAAAGCAGGGTCTCGACCACTTTGGTGCTTTTCGTGTCGGGTATTTTTAATTATGATACTGCCAGCGAGTTTAGTTTTGGAAACAACAATAACGTATTTATTTGGAACATCGTCACTTCCCCTTCATCATATCAACGCCAATAAAAAGTGACAAAACTGTTCAGTTTGGAAGGCCATCCGTCAAAATCAACGCTAGAATTTCGACCGAGCGGGCTGGGCGAAGAAAGGCTCACCGTCTACTGCAAAACGACGCATGCCTGGCGACCATTGACGGGCCAGCCAACCTCAAATGGCAAACACTCAGGATTTGATTGTTGAACGTGATGGTGACCATGATGATACTATGAATAATGTCGCATTTGTAGGATTATTGTTGGACAGGTAAGAGTAATAAAAGAGAAATATTGTTTGATAATAATAATACTCGTACTCGTAGGGCTTTTTATGTGGCTGTAGGCTATGCTGAACTCTTATGATGAATTTCTGTTAGCCATCACTTTATTTGTGATAGTTCCTGTAGCCAAGGCCCAATGATATTGTGATGATGTTTACAATACAGACATGATAATTATGAATATGAGATATAGTTTAGAAAGCAGAACAATTTCCAGTGAATTAGTTGTAATTTCCACCATCAATGCCCGGGTATTTTATGGTGAAGATGGTCAAAAGGGGTCATGGTGAAAATTCAAACATGGACTGGAGGAAATAGCATCAGGTACCATTATTCCCCTAGAGTACGAGTACGAGTACGAGTTATATTTAAATGGATTTTTAATATACACCATGTCCGCCATCATATCCACCATTATTTCATTATCTTTTATGTTTTGTTTTATAGGTATGAGAAAACATCACTGCCAGTATTTTTACTTGCATCAACACCATGTAGAGTTCAGCCTGATTCCATTTTCAGTATTCACAGCTACAAAGCATTGCCAAGGTAGAGTAAATCTTGGATTGATTCGGATGTTTTTTATACCATAATTTTTGTGTATATATAGAAAACTTAGTTGATGTAAATATTTGTTTTTCTATCAAACAAAATCAGATTTACAGAAACAATTTCTCATTAAAAAAAAAACCCGAAGTTGTGCATTTATGTTTTCCCCCTTGTGCATGCTTAATGTTAAATTGTCCATATTAAAGGGACAACATCGCGATCAGAGCAGACTTTCAACAGGGGATGGAATTGGTGTCCTAGTTTAAGATGAACACAGTGACTGAAACTTACTGGCTCATTTATGCAGCAGCAATGATAATATGACCTTATCATGTGGGATATTATTTTCAGTCACAGAGATAATCTAAAACTAGCACTCCGATTCCATGCCCTGTTGATCGTGACAAGTGTACTGTAGCACTATTAGTCAAAGTAGCTTTACATGTGTTATTCATGGCTGGCTATTGTGTTATTTATGTCTTTGTGGTCAGTTTCATTTCTCAACTGCTAGAGTAATCAGTTCAATGTAATATTTCTTTTGTAAGATTATATACATGTTTGTTCATGTTTGGTCCATAGATGAGATGAAGGGAGATGGAGACAGAGACGAATGCTCAGTTCATCATGTCACCTACGTATGTGAATGGGGGTCAGTAAACGGAAGCCTACAACATCCCACTAACTAGCAGACATTCCACCGAGTAAGAGTTTTCTCAAGAAGATTACCTACTATATCAACTTCAGGTTTGTTACGGGTGCCATCCAATCAAAAGTTTCTAGGAAGTATAGAGGACATGTCGTACATTCAAGACCCTCAAAAATTGCGGGTATAACATGAAAATGTTTCAAGGCAACTGACAGCCCTCAACCCCCCCCCCACACCCAAACAAATTACTCTATTAGTATTATGTACTACCTTGAAAATGTTGAGATTTTGAAGCTTTACATGGTTGAGAACAGTAGGAGTAAGAGTAATTATCTTTCAAGTAATTATCTGACAAGAACTGGCAGTGACATTACTTTGTTTCAATCAGTGTACTCCGATTGTCTTCAGGGGGATGAAGATGATCAGAGTATACCGATGGAAACTTCAAGTTATCTCACCATCAGTTCTTGTATAACAGCCAACACTATTAAACTGTAGAGATAGTTACATGGTGCTACCACAAACCTCATTATATGCATAATGATATTGACACTAGCCCAACACATGCTTTTCAAAAACCATGCCAGATGATAAATCAACATGTAAAAACACTCATATGAAAATAGTTTGCCAGGGTTGTAGGTAGCCAGATCAACTTATTCAGCGTTATTATGGGCATAAAGTCACAAAGTTGATTTATGGTAGTAACTGGATTAAACGTGCATCAAAGGACAGGAAGTTGGGGTTAAATTGATTGGGGTGGGTGCTAGGGTTACTGAAGACACTGAATCATGGAGGAGCATACAAACATTTCCCCTTTCTTTGTATTTCCAACTTTACCAAGGAAAAGTTACCTGTGAGAGACGAGTCTTTACACTACTGATATTTCCATTTCCAAGTTGTAAATAATTTTCGCTACATGGAACATGAAAGTTTGCTAATAATTGAGCATTTCATCCATGTTCATGTACCACAGAGTCTACTCAAATAGCTAATGTCTGCAGTTTTCAAAGCTTGTATGGATATTACCTAATTAACCTTTCATTAGAAAACAAGCTTATAACTACTACATGATAACGTTGCAAGAAAGTTTTGCATTCATGCTTTCCCTCTTCCCCTGCCCTCAGCAGAAGAGTTGTCAAAAAGTAAATAATTCCCAAAAGTAAGGCCACAAGTGTAATTAGCCAATTGACAATTCAAACAAAATTAAATGTAATTACATCCACTTGATCAAATCTAATAATTGCTTAGCCTTTTCATTTTGTTTATGGAAAAACCTTTAAATTCTAGATTTAGATAGCCAACATTGGTATTTTATCTTGGTATTAAGTCTTGTACAAAAATAAATTTAATTGATGGACTGCATGTTTATATACTGAGTGATCTTTATTTATAATATACTTCACTTTGAACTCAAGTTTATAATGAACAAAAATATGATAAATTGACAATGATAGTAACATTGTAATCAAGCATCTCCTTATTGTGACATGCTTATAAAGTGTCTTTGTTTTCACCTATACTGCAAATTAAATATCATTTATAAAATTTTTAAACAAATTCTACATTGCTTTTTACATTTTCAAGGTTGTACACATATTTGGCAAAATGTCTGTAGCTGCTTCCAATCTATAGAATTATAAGCTAAAGATCAGATGCCATTTTTGTACATAAATGTTTAGACATTGAAATAATCAAGAGTTGTATGGGTACTTGTATATTGCTAATAAAACAATGAAATACATATTTATTTTAACTGTCCAGTTGGTTTTATGACTGACTTTTGTGGTTCCACTCTCCCCCCCCCCCCCACAATCAATTGAAACCACTTTGCTGACCTGCCTATTGTAAACAACCTAATAATGAGTGTACATGGCCTTACACATGTAACAAGTGAAATGACTTCAGTATAAATGAACCCAACCATGATCCTTTGTTGACAAGAAAACGGAATCAATCTGCATAATAAATGTACGCTATGTACAATTTAGTGACAGTTCAGAATGGGTGACATTCAGGGGCTGTCATTGGAATCGGTAATTTTGGAATAAACCCCCCAAGTTCTTGGTGATAGCATGTAATGCCACTGGTGATGAACCGACACATTTGTTTTCTAAAATTCTTTGGACTATCATTGCAGCACTATAGAATCCAAGAACTAAGGAGGGGAGGGGCAAACAAGCAATAAAAATAAGGGCCCAGACACAGGCCTATGCTTGATTCCAAATTACCAATTTCATTGACCGAAGACTGGTGCTTCATTATGTCGAGAATCACACCCAGCATCAATTCTGCATAGCTGAAGTACCAAGATGTTTCTGTCCTCTTTCTGAAAAAGATTTAAAATTGAAAAGAGGAGTAAGGGCTTAGATTTTAATAAATTCAACATTATCAACAATCACTGGGAAATAAGGTAAAACATTGTTTAACTGATATAGAATGGAAAGGTGGTTATCAGACGGACCCCTTCTCTTGGACTGAAATGCCAGTACTAGCTATACATTAAGCAAAAAATAATAACAAATTATACTAAACCTTAATTTTTTTTGTAATAAACAACCATTTAAATTAAATTAAACGTTCATCATTCGTATTTGATAACAAACAATTTCAACCCTGTAACACGTTAACATTAGATCTCACGAAAAATAGTATAAGACCTGTGAAAATTTATTAAAAATAGGGGCTCCCCCTCGTGTTTCACAAAGTTATATCTGGTACTGTCTTGTATTATTTACATAATTGTTATTTTTTCTCTCTCTCTCTAAGATAAAAGCACTTCGGACAAATTAATTTGGTCATAAGGCCTGTGTCCCGAGACCTGACCAAATAAAAATGTTTTGAGAATATGAAAATCTAAACCAAAATTGAAGCTTCCCTTTCAACATTTTTCCTGTCAAATATGAGTATCAAGGGTTAGGGCAATTTCACATAATTGCCAGGGGACAATGTCATGATTGTGTTCATCATGTACACTCCTAGATCATGTACTGTCTACCAATGCCATGGCAATGCAAACTAGTAGTACTAGTAATAATATTTATCATGATTGCGATGCTCACCCAGAATCCAGTATGTCCAGATGAGATAGATGCTGCCATGCTAAGCACCGGTTTGTTCAGTCTGTGCCTTTCTCCATGGTTGATCCAAAGTCTATCAAGCCTGCTACTAGGCATTGTCATCACTTTTTGGATCATCTTGGATGTCGACGTGCACCTGGTTTGAATCGAATCCAGGAATTCTGTGATCGTCCGTGTGTTTACAACGGATACAAAATGTACAAACTGGAACCTTGTTCCTCTTGTTACAATCACAACGGTGTGCAATGCAGAGGTACCAGTCTGACTATAATCTGCAATTGCCATACAGGTTTCACGGTCGTGTAGACTACTGAAAATGCGTATACATGACCTTTGACCTTATTGTTGTTTTTTGGACATTTCTCCGTAATTACACGATACCTGAATTTTGTTTTTTGAAGAAAACCTTACAAAAATGATTCTCTATCATTCTATCAAGCCCATTTTTTGCTCTTTTAGGGCGGTGTGTACCTTTAAGGCCAAAAAAAATCTCCGGTTTCTGGTCTCCGCGCGCGTCGCCTCATACCCGCGCACGCGTTGGCATTTTTAATTTTCTATTTTTTGCTATGAAACGATGTCCAATTGGAATTCTGCCGTGCTGTGCTTTAAACGACTTTTTCACATAGGGGGTGTGAACGTTTACCCGATTTGAGAGGCCTCTTTTAAGAGCCACCATACTTTGCATATGGGAAATTTGTTCCCTGACCGATGACCAGAAAAAATTTTTTTTTGCCTTAAGAACATTTTAGGTGAGTTCCAGGGAATCAATCTTCAAAGTGTCGCAGGTTCGAATCCTGGCTGGAATGGCTAGCTCTCCATGTGTTCTTCATTGACACGTAATATTGAACAATTTTGTTGTTGTTTGGGTTGTATTACTATGTTCCAATTAACACTGATATGTGTGCAGTAAATCAATTACAATACAATCTTTATACACCGACCTTTCCTTTAGTTGACCAGCATCAGCTATCTCCTGGCTCGTCTTCGGTGATTCCATGGCGATCATCAGCTCAAACAATCCCGTCTCCTTCCCCATGGCAATACCTAGACACATGATGCCACTGTAAGCAACATCCATCATGCGGCTACTGAACTCCTTCTCCGATTCGGTTGCAAAGTTTTTGCTGTCCGCCATTGTTGCTTGTATTTCTGGGTCAGGGATAAAAACAATCTTGCTGAAACTTAGCAAGGCAGCTGGTGACTAAATTGTATTTTAACATATTGTTGTCATTATCTCCGATGATGGGACTAAATGTGGTGTATAATTGTCATCTGCATAGAAATGTGACTGTAAACACAATGTTGTGCAATTTGACCGAGGGGCAACATGTAGGCCTACACTGTAAATAGCACGGGGCCAAGGATAGAACCCTGGGAGACTCCATGAGTAACATTGGCCTTAGACGATGACTCCCCTTGACGACTGTGAAGATATGATGGAACTAACTGCTAAAAATGACGCTAAAAGGTCGAGTAGGACAAGCAGATAAAACCTTTTTACTGTCCACTGCGCAAACGACTTGACTTTGACAAAAAATGACTTGGTTAATAAATACAAGATAGGATCATAGGGTAGAATTGGTTACAGCTCGTCAAAATCTTACGTACACAATCGCCTGCAAAGGCTATCGCGTACAGGTGAGATAGGGAAAATGTATTCGAATACCTCAACTACATCATCGTACAGTAGTATTATACACAGGACCTAAAGAAACACGTGGAGTCGAAGAAACATCGATCCCACAAGCAGTGCCGTTGATTCCTAGCTGTACATGCACATATGTATTTCGGACATGCGTAAAATGTGCCAAACTTTACTATTAGTATTACGAATTTTCACTTGTCAAGGTTGGCAGGTATGCTATTGTGTCTCTTTCAATACATTTTGACTCGAACGCAACACAATGACCCCCTTTATGACCCCCCTTGTGGCGAAGTACCGACAGTGAGTGGCGTCCGGCGGGCCTCTGTGTGTGCGGCTTATACCCGGTGCGGCTTATATGTTGACGCATGAATCTTGTTTTGGTGATTTTGGGGTAGTGCGGCTTATACACCGCGCGGCTTATATTCCGGAAATTACGGTACTAATTACCGCACTGCTTATTTACAGTTGAGCCGAAACTGCAGATCAGGACGTACTAAAGCAGAAAACGCCATTGAAATGCTACCTAAATAGTACAACAGGCGTTACATGACCTTTGAATTCATAGAGGCTCGTGAAAGCATGTTGTATGAGCTGGCTAGGTAGAGACTTTGGCGGATCCTATGGAACGCCAAAGATGCATAAACTCTTGTCATGAAATTAGTCGGTTCCTATACACGACTATTAGTTATATCATGGAGGCCTCCATGGTTATATAGTCAGTCAATACATTACAATATCTATTTGTCTTTCTGGCACGTCTGTCGGTTAACTATTGAAGTTATTTCCCTTTTTAGTTTCTGTTTTTTAAAGCTTTGGCTGATGAAATCATTAAGAATTGTTGGTTCATTAATTAAAAATGGCGTTGTGTACTTTATTATTGCTTCCGCCATTTTGACGTAATGACGACGACACACATACAAATTTGCACAGCTATTTGTGAGTTTGTAGTTATTTTTTTGTTCAATGTGAAACTCAGGGGGTAAAATATTAAATCATTTTAACGAGGAAAAACATTTCACATACAAACCAAATAATTATGGACAAAATTAATATAAGTGTGCAATAACGTTAGAACTAAAACATTACCTAATTCTATATTATTTCATTGTGGCATTCAAACAAAACTGTACTAATTTATAAGCATGTACTTCTCATTGTTATGATGACAAGAATAATTTACAATGATGTAAGGACACCCCATACCAACAGCTATTTGTTGAGAAGAAATGTCAGCATCTGT
The DNA here is from genome assembly GCA_029582265.1 of Zoroaster sp. YZ-2022. Classification (NCBI taxonomy): domain Eukaryota; kingdom Metazoa; phylum Echinodermata; class Asteroidea; order Forcipulatida; family Zoroasteridae; genus Zoroaster; species Zoroaster sp. YZ-2022. The sequence goes on from CM055836.1 coordinate 25,200,604, forward strand.
AAACAAAAATAATACTTTAAGTCTAGCATTTAAATCGTATTTGGAGAAGCTTCCTGGACAATATTTGTCATAAAGTAACTCGGTATAAAGTACATGATAAATACTCAGCTGCATGTCATAGTGACGTGCCATGGTGACGTGCCGTAGGCCCATTCTACATACATTTTTCATCAGAATGCTTTAAGATTGATAGCAGGTAATTACATGTTTATATAGGCTCTACTTCAGAATCTACATTGTACATACAAACCAATCAAAACAATTTGTTATTAAATGCAACCCACCATTCCCATAAAAGCGAAAATTGTTGCCCATAACGAACAATTTCTATATTTTTGAATCATTATAATGTCTTTGCCATGTGAACGCAATTGGAAACATTTTGTCCTTATTGGATGTAACGATTCTCAGAGAAATTTCAATCCCCCCATTTCACATCTACAAGACTCCTGCCAACAAACATCCAATTTAATCTTGAAAAACTAATGTTTTATTTGTGGAGCAACTAAATTTAACTATGTTCTTTTATAAAGAAGATTTATATTAAGGGGTGGCAATTACAATACAGGATCTTTAAATACTGATTTCGTAAATATAGAATTTATTATGTATTTAACTCTGTTCTGTTATGAATGAGGTTTTATAAGGGGTGCCAATTGCCACCCTTACTTAGTTTGCCTCCTTTTTTGGGAAAAACTGGAAATTGTTTTATAGTTAAAAACGACTTATTATTTCAAAACCACGAAACTGTACTTGAAAAAATGCGATTTGCTTATTTCCAATAAGGACAAAAAGTTTCCAATCGCGTTTACAGTTTTGATCAAGCGAAATCACATTGTATAAAATGTGTATTGTATATAAATCTCAAGTTGATTTAATGCACAAATAATGCAATGAACCTCCAAGTGCTTTGTTTATTGAGGAAACATGGTATCCAGATGCTTCTAGCAATTCTTTGGCTCTTTCCTGCCCCAAGACGGCCCCTAAGGCTGCTCCCTCCCCCATGCAAAGGGATGTAGGAACACAGTTCATCATACTGATAGTATACAACATACTGCTATGCTCACGATCCTCAACAAGGTTATCTTCGAGTTTAGAGTGTGCGTTGGGGTCTAGGACCGACAGGGTGCCTCCTGGTGTCAGCACACGGAGAATCTCTTTAAGGGTTCTAGGTGGATCAGCAAGGTCATGTATGACCATGTGAGCGAAGGCATAGCCGAATTCTGCCGTCCAATCGGGGGGTAGAGAGCTCACATCAGTACAGATAAATGTAGCATTAGTCAGGCCTGCCGCTTTGGCATTGTCACGGGCTCCCTTGATGCCGTCCTCTGACAAATCCAGTCCGTATATCTCGCTTTTTGGAAAGCGCTTGGCCATTTCAATGGTTGAGACCCCAGGACCACACCCAATGTCAAGAACTTTGATACCAGACTCTGATAAAAATAAATTGAAAGTTTGAGTGCATACACTGAAGCAAAGAAACATAGTTATAGAGGCTAGTTAGGTTCGGCGGCCAATCAACTAAACATGAAATATTTAACCATACCTGATTTCTAAAATCCAGAAATAATCCACACTAATATGTTTTTAAGTGACGCAATAATATGATTAGGCTAAAAGTATTCAATCTAACATTGGAATTATTTTAAAGATGACTATTCTTAAATAGACAGGAATGCAAATCATTTCATTCTTTTTGAAAATACCAAAAGTATACACTTTCTTTAAATCAATGAAAATAAAACGACATACCTAGTTTCTTTTGTAGTTCAGGCATGGATGGGATGAAATCGTTAACCAACTCCGTCTTAAACATAGGACCATGAATCTGATCCATCAAGGAATCAAACTTGGCATATCTCGAGTAGGGAACACCTGACCGGAAGATTCAGACAATTTAAAGTAAAGCTCCTTTGAGTTTAAAGATGTCTGTGTTGTTCTGCTATAGTCACTGGCAATTACGCACACGTCTTTAGGCAAATATTTTTTGCTAAGCATTATAAAAACGGACTACCAGTCAAAGTGCACTCATTTTGTGTGAAAGTTTGGCGAAAACTAACAAAATCTGTAAAGAAAATATTTTTGGTAAGCAATTTTATCAGCTTAGCTGTATGAAATTGGCCTCGAATCGTATTCAGGAGAATGCCGGCGAATGTGGACGTTGTCAAACGCCATCGCATTTTGTACAACCTTTGAAAAAATTTGCACAGTTGCTCAAACTCTTCTGAGAAAATAGTATTGAAGTTAAAATGGATGCCTTCAGTAAGGACAGATAGGCCTATCAAGATTGAAAATAGTTTTTTGGATGTTTCAGCTGAACCAAGACATTATGTCTGTCTTCATGAATATTTTTTTTCGTCAGAAGTGCTATGGCATTTTAAAATTGAATGGTGACAACAGGGACAATGTAATAATGTATGATGTGATGTACATCCCCCTCCCCTTCCCCCAAAGAGATGACATTGTTGGCACCCCGAAACAGCTCTTGACTTTAATACCTGAAGGCCCGCTCTTTTTAAAGCTGTCTGCAACATCAAAGAATGCCGTGGACAAAGTGGGAGTACACATAGCCAATCCTGTGAATTGCGTAATGGAGTGACAATGCTTAGAGATCCAATAAGCCTCTCTTTCAGGGTCATAGTTCACGATATGTGCGGTAACCATAGCACCAAGCCACTCTCTCACGTACCTGAAAGATCAAGGTGGGTCGACGGTCGGGTAAAGATAATGTAAATCAGTTTGTGACAACATTGTTGTTTGGCGCCACAGAGCGATGACCGCTGTTCTATGATTAGACACTGTAACGTGTGTATACCAATTACAATTCTTTATACACCGACCTTTCCTTTAGTTGACCAGCATCAGCTATCTCCTGGCTCGTCTTCGGTGATTCCATGGCGATCATCAGCTCAAACAATCCTGTCTCCTTCCCCATGGCAATACCTAGACACATGATGCCACTGTAGGCAACATCCATCATACGGCTACTGAACTCCTTCTCCGATTCGGTTGCAAAGTTTTTGCTGTCCGCCATTGTTGCTTGTATTTCTGGGTCAGGGATAAAAACAATCTTGCTGAAACTTAGCAAGGCAGCTGGTGACTGAATTGAATTTAACATATTGTTGTCATTATCTCCGATGATGAGACTAAGAGTGGTGTATAATAATTGTGTATCATCTGCATAGAAATGTGTATGTAAATAATTTTGAGCAATTTGACCGAGGGGTAATAAATACAATGTAAATAGAACGGGGGCCAAGGACAGAGGCGGTGTATAATTTTGTGTCACCTGCATAGAAGTGTGAATGTAACTAATGTTGTGCAATTTGACCGAACTGTAGATAGCACGGGGCCAAGGATAGAGCCCCGAGGGACTCAATGAGTAACATTGGTAATAACGATGACTCCCCTTGACGATTGTGAATCTTCGGATAAGTACATCATGATCGATGGTGACAAAGGACGCTGAAAGGTCGAGTAGGACCAGCAAGTAGGCTACTGAGCCTTTTTGCTGTCGACTGCGCACAGCTAGGAATTGACTTTGACAAAAATGACTTAGTTATTAATTGAAGATAGGGTAGAATTGGTTATCACTCTGTCAAAACCTTACTCTCTATGGTTATAGTACCGTGGTTATACACAATACCGTGAGAGGGAAAATGTTTTCGAATACGTAACTACATGTAGGCTACTGTTAAAGTAGTATTGTCTTAAATGTTTGAATTACAATCATACAGCAAGGACCCACCAGATTAATGATTACTTACCGCACTGATTATTTACAGTTGAGCCGAAACTGCAGGCTAGACGTACCAAAGCAGAAAAACTCAGTTGAATTACTACCTAGCCGCAGCAAACGTTACATGACCTTTGGATTCATAAAGGCCGGCCCGTGAAAGCAAATTTTATCTTTTTGATTGCATGACCTACCTAGGTATATTTTAAGAGATTTCGGTGGATTCTATGGAACGCCAAAGATGCATAAACTCTGGTCATGAAATCAGTCGGTTTAACTCCTATGCAATATTATCTCCCAGTATGTAACATAGTTGTTTTTCTTTATTACTTTTCTGTTTTATAACAGAAAAGTAGTTTATATCGTCAGTTAGTCCATTACAATATCCACTAGGTCATTTGTCCTCAGGCCTGTCTGTCCTTTTTGTTTGTCTGTCGGTTAAGTAATGAAGTTATTTCCCTTTTGTTGTAAATCTGTTAGTTAAAGACACCCCGATACAAGCTTTAGCTGATGAAATCATTGAGAATTGTTGGTTCATTAATTAACAAATTGTCAAAATGGCGTTGTGTACCCTATTATTGCTTCCGGCTTTTTGACGTAACGACGACGACACACATATGCCTACACATTTACTCAGCTATATTTGTGAGTTTGTAGTTACTTTTTATTATACAACTCAAGGGGTAAAATATTAAGAAATCATTTTAACGAGGACAATATTATTTGAAATAGGCCTACAAACCAAATAATTATGAGCAAAATTAATATAAGTGTGCAATAAAAGCACACTATCAAGATAATTGTTGGAACAAAAACATTGCCTATTAATAATGTGGACTTTTATAGCGCACGTCTAGAACTTTGATATACCAGAACATATTTAGTCATAGATTTAGACACAGGCTGGTTTACATTAATGTTTACATTATTTGTTTTTAATTTAAATTTTTTTATTTTACATATATATATATATATATATATATATATATATATTTTTTTTTTTAAATCTATTTTTAAATTTTTTTTTTTATGTGTATGTATGTTTGTGCTTTGTGGTTTTAATTGTTCATTGTGTTGGGGTGATTTTTTTTCTCTTCACATGTTATGTTATACCCACTGGTCTTAAATGTTTTTCTTGAGTCCTTGTTCGTAGTTATATATTTATGTCTTTGTATGTAGCGATGGGCAGTGCTGTATTGCGCTGGTAGGTTGGACTGTGGGAGGTATGGGGGCTTTATGGGTTGTTCTCCTTGGTTTTTTATAGCCCATGTAGTTGTACCCACCTGTTATTTATGTGTTTATTTTTTAGGTAAAACTTGTAGCTTTGCATGGTGAGGATGATAATTTTTTAATCAATCATTATGTTTATTTTTTACTCAGTCATTGTCTATTTTTCTTCTTTTTTAAATAATCTTTTTATAATTATGTGTATACTGTTTTTTGGTAAGGGTGTGGGAAACCTTCAACCGTCAACCTTATTCTTACAAGAACATGTTAACCGCATTCAGCTAAGCAAAGGGAAAGTACAACATAATACCTGGGTGTGTTTTCGAGATCAAGACCAGAAACATGTTTCGGGTTTAAATAAAATAAATAATTTTAAGATTACACAAAGTAACGAAAGTTGCGTTTATTATAATGTTCAAAAAGGATTGAAAGTTTGTTCATATAAGCTAATCATACAAGTTTACTACTCACGAGTAAGTTCCATCTTGCAAAATTAAAATTACACCATATATTTTGAGAAACGTTCAGGATTGTACACGTCATAAAAAAGTCAGTCTGAATACGGACGCGTTTTGACCACTGATCCCTATATTAACTGGATAGGAAATCGCGCCGATTGGCTGAAGCTCGTTGTTCGCCATCTTTGATCCCCCAAGAAAGAAGGCGCTTGCGTGACGGCCGGACATGTTTTACTGCTACCCGACCGACGACAATGCCGAGTGCTGCTGAACCAGATGTTGTTATTGTCTTTTGGGGGAACCAACATGGCGGCCGGTTACTTCAACTTTTTTATAGGCCAATCAGCGACCATCTCCTGTCGAGTTAGTATAGAGATCAGTGGTTTTGACGTAGCATCCATGTAGTTAAATCAATGTAAGAACCGGGATGGGTTCCTGTCCTTGGGTTCTTTTGTTAACAGTTTATTCTTGTGGCGATTTCATGCACAAATAATGCAGACATCCACCAATTCCGTCATTAATAGAAGAGATATGGTACATCCTAGGCATAGGAACATCCTACTGCATCATAGCTTTCTGGTATGACAATCGTCTCTTCTTTCCAGGGTGACAATTGTCAATACACAGATCACATATGTCATACATAGGCCTAGATGTGATTGATTTGGTACACATGACTCCATGCTCTATTCGCACGGGCTACTGTGGAGTATTGAATCAGGCCAATCCAGGAGGAATGTGGGGGTAGTTATAGGGTTCTTAATTATAATGGTTTCTTGATACAATGGCTTGAAGGACAATCCGAAGAGTTCAAAATAGAACGTGGAGTCAGACAAGGATGTGTTCTTTCACTCAAATTAGTTAACATGTATACAGAGGCAATATTCAAGGAAATCAGTGATCTTCAGGGCATCAATATCAGGAAAAAATCTGAATAATCTGAGATATGCCGATGACACGGTATTGATAGTAGAATCGCAAGAACAGTTACAGATCATTGTGAGTGAAGTGAGCAGGAGAAGTGAAGATCTCGGGTTGAGGATGAATATCAAGAAGACAAAATCAATGCTAATTAGCAAAAATAGTGAAAAAGAGGAATGTTTGAAGATAAGTGTGAATGGAGAAGAGGTCGAACAGGTGAAGAAATTTATATATCTTGGACAACTCATAACAGAGGATGGGAAAAATGACTCGGAAATTAAAAGAAGGATTGAAATTGCAAGGACTCACTTCATAAATATGAAAGATGTATTGGCATCACGTAGGCTAAATTTGGCCACTAGAAAAAGGCTTGCAAGGTGCTATATACAATCCACACTATTATATGCTTCAGAGACTTGGGCAGTTAGTAAGGAAATGGCCAATAGAATTACAGCCTTTGAAATGTGGATGTACCGAAGAATGTTACGTGTCATATGTGGACAGAAAAACAAATGAAGAAATTCTCAAAATGGTTTCAGAAAAAAGAACTCTTTTGAATAAAATCAAAAACAGGAAATGCAAATATTTTGGACACATCATAAGAACAGAAAAATTACAACGACAAATTTTGGAGGGCAGAGTGGCAGGGACAAGAAAAAGGAGACAACGACTAAAGTGGATCACAAATATCAAGGAATGGATAGGGATGCAATACAGGGAGTGTGTGAGGACGTCACAGGACCGCGCCCTATGGAAAACCATGGCAGCCGACCTCCTGGCAGGAGATGGCGCATAGACAGACAGATACAATGGTGCACTGACAGAGACTCGATTAAAGTCAATAATATTGTATAATGTATTTATATAGATAAGACTTGGTTTAATGCTATACTTGTACATTATTTGTTATTTAAAAACATCAAAACTAAGAAGGTTTAAGAACTACAATTACAAAAAAGGGAAATTATGTAGATCCTATGATTACTTGATTTTTAAGTAGATTGAGTATCGTCATGCACGTCACCCCCCCCCCCCTCTTTGGTGTTCTGTTAATTGTTACACTTACTTAAATAACTTCATGTATATTTGAACCCCCTGGCAAAAACATGAGTGATACAATGCCAGGCCGCCATTCTCTTGATTCAGGGAGTGAATAAAAGTTAATTACGTGGGCCTTACTGCAGGATAATGACCGGTTTTGGGCGTGGCCACGGGCAATAATGACCCGATTTAGTTCGATTGACTGCAATGAAATAATTCATGACATCAAACAAGATTTTCACTTCTATCAAACTAAAATTCACCCTTACTGATTTTATAATCATTATACTGTTTAAATAGATAATTAAGCCATGTTTGGTTCTAAAGGAAGCTACTATTTTTAATTTATAAATTCACATACAATACTGATGCTTATAACTCGTTATAGTTAAACATTGCATAATTAAAACGTATAAACGACAAAATCATAAAACAGCAGTACATTCCAAAACTAGTTAACAAAATATTTGTATGTGTTTAAGTAATATCATTATGTTGCAATTGCAATAAGTATATTAGGAAATTTGCGCATAACAAAACAACAAAATTAACTTGCAGCATGATATTGAATAATCTTATTTGCATCAGGTGGGTGGTGGGGAAGGACAAACTTTGACCGTCAACAGTCAAAATCAAAAGTTGAAATGATAAGGTTGGTGGGCTTATAGTTACTATAGCTCAGTGAGTAACTGCTAATGTACACATCGTATTCAATGACTGTTTCTCAGTGCTTATATCCTGCTCATATGTGTGCCAAATATTAAACAAAAACAATTTAAACGGAAGGTACATCAATGGTTTGTGTTGTAAGGTACGTTCATTTCAACAAATATACAAACAAAACAAACCTGTGAAATTGGAATGGCTTTAAACCAAGATAGTTTTGAGATAGTTTTGAGATAATTTGGTAATGACCTAATCTTGTACCATGGGGCACTTTTTTTGAAAAATTCGGCACTGTTGGAAACTGGTACTTTCACCTCTTCAAATGGGGCAAAATTACTACCTGGCAAGAAGTACAGAATATGAACGATCAATGAAAATGCATGGTGTATTTTGAAGAAATGGGCACGTTTCAAAAAGTGTACTGGATGGAAGGTTCCTATCCAGAATACACGTCAAGTATAACTTTCTCTACGCTTACAGAAGTATAAGTTAAAACTATGATGTTCATTGACATAGAATTCAGCAAATGACTGTAGGCAGATAGTTAAATTAAAATAATTTGTTATATTTGCATTCATTCTGTACATTAAGACTATGTCATTGTATATCCCTAATATGACAAGACTTGCTATCATGAATAATTGATCAAAGTTCGTTATGATGACTTCACAATTAAATTGCTTGATTTAAAAGTGTAAATATACTGTAAACATTCAATATTAATATGTATTAATACACACATGTACTAAAAAAGTAAACATTTCTGTTAAATTAACGACAATAAATATAAACGTGCGCTAGCAAAGCAAGTAAAAAGTGCATTAAAAAAGTTACTTTAATTTTTTTTAAAATTCAAACAGAAAAAACAGCAGATAAGTTTGCAGGTAACACATATTGACAACCCTGCTGCGGAGAGACTTAGGTTGTGTCAGGAGTGACAGGTTGTGCTATCATAAAATATTTTTTTAAACGTTTTTATTACGCAGGGTTCAAATGAAAATGTTATCACTGGCAACAGCTTATGGCCACCATGGGTAAGTTTTAATTGTGAGATCCCAACGTTCACAGCCTACACCAACAGCAGGAAAGTCATTTATACATACAATACATGGACAAATAGTTGGGACATCTCAACAATAAACAACCATCCCTGTTTCCAAACCCAACGTTGATGTTAATGTTGCTACATTTGTCACAAATTAATATGTTTTGTGGCGAACCCTTCACAGCACGAGCACCAAGGATAAGCTTTATGGAGAATCATTTTGAAGATTCTTCACACTAGTTTCATTGACTGAAAGACAGGGGATCACCGAACAAATTTGTCCACGATTGTTGGTTTTTAAGTATTCAAAACAACGGCTTAATTTAAAGGATTAAAAAATTAACGTTATCAAGTACATTGCCCCCTGTTTGGGGCAGTCTTTCTCTTACCCTGTTCTTCTTCTTTGCCCTTTACCTAATCAATCCCATCATTCCCTCTTCCCTTCTCGGTAACTCATTTCCATAGTGATTTTATTCTTCATTATTCTCCTGAGAGTGATCCTGTTCAGTGTTTTCGTCTGTACCTATAATGCGACACTGTCCTTTAGCATCACCGTCTGGGTGCTTGGCCTTCTTTCCTTCACGGATGAAACATTCTAATCCTGGAATGTGATAAGATATACTAAATCGTATTCATTCATAATTTTTTAAGGGTTCAGTGAAATATTTCACTAACTTGCTTACCAAAATTATCACAATTATACACTCAAAACTATTGCTATCTTAAACTGCTGCTGTGTTAAATGTTTTGCCAATATTACCAATGTTGTAACAGGAGACAAAATCTGGGAATTTTGATGAATGTATCCATTGAGACTCAAAAAACATGGCATTTCAAATGCGCTAACCAGTGAGCACAAAACCAAAACTTGTTAAAGGGGCCAGTATCATCACGATCAGAGCAGACTTTCAACAGGGCATGGAATCAGTATCCTAGTTTATGAGGAACACAGTGACTGAAAATTACTGGCTCATTTATAGGACCTTATCATGTGGGGTAATATTTTCAGTCACAGAGTTAATCTAAATCTAGCACTCTGATTCCATGCCCTGTTGATCGTGACGATACTGACCCTTTAAGCAGCACCATGCATGAAACCCAAATATAAATTTCACGGAGATGCTAAACAGAAAATTTCACTAATATTTTTGCTTAGCAATTTGAAACAGACAACCAGTCAAAGTACATGTACATTTAGTATGCAAATCTCACTGGTAACCAATACAATCTGCTAAGAAACTTAGCATCTGCTTAGCATTTCTTTGGAAGTAGAATTTTATTCTTACCATCTGCACAGGCGCAGTTGTTAAAACAAAGGTTATTTTCCTCTTTGTTGAAAGCCCGGCAAGTTTTGATTGGTCCACGCTGCTGGCAACAACTCCCTGTACCGCATGGAATAAGTATAAACTATCATTAAGACATGAATAACTAATTGCTGTGAAAGTGTTATGAGGTGAATTAGGAAAGAGTGAAAAATCTCTAACCACCTGTTGTCATATGACCTGTTTCATTAAAATCAGTAATTGGACTGTTCTGAGTAATCGCTCCCAATAGCAACAGACAGCAATAGCAAGACAAAATATGACCAAGTAAAATCTGAGGTTTTAGCATTTTTAATTGGTGAGGGGGAAGAGTGAAGGGGCAGGGGCAATGACTTAAATGATGAATCAGACACAACTAACCAGGTGCGCACTCTGTGTGTTCACTACAATCGCTAGTCTTATTGGCTTGACGGTCCATCTTCTTAGCTTCCTTCCGGGCTTGTTTTCGTTCCTCTTTAGCCCCATGCCTGTCTGATCTTTGAGTCTCCTTACGTGCCTCCTTAAGAGCCTCCTTATGAGCCTGTTTCTCCCTATGCATCTCCATACGGTCTTGTTTACTCTCCTGCCTCTTTGCCTTACGTTCCTTCTTGCTCATGGTTTCACCGCCTTCACCATTCTCAGTTTGACCTTAAAAAGTAAGGTACATCATTAGTATTTGGAAATATACGTTTATTTGAACCTTTTAGTTTTCCAGAACTCTATTATAATACTTATCCGTGAAAGTTTCATCACAATAGGGGCTCAGGTTTTTAAGAAAACTATTGATGGTATCAGCTTTTAATTTTTTTCTAAAAGTTGCTGTGAAATTTTAGAGTAAGCAAACTTACAGAAGCAGTTTTGCCAACATTACCAATGCTGTACCCTAAGTAGGTCAACTTAAAATTTTACCCAACCATTTTTGTTTTTTTTAATTACCCAATGCTATATGTATGTTACCTTTTAGGTGGTTATAACAAATATGAAATGATTAAATTTGACTTTTTTACTAAACAAGTATTTAGATCATCATGTTAAAAGTGTCTTACAATACCTCGTCCTTTCTTTTTGCCTCTCTTAGGTAAGGCGTGCTCCTCTTCTTCTGATTCGTGTTGCGGCATTTCCTGAAAATAATTATTAGTAACTATTAGATCAATCAATCATCAGGCATTTGTAGAGTGCAGTCATTCTAGTTACCTATTCTGAAACGCTTGGAGAAGTGAAGAAAAATAAAAACGAGAATTTTATTACCGATATAAGAGGGGCAAGATGGGGGTTGGGTAGGGTACCCCCTCCCACAGGAGGTGCTGCACAGCCTCTCTTCTTTTTTCACCTCATATCTGAGGCTTAAATTGGTAGGCTTAAGTTGATGAACAAAATTAAAGCTTTTGTTCAGATAAATGACCTGTCGCCATAGAACAACAAATCTTTTGTTCTATGCCAAGGTCAACAAGATGCAATAATTTGTTGTATTAATAATAATGAGTATTGGTAATGGGCCGGTAGCCGTCAAAAAAACGCTCATACAACATGCAGCCATACAACATGTACAACAACAAAAATTAATATTTGAATAGGATAAATAAAATGTACAATTATGCAATCTTCAATAAATGTGTCTTGAGGGCAGTTTTGAATGATGTTAGAGATGGAGAAAGTTTGACATGTTCCGGTAAGTCGGTAACCTCGGTAAGGGTTTAATACACATACCTTTGGTTCCTCTGGGGCTGGTTCTACAGCAGGTACGGTTGCTTCTGCTGTCTGGTCACCTTGATTCATCTCATCAAAATTCACCATCTCTTCATTTTCTGCAATAATAGTAGGAATAGTATCTTGTTGTCATTATTCAATTTCACAATGACAGATCTTTACCACGCAGCCATCTAATTTGGCTGATATACAAAATTACTTAAAAATCATTCTGACAATTATTTTAAGAGATTTGTATCATAATTTGTTTTGCTTAAGTAAAGACTGTTTGCGGTGACACCATGTGAAAAAATTCTCTTTTGGGTAGTAATTAGAACTGGTGGTTACAATTCAATGTTTCAGTTTTGCTTAGCAATGAAATGAAACTTGTCATTGAAGACATCAGATGACCTTAAAACCTACTCATATATTTACCTGTGACATGTTCCTCATGATGCTGACCACGACCTTTACCCCCCTTCTTGTCCTTTTGCTTGTTGCCACGACGACGGTCACCATCACGTGTTTCAGCTACTGATGTGTGGAGAATGAACAGACATCACAATTGATTAGAAGCTCGGAACAATGCTAACAATTTCAGAATACTCAGCTACTAAGCTTGTAAGCAACAAGGGTTGTAGGGTAGAATGTCGTATCCGACTGTCACTTTTTCTCATTAAATATATCCAATAATGTAATCTTACCTACCCAGTAAGGTGGAGAACATATGGATGATGATGATGGACATATACTTCAAATTATTCCAGGAAAAATCAGGCATTTTTGGTATACAATGACTTCCTCAGTCATGTCAGATCTTGTCAACTCCCCCATAAGTGACCAACACGGTCATTGTACATGTGCAGTGGCAACTATAATAGAATCTTTCTATTTTCTGAAGGGAAGGATTTTTCAGAAGGGAAATCAAGTCCGAAAACCATCATAAAAGTGGATTTTAAAGATAGTTTTCGCTTTCTGTACCCCCCAAAATCGATGGAATCATTTTTTAACTGGTTAGTGGTTGTAAAAAAAATTCCAAAAAACCCTTAAAAAGTGGCGGTCGGATACGACATTCTTTCCAGGTTGTATTTCTAGGTATACATACTTTTTGCACACCCATGTGTCCAAGTAAGAATGTTTTATATCTTTCAAAAGTTAACAGAGGTACGCAAAACATATTATAGTACTGCACACATCACTTCTAGCCTAATTCGCTAAAAATATATTTTTCCGAAACCATTTTCCGGACAAATGTTGTAATAGGAGCTGCACACGAATGCAGATTTTTTGACTTCAGATTGATCTGTCGTATGATTTGCAGAAGTTGAGAACATTTTGCTTATCTTTTGCTCAGACAGACGACAAAAAGATGTATAAAAAATCTTTTTCTTTTTAGAAAAATATATTACCTTCTTCAGCATGTCGCTGTTTCCTTTTTGATCTAGCTTCTGTGTTATCTGCCATTATCAGCAAGGCAACCAGCATCACTACTAAGATCAAACACAACCTCATGGTGATTAGTCGGTCCTTCGTCTATCAAATCTGAAAATTTAAATCAAGGCAAAATTTAGATTATAATATTGTAACAATATCGACTGTGTTTTGAATTACCAATTCTGTTTCCTCAAACCATGCGGGATCAAGTTCGAATTGAAGATATCCATGTCTCATTGATAATTTTCACAACCAATGAAGTTTCCCATTGCTTTACGCAATTGTTGATCACATCCATGAGAACAAAAGTGCTAAAGCGAGTAGCGACCAATACTACTGCAGTGAAGAAAATCTTTTTTATTGCTAATTAAAACCACATTTTCAAAAACTGAAACCCTGTATGTATGTTCCTGCCACATATAAACATATTTATCTAGCTTTTATTTTATTTTATAGTTTTGAGTGCATTTAGAACGAGTTGTCATCAGTTGTCGGCTTGAAAGTCTGCTCTGATGCTCACGATACTCCCCTTACTACTAAATGCCACATATTTATGAGTGAGTAAGTAAATACTGCACATGAAAGTTAACGTTAGGGTTTGAAAATGTGCATTTCGCAAGTTTGAAATTTGATTTTTTTTTAAAGGTTTTTGTGCAGGTAGGCTAGCTTCGGATAATACGGAGTCGGAGGGATGTCTAATAATAACGTTAGTGATGCAGTGATGATCGATTTTTTCTTCAGACTTGCTGGTCTTAGTTTTGCCCCACCAGTGTGGCACGGACAGTATCCTTAGCCACACGTAGGTCTCATTGCCGCTAACGGCGGGGTTTCCTAGGAATTTTCTAAATTCCAGGCACTGAAATTGACGATATTTACAACTATTTTGACAGGCTAGATATGTTCCTTACATGTTGAACTATCTAGGCGCCCCCCCAAAAATGGTTATTTTACTTACATTTCGTCTCATATAGGCCCGAAAAAATTACAAGACGATTGGCATTGTGTTTCAACGAGGACGGCCATTTTGAATGTATGAAGAGTGTGTGATCTGAATGGGAAAACAACTTTACGACGGCTGTTTTATGTGTGCACATACTTGCTCATATTTTAGCGCGCGAAGTATTCCGTTTCGGGGTTGCACATGTTGTCGGTAGTCAGAGCATTTTTATGTGCTAAAATGTGATATAAAATGTGATATAACTAATATAGGCCTGTGTATAATTAAAATGAAATATTAATAAATAAATAAAACATGCCCAGTTTCTGGATTCAATTATTTACTTTTACTATAATAAGTATAGGGCATATATATATTTACCAACCTATATATATCGTAGAACCCGCTGCTATATAGGATTCTACCAGCCAATCACCATCGGGCAAGCTCGGTGGTCGAGAGGTTAAGACGTCTGCACTAGTAAGCAGGATGTTGTGGGTTCGAATCCCGCCCGAGTCCCGCCTGTGTAGTTTTTCACAGAGACTTGGAAAGCACTGAGTATACAGTGCTATACACACGACGGTGTTTGGGCAAAATTAAATCAATTGTCTATTTACCTTATTAATTTTATTTTGTTTGTGTCCACATTATAATTCAGCAAAAGAAAAATGTTTAAAACACCGTTCATTGACAGGCAATAATGATCGAATCAATGAAGTGTTTCATGTTTGAAGATATCGCTGAGATATATTGTTGTTTAACAAAATAATAATAGTAATAATATTATCAGTATTATTGATAATGATGGATGGCCAAAATGTTAATAATTGGGCCCATTCCCTGTAGCCCAGGAATTTTATTAAGAAATTCACGCCCCCAAATAGACCCAAACCCTGCTTGAACCATCTTTGCAATTTGTCTGTGCACACATAAAACAGCCGTCGTAAAGTTGTTTTCCCATTCACACACTCTTCATTCAAAGTGCCGAACTCGTTGAAACACAATCATAAATGCCGATCGTCTTGTAATTTTTTCGGGCCTATATGAGACGAAATGTAAGTAAAATAACCATTTTTGGGGGGGCGCCTAGATAGTTCAACATCTAAGGAACGTATCTAGCCTGTCAAAATAGTTGCAAATATCGTCAATTTCAGCGCCTGGAATTTAGAAAATTCCTAGAAAATCCCGCCGTTAGCGGCAATGAGACCAACGTGTGGCTAGGTCCGTGCCACACTGGTGGGGCAAGTCTTAGCATGAAAGATTCTTCTACGATGAGGAAACATTACCATACATGTTACAATGATAAGCTTACCTTATTCTCACAGAAAGCTTTGTTTATCTTCGGCTATATAACTAGTATAAGACAAAACTCTCTGTGAATTGCTTGAGGCAAAGACACCGAAACAATACCGGCTTTCCTTTGAATATGACTCATCTTTATAGACTGGTTACCAATATTATTTTTAATCTCTCCGTATACCAAAAGCTTTACGAAGTCTGGGTATATGTTACTCTTTGTCATTATGTTGTTTGCACTGTAGAGATTGTTTATTGACTGGATATCGTCGCAGTGTAAACACTATAGAGGGCGCACTTGCTTTTCCACGTGTTTATTATAGTTATTGCATAATTCAGTGTTTTTAAGTTAATCATTTCATGAAGCTTTTTTTTCCGGAAATAAAGATAGTTATAATATTTATCTGTAAACGTGTTTGGACAGATGTTTGCGTCGGTGAGCATATCGGGCTACACCGTCCTAATGCTATAAACACGACGTGTTTATTGATTGAGGCAGGATTTTCCCGCGGGATCAGATGGTGAGCTTTTTGTCATTTTTATAACAATGGAAATGATTACCCCACAGCCTGATTCATAGTTCTGTCGAATTATGAAAAGCTGCCGTCCGCTACTTTTTTGTGAAATAAAATTCATAAAACAGTTTTTTTTTTTTTTTTTTTTTAAACATGATCACCTATGATGATCAGGTTCATATTATGTCTTGAAAAATATAGGCGGTTTTGATATTTTATACCTTCCTATTAAAGGGACAATATCGTCACGATCAGAGCTGACTTTCAACAGGGCATGGAATCGGTGTTCTCTAGTTTAAGATGAACACAGAGTCTGCAAATTACTGGCTCATTTATGCAGCAGTAACGATGACCTTATGTGGAAAAGTTTATTAAATATTACTGAGTTAATCTTAAACTAGCACTCCGATTCCATGCCTTGTTTATCGCATCTACTTATTCAGCCTAGCCTAAAGTTATTCTTGACTTCATATTTCTCTTAGTTACAACATAAGCGCATAGATAGATGAAGACCATTACAGTTGGGTAACGCGATCAAATTATTCTGGTTATTACAAACACTGGAAGGAGGAAATGTTATGAAAGATGTATCACCCGATATATTTTCGGTTTGCGGTAACACCATGTGTTTAATTATCTCAACATCGTGAAGCTGAGGTACAGGTTCTGAAAAGAACCTTATCGCACAACTCGTATACCTTCGCTAAGTGAGAACAAGGGAGAACCAATGTCGGGTAACTCGACGGTTTGTCTCTACTGTCGCTGAGAAATATGGTTCAGGGAGAACCATGGGGAATTCACGGGTTAATATGGGGAATTCACGGGTTAATATGGTTCAGGGAGAACCATGGGGTTATTCTCTACGTTTCGATTAGCCTGCTCGAAGTTCCGGAAATTTTTCATTTCCATTTGAACATTGATAATTGCCTTTCAGAAAGTAAAACAAACACTTTGAAATGAGATATTTCACCAAATAGGCCTAGTTGTCAAAAGCTTGGTTTTACAAGGTGCCGAAATTAATTTTGCCGGGACCCACCATAATTCAATTTCGGTAAATATTAACTGTAAAACCATGCTTCTTACGATTGAAGCATGTTTTCCCTTCTTCACGTAAACTATCAATGTTCCGATGAAAAAGAAACTTTCCGGGAATTGCCGTTTAATAGCAAAAACAGGCGATGTATTTAAGCATGCACAGCAAATATTGTGTAAACGGCAAATATTGTGTATTTCTCACATAGTAAACGGCAAATATTGTGTATTTCTCACATAGTAAACGGCAAATATTGTGTATTTCTCACATAGTTGAGTGTTTTATTTGTAGAGTGTGTACAGTTTTACTGTTCATTTTTAATACCGGTGCGCCGGGTCCCTTTTGATCCAATTTGTTGCTTGATTATTCTGTAAATGTTTCCGCGAGTGTAAAATGTTATAAATGTACACGAGACGAGTGCAGTGAATTGTGGGATTCGTCTAGAGATTATTATTATAATGTTATACGTCGGCGCAAAACTATTATTTGCCAAGGCGCGACAACCATCTCAAGATCAACATCTTAAGCATAGCTACCATAAAGATGCGGTCATCTTGACAATATTGGATTAAGATACGGTCATATGGACTGTATATTTATAGAATTATCCATGGACTCAGAGATTGCAGTGTCTACAACATGTTCGGTTGGTTCCAATGATGGAGCTTCCAAGTATGACGTCACGCCGTCTTCATTGTCCTATTACACCTCTTACAAAATTGATTCAAAATGGTTCCGTGATTTTGTTCTAAAAGAGCCGTTAAAGAGACAATCGTCATGATCAGAGCAGACTTTCAATATGGTATGAAATCGGTGTCCTAGTTTAAGATTACTGGCTCATTTATGCAGCAACGATGTGACCTCATCATGTGGGGTATTGTTTTCAGTCACTGAGTTAATTTAAAACTAGCACTCTGATTCTATGCCCTGTTGACGACTCTCTAATACCATACGGCGAAAGGGTGATCAGATGGTTATAATTATTACTAAACTTCAAATATTGACAACCAAAATAAACCAAGAGATATCCATGTAGGCCTAAATGGATTCAGATAGGAATGTACTTATTACAAGTAAATGAAGAAAGTCCACAACACGTTTGTAGTCATTTTTGCTAATCGACAAACTTATAAAGGGATTTATTCTTTTGTCTTTTTTGAGCCCTCATAAAAAAACAACAGAGTGACTGAAGAACAATATAAATAAAAAAGACATGATAGTTGGGTCTATATTTTGCTAATTACTGTGATATGGTGATATGGCTTATTAAAACTAAAACAGGTTTCTCCACTGAGGCATGCCTATATGAAATACTGATTTTTTATTGACAAAATATTTATAATATCAAATATTTGAATGAGTGATTTTATATTGACAAAATATTTATAATATCAAATATTTGAATGAGTGATTTTATATTGACAAAATATTTATAATATCAAATATTTGAATGTGTGATTTTATATTGACAAAATATTTATATAAAATATCTGAATGAGTGATTTTATATTGGATGGGATTGGCCTAGTCCCGGCATCCCACTACAGTACACGCTATTTTTAGTAATAGTATCAGACTACCTAACTTGCATATCCAAGATTTCTGGATTTTGAAATCGCCAGTTCAGGGTGATGAGAGTCCAGTTCAGTTATCTAAACCCTCTATAATTAAAAGTCGTTTCGTAGCTATTACATAAAAAGAGGGATGGAATTATGACTTTAAAACTTGGGAATTTTCATCAGCTTAAATAGGGGGAAAATATATGTTAAACACACTTTGTGATTAAGGAAAAGTTTCTCAATAATTATTCTTCCAAATTGGGGATGGAGAGATAAAATCTCACTATATATTCCACTGACTATTACCTCATGACTCAGTTAAGCAAAGGGTCCGTAGTTATCCACGGTTTAGCCTTGAATTTCAAGTAGTTGCAAAATTAGATTCTTATAAAGGAAATGAGCCGAAGGCGTCAGCATCTTCTCATGTAATGGTGTGAACATCTAGAGACCGTGATATCAATACCCAGTTCCTCACGGCCTAAGGGTCTTGCTGACTCGCACGCTCACTGCTTGTCGTACTTACTCGCATCACTTCAGCAGATATTCAACACCTGGGTATTGATGTATTAGATCAAGTCGAGTCAAGAACACTATCCTCTCCTGAGGCCGGTTGCATCTCATCGCGCCTGCGCATACGACGCATAATTATTTTTCCACAGTATCCCCAATTTATGTCTGTCCCTTAGCAACTCTGCTACAATATCATTAGCATGATGTGATCACAAGCATAAACACATACACTGGCTTCGAATTGAGATAAATTATAGAAGTGTCTCGGTCCAACAAATTATAGATGAGAATCAACTGCACACAGTGCTCCAATTTGTCAATATTTTTCCCTAGGGCGAAACAAAATCTAGTCGTTTTGCAGAGGGATTTTTTACCATCGGTACATGTTGGTGGTTGGAGGGTTGGAGCACATCCCGTCTCACTCTCCCGCTTGACAAGGAAGATTTGTTTATGGGATTTTTATGTGCAACATTTGAGTTCAATTTTCTAAATAATAAAAGAATAGAAAATTCATCTCCTTGTATTTATGTTATCTCCTTTTTTTCTAGTTAGTCTTTTGTTTGTAACAAGTTTCTTGTTTTTCGTTTGTTTGTCTTTTGAAACTCTGTTAGTTTATTTAATTTAATATTTTAATGTAAGTATTTACCTTTATCTGTGTTTAATTAAAGTTCTGAGGCTCTATCTGTGTTATTATATTTAGCCATCCCTATTTCCATTTTCTTTTTTTTTCTTTTTTTTTTGGGGGGGGGGCATGCCTCCATACCATGTTTTCCTCATTAGTTTCCATAAATGTATTATATACGCTGTATTGTGTATATATATATATATATATATATATTGAAATAAATGTTGATGAATGAAAATGAATGAAATTGAAAGAAATCTAATGCCAGTGAAAGTTCGCTTAGCAGAAATATAACGCTATCTGCCAAAACGTTCATTATACAAGGCTAGACATACTTAATTATTATATCAATTAGCCGACCTTCAAATTTGCTTACTGAGTTATAAATGCTGTCTCTTTCAAGTTTTCACCAAGTATAAAAAACAATCACATGTTGTACTACAGTCATACATGCATTGACAGATCCGGGGGCGTGCCCTTTTTATCACCATGAAATCTAACATATGTTTTTGTGCCCCCTTTTTTGACAGACCCCCCCCCCCCTGGCTCATGCCCCTCCCCTCTTTTTAAACCTGTACGTATCCGCGTTCACTCTGTACAGAGTAGCAAAAAACAACCTAAATCAGAAAAAGTTAAAATTAAAATAATGAGATTTAATGAAAACGATAAAATCAAAGTTATTCCTCCATCAGAATACTGTTTCGGTATATAATCCTTCACTGTAAGCCTTAGTTCAAAGACTTATTACACGGTAAGGATGAGATAAGATAGATAACATAACATCGAATGTAAACTCAAGAGTTCAGCGCACTTTTTATATTTTATTATCATAATGGCCGAGCTAGACAGTCCTTGACAATTTTGTCACATCGGAGTAACACTAAGGGAAAGAGACATGCACTTCTGAGAACAAATTAGTTTATCCATCGCGTCACGGCGAGTGATTTGTCTCTTCACGCTGGGTTTGATCAGACACATATGCCGGGAACCACTTAGTGGATATCGGATGGCAATTAGCACTGATGGGTACCATCAGATTTCATTGTGAATAAACAGCCTGACGCAGTAGTTGGACAATTTATGTTAAATTTACACTCAGTTATGCTTGTTCCTTCCTAAGTAAAATTTCTCGAAATTCTTGTTTGTTATTTTCAATGATTCTTGTTTGTTATTTAAAATTTCAATGATATTAATTTCAAAATAAGTAAGTAATTTTAGTTGTTGCCTCTTTATTCAAAGTTACCTGTCACACCAGTAATTTTATTTTATTTATTTGTTTATTAATTTGTTTAATATTTAAATTTAGTCACCAGTCACATCAATAATAATTGTTTTTGTATTTTTAAATTAGTCATTATTTGTGTTCCTTTTTAAATATAGTCGTCAGTAACATCAGTTATTATTGTTTTTGCCTTTTTAAATTAGTCATCAGTCACATCATAGTTTTTGTTCGTTGTATTAATTCGTCAGTCAATCTCTCTCTCTTCCGTCCTATTATTACGAAAAAGGTCAAGGAATTCTGAGAGGTCTCAGGGATCATGGTATACAGAAATGATCGAGTGAGAAGTGATGGTTGTGTAAGTAACGACTTCGGCTGGGTGTTAGTTGTTGGCAAGTTTGTCATCACCGAATACCGCCAGCAAGACATCAATTTTCAATTTGCAGCTCATTGTGAAATCAATATCGAGTGCAAAGAGCATTTAATATCCTAGATGAAAGCGTACATTTCGATGACAGCCTTGCCTTTGTTCTCATAACGGCTTGTGTCTCAAGAGCAGAATTGATATTTGATATTTGCCAGTACATTTGTATGCAATCAAGAACTCCGGCTCTGATGGCACCATTGAATTCATGACTGACAAGAGTGTGAATGCTTAAAAAGGTGCAACATTGGCAATGCTGGCAATATCTACGAGTATGCTATTCCCTCTCTTTTAATTAAGATATACATTAAAGGGAAGGTACAACATTGGTAATGATGGCAAAATCACTTCTTTGAGTATGCTTATTCTCTTTGAATCTATACATAACAGCAAAAGAAACGTCACCCCCTAAATTTTGATAAGTCTGAGAACGTGTTTAGCTTATGTGTCCTCAGACGTCATGCATGACGAATTTTGAGGTCAACCAAATTTGCCACATTGTGTTCGTGCTACACTCCATACTCATAATATTCTTCATTAAACAAATTATATTAATTATAAAATGAAAATAAAAAATATTTTTAGGGGTGACGTTTCTTTTGCTGTTATGTATAGATATACATTGAAGGGAAGGTATACATTGGTAATGTTGGCAAAACTGCTTCTATGAGTATGCTTACTCTCTTTGAATCAAGATATACATTGAAGGGAAGGTACAACATTGGTAATGTCGGCCAAACTGCTTCTATGAGTATGCTTACTCTCTTTGAATCAAGATATACATTGAAGGGAAGGTACAACATTGGTGATGTCGGCCAAACTGCTTCTATGAGTATGCTTACTCTCTTTGAATCAAGATATACATTGAAGGGAAGGTACATCATTGGTAACGTTGGCAAAACTGCTTCTACGGCATACGCTATTTGAAACAAGATATTTGAAGAGAAGGTACAATATTGGTATGTTACTGCTTCTATGAGTATGCTTATAATCAACCTGTGAAAGTTTCAGCTTATTACGTTGCGAAGTGAACAGGAAAAATATTCCAAGTGTATTCAGATTTATTGTATTCATTCTCATGTAGAATTTAGGAATAACTTAACGTTTCTAAAAAAAAAAATAACAACAGATCAGACAAAATTATCCAAATTGAAGATTGATACTATAATAAGCTTTACACTTTTAACAATTTTGTTGTATGTGAATTACCAGTCAGATAATTGTGCTAAACGTCAAAATGTGTATTTTAAAAAATTTGTCACTTCATGCGATGTTTGATTATATTCCTATATATTAAACTAAAAATGTTTCTACAAAATATAGGATTCTATGATTTCCATTAAAATACTATACTTCTGTTGCCTGCCACAGAGCAACAGAGGACGCTGTAGAAGTAATCACATGATATCATGTATTTCGAGGGGCTATATAATGTTACCGAAAAGATATTTCCTAATAATGGTAAATAATTTAACGTGGGTCTACCACTTGCCAAAGCAACACAGAATATGTATGTTTGTTAGATTAACAGGGGTCACACTTTGTTGATTTCTACAGACGATTATTACCTCCCTGCAATTAGACTGATGGCGTCCTCATGGAAATGATGGCTTTTCATTATGAAAAGATCGCCTTTCTTGATTTCTTTTCATCCTCGTATTTCATAATAAGTCAGCTTGCAACGCTTCGCAGGTTTCTTTGTGGAATAGGTCAGTGCTTTCCTGACTTGCTCATCTCATCATATATCCCATAAATTATGGGATGCCATAATATCGTTATCACTATGCAAACATCTTGTTTTCATCCATACAAAATGCACGTGACCAAACCGGGTGTACTGTATTTAGAATTTAAACACATTTTTTAAATACTTAACTTGTACTCTTTCACATGATGTTTAGCCTAAAACATGTTTAGATTGTGCTTTTCTGTGATGTGTGTTTGAATTCTAAATATCATACGAACAGCTGACAAAAAGCTAAGCACATTTAGCTTTGTGACACAAGGATGGCCGTTTAGCATTTAAACGCATTCCGAGCGGTCTAGCTTACCGGATTCAAGTTCTGGTGTTAGCAACATAATGTGGGTTCGAATCACGGCCGTGACACTTGTGTCCTTGAGCAAGACACTTAATCATAATTGCTTCTCTCCACCCAGGGGTTAAATGGGTACCTGTGAAGGCAGAGTTGGTTTGCTCTATATGCGCTAGAAATGGCAGCAATTGAGCTGTATACTCCCCAGGGAGCTGAGATGGTTTCAGGAATGATTTATGAGCCTTATGAGCAGGGATAATAATATAATGCGCCTTGAGCACCACTTAGTTGGTGGATACGTGCGCTATATAAATCCACACATTATTATTATTATTATTATAAACGCGTTTATTTTGCGTGTGTTTAAATTCTAAACACAGTAGAGACGAAAAATGTACTGGTCCCATTGTGTATTGAGAAACATTGCTGTAATCGTAGTCGTGGTGAGAATCAGACACAGTTGGCGGTAGTGCATGTGATAAAGATCTATTACTGTATATACCAGATCCGATAGGATTGCCTAAACTGGTTTAGGAACTCGTTTGAACCAGCTGGAGCAGTCAGCAGTATATTTCCATTATAGAGACTTTATTAAAGCATGGATGTATATCACATCGTTAATCGTAAAAACATCGAATTGTTGAGCAAAATTGTCCGGATAGCCTGTACATGAATAGCTGTGCATGATCTGAATAAACTGAAAATATTTACATAACGTTTTTGTACATGGATTGGTGGTCAGCATTGCTCAAGGCTAGCCTGAGTCAGCGGCGTAGCCAGGACTTTTTCAGTGGGGGGAGGGGGGGGGGCACAGTGGGGGGGGGGGGCACAGTGGGGGGGCACAGTGGGGCATTGCTTTTCAGTGGGGGGCCCAGGGGGTATGGGTTTTTCCCTTTTCTTTTTCTTTTCTGTTTTTTGGGGCACTATGAGGATTTTTCGTGGGGGGCACTGGGGGGGGGGGGGGCACTGTGGTGTTGAAATAACACTAGGGTGTCAACTTTATTCTTCCATGGTGTTTATATTATGCGATTTACTCAATATGAACACCACTGGTGTATTTAAAATACCCCAGTTGTTGTAGTGTATCAGTGGCGTAACTATGGGGAGTAGTGGGGCACGTGTCCCCCAGCCGAGGTCCGTGCCCCCGGGTGCCACCCGCCCCCCCGGGTGCCCCCATTCAGAATTTTGAAAAATCAGGTCCATATTTGAGACTTCATGATTCAAGTATTGACATGCCCCCCTAGAAAAAGTGGTGCACCCCTAGTGTCCCCCTGAAAATTGGACCCTAGTTACGGTACTGTAGTGTATACAGCTGCCATTGGCGACATTGCATGGGTAAACGTGTTTTTTTAGGAGTGTGCAACCATCCGCTAAATCATGGATTGGACCTACGTCACAGATTCTTGCCAATAAAGCCAACATACACTATTTTAATCTCCAAAAGGATAATTGGTGTAAAATGTATGATGATATAAAACATCCCTTGAAATCTTTATGTCAGCATTAATTCATTAAAATTAGTAAAATAATTTGCGACTTAGAGACAATATTATATGAATGCATTGTCATCATTTCCTTGTTGGAGACAAAATTTTCACAAGTTGGTTTCTGCAACATATCTCTTATTAATATTAAATACATAAACATTTACATAAATTTTACGACAACTTAAAGTGTCAATCAATCAATCATCAGGCATTTGTAGAGCGTTGTCATTCTGATTCCCTATTCCGAGGCGCTTGTATATGAAGGCTTTCACAGTACCAAACGGCAGGTTCTCGAACCACATTCGTGAATTGGTCATTATTGAAACACCAAATATTAATCAACATTTTTGAATTCGAGCTTTTGCGATTACAAGCTTCATGTTGATGACCCTTAGCCTTTAGCTCAGAACCGTTCCACCATGGAATTAATAAAGCAAACAGATTTGAGACTGTACATCAAAACACCTTCTAAAATCAATAATTATATTTCAAGGTTGTTCATCAAAGCATAATAATATTATGACCTAGAATTTAGCATCTTCACCAAGTAATATTTTCCAAATGAAGACCTATAGAAACCAGCTACATCAAATAATTATTTCAAATACAAATGTATGATGAGTACTTACCTAACAGAATACTGCTGGAGTAAGCTGAAGACAGCAAACGGAGTTATTTTTGTTATCTTTTCGACGCCTTGTTTGTGACAAGATTGCTGATGTAAAGACAAATACGTGCGATTACAGTGTGATATGGAATATGATACTAGTCGATGGGCTTGTAGTTTGTACACACAGTGATACTGTATACACGCAGCTAGCACACATACGGCAGGCCTACGTCATGTAGCGATCATTATGAATCAGGAAAACAATGATAATGCAAACATGCAACAGCGCATTGGATTGGTTGAGGAGATAATGAGATAAGAGCCGCCGGCCCCAATTGGCTGAACGGCAGCAACGCTGGGTTACTCATTTGAATATTCTGGTCTGATTATTCTTTGCTGTCGGAATACATATTCCTTACGTGTAGAGCAAATCGCTTTAACAAGGCCCTGCGGGCCTTATGGATAATGTAATTTGGCGAACCGGCAACAAGACTTTGGTAAGCTAAGGGGATCGTAGCAAGAGTGTCAACAAATCAACATTTCTCCATGGGCAGGAGTAAATAAATAAATATATTCCACCAATAACAGACAGACACACAAACAAACATGTAGACAATAGACAAGCGCATATGCAGGAAGATGAGCAGACATGTGACGTATATCCTTGGTGAGCCGTATGAGGAAACTGTGATTGAACGGTATTATAGATACTTTATGCTGGAAA
The DNA here is from genome assembly GCA_029582265.1 of Zoroaster sp. YZ-2022. Lineage (NCBI taxonomy): Eukaryota > Metazoa > Echinodermata > Asteroidea > Forcipulatida > Zoroasteridae > Zoroaster > Zoroaster sp. YZ-2022. The sequence continues at coordinate 25,227,091 of CM055836.1, forward strand.
AAAGACTAGGCATAGCGCCCTGCTGCCGCCCAACCTCGGGGTGCACCCCAGTGCTAAATACAAAATGATAAAATACAAAATGTTCAAAAGTCATACTTAGAAATCTTTACAAAAAAATAAATATAAACTAGCCAAAATACTGATTGATGTCTAACCTGTTTTTATTTTTATTTTAATTTTATTGTGGAGTGTCCAGAGGCCCGTCGTGTTATTCTCATCCCAAAGGAAACCACCCTCTACATTAGTGAAAACACCCACACTGCCAAGCGTCCATTTTGGAAAAAGGGTCATGAGCTTGGAAGCAAGTTAGGACTACATTTCAGGGCCTATTGTATTCAATTAAATTCTCAAAGTTGGAAATCAATTGCCTCAGGTCATGATACTGGACCATTTTTACACAACTTTCTCAAATGAGTGGGCCTCAAATCAGGACCTCAAATCAGGATATACAAATTATGATAAACAGCTTGGCGCATGAATTTGGTCACTATTTAGGGCTGGTCTTCTTTCAAGCAATTGTGTTCTTCCACAGTGCCATGTATTGATTAGTGACTCGTATAGTTTCTGGTCACGGTGCCATCTGGAATTTGTTTGGGAGATCAAACAGCGCCCTCTATACATATGCGCACGTCACCCTTTAAATTCAATATTTACAGTCGGTCTCGCCGGGACTAATTTACAACGGCTCTCATTGGGTAGTCAGAGGGTCAACGTTACAAGTTGTCAGTTTTACAAAATACAAGAGCTGGCTTTTCATCGTGATGATTAATTGTCAATTAAAGGCCTGAAAATGTAAATATTTAACATTTCATTCCAACATTTTTTTAAATTTATTATTACTTTTCCCTCGTCATATAGTATGGCCTACAATGCGCGTTAAGCCTCGGGATCACGTGAGACCCCCCCCCCCCTCCGCCTCTTCGTAATACTCAGACATATTATCAGAACGCGCACTCGAACTAAGAACCCAGTAATTCACGTTTTCACGATTTTAAAACGATTCTATATTTGAAATGATGGCCATTAGTGGCTGTTTTAGATGAGGCATATACAAAGGCAGGAAGTTATTACGTAAGCTACACTTGGCCCATTGTTAGGCTTGTATTACAAGGTCACCTATTTCTAAACTCAAACGCAATTTTAAAGAACTCAACGAAGTAATGTTAATAAAGGCATATAACCGCGTTAGACAGTTCCAACAATTAGCAATTTATCTCCCTTTTTTGATAATCGACTATACTTCGTTGTTCAAATCTCGTGATAATTAAAGATAGGCGACGTTAATTTATTGCAGACTTTGCAGTCCTTCATCATCATTGCAGTCCTTCATCATCATTGCAGTCCTTCATCATCATTGCAGTCCTTCATCATCATTGCAGTCCTTCATCAAGGGTTAGTTTTATATTGGTTACAGATATTGAGTTTTGGGATTGGTTTTCGGGTAGCATGTATCGAATACGTACACGCGCAGCTCCCGCATGAAGATCAAGATTACACATGCTTCATTAAATCATCCTTTCCCTATGATTAAACAGACCATGAACAGACAATCATACAAGCAAGTGCACTGCAGTAGCCAGTCTAATTCACAAGCCTGACTCAGGCGTTTGATTGTGACGTTATCGTTGTGTTTTAAGGCGAAAATCGATGCAGTGACAAGAAGTGGGCGTTATTAAGCATTTATCCTCACTTCGCGTTAGACATTTCTGAAGTAGCATCTGTTGCATCTATACGCCGCCTAGTATACGCCTAGTATACGCCTAGTATACGTACGTAAGACAATAGGAGAGACCAGAAAGTTGAAATCTGAATCAAAAATTATAACAATTTGTAAAGGCAGAAGTCGAAACAAAGATACAAGACGGTCTATCTTTCTGAACGTCACTGGAGAACATTATTATTTTACAACGATAGGATAAAAAAGGTACGATTTCTCACGATGAATCTTGTTTTGGTTTTTCTCGTTGGATGTTCTACAACTCTTGCTGCTCTTTGCCCTACTGACTGGCAGCGATTCGGTGAATCCTGCTACATGATTATAACCAAATCTACCACATGGTTGGAAGCAACCGACACTTGTTCCAAGTTGCATGCTACCATGATCGTTCCTAATACACAAACAGAACAAGAGTTCATTTGGGAAATGTACCTGGATATGTTCAACGGAGCGCTACCCGAAAACCTTTGGATTGGCTGTAATGATATCCAAAACAAAGGAACTTGGCAACCTTGTCCACTGAAGGGTGACTCCGGGTACGAGAATTGGATGCCAGAGGAACCCGACACCAATCTTGATACTGCCTGTGCGATAATGAAAGTATCTACAAATGGCCAATGGGGGGATCAGAAGTGCGATGGGGGGAAATATTCTGCGTGTGAACAGCCGATTAACTCCACCTCGATACCGCGGGAATTCTGCCTTCAGATCGGCTCTAATGGTCGTATCGAGTCACGATGCCTGGTCGGTCACGTTATGAAGGAGTTACCTGATAAGGGTATCGTATCGTGCGGGAAGGCGTGCCGATCAGAGGCCCGATGTCGCTCCTTCAATCTGCTGGAGCAAGGTGGAGGGAAGATGGTTTGCCAGCTGAACAACGCGACTCGTCACGAAGCGGCTGATGGAGATTTGAGGGCACAGGAGGGGTGCTACTTTTTTGATCTCTAGATGTTTGAAGTTTGAAAGATTTCGGTGAGAAATAAACTTTAATTGACAGGCCTATAAAATATTACAAAAGAGCATATAAATGTTTAATTGTAATTACGTGGAAATCTGAACAATATAGGATAATTAATATAGGTTTTCCCGGCGAATGTCAACCCGTTTTCATTTGATTTGAAAATGAAATGAAAAATTCATAAGTTGAGCATTCTATCGTCATTTAACCCAACTCACCGTTCTAACTGAAGGTGTCGTTAAGTTCATTCAATTTCATCAGAACCAGTCGCAAGCGGTTGATCAAGAATTCAATTTCATCAATTGGCATTCATTTGTCACATTTTTACTTTCAATTTTCAGGCACAGGTATGACATTTAAGAACAGATTCCGCAGCGCGTCAGGAGATTGCACGCTAAAGAAAGACCCCCAACAAATACACAAACAAACAAACAAACAAACAACTACAAAGGAAAGAAAATCTTGCAAAGGGAAACAAATATGTCATGCAGGGATACTCAGATTCTTGTTTGGTACTTTCAAATTGTTGACATTTGAATAAAAATCCAGAAATCGGATAGTGACAAAAAGGAAGTTTCGAAAAAGATATGCCTTAGTGACTTTGATAAGTCACAACAAAAATCATCGGAAATTTGGAAACTCACTGAAATTTGCCAAGGGCGCATTTGAATATTCTTAAGATGAAATCGATTTACCATAAACGAAAGCGAAAAAATAAACTTCTACAAAATCCTTTGCGAAGCGATGACTGTTACTTTGATTGCATCAATCACGAAAAGATACGAAACATCCAATTTTAGGATGAGATAACTGAAGTCATGAATGTCGAAAAACGAAATTGAACTAACTAAACTCAGCTGTGAATGACAAGAACGAAATAATGACTGCTTAGAAACTAATTTGAACGTAACGATATGAGAAAAAATCCTAATTTGATCGGATCAGTAAAAACGGCGAGATTCTAAATTAGTAAGACTTGTAGCTTTACATGCATGGTGAAAAAGGATAAGTAAAGACTGTTTGCGGTGACACCATGTAGAAATTCTCTAACCCTAACCCTAACCCTAATTCTGAATGTTCTTTAACGAAATTGAACAGAAAGGCTTTGAAATTGGCTGGGGAAACCTATATATTAAAATATACCCAGTGGTGTTTATATTGAGCGAGTTACCCAATTATAAACTGACCCTGCAGTGTACTAAAAACTTTGTTCATGTGTACAGTTGCACACATTTATGTGCAGGGTAAATATTGTGATTGTATTTCGAATAAGCCTACTATGATATCTTGACACTTTTTTCTTTTTCAGCACCCCTTGTTCTGAATGAATTGACCCTCAGACCCTCAGAATGAATTGACCCTCAGACCCTCAGAATGAATTGACCCTCAGACCCTCAGAATGAATTGACCCTCAGACCCTCAGAATGAATTGACCCTCAGACCCTCAGAATGAATTGACCCTCCGACCCTCAGAATGAATTGACACTCAGACCCACGCGTCTGCATTTAAAAAAAAAGCGAGTCACCGCATTTATTTTGAAGCCGACCGATTACCAGAAACGTTTTTTTTTTGCCTTAATTCCAGCCATAATAATTTCATTTTGTGACGTTATTGCCATGCTGTGTTAAGAAATATCGATCTAGGCTTTTAATTTAGTAGATGTCATGGTAACATCACGTCGACAAGTCACAAAAGACTGTCCGGTACTTATTATATGAAGTGTGGTTTACACGCTGTAAATGTATATTGCTCAAATAGTTTCATGTATTCAAATATTAATAAAATTGCTTATTTATACCTAAATATTAGCATAATGTTCAGCATTGCATCAGCATGGTTTGCGTCTTTTCATTCTTAGTGAATTTGAAACAGTCAAGGCCTCACGTATCATCATAAAAGCAGGCTCTATAATAAATATCACTCAGTACTGAAGTTTGTTTTTTATTAATAACTCATATAGCCTTGTGCCAAGAAGCATAATTGTATAACTGAGCATGATATTACGATGTTATTATAGCGCTTAATACAGGGGCGTGGCGAAGGTATTTTCTTTGGGGGTGTGGAGCCAATTTGCCGACACAACACTAATATGGCCAGATAAATGGTTCCCCCAAAATGGACACTGTAAAGTCGCTCAACAAATCTTCAGTGCTTAGAAACGTAACACGCGCGATACATTTGCAGTCGGCAAACTCATAACTCAAGGTTTGCCGACTGAATTTTATTTCTGGACCAACCCTTTTTCTAGTAACTTTGATGCTTCATTTGCCGTATATAGTCAACAAGGGATGAACTGATCCTAATTGTGTAATCAATACTACCCTCTGTTAACACTTTGTACATCTCTCATTTACATCTGGTCGCTATTTAGAAGTGGGGGTGTGCGGGGATACACATTCAGTGACAGATCCAATATTTGTCAAACACAGTGCCTTACTCTGGGTCGCACAAAGGAAAATGCTAAAATGACCATAATTTGATTATTGCAATTGGTCAAGACCAATTACAACCTATTAACATTTTAATTAAACCAGCCAGTAGAAATGCTTAGACTCTGCACATCGAAATACAACAGAAAATATTCAGACGATCGATATTAAAGATAAGGTAAAGCTAAAAAAGATTCCAGTTTCTGGTCATAGGTCGGCTTCAAATTCGGTGCGCTGATGACGCGTTTTTTTGTTTTTTTGTTTTTGTTGTTGGTTTTTTTTTTTTTTTTTGCCAACCATTGAAATACGTGATACGTGTAAACACAGTTTCAGGAACGAGACCAAATTTCCTATACTGCAATCGGACATCGTTTCGGAGAAAAGACTTTTTGTTTTAGCCTAAACTTTAGTAATAAATAAATAACCATAAGGGTTGAATTTTCATGTAAAACTTAATTGGTGTAAAGCTGATGATGGTATCAGTCTCTTACACACGTAATATAGTTATTGTTATGGTACAGAGATGTTACAAATGTTCTTGCGATATGTCAAACATACTTGACAGTAGAAACCAAGTGATAACATTTTATGATTCCCTTGATATAGTTGACAAAATCGTAGAAATCTAAAGTTTTGGTTAATCCATTTATAGGTTGGAGCTACATATTCTTATTTATTTTGAATCACCTTTAAATATTTTTAAAAATACTCAATTTTTTTTTCTGAAGTCAAATATTTTACCGGTATTTGAAACGAAAGCTTACGATATTTAATATAGGCATGGGTTGACGGTATAAACTAAGATGATGGCTAATTAATAACTACGAAGTTTAGCATTAAACCTTGGATCATTAGAAATGATATTTTGAGTAGATCTAAAGAGTTTTCTCATAACAAATACTTCCGAACGATGAAAAGATACGAATTAAGCCGTGACGTGCATCATGCGTTAGGTAAATCGTGTGTCAATATAATACCCATCCGGTATGTCAATCACATGAAACATACAATAATCAATAGGAATACACCATTCCTTGACAACTGCCGGGGTTTTTTTCTCTTAAAAAAAAATAAAATAAATAAATACAAAATACAAAAAAAAGAAAAACAGCACGTCACCGCACCAATTTTGAAGCCGACCTATGACCAAAAACCGGAGACTTTTGGGGCCCTAATGCTAAATTAAATAAAAACTTTCATAATTTCAAACTGAAAATTATTTTACATAAAAATGACAGAATGTCAGACAAAAAATGCCAAAGGGAAGATTTAAAATATCATCAGTTTTATACCAAGTCTTACATTATCATTCAACTATTTGAGGTTTTGAATTAATACTTTACGCATAAAGCAACGTATAATAAATTATAATACATACAGTCAACCAGAAACGTATTGATGCAAGACTAAACACGACTGAGTTTTCAAAGTGTTGGTTGGAAAGTGGCTATAGTTCCATATGTATTAGGCTTATTTCCAGAGGAAAGTAAAATACTCAAGCTCAGGAGGCCCTGCCTTATTGTGCCTCGAATCAATAACAGATTATGATGGGAGTGGTGACGTGCAGGATAGCGATTTGCGTGCCTAATTTACTGAGCAATACCCCCAACAGTCGTAGGCGGTTATTGAGCGTTCGAATACCATAATTAATCGGCCTTCGTCTTTTATTAACTGCAGTTGCTTTATATCCAACCATATGATACAACGGACGCAATATAGGGCCTAATGTATAATTATTAGAATCGTTATAACGGTATTGACTTACAACCAAATTTTCACTGAGACAAATTTTGAACTTCAAAACATCACCCTTAAAGTTACCTTGGTACAGTTTGTCTGTCTGTAGTTGTCAGAATGTAAAAACTTAGTTTTTAATATGCAGGCCTACCTACGAAAGCCCATTAGCGCCAACAAAAACAATTTTCCAATCCGTTATTACAGATTCACAAAGGGGGCCCCTCGAGGGCGCTATTTCCAGGTCGCTCTGCCTGGTTGCAACGTGACCGAGTGACTGAAGAGCTATCGTGACCGGAAATAACGGATTGTGAATCCGTAATAACGGATTGTGAATCCGTAATAACGGATTGGAAATTTATTTTTTGTTGGCGCTAATGGGCTTTTGTACCTACCAAAAAAATAATAAAACATAATAATAAAAAAAAACTAAATGTTTATGTGTTGATGTGTATTTATGAAGCTTAATGGTTTTAGATTATGTGTAAATACAAATTTGGTGAAATTCAGCTGCGATGCAATTTTGAGAAACGAATAAAAACAAATTTTAATTGAATTGAAATTGAATTCAAAATTGATATTGCATCCTTGTGAAAGTTGTGACTTTATTTCAAGCATTTTGTCATTAATTTATATTAATTAAATATTTATAATGTATAAATGTATTTATCAAATCTGTATTACATATTACCCAGCATTGATCATCTCAAAGATATATTGCCTGTATATTTCTTAATTTTAGCGGCAATTTTCATGAATAATCAGAACATTTTTATTTTATTTATGGTGTGTATTCCAAATCTAGTTATTTTAATCATGTGATTCATTTTTCTTTATGATGAGAAAAGGTACTTCGTATCCTTGCCAATCAGGAACGATGTTGTATCGTTATTCCTGGCTAGCAAAGGAATTGAAATATTTTTAAAATGGAATTCTTAATAAAATAATAATGAGAAGCATGGTTTTATAGTCAAAAGTTTATGGTGAATTTGTGGTGAGTCCCGTTATAAATTAATTCGGGCAATTGCTGACTATTAAACCAAGTTTCTGAATATTAATCTTTGAAATGATCTCAATTTAAAGTGTTTGTTTTCAACAAAAAAGCAATGTTTCGATTAAAAAGAAAATTGCCGGTAAAATAAGGAAAAGAACAGGCGATCTTAAGATGTTAGGGTTCGTGTCAAGAAGCATTCGTGTTTTATTCACTTGTTATCCAAGGGATTTTTGATAAATACAAGTAAGTTGATTATAATATTTTGTTGATTATTCTGTATGGAGAAAGAAAACAACAACCTGTGATTAAGAAAATGTACCCTTTTGGGCTTTTATGGAACACAAATATAATGTTAACTAAATCATAACAGATTTCACTCAGTTGGGCTGTACCGGTATATTTCAGAAATAACTGAAAATTTAACCACAATTTTGGATAGAATGGTTAAAAAGAGGGTAGCGTTTTTCCAAAACGGGATTAAATTGTATTTTCTGTCCAGACCTGAGTGCATAAGGCTGGCAGCTTTTGATTGCACGTGTATTTTTTTTATATGCAGTGGCGTAACTATGTGAGCACGGGGGGGGGGGGATTCGAGCGCCCCCACCTCCAGCTCAGAATTTGGGTCCCTTAGAAAAACAAAAGGGCAAATAAATAACGTGTGCCTCTAGTGCCCCTGAAAATCCTGATGCCCCTCCTCAAGTGTCCTCTACTGAAACAACCCTAGTACGCTGCTGTATGTATAAGTGAGCAGAATATAAGATTACTAAAATGATATGCTCAAATTGATTTTGATTATACGGATGATCGTTCTGATTTTTAAAAATTGTTAGACATCTAGTGTATTTACTTAATCGCCTATATTTGATCTGCTTAATATTGTGTTAATTCGTTCTTTGAAATATAAGTAAGAAATAAAGCATGTAATTAAGGTAACACAATGTGAAGATGATTTGTCAATTTGTAATAAATTTTTATTAAAATACGAAAACGATGGTAAGAGAGGGCGTGGCGTTCTTGACCCCCTGGCTACACCTATAGTCTCGACATCTTATTTGCCATCTAAGTTCCTTCAGACGCAGGACAGGTTCCATACGTGGACTTGAATGTACACATTTTTCTTCCATTTTGAGAAAAAAAATGGGGATATTTTTTGAGAATCTTTGAAAAAAATTGAAAATTTGATAATTTCTGGAAAATCTTTGAAGAATTTTGGCGAAATGTTTGGAGAATGTTGGGAAATCTTTTGAAGTATTTTGGATTTTGCAATTTGATTCATTTCTGGACTTAAGAATTGGTTAAGGTAACGAATATTTAACAGATGACGTCATTCGACGTCTCTGTTGCGATCCAGGAACAGTAATTGGCAACTCGTGTGTAGACTCCAGGAAAGCTGGAATCGGCACAGCCCCAACCCCAACTGACGATTCCTTCAAGAGTGACTCCATCCTGGTGAGATGTCTCCTCAAAATTACTGACAAGGGGACCACCGCTGTCACCCTGTGGAGAAACAATCCGGCAATGGTGATGAATTAGAACAAAACCTTAACAGAGAAGCCGGATCATTAGAACTCGAGTGACTTGGATACACAGATAGACATGCAAACATCAGCACGACAAAAAGATAAACACATATACTAGGGGCGATTCACTTTTAAAAAGTACAAAATCTCAGGGTTTCCTTACAATATTTTATGTTGCCCGTGCACGGTTGTGTTATTCTCCCCGCAACTGTTACAATATACATGTACATGAATACTGTGAACATTTGTTGTCCCTTCTATGTCTACATTTCCAGGGGTGAGCTTGTCCCAGTCGGCTACCTCTCTGGATTCGACATAGAGACAGAAAAACAGACATCAAGACCAACAAATAGACACACTAGTAGACACCAGAATACACTCACTGAAAACAAACAATGCATTGGCGTAGCAAGGGGAGCCCAGAGGCCACGCCCCTGTCCCTGCTGCATCATCAAGGCATGACCCCAGCACTAATGTGCCCGCTGCAGTTGTTCGTTTTAATTTGCCTCCTCCCCCCCACCCTTCAACATTTTTAGGTGTTTCATGCTCATTACCTACCTGACAGGCGTCTTTACCCGGTGCTGCTGCACATATCATGTTGTCAGTAATAGGAGTGTTTATGTACTGTTTATCGCATTGAGTTCTACTGAAACCATTCACAACAACCTGTCGCAGTTCCCAAGGTAACTGTCCACCCGCTAAGACAGACAAAGACAAAAAGCATATTATGTAAACCAAATAAATTTGACATTTGGTCGTAATTGTGGATTCAACACTGGACTTGAGATCAAGTCGTAGATTGGCCGTATTTTGGCTGTTTCATAGCGAGCACTGTGCATTTTGTACACAAACAGATACGGCTAATATAAAGACTTAACTCAAGTCACATGCTTTACAATCAACAGTTAGATAAAGAGTATAAAGATAATGAAACTGAATGACAAGGAACAATGGCCTATTTGGCATTCTCAAAAAAGCAAAATGTATCCGTTTTACATAAAGTTTACTTGATAAAGACACTCTGTCTGGCACCCTGGCCATTTTATATTCATTGTTCACCTGTGCGACGTCCCCAGCCACTGACTAATAGTTTGGTTCCTTCTGTGACGTCACTGCCTGCCTTTGCGATAGGAATAGTCTGTATCTTGTCACTAAGAGAAACAGCTGTATCCAGTTCGATCAGAGCAATGTCGTTATTGAGTGTTTGGTAATCGAATTGAGGGTGTTGAATCCACTTCCCTTTGATTTCAAGTACGCCGTCGGCAGGCGTGTCCCTCAAGTCATGGTAACCAAGCCCAACAAATACCTCGTGATCACTGCATCATCAACAACAAACAACAACCAGATGTAAGTGTCTGTTTCTAAAACAGACACAGGGGGTTTTGGATTTTTTCTAAGAGACCCACTGTTTGTTGTGTTGTTTCTGATCGATTTTCAAAACCTGCTGAGGACATTACGAAATGCACAACATAAATTTGAATTTGTTGAGGTATTCTCATCAGCTAGTTCAACAGCTTCATTTCGTGCATTAAGTTCCGTTTGTTCATTCTAGGCCACCGTCTTTACTTATCCTCTTCACCATGCAAAGCTACAAGTTTTACCTAGGCCACCGTATTGAAATTCAGTGAGTTCGAAATTGTCACACTGAATGCCGAAAAAGGGCTGGCTGGAATCGGTCTGTGCGTGCGCTTCTGACCGTATAGGTTTGATTATGTTTGGTACTTACAAAACGCAATGAGCAGCTGAGACAACCCATTTGGGATGGACAAGAGTCCCACCACAGAAGAGATTTTCCATATAAATGAGAGGACTCAGCGCCACCTGGTACGGACGACTCCCTTTAGGTGACTCAACTCCACCCACAATCAGTCTCGGGGACTGCTCTGGAAATGCTGAAAGAAGAACAGAATTACAGTACTCTTTAATTTTCAACATGTGTGTTTCATTAAATATCCCCAGAAATGTTCCAGTCACGATCATAGGATTGCGGTATTACGACAACACCAGCTATGGGATACTGCCACTTTTCGAAATTCCACTTTAGAATGAACGAAAAATCTGAACGCATTTTCACGATTTTCTCGTGAACGGCATAATAAAATAAGTTGAAATGTTTAAGTGAGTCAGCATTCTCATACAATCAGTTTTGTTGTAACTTCACTTTAAGATTTGTCGTAGCACAACACGGTCCATTCTTACACAGAGCCAGGGAGAGGCAGGCAAGGAACACGATGATTCTCATGATGGTTGAGATGACGACGAGTAGTCAGTTGATGAGACATTGGAGAAGAAATGTCTGGATTGTGGAATTTAGACTTCAAATGTCGAATCATTTATCATGTTTTCAAAGTCCAGTGGTCGATTATATATGTAAATGAACAGCTGGTCTAGATACCGGGCTATCACTAATTGTGGTGATAGAAACAATGTATGTTTTTTCCTTTTTGAAATTAGGTCTCCAGGTCTTTCATTTCAGTGACACAGAAAGCTCTCTCTACCAGCAGGCTTATATCTCTAGGGGTGGCGTATAAAGAAGTAATGGCTCTACGGTGAAATGACGTTATTGTGACGTTTTTATAATTAAAGGAGCTAAATAATTAATAATTAAACCAAATGAGAAGCGGAATATAAGATTAAAAGACATTTAGACTGTCATGTTTAAGACACAACATTGTAAATCCAGGCACAACTAGTTCAACGAGTATGGGTTCTCTCTTTAAATCATGTTGTAAATTGTGAACCACCGGTTTTAGCTTATTAGGTTGTGTCATTCATTGAGGGAACTATATATAAAATTAACCAGAAAATTTACAGAAACATGATGATGATGATGATGATGATGATGATGATGATGATGATGATGATGATGATGATGATGATGATGATGATGATGATGATGATGATGATGATGATGATGATGATGATGATGATGATGATGATGATGATGATGATGATGATGATGATGATGATGATGATGATGATGATGATGATGATGATGATGATGATGATGATGATGATGATGATGATGATGATGATGATGATGATGATGATGATGATGATGATGATGATGATGATGATGATGATGATGATGATGATGATGATGATGATGATGATGATGATGATGATGATGATGATGATGATGATGATGATGATGATGATGATGATGATGATGATGATGATGATGATGATGATGATGATGATGATGATGATGATGATGATGATGATGATGATGATGATGATGATGATGATGATGATGATGATGATGATGATGATGATGATGATGATGATGATGATGATGATGATGATGATGATGATGATGATGATGATGATGATGATGATGATGATGATGATGATGATGATGATGATGATGATGATGATGATGATGATGATGATGATGATGATGATGATGATGATGATGATGATGATGATGATGATGATGATGATGATGATGATGATGATGATGATGATGATGATGATGATGATGATGATGATGATGATGATGATGATGATGATGATGATGATGATGATGATGATGATGATGATGATGATGATGATGATGATGATGATGATGATGATGATGATGATGATGATGATGATGATGATGATGATGATGATGATGATGATGATGATGATGATGATTGATGATGATGATGATGATGATGATGATGATGATGATGAATTTTTTTTTTGTAGCGCGCACATATCTACCCTGCTGGGCGCTCAAGGCGCAGAAACAAAGAAAAAACATGAATACAAACAATATACAATGATGATAGCATAGGGAAAATAATTATGTACCGAGATACATGTATCTACAATGCAATTACAAATATACATCATCTTTGAAGAATTGTGACATAAGATGAGTTTTAAGCAGCGACTTAAATCTAGTTATACTATGACAAGATTTGAGTTTAGTTGGAAGATGATTCCAGAGTCTCGGAGCCGCGACAGAAAAAGACCTATCACCCCAGTTCCGTTTTGAAGTTGGTTCCTTTAGGAGTGACATTGTATTGTTTTCTTCCATGTAAACATAGAAACATTTGTAATTCTAATCCATTGTATACTTTCCCATACAGTATTCTCAGTGTTTGTTGTACTATTTGACCCTGTATTGCCAAGCTTCGTAATTGATGACCACTTCAAGGTCCACTTTTATTGCTTTGATCTACCTTCACCACATGTCATCACCTTATTTTAAGCTTTGCTCTCAGACTTCTTGTCTATAGTTTTATTACTTTGGGGATAGTCAGCCCTACAAGTATTCTTACCATATGTCAAGTTGGAGCACTCTGTTTTCAAACACACAGCAAACAACAACTCCACAAACGCTCTCTCCTTTGTTTACCATGTAAAAGTTCATATGTATTACTGTTGATCTCCAGTCAGAATAAAAGTTTATCTCCGAACACAAAAAATAGTGTGACTTGTTTTTCTTCATCGAAACCCACTAAATTGGTGACCCAGACGTGATACGAAGATGCCTGACAACATAGACAGTAAGATTGTGGCCCCAGTTCGCTCAAGTGGAAGCCCAGTTTGCCACAAGAGGCATCACCACGGAGAAAACCAAATACGATTACATCATCGCGGCCCTCACCCCTGCAATTGCACAAGAAGTGAGGGACCTTCTCCTCGACCCACCAAAAGACAACCCATACAAAACACTGCGTGCGGAGCTTATTAGAAGAACCACGGCGACTGAACAGAAACGGCTGCAGCAACTCCTTACAGATGAAGTTCTGGGAGACCGTAAACCGACACAGTTGTTGAGACATATGCGCCAACTCCTCGGCGACCGGGCGTTAGAGGACTCTATCCTGCGCCAGTTGTTTCTCCAACGCCTGCCGGCAAATGTTCAACTAGTCATAACGACTGCCGGAGACTCCCTGAAGATGGAACAACTGGCGGAGCTCGCCGACAAAGTCATGGATGTTGCAGTACAATCCCGATTAGTCAATTCTATGACACCCATGACCACAACAGCAGCGAGTTCGGCCCAACCTACGAACCTGCAGAATGAAGTGGGGCGCCTTCGCGGGTAAGTAAATCGCCTCACAGTACAACTACAGAATCTATCAACCCGTCCTCAACGCTCCCGTTCGCGTGCAAGGAATCGCTCGCCCCAGCAGCCTCGCTCCAGCACTCCAGCTCCAGACACTGATGACGCCGGCATGTGCTGGTATCACGCCAATTTCGGTGACAATGCCCGTAAGTGCAAAAAACCGTGCTCGTTCTCGGGAAACGACAGTGCCAGCCACTAGCGGCGACAAGTTCCGCTGGCCCATCACAAAGTCGCCTTTTCTACGTGACAGACCGCTCCTCAAAGCAGCGTTTCCTCATTGACACCGGGGCCGAAGTAAGCGTTCTTCCACCCACGCGGTTGGATCGATCACGGCCATACCATGGTTTTCAACTACAAGCAGCAAATAAATCCGCAATTGCCACTTTCGGTGAACGGTCACTCACACTGGATGTAGGACTGCGACGGACATGCCGATGGATATTCACCATAGCTGATGTTCAACAGCCAATATTGGGCGCTGATTTTCTTCGACATTTGAACCTCTTGGTTGATGTCCGCAATTGTCGACTCCTTGACGCAACTACTAACGTCAGCGTCAACGGCACTGCGTCTACAGTTCAAGCAATCAGCCCAATGTTCGCAACCTTCGACTCCCGCTCATCTTTCCACGTACTGTTCGCGGATTTTCCCGACATCACTCGCCCCTGTTATAATGCCAACTCTACCAAGCGTGACGTCATGCATCACATCATAACCAAAGGACAGCCAGTTTCCGGGCGCCCGCGTCGTTTAGCGCCCGATAGACACAAGATCGCCCGTCAAGAATTCGATCATATGCTACAGCTTGGCATCATCCGCCCATCGAGTAGCAATTGGTCATCACCCTTGCACATGGTCCCCAAAAAGACACCCGGGGATTGGAGGCCATGTGGGGACTACAGGGCATTGAATAACATCACTGTACCTGACCGCTATCCAATTCACAATATCCAAGACTTTACGGCATCACTCCATGGAAAGCAGATCTTCTCCAAAATTGATCTAGTTCGCGCATATCACCAGATTCCAGTTGAACCTGCTGATATTCCCAAAACAGCTATCACCACGCCTTTCGGACTCTTTGAATTCGTTCGGATGCCGTTCGGACTCCGCAACGCCGCACAAACATTTCAAAGATTCATAGACGAAGTCATCCGCGGATTTGATTTTTGCTATGCCTACATTGACGATCTGCTCATTGCCAGTACCACTCCTGCAGAGCATGACAAGCATTTGCGCCTTCTCTTCAGACGTTTGTCGGACTATGGCATCGTCGTCAACCCCGGGAAATGTCAGTTGGGTGTTGATTCACTCGATTTCTTGGGTCATCGCGTTGACTCCAATGGCATCCGCCCCTTAGAGGAGAAAGTCACGGTCATCCGCGATTTTCCACGACCACCAACTCTGACCAAACTACGTGAATTCCTCGGTCTCGTCAACTTCTACCGCCGTTTTATTCCCCGTTGTTCGCAGGTCCTTCAACCGCTCACCGATCTGCTAACTAACGCAAAAAACAAATCTGCACCTCTCCCTTGGAATAACACTGCTACAGCTTCATTTCACGCTATCAAAGCGGCTCTCGCTAATGCCACTCTCCTCGCTCATCCAAAGCCCGACGCGCCTCTGTGCGTCATGACAGATGCTTCGGATGTCGCCGTGGGAGCTGTTCTTCAACAACGAGTTGCCAATGCATGGCAACCACTCGCATTCTTCTCCAAGAGACTTCAACCAGCAGAGACACGTTACAGCACATTTGATCGTGAACTTTTAGCCATATACCTCGCCATCCGCCATTTTCGTCACTCACTCGAGGGTCGTCATTTTCATGTGCTAACGGACCACAAACCGCTCACATACGCTCTCGGCACCACAACGGACCGTCACTCCCCTCGCCAAATTCGCCACCTCGATTTTGTTTCACAGTTTACCTGCGATATCAGACACGTTAAAGGTGGAGATAACCCCGCAGCGGACGCCCTATCTCGTGTTGAACTTAACACCCTGCGCACGGATCATTCTTCCCTCATCGATTTCCGCAAAATGGCGGAATTACAGAAAGCCAGTGAGGAACTTACGCAACTGCGCACATCATCATCCTCGCTCAATTTCAGGGAAGTTCCTCTCCCGTCATGTGACACAACATTAATTTGTGACGTTTCTACTGGAAACCCACGTCCGTTCGTTCCAGTTGAGTTACGCCGCGCGGTATTTGGCGGGCTGCATTCCCTGTCACACCCTGGAGTTCGTGCTACGCAACGCCTCCTCACGGATCGCTATGTTTGGCCAGGTATTAATCGTGAGGTGAGACAATGGGCGAAATCGTGCATACCATGTCAGCGATCAAAGGTCCACCGCCATACCTTTGCACCCCTTTCTCAGTTCTCTACCCCGGAGGCCCGATTTTCACACGTTCACATTGATCTTGTTGGCCCATTACCACCATCTAATGGACATACATACATGCTGACCTGCATCGATCGTTTCACACGTTGGCCAGAAGCTATTCCCCTGCCTGACATCACAGCCGAAACGGTTGCTCGTGCGTTTGTAACGCGATGGGTTGCCACATTCGGCGTTCCATCGATTATCACCACCGATCGTGGAGCCCAGTTTGAATCCGCGCTTTTCCGCGTTCTGGCTAACCTACTTGGTACACAGCGCATTCGTACCACTGCTTACCACCCCATCGCCAATGGCCTGGTGGAACGTTTCCACCGACAACTCAAAGCATCCCTTAAAGCACAAGTTGACGCATCCAACTGGACAGAGACCTTACCGCTCGTTCTGCTTGGAATTCGCACCGCAGTCATGTCAGATTTTGGTCACAGTGTCGCTGAGCGTGTGTATGGTACCACTCTTCGCTTGCCAGGAGAATTTTTTGACACGACCTCCGATATTTCTACTTTGGACCCAGCTGCCTATGTTCATCGTCTACAACGCGCAATGCAATGTCTCCGACCGCCTACGAGTCGTTCTCAACAACGAACTAACATTCATGTTCCTTGTGATTTGCAAACATGCACCCATGTTTTTGTCCGCCGTGACGCGGTACGGAAACCCCTTCAACCACCCTATGATGGCCCTTTCAAAGTACTCAGTCGCTCAGCCAAGCATTTTGTACTTGAACTGACCAACCGCAAGGACACAATTAGCATCGATCGCCTCAAATGTGCCCATTTGGATATTGCTATGGACACACATCCTGTTCCCCTAACACCCGAACAGCCTGCCCCAGCAGTTAAACCCCCTGCCCGTGTAACTACTGAACAGATTTCCCCATCATCGGACAGTCCACCCATTCGTACGTCCCGTTCAGGCCGCACTGTTCATTGGCCCAAACGCTATATCACACTCGTTCGTTCTTAATTTATTAATATTATCATTCTTATTTTTTTTTATCAGCCACTCACTGGAAGGGGGCTCCTGTAGTGTTTTCTTCCATGTAAACATAGAAACATTTGTAATTCTAATCCATTGTATACTTTCCCATACAGTATTCTCAGTGTTTGTTGTACTATTTGACCCTGTATTGCCAAGCTTCGTAATTGATGACCACTTCAAGGTCCACTTTTATTGCTTTGATCTACCTTCACCACATGTCATCACCTTATTTTAAGCTTTGCTCTCAGACTTCTTGTCTATAGTTTTATTACTTTGGGGATAGTCAGCCCTACAAGTATTCTTACCATATGTCAAGTTGGAGCACTCTGTTTTCAAACACACAGCAAACAACAACTCCACAAACGCTCTCTCCTTTGTTTACCATGTAAAAGTTCATATGTATTACTGTTGATCTCCAGTGCAGTCAGAATAAAAGTTTATCTCCGAACACAAAAAATAGTGTGACTTGTTTTTCTTCATCGAAACCCACTAAAACATGTTGCTGGAGCGCATATTGCGTGATGGAGTGTAGACTTTAAGCAGTTCAGAAATATAAATGGAGCAATGTTATTAAAAGATTGGTAAAACTTGTAGCTTTGCATGGTGAGGATGATAAGTACGACTAATTGCGGTGACACCATGTGGAATCTCAATTGAGTAGTAATTAGTTCTGAAAAGAACTGGAGGTACAACTCGACGTTTCGATCAGTATGCTCTGATCGTCCTCAGGATTCTCCTGAGGACGATCAGAGCATACTGATCGAAACGTCGAGTTGTACCTCCAGTTCTTTTCAGAACTAATTACTACTCAATTGAGATTCCACATGGTGTCACCGCAATTAGTCTTACTTATTAAAAGATTTGTGAACAATTAGCATAAGTTTAAAAACAATTCTCTGTGAAACAGGAAGCCAGTGCAGTTCTTTCAAGATTGGCGTGATATGGCATGACTTTCTGGACAAAGTTACAACACGAGCTGCTGTGTTTTGTATGTGCTGAAGACGAGATAAATGTTGATTCTGTGGGAGACCGTAAAGGAGAGCATTCCCGTTATCGAGCCGTGATGTGACAAACGCATGTATAATTTGTTCAGCAGCACTTTTATTCTAGTATTTCCTTATTCGGCAAATATTTCTGATATGAAATGATGATATGCGAACAGTGTTGGAGATATGAGGTTTTAAAGTCATTGTCGAGTCAAATATAACACCCAAATTACGTGCTTGTGATGAGGGGGTTATCTGCGAGTCACCAGGTTTGTTTAATTCAAGGAAAAAGTCTGATCCGGAAAGTGAAACGAAATTTCTGCGTCTTTAATCTTAACGAACATAGACTTGTATCAGTCCAGTTGAATTCATTTAACAGGTAACTTCTTTGGACGTGGTGAATTCAATCCAAGAGCAGTAGTTTGAAACTAGATTGTAAATTCCCGGACAATTCGGATCAGCGCACCCGAAGCCCTAGACTGGTCCCCTGTCTTAGTTATAGAGAGGGTCCAGGCGTACCATTCAAGGGGTTTCATTGGATACGTTGTGCTGAAGATCTGACGTCACGCTTCGAGGCTCACGCTCGCTACCATCCAAGATCAAAGTTGAACATCGGGGAAAATATGGCGACCGCACGGCCACGACCTGGCGTAATTCACGCGCCTCTAGCTCAAAGCGTGACGTCAGATCTTCAGGCTACCGGAAGCCCCAGCTAACGATTCCTATAAGGTGGCGCTGTTGTGAAAATCCTCACTGACAAGTGGGCCACCTTCGTCAGCCTGTGTGAATTTAACCCTTTCATTTCCGATTTGTTTCAACAGGATGTCCCACTGGTTACCGAATTGTTTGACCAGTCATGCATGAATTCACACATTGCACAACAGTATGCATCCATTTACAGGCACTTTTTCTAAACTTGTTTTTCATTATGAAGAATTTGTTGGAGAAAGATATATTCAATGAAATGATTGTTGCTTACGAAATTCCCTTTCATATATGATACAAAAATCATTGGCATTGCATATAAAATGATCGGGTTATTTATTTTACTTCCCCTGACTTTGTTTCACAAACACAGAGAGCATTTTGTACACGAGTGTATGGCGTTCCATAGCACAAATGGCCATTGAAAGAATTGACTTGTATTATGTCTGATTTCTATAATAGCAACATGTAGGTTGGGCTATACCATTAGAAAGATAAAGAATCAGTGCGAAGAATGGAAAAAATACAGCTGTTTTAAAAGCTGGTCATGATACTCCCAATTAAGTGCTGTGTGTGTGGTGACCTTGGTCGACTAAAGTCGCCAATGGTAAGCAACAGGGGGTATGTGTGTTGTCGACTAAAGTCGCCAATGGTAGTGAAAAATAGATTTCAGCCGATTTCTAAGCCTGATGTGAAACACTGCTGGCTCGTGCGCAATCATCAGATAATGTGGTTGTCAGGTCAGACTTGACTAGGATGATTAGGATAATTGGTGATAACACGCACGTGAGCGCGTTTCGTATCGTGTAAAAAAAATCCTTAATTCATTTCCAGTATTTTCTCGTTACCGACACAATGTATATAAGCAGTTACTTCAGCTAACAGGCTAACGGTAGCAGGGCCCCATGGAAACCAGTTTTGAACTGTTTGGGCATAGCCCTGGGAAAAGAAATGTAATAAATAAATAAATAAATAAACAGGGTCAAAGCAAGCTGTACTCTGCCGATTAGGAGATACTTTTATCTCGATTGAAATCCTATTCTCCCAATAGATACCAATAGGCCCCAATCGGGAAACCATTGTGTAGGGATACGCCTATTACGGATACTGGGGGGGGGGGGGTAACTGGTTGGAAATTATTTGGGTTTTGACTGTTCCCAACAAACCCGGTTAGGCGCTTGCGATGCTGTATCGGTGAACAAACGGTAATGGGGAGGTGTTGCTACTGGCTGATAAATAATTGTGACAACAAGATGCACGTTGAATGGTCCACTTCTTTGGTTTATTCTGATTGAATACTGATTGATGTGGTTCCCTTTGACGTTCTCTTATTGTTGTTTCTGATCAGTTCCCTTTGTTTCTTTCTTTTGTTTCTGTTTGTTTATTATAGTTATACTGTGAATATAAGGAAATAAAAGAGTATGATTAACTACAATTAGGAAATTGTAAAGCTTGAGAGAACAGATATAGGCTACAAATTACTTTATAAATCTCCATACACATCCCAGATGATAAGAACTTGGTATTAATTATCAAAAGGTATAACGATTGAGTAAATGAGAACTCCTTGGCCACCACAATGGATAACACATGACATTACACCCACACTGACAATCACATGTCTAACGATAAGAATATGCTTCCATAAAAAAGGGGAAAATGACATGTTTATCTGAGTAAGTATGATTTTCGTGGATCTCAACTAACTTATATTACTACGGGGAAACCTTATTTTAGGACTCACCCAGTTAAACAACAACACTATCTTAAAACAAACTGTCAAACTCCCAGAAAATGGCACTGATTTCAGGGACACAACCGCATAGTTACAGTGCTAGCCTTGTTGCATGAAGTGCGCCCTCAATTGGTGAGCTACATGCGCCTCGCAAGTAGTTCCAACACATTGTGTGACAACAACTTCTACCAGACTATATCCCAATTGGAATTATCCCAATTGGATCCCTATTCGATCAGTATACTCTGATTGTCTTCAGGGCCGGTATTTATCAAGCAACTTAAGTCAAAGTACGGTGCCTAAGTAGGTACTTAAGTAAAGCACTATACTTAAGTGGAATTCTCCAAGCTACTTATCTAAAGTATCCTACTCAAATCCACCCCTAAATCTGAGACACCTCTCGGGGTGTCTTAAGTCCAAGTGCGTTGGCTTTTTGAACATAAATTCTAATCATTTCGTAAAGGGAGCTACTTGGAGATGGCTGTGTTAATGCTGTTGGCGCAAATGGACATAAATCAGCGGCGCGCAATGAGGCGGGAACGTGTATTTTGGGACAGGATGCATCCATTGGATACCTACAATGACATTGAATTTTATCAAAGTTTGGTTTCCTTTTTGGTTTTTCCATGACAGCTCTATACTAGTGGATACTGGCCCATGCACAGTGGTTTCCAGTGCAAGAAGGTATAGGCCTACGACCAACGCATTACCCAGGATGAATTTATTATTATCAGTCATTAATCTTACACAATGTGTCAAGTAGATGTCTAACTGCCAATTCCAGCTCACTACGTTTTTTTAAAAACATTTGAAACAAAACTTTAGAGAGATTGCTGACTGATTACGATATGGGTTGAATTTTTTTTTACAATGTAATATTTTAACAAATTTCAAATCACCCCGTATTATACCGGGGTACATCAACGCATTTTTTCAAATATATATTATATCTTTTTCTGACCTCATCCAAACTTTTTTTAACTAACCCATATCGTAATCAGTCAGCAATCTCTCTAAAGTTTTGTTTCAAATGTTAAAAAAAAACGTAGTGAGCTGGAATTGGCAGTTAGACATCTACTTGTCATCATGGTCATTCGGACGCACGAGCTGACCCATCGCCAAACCGCATAAATCTACATAAAAACAATGTGAAATGTTACATAATTCCTTGGAAACGACCTTTCGACAGATCTAGGCACAGTACTTAAGTCAAGTTGTGAATTCCAACATCAGTATGGTACTTAACTTAGTATGGTACTTACTGCTTAGGCATACCTAACTTAAGTTGCTTGATAAATACCGGCCCAGGAGAATAATAACGGTCTTCAGGAGAGAAGTCCACTTGTCAGTTGTTGTTGCAGTCCTGATGAACACGAACAACAGGCACTGCGCAGGGGGTTCGCATACAATAATGTAAGGATATAGAAATGGGCGCGGCGAATAATGCACCCGTACCTCCATTTTGTCCAACATTCGCCTCACTGGAGAGTGTATCACATGATAGCGTGATATAACTACCGTCCTGTAGTGTGGTTATTCACGCTCTCTTGCCTCACTTATTATCAACAGCGGCTCGCCAGTTGAATTGGGCCGGGTGAATGATTTGCATTGAGGTTCCTGGCCACACATGCATATCATATTAAGGAATTACAGTACGTATCAATACAAGGATGTTGTATCTGTAGTCGATGGATGTTAAAATTTCATTATAAAAAGTGTTGACTGTCGCAGTAGGTAGAGATTCAACTTTGGACTTTTCAACTGGCAGAACTGGGACCGTACTCAAGTTCCCTCAGCCTTATGTTCCCTCAGCCCTATGTTCCCTCAGCCCTATGTTCCCTCATCCCAAAATAGACCCTATGTTCCCTCAGCCCTATGTTCCCTCATCCCAAAATAGACCATAGGGTCTATTTTGGGATGAGGAACATAGGGTTGAGGGAACATAGGGTTGAGGGAACATAGGGCCTAATTTGGATTTAAAAAAATGTTAGGCATT
Source organism: Zoroaster sp. YZ-2022 (assembly GCA_029582265.1). Taxonomy (NCBI): domain Eukaryota; kingdom Metazoa; phylum Echinodermata; class Asteroidea; order Forcipulatida; family Zoroasteridae; genus Zoroaster; species Zoroaster sp. YZ-2022. The sequence goes on from CM055836.1 coordinate 25,250,312, forward strand.
GAGGGAACATAGGGCTGAGGGAACATAGGGCTGAGGGAACATAGGCATGACCCCGCAGAACTTTTTTAAATTGGCTTATGAATATGATGTAAACGGCTAAACGTAATAACACTGATAACAACTACATGCATGTGGAGTTCTCAGTGTAATTTCGTCAACAGATTTTAAAATAATTATTGCATTTCGACAGTACAAAAATGGCGAAGATTCAGAGGAGGAAAACCTGCAGGAAATTTACAACTCGCCAGAGCAGCATTTTTCTGCTGCTTTTAACGGTGATCTGCATGTTTACGTTCATTAACTATGTAATGTATCAATCAGAGCCTGGGGTAAAAGACAGTGAGCGAATAAAACAACTGATTCTGCGGGAAGATTTAAGAGAAGAGAAGCAGGCATCCAATGTAAACAACTCGGGAGTAATCGTTGGTGAGTCATGAGTACCATGGAAGAAGGAATCTGTTTTCCTTCCTCCATGGTAGTACCATATATTATTACAGTTGTAGTACTCGTACGTGTACTCGAGTGCAGTATTCTGTACCCATACTCGTACTCAAACAAAAGGAAAGGAATGTCAAACCCAAGCACCACTTGTGCATACATTCAGTGCTCAAAATCTCCAAAAATATCGTTTCCAATCCTCACTTGACTCCCCTTTCCTCTCCTAAGGTGTGTACTTTCATCTTTTAAAGGAAAATCTGTGATATTTTGTCACATTTGGAAAGAAAAGTGGCGGTTGCATTCCTTGTTTCTGGGTTTAATAGTTGGGAGTGACACCACGGTCTTTCTTCACAGGTAATTTTTTTAAATTTTGAACGTGTCCCACAGAAGTTGTTTTATTATCCAATAAATGACTCGACTCGTCTCCGACTAGAATTTAGTCATCACCTTAAAAATATTAACCCTACTACTACAAGGGTCAAAATCAGTCAAAACTTTGATATACTTGCCAAGGTATATCTAGCGCACTTAGGGAACTTAGCCAATTTCGCCCGCAAAAAACACTGGGTCATTCTCCCAGTATTATCGTGAGACTCACCCAGGAAGCACTGTGATGAAGCTGCAGTCACCAAAATCTTCTATTGTTAACTCCCTAATCCATTGACAAAAGAGTGTTCCTGTGGTTATGACGGTCGTCCGTCTCTGTCAGCTAGTCCTTTGTTAACAAACTTACTCCCTTAAATGCCCAAGTTTCGCTAGTAATTGAACCTTGAAGTATGTTTACAGTACAAGTATAACTTTACATGTATTTTGTATATCTGATTCTTAAAACTCTTAGGTTACGAATAATTTTATAAAATAAAACACGACTTCACTTCGTAAAACATTTTATTCCTCATTTTTTTAAATACCTTTCTTTTTTATTTTTCTTACATGAACATACGGTACTTACTATCAAAACATTCAAAGCGCCAAAGTATTTTCCCTGCCAACCTTAGTTTGTTAACGCGAATTGATTTTAATTTATTTACTTTTATTTATTTATTTATTTATTTATATTTTTATTTATATTTTTATTTATATTTTTATTTATATTTTTATTTATATTTATATTTATATTTATATTTATATTTTATTTATTTTATTTATTTGTGGGGATATTTATTACAGGTTTTCCAAGTCAAATTCGGCAAATAAGCAGCCAATTTAAATAGCGCGTCATTCTGTTTCGCGCGAAATTGTATGCTGCTCAAAATCATCCAGTTTCATTTTATGAGTAAGCAATAGTCTTGCGTCATGCGATTTAAATAAGATAACCATCAAATTTAACAATCCACTCGAAAAGCATTCAAATTCGCGGCGCTTATTTAGTCATTCGAATTCATTATTGGGTAGGCATTTGTGGAATTTGTGCAACTTAATTGACGCTTTGTTAAACTTCGTTTAACTTTAGTTTCCTATAGATATTTAGAGGTATAAAAACAGTTCACTAATAAATGAATGGACAATAAGAAACCAGCATAAAAAGTCATAAAGCCACACTCAAACAAAGACAGGTTAATGAAACAGTCTAATATAACATAAATGTTTCAAAAACACAGGTCACTGAGAAAACCAATAAAGATTCTAATCAGAGAAAGTAAGACAGATTGGCCCTATATATAGTGTACGAGAAACGCACATGAATAAAGAAAACAAAATTATTTTTGAATTAAAGTAAAGATATTAAACGTATTCGGTTGTCTTGTACAATTAATCTATTTGTTTGCATTTGTTGAATTTTTTGAATTCTCATTTTGCAAAATTGATTGCCCGTTATACGAAAATGAAAATAACATTTTAGTGACAATTTCCAGTCGAACCAACTCTTCTAAATTGGATAACGAATGTGCCTTAATACTATAAAAAAAAGAACGACGTATATGCTAAATTGAATAAAGTGTTAAATTAACACTTGACTCCGTGTTAATTCAACACTTTCAACACATTCTATGAGTTAAATTTAACTTTATAAAGTGTTGTCACTCACCGAACTCTTAAAAGGTTGATTCTACACTTTAGTATTAAGAGTGCAACAATACCGTTTAACGTAATTGGACCCATCCATATTTTCCTTTCTTTTGATGTAACCCAGGAAACGAAAACAGTGTTCAGCATTTTAAAAAACTTATTGTTTTCAAACAAAGATAGAATGTGTGGCAGTTGGGCCAACCAAATTGACCCGTATTGGCCAAGAATTACATGTCGCAGTGCAGGCCAGGGCAGTCTCTGTCGTGTAAATGTTGTTCTACACTGCACTGGCTGGACAGAAACTTGGACTGACCTTGACAGCTTCGAAAGACTGGGCAACCTCAGTATTCAACAATACTTGGTACTGCAATCAAATAAAAAAATACTTGACTACAACACTGCAGTAAATACAACCATATTTTATCATAGGAGATATAGTATGAAACCAATGTGTAAAAAGACGTTTATTTTCATTCTAACGTGGAATTGTCGTTTCTTACCCTCGTACAACGCGCCTGCAACATTTGTGACAAGGACAGTCTTCCCAAGGAACTACAGCACATCCGAACGACCCCCAAACGCAACGGTTACAATCCCAGCAAGATCAGCACAGCGAAGCTGTGAATAATCTCATTTATTTCAGATAAACACAATGTTTCACAGAATTGATGAGAAACAACTGCACAATGAAACAGATGATAAAGGATGCATGTAGTGATTACACATTTCATGACATGACTACTGAAAGAGAGAGGGGGTTGCAAATGAAAATCCAGGTTCATGGAACATTTCAATAACGGGTGTGACCACCTCTTGCAGTAAATCCGGTGTTCCCTAAATTGTTTTGTTCCCTAAATTGTTTTGAGTAGTATACTTGTCTTGTACTTGACATAATACGGGTTCCGAATGGTGTGTACGAGTACTACCAACTACAAAGGGATCGGATACAGCCAGTAGGACCATCATTCGTTCATGCGGCTTGTCACTCGGTATACGGTACGGGCACTGCTACACCGACAGACGGACGGCTGGTCAGTCTCGACGACGGGGACTACCACGGCTTGACTACACGGGGTGTCTGGACGGGCCAGAATGTATATCAGACCGCACTAGCTTGGGGAACCAATGGTCGATCGACGCACTGCACCATTGGTTCAACGAATGAGGCACTGGACTGTCATAGTTCGGTATATCGCACTGTCCTGGATCGGATCGAATCGCACAAATATCATTCGGAACCGCACTTCCCAGAGATCAGGAAATCTCTGGGTTTATATATAAATCTGGGATCTATGAATGAATAAAACATTAGCCTAGTTTAGCGTCTTAGCCAATGAGAAGCTTGCCTTCCGCGTCTAAGGGTAGAAACGTGTGCAAAATCAGGTTATACAACAGGTCCTTGTTCCATATAAGGAAAGGTATTTGACGAAAGTATAGTGAGTGACAACTCGGAAAGGAGGGCGTGTTCTAGGGGACGATGCTTACTGGGGTAAGGTATTGCATGAGTGGAGCAGCGGTTGCACATGGGAGCACGGCACACGGACCAAGGCCTATGACGGAGCGGGTCAGTCACGGTGACTGTTTGGCCGTGCAACACACACGAACCGTGTTCGGTGCGTAGGGTGGACTCCGAGGAAAGTATGCGAAAAAATAGAAAAGTCCAAAGGACGGCTTCAAGCCACTAAACTAGACTACTCAAAACAATTTAGGGAACACCGGAATAATCTCAGTTAAAGCAAGATCATTTATTTCAGATAAACACAATGTTTCACAGAATTGATGAGAAACAACTGCACAATGAAACAGATGATAAAGGATGCATGTAGTGATTACACATTTCATGACATGACTACTGAAAGAGAGATGGGGTTGCAAATGAAAATCCCGGTTCATGGAACATTTCAAACCTATTTGATGTTAAAAATCTGGTGTTCCCTAAATTGTTTTGAGTAGTATAAATATTAATAACATGATATCAAGCATTTCATCTATTTAAAATTAAGAATAACACTACCTTTCAATGAACACATCTTATCTTTCTCCACATTGTCTGTATATTGAAGCATTTACTCAACAATACGACAAGTGCTCCTATGAATCTGATGAACTACAGGCATTTCCGAAATGTAACATTAAATCTGAGGTAGGGTTTTTGCTTGATTCATATTAAGCACCTGGGGCGAAGGGGCCTGGGGCGAAGGGGAATGTGCGCCCCCCATAAGGCAGTATGCCCCTTTTTGTTGTCTACCCTTAATTACTCTCTTAATTGCTTGGTTACCAATCAGTAAACTTGTTGAAGTAACCACAGTTTTCTTGGGCAAATTTGGGTGTTTAGATTGTTTACACTTTCCTTGTTGCTGTAACACTGAGTTCCTATTGTGCTTTCACAAAACAGCGACCTCGTGTGTAAACAGTATACTCAAATTTCACTTTAGGTTTAAAATAAACTTCAATTTTGTTTGACTCTCAACAAGCATGGATATTTGCTAAAATATGTATCTACATTAAATTGCATATCATAGGCCCTTTAAAGAACCTATCAAGTTTTTCTTAACTGTTTTAATTCAAATTTCATCCATCTTCAAGAAACAAGAAATACCACGGGTGCCTGAGCTGAAGTTTATTTAGATTATAATATTCTGACTTTGATGAGGATTTGAAGGACTGACTAGATGGAAATGGCAGCTACGGAGCTCTGGAAGTGCCATCCAACTTGTTGAGGTCCTGAGATATTTTATCTCAGGATGACGACGTCCTACTTTCGGTATGTCGTCATCTTACGTTGGTGATGTCGTTATCCTAAGATAAATTATCTCAACTTCCAAAGCTCTGTAAGCAGCTAAAATAGTATATAGACATGAATTTTTCGTTCTTTTATAACCATTTCCAGTGGATGAGAAGTAAATGGACATCTGACCCATGCTACAAAGAGAACGGAGTCAATGGTACGGAATGCTCCATCCTCATCTACCTCGGTGAGATAGAGAAGGTGTGTCCCAGGTTCAAGTGGAGACACCTGACAACACAACCCACGTTAACAGAAACAGAACCAAAAAGACAAAAGGTACATTTTCGACCCAGTGAACTCTAAAAATAATTCCCAAATGGCTTAAACATGAGGTAGATCCATTTCAGGGTCAGTCTGATTCAGGATAGTGTTAATGTTTTCTTGGGAATGTTTAACAAATAAAAATCACATGATTTATGTACGAGCTTTGTGGAAGTAAGATCATGCCTCAGTTACTTCAAATTGCAGTTATACGTCATGTAACTTGTTATGGTCACATGCATATGGCCTGTACAAAACATTAAATTGACACAGATGTGTATGTATATGTTATCACTAAAAGAAAGCAATTGAACTTCTCTCCGTGTTTACGTACTAGTCAACGATTCGGAAAAACAAACAAGACTTAATGACGATCCTTGACAAGGCCGGCGGGAAGAAAATAGCATTCTTGAAGTCACGCATTGACCGGATGTGGGATACCAAATGGATGCCGGGAGTTGAAGTCTTGGTTAAGAAGCAGGAGTTCAAAGATGGAGAGCAAAAGAGGGTAAGGATGGCGTAGTTGTACCTGCCTCCCTTTTCACCTACGTTGGACCAGGGTTCGCCATCCAATGACACGAGATGGCAAGTGGATCAATTATAGCTGTCCCTGTTGTTGGAGGTTCAGTCCTCCTGCATCTCAAAACTGAATACTGCATTACTTTATCATATTCTTCATTCTTAAACAGCTTATCTCGCTCTTTATTACTTCTGTTTCCAAGCGCATAGAGACCCTTTCATATATAAAAATCATCTATATTTATTAATTTATATTATTAATCAAATGTTATTGCCTCCATTGACATGTACGGTTCATTCCTGCTCATCGATTTACTTTTTGTTTTATGTCTAGATTTTAATTCACTTGGGCCTTCTAACTGGTAATTTGCTTCCTATGGGTAAGGGAGGACCGCTTGGTGAACTTGTACAGTGGAGTGATATCATTGCGTCATTATACATCTTGGGACATGATATTGAAGTATCAATTGACACAAAGTTACTAAGGTTGTATTTATTCATTTATTTTTTATTATCATTGCGTCATTATATATCTTTGGGTATGATATCGAACTATCAGTTGACTCAACCTTACAAAGATGAATGTATACATTTATTCATTTATTGTATTAGACCGAGCAACGGCTAGACTGGTCCCCTTGTCTATACCCTATCAAGGATATAGACAGGCTCCAGGCGTACCATTCAAGGAGTTTCATTGGATACGTTGTGCTGAAGATCTGACGTCACGCTTCGAGGCTTGGGCGCAATAGCTACCAACTAAGGTCAAAGTTGAGCATCTGGAAAAATATGGCGCGCCTCTAGCTCAAAGCGTGACGTCAGATCTTCAAGCTGAGCAACGGCAATGTGGGTACGACACGTGAGCCTCGTCCCTCGAACCGCCGACCGGCCGCCATGCGGGCGGCAATCCCGGGGGACAGTAATGATGACAATTCGTCCCTAATTTGGCATAGTGACCAATCCTACTTTTTTCAATTTTAAGTTTTCCCGCCCATTAGTACATTCAGGAAGAGACCTACCATTGTATCTAATCCACATGCATGTATTCCTTATAGTTTTGGAGATAGAGCATGCATTCAAATGACGAATGCTCCAACTGGCTATTTTTCTACTTTGGCAAAGTGACCAATACCGCATTGGTCACTATGCCAACTTAATTCGGGATTGGTCACTATGGCAAATTAGGGACGAATTGTCCCAAAGATAATTGTCCTTCATCGTTATTTATATGTATTAAAAAAAAACACAACTTGAAACCTCCCAAAATAACTGTAGGTGTTTATGCCCGCCCAGTCGAACCACCCCCCCCCCCCCCCCCATTGTTTGTAACTCGAATAACTGAGCAATAACAAAACAGTCCCCATACTGATACTCAGTATCTTAATTCTGGTCCTGCAGGCACAAGCATCAAACCTGCCCAGTCGGACGTCCACCAAATTTTGACTTAATCTACACTGACATTTATGGTCTGCGTCAGATCAAGAAGGCTTCTGCGTCCCTCTGGAAGAACCTCTGGTAAGAAATTGCCAAATCCCTATCACCATTTCAGTTGATATATTACTGCCTGTATGTCGCTAAAGACCTTTATCACAGCACAGCCATCTGGTTTGTCTTCAATACAAATCCACGTAACCAAACCGAAGCTGGAAAGGAAAATAGTCTGGTTCCTTTTCATGCATCGAGAGTTGGCCCTATAATCTTACTTGCGTATACAGGGAACATGACAAAGATGGCCGCGGTGTGATAAAGGTCTATTATCTATCTAATTCTGTTGAATTTCATTTTGCTACAGGTGTAAAATGCGAATTATAGATTCATTTGGAACCGACCCTTCCTACAACTTAAATAGTTACATGGTAAAAACTGGACGGAAGACACCATGGGGTGGCTGGGATCTCCACCCGTTGCAATTTTTTACTATGTTCCGTAAGTTCAGTAACCTTTAATTATTTCAAATGCAATTCGACCGTCAAGATTGCCCATAATTAGGTGAGCTGGTACACAAAACGTGTATGAACAAAAGTTCAAACGCGTAAAACGCCAAGCCATCACATACAATTACAGGAACACTCACTCTATAACCAAAGAAGCATTGGAGTATATGTAACAGACCAAATGAATTCAAATTGCTAACAGCGAAATTTTGTGTTTGTTGCTAACATGCCTCCACATTTGATAATAGGCACTACATACATGTAACTATTTAATTAAAACAAGCTTTTGGAGACACTTTCCAAAATAGACACTTGTTCACAAAATTTTATTGAAAAAAATATCAAAACCTTTACCTGACACGCATGCGTGTTTCTGTATTTTCCAAGAACCAAATCACATTGTTTTCCTTTCTTCCTTTAGCCCACTCTCCCGATAATTCCTTCATGGGATTTGTCGTTGAAAACAACAAAGAAGTTCAGTTTAAGGTACCAACAAAACGGGAAAACAAGGCTCTTGTTTATGGCAAAATGTCATACATGTGGTGGAAGGTATGTCTGAGTTATGCTTTACATCATTATAGTTCTCTTTTGAGTAGTACATTATAAATACGACCTAATTTCATCGAGCTGCTAAGCGGAGAATTTTGCTTACCAAATATTTTTGCTGAGCATTATAATACAGACTACCAGCCAAAGTACACACATTTTGTGTAGAAGTTTGGATGGTAACCAACAATGTTGTCTGCTAAGCAGTTGCAGGGTTCGACCTTAGCGGTCGCCCGCTCGCCAAATGCGAGTGAAAACGGCGGCGGGCGAGTCAAAACCCTTCCTTCAGTAGCCCGCTGGGCGAGTCAAAATATTGTCACCGATAGGCCTATATCAGCCCTGAAATTACACGACGGCATCGACGGCATGCAATTGCCGTCAATGCCCTCACCCTCTGCCGTGATGCCCTTTAAAAATGCCACTTTTCACGGCAACGAGTTGCTGTGCTTTTCCCTGCATTGCCGTTGTGCCCACTTGTTTACACATAGTATTTACTACGTACATGTACAGTGCATTCTCACGGAAAAAAATATATCGCCGCCACGCTCGATTGCGCGACCGGTGGCTGCGTTGCGTGCTAAGACCAAGTTCACGCAACGACCATTTGGGAACAAAATAGTCAAAATTACCTGGTACTCATGACCAAAATGATATAGCGGTTACCAGGCAATATCGGCCGCTTGGTCGTTGTACGAACTTGGCCCTTGCTAATACTTTGGTTGGTGTCAACTGTACCCACAACATAAACACTACGCCAGGCATTCGCGGGTACCAGCTAAAAATAGCATGGCGCGGCGTTGTGGCGCATGCAACGTAAATAATACATGCCGAGTCTGTACCTAGACATGCATGCAGTGTGTGCGGTGCATCGGATATAGCATCGACGCATCGATCATCGTGTCGCGCGCTGCATGTGTACCGTACGTATAATAATAATAATAATAATGTATAGATTTATATAGCGCACGTATCCACCAACTAAGTGGCGCTCAAGGCGCATTATATTATTATCCCTGCTCATAAGGCTCATAAGGCTCATAAATCATTCCTGAAACCATCTCAGCTCCCTGGGGAGTATACAGCTCAATTGCTGCCATTTCTAGCGCATATAGAGCAAACCATCTCTGCCTTCACAGGTACCCATTTAACCCCTGGGTGGAGATAAGCAATTATGGTTAAGTGTCTTGCTCAAGGACACAGGTGTCACGGCCGGGGCTCGAACCCACACTCTGCTGCTGGCAACACCAGAACTTGAGTTCAGTGGGCTAGACCGCACGACAATCCACTTTACGTGCATTATACAACACAAGGGACCTACGGCTTTACGTCCCATCCGAAGGACGAAGCAATTATGGTTAAGTACCTTGCTCAAGGACACAAGTGTCACGACCGTGGCTCGAACCCACACCCTGCTGCTGGCAACACCAGAACTTGAGTTCGGTGTACATTACGCGGCCAGGGCTTTTGGTGGTCGTCAACATGCTGTCAAAGGGTCGCTAGCAAATTAAAAAAAGAGTGAACTGAATACTGCCACATCCAAATGCATAAAACTTGATGTTTTTTTCGGGTTAACATTGTGTTTTTTATTTATTAGGTGTTCGGCTTTTCAGCCGAACAACTATTGTAATTGTTCCGTTTTTTTTTTTTTTTTTTTTTTACTTCTCCTTCTTCTACTTCTCCTTAACTCTTCTCTACATCGAAAGTGCAAGTTAACAATTTCACACAACCTTGAAACTTCACACATATAAAGACATTATCATGTAGATGAATCTAGAAGTTGTTACGTCATGATCACGTCATCAGGTATCAAATTACAAGCCATTTAAGTTTTAAAAATGACCATATGCTATCGACTGTATATCAAAATATACTAAAGTTATGATGTTCATAATCTGGGATCTCATAGATCAAGGCTTAGGCAACATTTGAAAAGTTAACATCAAAATCGTGTGACATTTGCTTCCGGTCGTACCGGAAGGTTAAAGTTTTGATTTGTTTTTTTTCTTCAAAATTCCTTTTCTGGGCCAAAATCCCATTGACTTAACACACACCAGACACTCGTGGTTCTGGGGCCCATTGTTTACAAACCGCAGAGACTGAGATCGTTATCTACTGGAAAACAGCTGGCGGTCTTCACAGGGACGTTTGCGGTTTCACAGGCTAAAGCTCTTGCAGGATAAACAAACCGCAGAGACTGAGATCGTTATCTACTGGAAAACAGCTGGCGGTCTTCACGGGGACGTTTGCGGTTTCACAGGCTAAAGCTCTTGCAGGATAAAATATATTTTATAGATGTGTGGTTGGGCGTTTAAGCCAATAACGGATGCGCTACAATATTTCTAAAACCATAGATCGTATTAACTTAATACTGCAAGTACTCATTTGACGAATCTTAAGTCACATTTTAACAATGATCCCAATTGATGAGGACATCAATTACCGTCACTTTCGAACACCTTGAGTTTGTGCACAAACTCTGAATTTCTAGTTTTTAATTGGTGACATAAACTGTAAGTCAGTGTTGCAATACTGTTTTCATGTAGGCCTAGAAAGGAAACTTTAGTCTTATTGGCATGTGCTGAATTTTTATTGGAGTGTTTTTTTTTTTTTTAATTTAAAGATTGCCTTGGTGCCATTTACGTTTGTTTTTATCATTGCCGTGATGCCCTTTGAAAATCTAAAAAATTGCCTTGGTGCCCTGATTTTTTTAATGTTTTCATTATTGTTGTGTTCAGTTGGTTAGATATAAAATATCAAAAGAGCCTTCTTCATTTCAGAATTAAAGCAAAAGCATTACTGTACACTAATGTGCCTGATCTTTTCCTCTGTTATTAGAATAGAATCCGTTATTAATTAAAGAAACAGAAACAAATATGCACATAATAATAAGGTTCTGATTCAAAATGCCTAAATTACTAAAAACAGTGATTTCATTAAAATTATTTTAAAAAACATACAGGCGAGTGAAAAGGCTTGCGGGCGAGTGAAAAGTTTGGTTTACTAGCCCGGCCGGCGAGTGAAAAAAAAAGTTAAGGTCGAACCCTGAGTTGTATGAAATTGGCTCCTGAGCATATACTGATCGAAACGTCGAGTTGTAACCAACTAGTTCCTTTCAAAACTACTAAAAAGTTTCACCATTAAAATTAATGTAAATTGAATAAGTTTACTCATCTCTTGGAATCTTTATGTCCGATGTGATCGTGACAAATATTTTTATATAATAATTTAAAAACTTAATTTGATTGAGAAGGCAGATCAAAATTCCATGAATGAGAATTCCAGTGTGAGAATTGATAAAGGGGATTCACACCTTTGATAATTATCCAATTACATAATTACTAAATTATAATCTCAACACTTATTCGATGTCAATTAGGCAAAAATAACCGTCTCCGGTCTCTGGTCTCTGTGCGCTTCGCCTCAGACCCACACGTCGGCATTCTTTTTTTTCTTTTGTTTGTTTGTTTGTTTATTTGTTTTGTTTTTGTTGGGGTGTTTGTTTGTTTGTTTGGTTTTTTTTTTTTTTTTTTGGGGGGGGGGACTATGAAACGATGTTCAATTCCAGCCAAAATTGCTGGATCGATTGGAATTCTGCCGTGCTGTGTTTTAAACGACCTTTTCACATAGGGGTATGAACATTTTCTCGTTAATGACGCAACGAATTAATCTCAAAATTTCATCGGTTAGTTTGTATATATGTAAATCTTTATTATTATAAAGTATGGATACATTTGTAGACATTTTCCATATGGTGTATAATTTTACAGAATGCTGATGCCTCAACAATTCTTGACGTCATCAACCAAACCTTTGTGATCCACGCTACAGTGCACATTGAAGATGGCAATAAAGATAACGCTATTCCATTATATATTCACAACCATGGCATTGTATCCGGATCTGAGATACAAAAACTATTGGCAGAAACCAAGGTAATACCTACACACTGTGCTCCAGTCATGTTATAACATTTTTACCATTTATGAACGCTTTACAAAATATTTCATTTAGATTATGTAGCGGCTAGTCGCACCCTGGACCTTACAAAAATGTTACACTTGCACCAAATGTTGTTTCACTTTTTTGTATTACTTTTTTAGTTATTTTTATTGGGGAGGCTCTGCGCTAAAGGTTTGATTAATTATTAAGTAATTATATGCTTATAAGATGTGACTTGTGTGTAATTATGATGAGTTTCTTGTTTATTTGTTTGTTCCCAAGCTCTTTATTGGTCTAGGTTTCCCATACGAAGGCCCAGCTCCCTTGGAGGCCATAGCAAACGGATGTGTTTTTCTGAACCCAGCATTTTCTCCACCGTGGAATAAATTCAATACCGCATTCTTTGAGAAGAAACCAAACGAGCGGGAGGTATAGTCCAGTCTTATACCAATTAACATCACTTTGAAGTAATTATAGGATACAACTTCCGCCTCTTATTGTAAAAGCTAAACATTGCCAGAAGATATCACAGACAGAGCAAAAGATATTATCTTCGTTTTATACCTATTTGGGACAACTGGTTTCACGTATGAGGGTGCTCTTCAATCTCTACCTTTCTGATACAGCTTGTAGGTTTAAATTAGTTTTTACTAAAATGGCATCTCACCTTATTAAACTAATCGATACATTTCCTTAATTGTTAAATAAATATATACAATTTCTTTTCTGGCAATGAAACCAAGGACGCCTCAAAAGCGCATATAGCACTGTAGGCCAAACTTGAACAAAATTTTGTATTCTGTTCTTACAATTACAAACACTGACATATTCGTATCATCCAAAGATTGACTTGGTGAATAGATTGATAAGATTACCATCGGTTTTGTTTTTGATTCAATGCATGCAGCTTACATCTCAGAACCCATATGCGGAAGTGTTCATTGGCAAACCACACGTCTGGACTATTGACGTCACAAATGCTACAGCGCTGAAAGAAGCTGTGAAGGATATCAGCAAATCAGAGCCACCTACTCCATATCTACCCTATGAATTCCAATGCGAAGGAATGTTACAGAGATTAGATGCTTATATTTCAAATCAGGTAGGCCAAACGTCTGTTTATTTATTAGATAAAGTTAAAATTTAACACGTTCACAATATTATCTTCTAAAAGTAACTAATATAGCTTGAGTTAAAACAAAGAAAAAAATAGAATGTGAAATCAATCTGTGGCGTTTCAGTTTAATTGGTCAACATGATTATTTCTAAGAAAAGTGCAAAAACACATTCAGAATTCTCACTGGTGAGGGTAAAATTATTAATTCTGATTGCAGATTTTAATTCAGCAAAATAAAAAATATATATTTGGCAACTTTCAATACATTTATGGCATCTTGGACATAAAACTTTTACCGTCATTAAATGTACCGTACGGCAGATTTATTAAAAGCTGTTGATAAATTATTTATTTTGAGATAACTATTATGAAGGTTTTGGTACAATGTCATTATTTTGTAGGATTTCTGTAACCTACCACATTCCTGGCCACCTAAATCTGCTATGCAAATAAGAAAATCTAAACTCAATCAGTCCTGCAAAGAAGCATGCATGGAAGATGGTAAGTAAACAAAATCGCTGCTTAGGTAAACCTTCTTGAGCCACCACCCCCCTCCCCCCGGCATAGAAAAAGACATTTTGTATAAATGTATGTTGATTTCACATGGATATTGGCCTAGTTGAACCCTAGACTAAATATTTCAAAAGATGTTTGATGACATCATCAATTTTACACCAGGTTAGCTTTGCTAAAACATTCGTCATTTATTGATGTATTTTTTTTAAATAATTAATGTTATTGTATCATGCCTTTTGATTAATTTTAACAATCTTTGCTATATCATAGCAATCTGTATTACATAGTTGAGGTAAAACAGAATACACCTATATATTAAATTGACTAATTATTTATTAATTTATTTATAAATTCTTTTAACAGATTTAATTTGTGAACCAACATGGTTTCCTCATCTCAACTCTAGAGACATTTTACAAAAGTAAGTTCACTTGGTTTAGACTCTACTGGGACCTCTCGATAGTCCACTATCCAATTGATCCGAAAATATCCAATTGATCCGAAAATATCCAATTGATCGGTACAATGGATTGTCGGAATAACGAGTCTTTTAGCCAATACATTAAAATCATGTTGGAGGTTTATAGTTCCGACAGTCCATTTGATGAATAATGAGATGAGATGTTTGAAAAATTATGGATTTGGAATAGATAATTGTTGTAATATTGACTAATAATAATACTGTTATTTATAAAGCGCCTTTTCCACAAGTCCCCAGTGTGCTTAGTTCTCGTATGTGCATTACCCAATACAGTTTCTTGCCTTCTTTTTCCTCTTTTCAATCAACATTAAGTTGCATTGTCCTGCTATCACATTCCTCGATGCTAAATTGTTTTCATTTCTGTTTGCATTTCTGTTTGCATTTCTGTTTGCAGGGAGTTTGGTATGACATGCTCATCGATCAAGGAAGCAGAGGATATTTATTTTCCCGCCATTAATCCAAAGTTGAAATCCTGTGAAACACAGCGACAACCTCTTTTATTTAGCTGCGTTGGTCGGAATCAAGATTTAAAACGAATCTGTCCATGCCGGACATACATTAAAGGACAAGTTGCACTACGCAAAGAATGTATTTAACGAAGAAATGAACATTATCTTGTATGTAACTACTTAAAATGTGTTTGGCTTGGCATGTACATGGTTATTGTACTTGTACACCCTTGCGGCTGCAGGGGTTACTTTCCTTTGGTGTCTGTCCGTCCAGCCGTCCGGGTGGTGGCCATCCGTCAAGTTGACATTGCCCCAGAAAAAAAGTAGTTACTTTAAAATGAGGAGTTTAGTTTTATGCACAAATCAACCATGTTGTATCTTATCCAGCTGTGACATCACTGATTTGTTTAATAAATATGCAAATTCCCATTAGCATATAGACCGGAAAGTGTCACAAATTGGTAATTAAAGGGTAGAAAAATGATGTCAACATGAAAAAAGAGTTGTGCATAATGTTTTCAATTTAAAAATATTCCTATTTTACTCTAGGCCTTTTCACTGACAAAGAGACACATACAAATAAAGTTAGGACCAATATTAAGCTTTTATTTGTTTTTGAAATACATATGAGCCGTCTGAACATTTATTTTCTCTAAGCAGCGATCTTAGAATTCACATTATAGTCATTATATTTTTATGAAATCAGCATTTATTTGGCGCTTTGAGCCTTGGTAATTGGGTCAAGGGAATTAATGAAACAATCTCAAATCATTAGAAGTATGGAGACCAGGAAGCCAGTTTGGCACTTATGTAGCTGATTAATCACACTTTACAGTGCACTCAGTCATTCATGGAGACAAGCCATGGTGTCTTAGTGGAGGACATTATTATAAGCAACATGAACGGCATCAATATCCTTACGACTCAGCCACATCACTCCACATATATTTTGACATATTTGTTTACCATTTATAATAAATTAATTACAAATTTTGTAACAGGGTACATGAATTTGTTGGTTGATCTGTTGTGAATCACGTTATACATGTTCTGCCTTAAACTTCAAATCCGACATAGGGATCTGTATGTCCGGAGACTGAAAAGTGTTGTGTTTTTGAGTAGTTTAAGTAGAAACTACTTTTCTGGAAATCTTGCTACTATCTCATTTTGAATATCTTGAATATTTCTTGAATATCTTGAAGAAGCCAGAGTGTCATGAGAAAAGCGAAAATGATTTAAGCCGAACAGACGAAAGCAATTAATAAATCCACTAATGTAAATAGTAAATAATAGTTGGGTGAATCATTACAAACGGCTAATTAATCTTATCCAGAGGTAACCGATTTACGGACAGCTGATGTCATTTGACGTAGTGGACGATATCCAAGCACAATGATGGGCAACTCTTGTGTAGACTGCTGGATATGTGGGATCACCGCATGCCCAGTAGGCGCTCATAATGCCTTCAATCGTTACACTACTTACATGAGAATTCTCGCTGAAATTGGTCACAGCGGGACCACCATCGTCACCCTGTAGCCGGAAAACATGCAAAGTGTGAGATAATAAACACACATGGTGACAGACGGAGGGAGGGATAGAAAGAAAGAGACAAACCCCCATACAGACAGTCAGTATAAGACAATCCGCTCCGTTCATGAGCTGTTCAGGGCGCCTTTCACGTAAATACTGTCAATTGTCTCCAGGGCGTTATTGGTTAGCCTACGTTTCTTTGACTCGAGTTATATTCTAGTGTGAACGGTTACCGGGAATTGTAGTTGAATATAGGGTACTTATGGCAAATACTGTGTTTTGTATTGGTGTCACGATGTGCCCTAGACTTGGTAGAAGGGAGTACTTTCATCGCTAGAGGGCCACAACGTACATGTACCTTAAGTTCGACCTCGTACCTGCAGGGTTTACCTCATTCGTTCTCACTACAGACTGTGTAAGTCTCGCGATGAAAAGGTCAACATTGACTTCCGGGCACCTCTGAGCCATCAGCTGTGGGAGGTTAACGCGTGTATAATTTTGTATGATTGTTATTTTTGTCACATCGCCTTTTTTCCACCCCAAAAACATATTGATGGAATGATTACATTTAAAACTTACAATGTAATAAATAAAAATATTAAAAAAAGCTTGGAAACTTTCGAGAAAATGAAGAAATAATGCTTGACCTCCAACGTCCGGTTCGGAGTGTCAAATTGCGAATTTAGGCCGACTGTGTTACGCACACCGTGTTCGAATGCACTGACAAACCGAAGTTAGGTAAATTTATTTTAAATCGGGATAAGTGCTTCGTTACGTAGCGTGAAAACAGACCCTGTATCGCATGGATTTTGCGTGACGTTGCATCCTTTGCGAGTGCTTGATCGATCTTACTACCACCACCGGCAGCATCGGAACGCCGCACGTCCTATTTTGTTGCATGGGCTTTAAGGTTTCAAACGTGAAAGCGGAAATCAAGGTTGGTTTTTAAAAAAAATTATTTGACCAATATTTGCGAAATTGTTTACAATTTACAAAATGTAAACCAAGCTTTTATTAAGTCAAACCATATTCAATGGATGAAATTTATTAAAACGGCACAATAAAGTTCTTTTCATAAAACACTTGCACACAATACCATTAGGGAAACGAGCCAAGTCTAATGTCACGGTCGCCAACCCCCGATTCGAGGGTTCGAGGTGTGATATCCTTGCAGTCCTCCCAGCTTGGGGGTATCCACAAGTTAACAAGATAAACTTCTCTTTTCATACCTTTGTAATTGATCGGGTCACTGAGTGGTCAACTTCCGGCCGTGTATACAACAGTTACGCGCAGGTGCGATTACGGTTGTGCGTGACAACGTAAAAGTGTGTATTAAGTTTTACTTATGTTATAAAAAATATATTTTACTTTTGTTTAGTAGAATTTTACTATGAAAGTGTATAAAAGACATGATTTAATGTCAAGTCCCCCACGAGGCGCTGTGTCTCATTCAACGTCAAATTCAAGATGGAGAACACGAAGGTGAATAATGTCACAGCAGTGGGAGTATCGTCAAAATTTTACTGATTGAGCAGTGGCGTAACTACGGTCCAATTTTCAGGGGGGGAACTAGGGGTGCACCACTTTTTCTAGGGGGCATGTCAATACTTGAATCCTGCATTCTCAAATGGGGACCTATTTTTTCAAAATTCTGAATTGGGGGCACCCGGGGGGCACGGACCTTGGCTGGGGGGAACGTTCCCCCGTCTCCCCCCTCCCCCCCTATATTTACGCCACTGTGATTGAGGCGGATGAAGGTAAACAATTGTTGAGTAAACAAGCCTGAATCGTTTGTGGGATGAAATATCAGCGTATACTCGTTCAGACACAGTCATGTACCATACGTTATGCATTATGCGCCCAGCAACGACTGCTTCATACAAGTCATTGTGCAAGTATGTGCATGCATGTGTCGTGACCATTATGCGCTGTCAATCGGATACATAGTTTCGCCTTTCTCTCGGAACAACTAAGGCTTAACCTGAACTATATAAGGAGAACACCAATACAATTATTTAAAAACTCAACATTTGTTTAACCTTCAAATACCTCAACCAGGAATCCTTACATTTGTAACTGGGCCAGGTACAAAACAGAACTCCCATAGACATATTATCAAACAATAATGTAAGAAAAGCAAAATACCCATTAAAAGTAATACTTTATACAATAGAGGTAAACCATTTAGTCTTATACCTCACAAGTATGTAAAATTTTACCTAACCAACATTTACCTACAAGTTAGGTAAATAAAATTACCTGATATCGCAGTAAAACGTTATACAACTGTTAGGTAACATTTTACTGAACGCCTGTTTGGTCAAGTTTTACTTAATTATTAGGAGGTTCACCGGGAACATCTAAAACAGGGTAAGATTTTACACAGCTTGTGTAATTTCTTCTCTGGTTTGTAAGAATGTGACTGGAATCGCTTACAGGCGCGGCGGCGGCATGAAAACAAAGTGTGTCTTCCAGAAATTGATTACCAGACTTATTACATTGTCCCAAACAAACACTGGTCTCTTAATTTTCATGGTGTTTGGTGTCAATTCTAGAGAAATGGAATGAACATTTTTGAAAATTTTGCATTCAGGAGACTCTGTGTAGGTATTTGTGAGCTGGGTAAAACATGTTTTGTAAAATATTACACAATTTAGGTAAAATTTCGGGAAAATAAAGAACACAATTGCTGTGTAAGTAAAAAATTACGTAATTTAAATGTATTAAATTACATTTAGATAATTTATGTAACTAATTCAAGTCTTTACCTTGCCCGTGTAACTTTTACCACAAGGAACCTAAGCATTGCCGTGCGTTGTGTAAAAATTCACTTTTAATTGCGTTGCTCCATGGCACACAATGACTGACATAATTATGAACTGGACTCTTCTGTGGTCAGCCAATAATGTTAGCCAGTGAAAATGATACCAGGTTTAACTAGCAGAAGATCAGCTGTTTTTGCAACTGATAGCAGTAAAGGTGCTAATAACATCCAGTGTGACACATTAGACTGGGCTCGTTTCCCTAATGACACGTTGTAAATGCTATATGCGAGGTGCCCGGAAGTCAAGATTCTTGCGAAAACTCGTACGTTCTCGAGGTCAACTTACACAGTCTATTCGACATGTAGGCTACTGTGCCACATGACCAAACTGAGGCTGGAATGTTGCGCTACTAGGTGACTGGGAAAGTTTAAAATATACAGGAAAACAGACAGTAGTATGGTAGATGGGGGTCCCAGGACACCTTCCCCAAAAATCAAATTCGTTGGGTACCTATAGGGGATTTTAACAAAGTCGCAAAACAGACCTACTGTTTTTAAACAAATTCTCTGGGTACCTATAGGGTTTTTTTTTTTAGCAGGAAACCAAACACTTCACGTTTTTTTTTTTTTTAAATCCGTTTTTTATTTTCTAAATATTTATTGATTAGAGAGAATGGCATATTTATCAAAATGGACATTGGAACAATTACAAGATTTTGTGAAAGAACATAGACCACCCAGTAGATTTGGAGAAATACCAATACGTATATTTCCAAACAACAAGGGTAAAATTAATAAACGCGTTTATTACGAATATGTGAAAAGAAATTTAAAACAACAAAAACCAAAACCATTGTATAAATTCAATTTAACCGAATTGAAAGAGCGTATAAATGTTGAAAATATTGAGCTACCTCAACGCGGCTCAGGTAAAAAAGCGCAGTTGATAAAAAAAGACTACATTGATGCTATTAAAAGGTTTTACGGGCAAGAAGCAGAGTTGAGATTTAACCCACTAATCGACGGTGGAAAATATTTACGCGAACGAAGAATGGTCGTTCCACCGAATCACAGCAAAGAAAAAGATTTAAACATTTTTTCACAAGCGGTAAAACCAAAGATTATTGCCAAGTTACGCGAAGACTTGAAAGAATTTAACGCGTGCAAGTTTATGATATATATACGAATTAAATTACTTAAAGAAAAACAAAATGGCACAATTGATGAAGCCGAACCAAATTTTCATAACAATAAACAAATTGTTTTATTAGATTTAGACAACATCGAAAATGTACTTGATGATGTTTTTTCACAAATTGCTGAAGCTTTAGAAAAATATACGAGAGAGGGTAGCGGGTGGGAAATAGATCGTATCGTCGATATGAACATTAGAATTAGCAAGTATCAACCTCTAAAAGGCGGTAGTTATATAGAGCTATGCGACTATATAAAAAATAAAACGGCGTGCATCAACGTAAAAAACAACGACGATAATTGTTTGCGATGGGCGCTGCGCAGCGCTCTTTTTCCCGTGAAAATTCATCCAGAAAGAACGAGTAAATATTCAACGAGTGATGGTTTAAATTTTAACAATATCGAAACACCAACACCGATTAATCAGATCAAGTTAGTAGAAAAACAAAACGATATAGCGATAAACGTTTTTGGTTGCGAGTCAAAAACGATACTAGTTTACAAACTTAGCGAACAACCTGAAAAACTAGATCGCATAAATTTACTATTGATTCATAAAGAAGCTAAATCTCACTACGTTTGGATTAAAAACATGAATAAATTACTTTTTGATCAAACGAAACATAAAGAACGTAAACATTTTTGTTTGAGATGTTTACAAGGTTTTTCGACAGAAACGTTTCTCGAAAATCACGTAGAAATGTGTAAGGGAATAGACGACAGACCAACAAAAATCGTTTTGCCGGAAAAGCATAAAAACGATAAGGTTAAATTTATAAATTTTCATAAAAAGATGCGAGTTCCTTTCGTAATATACGCCGACTTTGAAAGTATTATTAAAAAGATTGTTGATGAAAACTCTACCAACACTAAAAACTACAAGAACACGTCGTTTGCGGTTATTCATACGTCGTTGTGCGATGCGACGGTGTGACTAGCGCCCCCTGTACGTACAGGGGAGAAGATGCGGCTAAACACTTTTTAAACGAATTAGAAAAAGAATCAAAACAAATTAACGAGATATTTAAAAATCCTGTAAAGATTACGATGACTGAAGAAGATGTAGAAGATTACAACTCTACGAGCGAGTGTTGGATATGCGAAAAGACATTTTTTGAATGTGATAACTCTAACGACAAGGTACGCGATCATTGTCACGTTACAGGTAAGTATAGAGGCGCGGCGCACAACTGTTGCAATTTAAAACTAAGTTTAAAACCAGACAAAACTTTTATTCCTGTCGTATTTCATAATTTACGAGGCTACGATTCTCATCTCATTATGCAGGCTGCGGGTAAAACGAAAGGAAATTTAACGTGTATCGCAAACAATATCGAAAAGTATATTTCTTTTAGTATTAATCAACTACGGTTTATAGACAGCGCTCAATTTTTATTGGCGTCGTTGGATAAACTCGTAAAATCAAACGATTCTTTTCCAATTACAATTAAACTCGAACCAGATTTAGAAAAATTTAATCTTATTAAAAGCAAGGGTATTTATCCTTACGAGTACATGGATAGTTTCGAACGTTTTGAAGAAAAAGAACTTCCTCCGATTGAATCTTTTTATAGTAGTCTAAACGATAGTAGCATTACCACTTTTCAATACGAGCACGCAAAGAACGTTTACAACAGGTTTGGTTGTAAAAACTTGGGTGATTATCACGATTTGTACGTGCGTACGGATACTTGCTTATTGGCGGATGTATTTGAAAACTTTCGCGTTACTTGTATACGAGAGTACGGTTTGGACCCGGCTAATTATTATACAAGTCCCGGGTTAAGTTGGGACGCTTTATTAAAACATTCAAAACAAACTTTAGATTTGTTTACAGATATTGACATGCATTTATTTATAGAGAGGGGTATTAGAGGAGGAACGTGTATGGCGAGTCAACGATACGCTAAAGCAAACAATAAATACTTGTTCGATTATGATAAAACGAAACCATCGAGTTACATTATGTATTTAGACGCGAACAATTTATACGGCTACGCGATGAGTCAACCTTTACCGACCAGTAATTTTAAATGGTTGAGCGAAAAACAAATTGAAAGAAGAGGATTTAAAAACAATAAAGGATACATTTTAGAAGTCGATTTAGAATATCCAACTAGTTTACACGACTCTCACAACTCATTTCCACTCGCGCCAGAGTCGTTAAAAGTGCCGAAAGAATGGATGAGCGACTATCAAAAAGGGTTGCTAAAAGACAAACCAGCTCCAAACGTTGTAAAATTAGTTCCAAATTTATACGATAAAAAAAACTACGTAGTTCATTATCGTAATTTAGAATTGTATTTAAAACTCGGTATGAAACTAACTAAAATTCATAAAGTTTTAGAATTTGACGAATCGTGTTGGATGAAATCGTACATTGATTTAAACAAACAGCTCAGAAAAGACGCAAAGAGTGATTTTGAAAAAGATTTGTTTAAACTTATGAACAATTCAGTTTTTGGTAAAACGATGGAAAATGTACGAAATCGCATTAACGTAAATTTGAAGCGATTAAACGACGAAAAATCAAACGATCAAATTCGCGCGCTCATTGCGAAACCAAATTTTGCCGAGGCTAGGATTTTCGATAACGAACTAGTAGCGATTCACATGCATAAAAAGCAACTCGTTCTCAACCGCCCAGTTTACGTAGGAATGAGCATACTAGATTTATCTAAGCATTTGATGTATGATTTTTATTACAATCATTTGAAACAAAACTACAGCAGTGATTGCGAGTTAATCTACACGGATACGGATAGCTTGTTACTCGAAATTAAAACTAAAGACGTGTATAAAGATTTGTGTAAAAACAAATCTCTATACGACTTTTCAAATTACAAACAACAACATTTTTTACATTCTGAAGCAAATAAACAAGTGATTGGTAAAATGAAAGACGAGTGCGCGGGCGTGCCAATTTCTGAAGTTGTTTGTTTAAGACCAAAAATATATTCGATACTTTTATCAGACGAAAAACAAATAAGAAAAGCTAAAGGTGTTAAAAAACAAGTTTTAGAACAACAAATTAAACACGACCGATATAAACAAGTTTTATCTCTGAAAAATACGCTACATCACCCTATGAGTTTTATTAAACACGAAAAACATAGATTATATACAACGCGAGTAAATAAAATATCGCTATCTCCTCTAGACACAAAGAAACACATTTTAGAAAACGGAATAGATACTTACGCTTACGGTCACTATAGTCTTAACGTTTAACAATTACGATCGTTTAACAATAGGGGGATTTTGTGTATCTCGAGGGATAATTTGTAATTCTTCTCTTACAAAACTACGAGCGGGACCTCCTTCTAAATAATACAATATGGGTTGATTCACAGCTTTTATCGTTTTAGATATTCTATATACTGCTATACTCCGTATGGGATCTGTGGCGCGGCGTCTCGTATCTTTTACATCTTCACCGGGTGCGTATAAATACCGAACTACAGCGTTGTTTGGGATTCTTTTTTCGTTGCTTGCGCTTAGCGCGGGTGAGGCGGGATTTTGCTCAACAGAGCTCAATTTAATCGCGTCTTTAGGTTTCAAATTAATTAGTCGCGTCGTCTCGTTGTTTAACGCTTTTACGACTAGTGGCAATCTTTTAACCCACTCTCTATTTCTCTTTTCAGTCGCTATTTCTTTAGCGTATTGATGAGAAAATAATCTTTCTGCTAACGTTCTATTAAATCGCTCTACTATACCCTGCGCTCTATGATTACCAGCTTCACTTCTTTGAATTTTTACATTATGTTTACCCATTGTTACATTAACGCTACTCATAAATTCTTTTCCAGGATCGACTTGCAGAATTTTAGGCCAAGTTAACGAGCTACGTTTATAAATTTTCTCAAACGCGTTACCGACTTGAATAGCGGTTTTATCGGTTAACGGTTCTGCTTCTTTATATCTACTGGCTTCATCTACAATTGTCAACGCGTACTTGTATGTCTTTTTATTTATAATATCGTGTGGAAGAAACAATAAATCTGCTTGGTGAACCTCGTTTGGTTTTTCAAACGTAGCCTACTATTACTACTGGTTGGTCTTGGAATATATTTAGGAAAGGGTAAATAAATTTGCCACAACGCTTGCTTTTTTACCCACCGTGAAACTGTTTTTTATTCACCTTTGTTTCTTTAGCTAATTTATTAATTGCATCTTGACCTTTGTAATATCCTCTTGCGCTATAATAAGCGTTTTGTAACTTTCTCTCATCCATTTTTAATATTTATAAATATATTTTATTCAGAATTCATAACATTACTTGGCAAAATTCCTTGTTTAACTAACCACATTTGTGTAACACCACCCGCGGCAACGACCGTAGTGAGTTTTAACCCATCTTTTATATCTAATTTTCCTAAATCGGCCGGTTTTATTTTAAATATCTTTTCACCGAGCATGCTGTATAGAACGACTAAAAGAGTTAGAATGGCGCTGTGGTAAGCTGAATTGGCTATTCCTTTCGTGTCCATATTTATATTAGTTAAATATAAAAAGTTTTTGCTATTCCATTTTCAAAAAGTTGAGTTCTTTCGTAGGCGAGACGAGCTTTTCGTTTTTAAATGTTGGTTCTACTTCGCTATGTTTACTAAACAAGAAATAAGCGATACCCCCAATAGCTAAACCAATACCGATATAGACAAAATAGCTCGTTTCATTGCTTGTTTCTTTTTGAATAGCAGATTGTGGTGTTTGTAAAGTTGTGTTATGAGCGCCTTTTTTTAATTCTTGTTTTTTCTTTTTATTAAGTTCGGCGAGTTTTTTACCGGCCGCGACTCTGTTTGGGTTTTTTGGTTTAGTGTTATGAGCGCCTTTTTTTAATTCTTGTTTTTTCTTTTTATTAAGTTCGGCGAGTTTTTTACCGGCCGCGACTCTGTTTGGGTTTTTTGGTTTAGTCAGTGTTTTTGTTACTACCTCGTTTGGTACAACTTGCGTCTGTTCCGGTTGTGCATTCGCTTCCATCGCTTTTATTATCTATACAAGATTCTTCTTTTCTTTTTAAATGTTTTACCGTAATTAGAGTTGCACTGAGTGGCGCTACTAACATACCGTACTTGTAGTATATTTCACACGCTACGGTACTAAGCATGCTCGAAATGAATGGATCTTTTTCTAAATCTGTAATTAATTTACCTTCATTATCAATTTCAAAACTATAACCGTATAAATCAACGCGATTTAAACCGAGTCCTAATAGTTTAACGTATAACGTTAGAATGGCACTACCTAAACTTTGCGTTATTTCACGACCCAATTTGGTTTCGTATTGCGTGTGTAATGCATCACGCTCTTCCGTAGATAATGACTCAATATCGTTAACGCTTAGTTCTTTACCGAAAAACTTTTTAGAATCTCCTCCCGCTACAACCGATAAAAGACGTTTATCTCGTAGCTTTTGTTTTAACATCTGCGTGTCATCGCTTATATTAACATCTGCAGATGTAGAGTGTAATATAGATGGATTTTCGGATAATATTTTAGCAACTTCTTCCATTTATTATAAGTGTTTATAGAAAAATTAGTAAAATTAACGACTTAGTGGTAATTGCTAACGACTTAGTGGTAATTGCTCAACGACTTAGTGGTAATTGCTAACGACTTAGTGGTAATTGCTAACGACTTAGTGGTAATTGCTCAACGACTTAGTGGTAATTGCTAACGACTTAGTGGTAATTGCTAACGACTTAGTGGTAATTGCTCAACGACTTAGTGGTAATTGCTAACGACTTAGTGGTAATTGCTAACGACTTAGTGGTAATTGCTCAACGACTTAGTGGTAATTGCTCAACGACTTAGTGGTAATTGCTAACGACTTAGTTTTAATTGCTCAACGACTTAGTGGTAATTGCTCACGACTTAGTGGTAATTGCTCACGACCTAGTCACGTATTTCATAACCGGTAGGTTGATCTGTTTTTAAAATTAATTTACGGTGTTTAACTTGTTTAAATTTTTCATGAATTTCCATTCTCAACTCTTTCGTAGGTACGACATCATTTTCTCTCAAACAATTTTCATACGAGTCTCTATCTTTGCAATAAAATAAACACACCCATTTGAGTTGTTCTCTAAAATCTTTTAATATGCTATTATATTTTTGAGAAAGAATCCAACAACTGTGTTTAACATGCCTTCTGCTAAAAGCCAATTGTGTAATCATACATTTATTATTCTCGTTGTATTTTTTATAATGCAACTGTTTGTTTGCGCTACAATCATCAATAATAAACAACGTCTCATATCCTTTGAGAACCTCGCTATATATTTCTATCGCTTTGTTTAACGTATAATCTTTTAAATCGTCAACGAGTACTCGCTCGTCGTTCCAAATCCATTTTCTATTTTGATAAGTTTCGATGTCACCGATAGTGGGACATAATATAACGATCCTTTCAAAATTATTAAAATATTCTTTTTGTAACGAGTCTAAAACAAATTCAGTTTTCCCGCATCCCGTTTGTCCGCAAATTAACGCGGCGTGTGGATATTTAGGCAACATTTCCTTTTAATATTAGTACTAATAATCGACGGATTCAAAACGCCCGTTTCTTATGTTTAGTTGCGCGTCCATGATGATAAAAGTATACATGTTTAGTTCGCCCGCATTTTCTGCTTCTTTTTCAATTTGAATGGTAATTCCTTCGGATAAGTTTTGTACTCGTCTTCCGCTGACGTGTAATTTATTGTCGGTACTCGTTCTTAAATCTAAAAATAAACCGTATCGATTTAGAAAATAATTCGCTGGTTTGACGTTACTCAAATTTAGAGCTTGTACGACTTGTATAGCGTGTTGTTGTTTCGAATCACCGAAATATTTTGAAATCTCTTCCCAATGTTGATACCTTTTCATTCCGTGCGCGTAGAGTTGATTGGGAACGCCTTCGATGGTAATCGAAACTTTGTCAATTTTTGGATTATAAAACTTGTTGCTTTCTTTCGCGTTGGGTTCTCTAAATAAAAACAATATTCCTTTCATACTTTTTGCTGGGGTATTTAAATTTATATTCCACATCGTATCTTTTTTGTTGTACGGAGTCACGCTCTGTCTCAGTACGCGATCAAACAATATACTCAACCTATTACTATATTGATTTTTAATCGTTCGAGCGAGTTCTGGCATATGAACGACTTCGTATTCTAAACTGATTCCGCTTATGATATATTTCGCATTATCGTCGGTGCTTTTAATCACATTAGAAAATTTATTAAACACGAGTTCGTAAGTCAATCGATCTCCGATACCCGACTGATAGTAAGGGTCGGTCAACAATTCAAAATCCAGCGGAATGTAATACCTATTGGCTTTATCTTTTCCTCCGTTACCCGCGGGAACTTTATCGCTAGCGTCTATTCTCATTTTAGTCACGTTGGCATCTTCGATTCCTTGATACACTAAATTTTCGCGTTGATCTATGGTCAACCATTCGTCCTTGTAACAATTGAACACATCCGCGTCGTCTAATGAGAATATTTCATTTCCTTCCATTTTAATAATTATATGTTTTACGATGGCTCTACCTATATTTTGTACCAACGTTCTATTCTCATCATCGCTAGCGAGTTCTATATTGAAAGCTAATCGAGTTGTATTGGGGACGATAACGTCGTTCACTCCTAAATTTGGAAAACGAACCGTCAACAATTGATTTTCGGTAATGGTGCTCGGATTGTTTGTAATGACGACTTTTTGACGCATTCCTTTCGCGCCTCGAGGTTCTCTTATTCTTCTGTATGGATCCAACACATCTCCGTACACATTAGCCATATTATTTATACTAGTAAAATATAATAATTTTATATTTTTAAAAATAAAATGGTGTCTATAGCGATGATGGTTGGAGGCGCGTTAGTCAACGCGTTAGCGTTTACTGGAACTAATTTTTTGTTTAGTGGAGGTGGTAGAGAAGAACAAAAAAGACACGATTTAGCGATAGAACAACTTTCTAAAGCCAGAGACGAATTTAGTAAAAAGCGATTAAAATATCTAGATTATTTAAACGAAAAAATACAAAAAGAATCGAGCGCGGTAAGAACGTTCAACAGCATCGATGAAGCGATGAATGAATATTATAATGTAAGTGGTACGCGAATAAATTTACCGCTAAATTTACGCTACGAACCGCAACTAGAAGATTTTTACGTTCCTAGCGAAGAACAAAAAACGCGAGAGATTGTATTAATTTTGATTGGCATGAGTATAGTAGGTTACGCGAGTTATAAATTGTTTAAAAAAGATAAAAAGTAATTATAAAATGGCAGAAGGAGGATATGATCTTTTACCGATGGATCCAATGTACAATTACCCCGAAGAGGAAGAAAATGGTGGATTTATAGACGATGAAATGCGTGATAACAACTTGGGCGATCTTTCAATTGAAGAAAGTATGCCGCTTTTATCTCAAACAGACCGTCAGCTTAGAGCAACGGTTAATGATTTTTATGCGAGTATAGGCCATGAAAGCGCTATAAAAAACTATATCGATTTTAAAGAAAAATTAGATGAAAAAAATAGAAGTATACTTTATTTTATAAAAGGTGGTAAAGAAATACGACTAACGAATCTAGGAAAAGGAAAAATGGGCACCTTTTTAAAGGTAAGTGGTATAAAAGGTTTAACTTTAAATGATTTGTTACCATCTTTAATGGATGTAATAATCGTAGCAGAAAAACCACTCGTTGAGAGTGGTAGAAGATTACCATCCATACCGATGCAGCGCGTAGAAAAAGCGACGCAAGTACAAGAAGCCATCGAAACGGCGATTGCTCACAATAGAGATCAAGAAACGCAATTTAACATTTCTTGGCGAGAAATAGAAGCGCTCGATAACATTTTGACTACAAATCGAGGTGAACAATTGGATCTTTTAACTAAATTAAAAGCAATGAACCAAAGAATCAACGATATGGAAGAAGTAGTTTCTAACGCTAACGAAACAGGATTCGATATGAACGACCAGTATAAACGAGATTTGAAAAACCTAAAAGATGACAAACAAATTTTGGTTGAACAAATTGATGCGCAGGATTACGTTTTACGTAGTCAAATCAATAGAATTAAAGAAACGTTTCAAAAAATGTTAGAAAGAGACGTTACGTTAGGAGATAGAATTAAAACTTTATTTAGAGAACAAGGCGTAACGATAGTTAGTGTATTAACGGCTGTTAGTATGACGATCGCTTTTATCGTTAAATTGATTACCGGTGCTGTATGTTCAGTTATACCAAAACCTATACTACCAAAACCAACTCCAGAACCTATACCACCAAAACCATCTCCTAAACCTATTCCACCAGAACCAACGCCCGCACCACCAGATAGTGGTGGGTGGATACAAAAAACATTAAAGAATCTAGCGAACGTATTATCTAAACTAGGAGCGAAAGCTTTAGCCGCTTTACCGGCTATTATAGGATCTGTAGTAAGTTGGTTATTTAAAACAGCTTCAAAAGTAGTATCGTGGACGGCGGAACATTTATGGCTAGCGCTAAGTGGAGTTGGAGTATTAGTTTTAGCTTATACGCAGAAAATGTTAAAATAACAATTCGTAAATCATAACGCCGAGCGTGGTTAAAACGGTGAAACCAATAATTAGAGCAGTTTTTTCTTCTTTATGGTTGTCGCTAGAAATAACAGATTCTTTTATTGTATCTTCTTCTAACGTGTGTGCAGGATCTTGTACGTGTTTAGCGATCAACTCCGTTGTTGTCGATTGTAAAGGTAAAATAGGAGGAATAGTGGGTTCTGAATTTGTATCTAAATTTGAACCCAACGCTAAATCACTCGTCGCTATCAAAATATTATTGTTGTATCCCGCGTACGTGCCTATTCGTAAATTCATATCACTCGGCATCATGTATAAATTTTCTCCGAGACAAAAGTTTAATTGAGAACGAGCATTTTGTAAAACATCTTGATATCGTTGAATACTGGATTGTAAATCGACCGGAGAATCAATCTCAGCTTCAGTTATATTTATAAATTCACGCTGCGCGTCTAAACCAACGCTGGATGCGAGAAACGAACTTTTAACTCGCACTTGAGCTCCCAATAACGCGTACACATAAGTTCTTACAGAGTCGTTTATGCGTTGCGTGCCAACATCCGTAAAACCTCGCGCTGACTTTATAGGCAATATAAACTTTGTCCACGCCATTTCAACACGCGGTGATTGAGAAATGTATTCGACGACGTACGAACCACCGATATCGTTAGCGCTATTTACTAAATTTAAATCTACGTTTTCTTTATCAAAATCCATCCTTTTCTCTCGTCTATGTTGTAAATTTGAATTGTCGTAGTTGTTCCCCGGCACCTCAATGTAACCGTAAATGTTTCGATAATAAGCCGTTCCCAATCCGTTTGAATTTAAATCTACTCGTTGTTTCCAATCATCGTTAATCGATAAATGAAACTCAGCACATAGTCTATTGTAAGCGCTCACGTCTATATTGTTGGCGAACGCGTCAAAAAAATTCGAAGAAGATGTAGGACAGCTCAGTTCTTTGAGCATTCGTCTAATTTGATAATAGACGTGAAATCTAAAAAAAAACTACGAATCATCGAGTTGCTGTGATATAAATGATCGTAACCCACGCCGCATCTCGTCGTAGCGCAATACGTTGTAAAATTTATTTGATTTTGATAAAATTTTAGCGGGTTTGAATGCCAATCGTTTACGACGTCGTTGCTGACGATGTGAGGTAACTTATATTTTTGAAATACGTTAACGAATGTCCCGCTAAACGACTCTGTTTCGCTGACGTGTATTTTTAGACTCGTTAAATCGCCGGCGTTAAAAAAAGGAGGCGCCTTAAAATTTCCAGATTGCTTGTACGGATACGTAAAATTACTCTTGAATGCTAATGGAAACGTCATTTATTATAATAACTTTTAATAATAAAATGATGATGTTTCATACCATTGAAATTGAAATTGAGAAAGATGGTGGGTCAGTTAAATTAAACGACCCTATCGATAATCGTGATGGTAATTTATACATGTTATTAAAAAGCGTAAACATTTGGGTAGGATATTACAACGTACGTAAAAAAGAAAGAATAATTTATCGTACATCAACGTCAGAAGATGTTATAAAATTTGTTGAACCGGGGCTTTACAACATTAATGAAATTATGGACGCTATATCAAAAAATGAGTCTTGGATAAAGTTTTCGATTAATTATATGACGGGTGCTTACACGCTAAAGTTGGACGATGATACGAAATCTATTAAATTTACAGCTGGGTTAGCTAATTTACTCGGGCTTCACAGCGAATTTCTAACTGTAGGGGAATATAGTAAAAGGATTAATGTACAACCTTTTAAAATTTTATACATTCATTGCGATCAAATTTCTACGACTGATAATTTTTACAACGGCAAACCTTCTACCATCGTAAACGTTTTTCCTTTGCAAGATAAATCATTCGGAGAAAGTATGTACATGGAATATAAAAATCCATTACTTAAAAAATTAAAGATTGGTACTTTTAACGAATTAAGTTTTCAAATTAAAGATTCAAAGGGTAGAGATGTACATAATCACGGTTTTCCAATTATTTTAAATATAGAAATACTATAAATAAATGGCGAGTATTTACGGACCTAGTCGAACGATCGCTACCTCTAGTGCAAGCGGTGAAATTACACGAGCGCCATCTAGCGAAATTTACGAACATCACGGATATCTAAACAGAGATGAAATTTCACAAAGAACTATTCTCATCGAAAAATATAACGTTATACTCGGATGGCACGATACGTTTAAACAACCCTTTTTCATGTTTAACGTCGCGCCGACATACTGCAGTATTTTTACACAATTTATAAAAACTAATAGTATTGCTACGCACGCAGTAACGCGTGATTATGCACCCGACGTTTATCACATTCCTTCTCCACAACGAAATGAAAAATTTCATTTTCTCGACAATGAAACGCAGCATCTCAAGTACGAAATGTGTTTTAAAATGCGTGGCGTTCAAAAAGTTTTTGTAGAGGCGATTTTTTTCGGTGCATTAAATTCTAAAATATGTTTCAATATTAAAATTAAAAGTTTACCGTTAAATTAAAATGATTATAATATAATAAACATATGGCGAGTATTTACGGACCTAGTCGTACGAGTAATGTTGTTAACAATACCACACCAGAAAGTTCTATTCCATTTATGAAAACTGGGCACCTTAATCCAAGTGAACTTTTAGGCGACAACACTTTTTTTGATGATTTCTATTTTGAATTATTTTGGAATACAAATACAATACATATTTCTATGTTTAGTAACGTAACATTTTATTCATTCTATGCTAAAATGAATATAGGTGAAAATAATTCTTATTCTTTAGTGAAAAGTGAACGATTTGATTCCAATGATAGGAAAATTATTAGTTTCCCCCCAAATTCAAACTTTTATTTTACGAGTGATCCACGATATTTAGAATGTATATTATGCTTAGTTCGAGATAATATCGAACTATATGCAAATCTAAAAAATTTTGGCTCTTTAAACACTGGAATATGTTACGAGATCAAAATTAAAAAGATTCCATTAAATTAAAAACATTATATTTTCTATTAATAAAAATGAGTGAATCAACGAACGTACTTTATCCGAATTTAACGAATGACTCTGACGCGGAGCGCGCTAAAACATTTCGTTTGCAAAAAATCGACGATATTCAAAAAGAATTACGAATCGAAATTAACGAACGCGAGGCCGTATATAAAAAATATAATAAAATCATCAACGCTTGTAATATCGTAGAAACAATGGCTGAATTGGGGTGTATGGGAGCAGGGGCTATCGGAATAGCCAGTATCGCCAGCGTTGTATCGTCGCCGATAGGATTCGCTTTAGAAGGTTTAGCTTTGGGGTTGGGTGGCGCAGCTTTCGCTCTCAGATATGCGAAAAATAAATTGTATAAGAAAGCTAAAAAACACGACGAAATACGAATTTTAGCATTGAGTAAACTCAACACGATTGAAAACCACGTTAGTAAAGCCATCGAAGACAGTTACATCAATCAAGAAGAATTTGTACTCGTATGCGAAGAGCGAGATAAATATTACAAAATGAAAGAAAAAATTCGCAATAAACTCGTTAAACCGACGACTATACCAGTTAAAACAGAAAACTAATGATGTAAACGCAGAAAAAAAAATTCTTATAGAAAAACTTATGAATTTAAAGTGAGCGTAAATAAAATATATCAAAAACTCGCTTCGCAAGAAGCGGAGCGAGTAAGGCCACCGCCATACAATTTAAATTTGTAGTACAATGTTTATAATTAGTTCTAGATTCAAAAAAATAGTTTCTCTATACGTTTCATTTATACTCTGCAACTCGTTGCAATATAAATTAATGTAATATATGTCTAAAGAAAGTTGTGTTAAATGCTCTTTTATACTCGCTAAATCTCTAGATTTAATTAACTCTAACGCTGGAACTAAATTTTCTCGCACGAGTATAATCAATCGTTGTGCGGGAACGTTTCTAATGTAATATTCCAACAATATTAAATCACGTGAATTTAAACAAAATGATTTTAAATATTCAATGAACATGAGTATATGCGTTCGTAATACTTCACCCATATTAATATTACTCAACATTAATATTTTTCTCTATTAGCTCTACCATTACTAAATTAAACGACCGTGTAGCTTTTTTGTTCATTTGGTAAGAAGTTTTTACTTTTAGTGCTCTTGCACAGTTTGTGCATAAACCCGTCGTTGTTTTTGTACCTTTTTTGCACCTTTTACACTCAACCGGTGAGCTTTTTCCGCTTTTAATTTTAAACTGATGAAAAGCGCAATAGTTTACGTTGGGTGAGCTACGCACGCAACATTTGTACATTTTACCAATTATTAACCATCTGCAAGGGACGATTATTTTTTCCATACTCTTTTATTACTAAACCATATAATATTTTTGTTTTATTTTATAATACTCATACTCTATATCAACATTGTTATTCAAAATATTAAAATGTACCTCCGCTGAAAATTTTTCAATAATATCAAATTCTTGTTTTTTTATTTTTATTTTAGGAAAACATTTTTTACACGATAAATGTTTTCTCGCTAGTCTTTCTCGTTCCATTTGTTATTGTTTTTATAATGTTTTTTAAGTGAATCTTCTAAAAAGCTTTCGTCTTCTATAAAAGCTGTAATTTTTCCCAAATTGCCTACCGACGCAGCAATTTTTAATGGAATGTTTTCACCTTTAGGTGCGTAAAATTGTATTTGTTTGTCTAAAGGTGAAATTTTTTAAAAAGGGTTAAATAAAGTTGATGTAAAAGTAGCTGAATAAGTAGGCAGCTGCTTTTTATCTGTATCGCCTAATTCTAAAGATGCACTGCAAAGACTATCATCATCGCTTAAAAAGCAAATGTAATCTAAATTGAGCATGTTAATGTTAATTGTTGTGTTTTCTTGCAACATTTTTTTAAGTTTTAAAAAATCGCTACTTTCAATTATGTAAGGATAGTTATAATCACAATCAGTGGGAAGTTCAATTGTTTCCGCGTTAACTAACTTATTAATAATTACGTTGTTATTTTCTCGTTTTTTTGCACCGCACATATCAACCGTAGATGTTTCGATATACAATCGTTCATTTTTTACGTAAACAGTTATTGGAACTTTTCGTTTAATACTGCGGGTTATTTTTTGCAAAAGTTTTAAATTTATCATAAATTCAATTGGGTTTTCACATTTAAATTCAATTTTTTTTTCTCTGTTTAGAGTTATATCTACTAATATTCTTTTCGATAAATCTATCCCACGACAATAAAATCCCGTTTCATCTACCTTAAAATTAACTTTTGTTTTGATACCTATTAAAATATCGATTAAAGTTTTAAATGTGTAACCCGTTTTTATTTTAAAATAAAAATCTTATTCGTACTCTTTATAATTTTTTGATGCACCATCGTATTTTAAAAAATTTGAAAAATCTAATATTTCACGTTTTATGTTGTCGTCACAAACTGGAGGTGTTAGTTTTTCGCACGCTTTCGGTTTAGGTTTCAGCTCATATTCATTAGTATTTTCGTTGTATTTAAAAAAAATTGAAAAATCTAATATTCCACGCTTTATACCGTCGTTTTCACAAACTGGTGGTGTTAGTATTTCGTACGCTGGTTTTTCGGGTCTATCGTCGTTTGATCTATCATCAAACATTTCTTCGTATTCACTATTAGATACCTTTACATAGGGCGCTGTTTCTCGTTCCATTCTCTCTAATCAATATATATTTAGAAAATAAAAAACGGGATTTTTTTTTTTTTAAACGTGAAGTGTTTGGTTTTCTGCTAACCCCCCCCCCCCCCTATAGGTACCCAGAGAATTTGTTTAAAAACAGTAGGTCTGTTTTGCGACTTTGTTAAAATCCCCTATAGGTACCCAACGAATTTGATTTTTTGGGAAGGTGTCCTGGGAGCCCCATCTACCATACTACTCAGACAAACCGTTTCATATAGATATAGATATATGCCTACCCCGCAGAAGCCTTTCCCATCTGATGAATCACAGATATGCATGTCCTTTTTGATGTAAGAACTGATTTTGTTTGCACAGTCAGTGATACTGATCACATCCACAACAACCTGTGACATAGCCCAGGGTAGATCACCACCATCTATCAATGACAAAGAAATTATGTTCACCGTCATTTTCCATTCATAATTTCGAATTTGCTTTGTGTAAAGTTGAACACAATGTCGAGTGTGTTTTTGATTGTATATTATCTGTATTTGGCCAGTAGAAAATGACTGTACACACATGTTAACATTTGCCATGGTTGCCATACAACAGTGTAAAATGTTTATTTGCTATTCTTCACATCTTAAAGGGAAGGTAAAACATTTTCAGTAAAATTATTAAATAATTTCCCAACTGAATGGATACGAGAAATCTAAATTAATTGTTACAACATGTATTTTCTCGTTAACAAAACAATGAAACATGCTAACAAATTCACATGTTGGCTTCTAATTCTGTGCATATAATTTTGATAATAATAAAGTATAGTTGTATTTTCAGATAATTATTTTATTAAATCAACATTTCATTGTTTCACTGGTATCCTTCTCATTGTATTATGTCTTACCTGAGGTAGCTCCCCATCCGCTGATCAACATCTTAGTTCCTGCCGTAACTTCGCTGTTCGGTTTGGGAAGATTAACGGGTTTAATCTTGTCAGAGAGTGTGGCTTCTGCATCCAGTTCAACCAATGCGATCTCATTTGCAAAAGTTCCGTAGTCAAACTGCGGGTGTAGATGCCATTTTCCTTTGATAATTTGAACGCCATCTGCTGATGTATCTCTTAAGTCATGGAACCCAAGACCAACGTAGACATCTTCAAAACTAAAGGAAAAAGTAACAGAATTTATATTGAAATATTAATAAAAAGCGATATTTACCAGGTTCATAATCCGGCAATTAAAATAACAAATAAAAATGCACTGAAGTGGGACTCAGACCTTTCAACAATCCTGCATCTGCCCCTGCAAGCCCATTGAAAAACTAGGCTGCCATATTTCATTAATTTATTCCTACTCACGTGACACATCCAGCTGTTGTGAGTACCCATTTGGGATGAATAAGTGCTCCAGCACAGAATTGATCAGCTCCATAATTGGAATGGAGAAGAGCCACCTGATAGGGACGGCTTTTCGCAGGTGCCTCATTACCCCCAATGATGCGGGGGGGCCGATGACGGGAACCTGTTAATAACGGAACAAAATTAACAAATAAACCTTCTGAGTACCTTATTTTGTTGCATGATGCCCTGTGTGCACGGAACTCTGATAAATGTAGCCTAGACCAAGCTAAAGCCCGCTCTTTAATGTATAGCCTATACCCTAACCAAAATGTAATCTGGTCCTTTCCTTAATGTAGCACATACACTGCCCTGAGTGGAACTATAATCTAATGCTACTCAAGAAAAACGTCAAAAATTATTCTCAGTTATGCATGTCATAATTTAGGTGACGAAACTACATGAGTACGGTACGGTTTATTCTTACACAGAGCCAGGGAGAGGCAGGCAAGGAACACTATGATTCTCATGATGGTTGAGATGACGATGAGTAGTCGGTTGATGAGATACAGAAAAAAAACCTCTGGATTGTGAAGTCAAGACTCGAAGTTTCGAGTCTTTTATCATGTTTTTTCAGGTCCAATGGTCGGAATACATCATGTTACATGAACAGCTGAGCCTACCATTATTGGTAGGAGATAAAAGATACAATAATCGGCTGATTGTTGTTACATATGGATAAAAAACCGGAACAACACAGACACAAACATGTTGAAATAGTTTGCGAAGTTGCTTTTTCTATTATAACCAACTAGCTGACTTGTTGTAGTGTCTGGTACTTTTTCATGAATACGGATACGATACCACGATTACAAATAATTCAATTCTGCAAATAGGGTAATAAGGATTTTAGCTGGATTTATAATTGAAAACATTTTATAATTTATACCATCCGGTAAATATTTTATTAACATTGATAATTAACCTTTCCAAAAATGTATCAAAACACCTATAAATTGTCAATTAAAAGGTAGAAAAGTAATTTCAACATGCATTTGGAGTTGAGTAATGTATTTATAAGTTAAAAAGTTAACTTGTTACCCAAATAGTAAAAAATGCGCGTGTTGTTTAAATTTTAACGAAGTGCCCATGCTTATCCCTGACACTTGAGGGCGCTCTTCAGTGGAACAGCGTCACAAGAAGTGTACTTAAATAAAACATTGCCCAATATAGGAAGCAGTGGCACCCTCAAAACAAGAAAACACAAAAATGATAAAAACACGTTTAGGCCTATATTCACAAACAAATTTGACAAGACATCACAGCCGACATTGTATTAATGTACCTTCCCTTAATTCATCGTATTCAAGTTTCAGTGCATGAGAAGAAGATATCATTTTCCACGTGCTGTGTTTGGACTCTGAACATAATCATATCCTTTAATCAGACCTACGACAGTCACGTACCATCCATATGGGTTGATATCACGAACGACGTACGTTCGCTGCACCTCCCTTGATAATTGTTTGGCTGTACGCCTGTTCTCTTTAAAGATAACATAGGCTTGTAGTTTAAAAATGTGTGTTAATAAATGTGAAATCCAAGGTTTGTTTAAATTTCTGGAAACATTTCTAAATAAGTGAAATTGTTTCCTAAATGAATTTAATAATATTGATTTGCCTTGAGATCTTGACAAACGTGAAAAGGGGAGTTCTCGACGTAATTACACAGTGAAATGTTTTTGTCCTGAAAAGAAAAACCGAGTGTGCTGGCTACGAAGAGGATTATAAGGCCCTTATTTCTTACCCAGAGCCAGAAAGAGGCATCCGAAGAACACGATTATTTTCATGATGGTTGAGATGACGACTAGCGGTCGGTTTGTGAAGAGATACTCATATAAATGGCCGGGAGAAAGCCTCGCAAACATTGAGTCATTTTTATCGTGTTTTCCCGGGGTGATGGTTTGATATCTTAGGTGAGACAAACAGCTGACCGTAACGCCATTGGTTCAAGATATACACTGTAAAAAAATTCTGTATTTTTACACATACTTTTTGTTTGTTTTTTCCTTTTACATGTATTTGATGTAGGCTAAATAAACCTGTATCTGTCAATATTATTGTATTTATTTTCACATATTTTTTTTCATTTTACCCATACTTTCATAATATATATTTAACCATAGAATTTGTAAAAATACAGTCGAACTATGCGAATTATTTTATTTTTACAGCAGTTGTGTAGTAAATGTGCATGTGTTTGGCTTTCTATAGCAAAATAATAACAGGTCTGTAATTATATTTTACAAAATTAACGGTTAAATAAAATAACAGGCAAAGTGCCGGCAACTCTGTTGACAGCACTTTCTGTCAATTTACACAGAAATTTTTTAGAGTGTAGGCTATTGGAACGGCACAGTTGTGCTGATTTGGCACTTTATGGTTGGTGATATTGGAACTTTAAGTTAACTGGAATTTAAATGGCACAAAATGCTGTGCCAGTACTTGTTGGCCTTTTTTGGTTGCTGATATGGGCCCAGCAGCAGTTGGACAGCACAGCTAGAAGGCACTCTTTGCCAGGGCCGTAGCGAGCGGGGGTGTGGGGGTGTGACACCCCGCTCCCAATCATTTTTCTCAGTTGACATTTAGAGCATCAGTCGGCAAATGAAGCATCAAGGGTACTAGAACAACCGAAGGGTTGGTACAGAATAAATTTGCAGAGCTATGGGTTTGCCGACTACAGATGTATCGTGTTTCTAAGCACAGAAGATTTGTCGAGTTGTATTTTACTCACGGAAAGAGCTGCGGTTTCAGGTGGCAGTTCCCCTAAACATTTTCACGAGGGTCACCCCTGCTCATTTTATTTAGCACCTTTCAATTGTATAGAAACCATTT
Source organism: Zoroaster sp. YZ-2022 (assembly GCA_029582265.1). Classification (NCBI taxonomy): domain Eukaryota; kingdom Metazoa; phylum Echinodermata; class Asteroidea; order Forcipulatida; family Zoroasteridae; genus Zoroaster; species Zoroaster sp. YZ-2022. The sequence continues at coordinate 25,290,260 of CM055836.1, forward strand.
TACTTTATAATTTCATGATGTGGAGTGCCATGGTCAAGCGGTTTAGTGCATCGGTTTTGTGTTCTGATGGCCGAGTCGTCAGAATGTGGGTACGAATCCCAACCGCGACCATGGTGCTTGTATCCTTGAGCAAGACACTTTACCATAATTGCTTCTCTACACCCAGGGGTAAATGGGTACCTGTGAGGGCAGAGTTTGTTATTGTGTTTGATTAGCCCTATATGCGCTGTAATGGCAGCAATTGAGCTGTATACTCCCCAGGGAGCTGAGATGGTTTCAGGAATGATTTATGAGCCTGATGAGCAGGGGTAATAATATAATGCGCCTTGAGTACCAGTTTGGTGGATACGTGCGCTATATAAGTTATTGTTATTGTTATTGTTATTGTTATTGTTATTAATTATATATGTTTATTATAATACGTCAAATGATTAAATGATTTATTTTAATTTTTATCGAAAAAGAATGCAAAAAACATAATTTTTACATAATATGAATACTTTGCATAATGGTACAAATTATCATCCCTGTTCATTCGGATTCTCCATAAATAATACGTCACTGCATATTACGAAAGCACTAATAATCCGGCCTATATCTTGAACCAATGGTGTGACGGTCAGCTGTTCGTTTCACCTAAGATATCAAACCATCGACCTGGGAAAAAGCAATAAAAAGGACTCAATGTTTGTGAGGTTATCACTTTCTCCCGGTCATTGTTTGAATATCTCTTCACCGACTGACCGCTAGTCGACATCTCGACCATCATGAGAATCATCGTGTTCCTTGCCTGCCTCTCCCTGGCTCTGGGTAAGAAATAAGGGTACTGGGCCAATAATAGTGAAACAGTAAATAGTAAATTTTGATAACTGTACAAAAACAGAGTACAATTCGTTCAAGGTCAAGTTATATCAACCTCTTTAATTTGATTGAAATTTGCTCCAAATTATTTAAACTAGGAACAAATATTTTGCAGTTTGTCTATAGTTTCAATTGGCTTGACCAGGGCTGTTGTTGTATAGTGCGCACTTACCACGGTACTCACATCCCGTACCGATTTGTGGCCCGAGAAATTCACACAAGGCGCGCCGTCCCCGGTCTCACACACGTACACTGTACAGCGAAATCAAGTGAGTCATGGATACGGTTGTGCATTGCGACTTCGTACGCAGTGGCGTAACTATGGGGGAACGGGGAACGTTCCCCAGCCGGGGGCCCGGGGGAACGTTCCCCCAGCCGGGGGCCCGGGGGAACGTTCCCCCAGCCGGGGGCCGTGGCCCCTCCCCCCCCAGCGGCGTAGCCAGGACATTTTCAGGGGGCATTGCATTTCAGTGGGGGCCCCAGGGGTATGGGTTTTGTGGGGGGTATGTGCCCCCAGGCCCCCCCCCCGTGGCTACGCCGCTGGTGCCCCCCGGGTGCCCCCATTCAGAATTTTGAAAAAATAGGTCCCTATTTGAGACTGCGGGATTCAAGTATTGACATCCCCCCAAGAAAAAGTGGTGCATCCCTTTAACCTATGTCCCTTTAACGCTTCCGTAAATATGAACATGTACACATGTAGATATACAATGTACACTATATGTACATGTACACAGTATGCATATGAATCCGTACACTGTGAGCAAAATTATGCAACCAAACCGTTCCGAAGCGCCTTGGTCAATGCTTCATAAAGTACGTCAAATAACAATTATATATATATGTTAAATACATTTTTTGATTTGAGATTTTTTAACATAAAAAAATAACATCAAATTTGAGAATTTCACATGGTGTCACCGCAATTAAAATAGTCTTTACAAACCCATAAATGTTTTTTAAAAAAATAATTAAGAGTGTGAAGGAGGTCAGTAATGGGGTAAGTCAGTAGCCCCATTTCCTATCCCCCATCCGGCAGTCGTTATCTTTACGTAATGTTGGAGAGTCCAGATTTTACCCATTGTATTCGATCGATGACTCTCTTGTTCTTCTTGTACACGTACTCAGCATTGCCATCACCACAGAAAGCTCCGCGACTAATCGTAGGAGGCATTGAGGCCCCTCAGGGAAGTCGCCCCTTCCAGGTGGCCATTCTTGGTGGCCCTGCGGCCATTTATCAGTTCTGCGGGGGAACCCTTGTTCATCCACGATGGGTGATCACAGCAGCTCACTGTCATTTTAGGTAAATTCTAACACTTATTTTGCACACAAGTTTGTGATATCAAGAAAAGCACAATATTTATTGGAGGTTAAAGCAGGACCGTAGCATGCGCGGGGGTGTGGGGATATTTTGTCAGTCGGCATTTTGAGCCTCAGTCGGCAAATGAAGCATCAAAGGTACTAGAACGAGAGTTGGTTCAGAATAAATTTTCAGTCAGCAAACCTAGAGCTATGGGTTTGCCGACTGCAAAATGTGTCGTGTTTCTAAGCACTGAAGATTTGCCAAGTTGTTTGTTTTCAGTTGTTTGGGGGTATGTCAGTTGGTAAATTAGCTTCCACCCCCACAAAGAAAATGCCTTCGCTACGCCCCTGGGTTAAAATGCAGTCAGAAGCATCTGGTTCTCATAATGCCGATAACTGTAACGTTTATCCACATATTGTTTCTCCACCCATTCACCGACCCCCACTACTGGTCCACCCATGTATAGATATCGGGAATTGAATGAGAACACTTCAGACATTCATTTTAGAGTAGTGATTTGTGGTGTGTGGTGGCCGAGCGGTGTAGCACATCGGACTCAAGTTCTGGTGGCGCCAGAATATGGGTTTGAATCCCGGCCTGGCCGGTCGCGGTGCTTGTGTCCTTGAGCAAGGCACGTAACCATAATTGCTTCGCCCTTCGGATGGGACGTTAGGTCCTGTGCACGTCAAATAACCCATAATGACACTTATCGTACAAGAGTAGGGGTTTACCCCGGTGTCTCTGGTAGCTAACTGATGGCCCATGTCACCACCTATAGGTGACATGGTTACCAAATAAAGCTTTATTTTTATTTCCATGTTGGTTACAACTTAACTCATATTGAGTACATAGTACATTATAGATTATCAATATTATCAATATGGGGGCACGTTCCCCCACAAATTTCCAGTGCCCCCCCCCAGGAAAAAAATCCCAATAGTGCCCCTTCAAAAAAAGCATGACCCCCCCACTTCTGAAAAACCCATACCCCCTGGGCCCCCACTGAAAAAGTCCTGGCTACGCCGCTGCCTCCTTTTAAAATATATTTCTATGTATCATGTAAATGAGTAATATACTATACTCAAAACAATTTAGGGAACACCGGAATAATCTCAGTTAAAGCAAGATCATTTATTTCAGATAAACACAATGTTTCACAGAATTGATGAGAAACAACTGCACAATGAAACAGATGATAAAGGATGCATGTAGTGATTACACATTTCATGACATGACTACTGAAAGAGAGAGGGGGTTGCAAATGAAAATCCCGGTTCATGGAACATTTCAAACCTATTTGATGTTAAAAATCCGGTGTTCCCTAAATTGTTTTGAGTAGTATATATTGTTTGGTATTCCAGCTCCCAAGATCCATATGTTGCGCTTGGTTTCCACGACCTGACAGATGTAGAGAACGCTGATAGACCGATTATCAAAGGGAAGTGGATATCACACCACAATTACGATCCTCAGACATATAACCGCGATATTGCATTGATCAAACTGGACACAGAAGTAACACTCTCTAACACGATCCAGCCAATTCGTCTTGCCCCAGCAGGTAGCGACATCTCGGAAGGACTGAAACTGTTAGTCAGTGGCTGGGGAACTACTTCATGTAAGTGAAGATGATTCCCTTATCACACCACTCACGCCACCCCTAATAGGAATAAATCTAGCTGTTATCATTTATGTATTGACGACACAAACTATTATGGCTGTAAAGCTCGGTTGGTAGAACACCTGTACGGTAATTTGGAAGTAGCAGGTTTGATTCCCCATCAGTCAATAGTTTCCCTTTTTTTGCACATAATCCTCGAAAAACTTATGTCCCTATAGTCAGTTTCCCTTGAGATTACCTCGTCCACATTGGTTTACAATCGTAAAACATCGTGTGATATCTGTCTGTGCAACATACACACGGAGTTGCATGGCGTCTGTCATCAGTCCCAAGAACAAAACTAAAATGCGGTAAACCGCATAAACAGGGATGTAATTACAGTCGCCGGTTCAAGTCTCGCCGCTGCTCCAGTAATTATTTTCTTATTTAGTTCGTATCCCCAACAAAACTACTGTCAACAAAACTCCCCCCTACAAAACTACTGTCAGTGTTTAGTGCTAGTTTTAGACTAACTCAGTGACTGAAAATAATACCCACACGATTATGGAACGCTACAGCTGCCTTCGGTGCCCATATCGCTTCATTCGGCTGATTCACCATTTCATTCGGCCGATTCACCATTTCATTCTGCTATATCACCATTTCATTCGGCTACTCATCATTTCATTTGCCCAATCATCATTTCATTCGGCTAGTCTTCATTTCGTTCGCCTTTTCGTCATTTCATTCGGCCATTCACCATTTCATTTGCCCAATCATCATTTCATTCGGCTAGTCTTAATTTCATTCGGCTATTCACCATTTCATTTGCCCAATCATCATTTCATTCGGCTATTCAACCATTTCATTTGCCACCAAGATCAAGCTAGCCGCGGATTCAGCTGCAGGTTTTCTCACGGATTTAACCGGATCGGGTCAGTTTAAAAACTGGATAGGTTGGTCGAGTGCGTGTGAATGCTGCACTCAATACGGTACGTTTCCACACGGCCGGGCGCTGGCGAAATGAAATGATGATTGCGCCCAGCCTCTGTCATTAAAAGCGTAATCTTATAACGCCAAAACCACGATATGCCCTAAGGTGAAATTTCATCTCCATAATTCGTTAACAAAAATTAACAAAAATTTACATTATACGGGGCACAAATTGTTTTAACTTTTGATGAGTTGGTCACAAATACTCTGCATTGTGTAACTATACACGGCATATACCGGCGATAATGGTACATATTCTAGCGTCACTTTAATTATGACCAACTCGTCAAAAGTTAAAACAAGTTGTGCCCCCTTTAATGTTAATTTTTGTAAATTTTTGTTAATGAATTATAAAGATGACATTTCAACTTAGGGCATATCGTGGTTTTGGCTTGATACAATTAATATTTCATAATTAAAGGGACTCTAGAATATGTACCATTATCGCCGGTATATGCCGTGTATATAGTTAAACAATGCAGAGTATTTGTGACCAACTCGTCAAAAGTTAAAACAATTTGTGCCCCCTATAATGTTAATTTTTGTTAATTTTTGTTAACGAATTATGGAGATGACATTTCACCTTAGGGCATATCGTGGTTTTGGCGTTATACGATTACGCTTTTAACGACAGAGGCTGGGCGCAATCATCATTTCATTTCGCCTGCGCCCGGCCGTGTGGAAACGTACCGTATTGAGTGCAGTATTCACACGCACTGGACCAACCTATCCAGTTTTTAAACTGACCCGATCCGATTAAATCCGTGAGAAAACCTGCAGCTGAATCCGCGGCTAGCTTGATCTTGGTGGCAAATGAAATGGTGAATAGCCGAATGAAATGGTGAATAGCCGAATGAAATGATGACTAGCCGAATGAAATGATGAAAAGCCGAACGAAATGAAGACTAGCCGAATGAAATGATGATTGGGCAAATGAAATGGTGAATAGCCGAATGAAATGAAGACTAGCCGAATGAAATGATGATTGGGCAAATGAAATGGTGAATGGCCGAATGAAATGACGACTAGCCGAATGAAATGACGAAAAGGCGAACGAAATGAAGACTAGCCGAATGAAATGATGATTGGGCAAATGAAATGATGAGTAGCCGAATGAAATGGTGATATAGCAGAATGAAATGGTGATATAGCAGAATGAAATGGTGAATCGGCCGAATGAAATGGTGAATCAGCCGAATGAAGCGATATGGGCACCGAAGGCAGCTGTAGCGTTCCATACACGATAAGGTCATACCATTGCTGCTGCATAAATGAGCCAGTAATTTTCAGTGACTGTGTTCGTCTTAAACTAGGACACCAATTTCCATGCCCTGTTGAAAGTCTGAAAGACTCAAACCACGTCAGATGTAAACCTGTTAACTTGATTATTTGGTCTATCGTTTTCATTGTTGAGCTGGTGGATCTAGCCCTGTGAAGCTCAGACAGGTTGTGGTTAACGGTGTGTCTAGACCTAAATGTAGGGCACAATACACTCCTGTCACAATCACCGGAAATATGGTCTGTGCTGCGGCAGACAGTAAAGACTCATGTCAGGTAAGTTAAACAAATACACGAATGTGGTTTTTTTGGGGTCTGTTTGTTGGGTTATCTGTCTGTTTGTCGAACCGGTTGGTTGTCGGTCTTTCTGTATTCCCTCTCCCCTTGTCTGTCAATTTCTCTCCTATCGCCCGTTTGTTCAAACTGTTTGTTATCAGAGTTCATGTTTCTCCACAGGGTGACAGCGGTGGTCCCCTTGTCAGTAATTTTGACGAGAATTCTCACCAGGATGGAGTCACTCTCGAAGGAATCGTCAGCTGGGGTTTTGGCTGCGCAGACCCAAATTATCCAGGAGTCTACACCCGAGTTGCCAAACACTGTACTTGGATCACTAACAAGACCTCAAATGAAGTTACTTGTTAATTTTCATTTAAATAGCCTGAAATTTTATTGAAATTTTATTCAGATAAATACAAACAAATTTAAGCTAAATTCTACCTGGATGCTGAGTTTTCAGTGAAAAATTCGAGGGCAGTTTTAAGGATAATTGCTGCAATTATATTACTTATTGGTCAATTGTATATGTATTGGGTCAATGATTTTAGTGACATGGATTTTAAGTAATATAATCTAGGAAATTGCAAAAATGCGAACTTGCGAAATCGAGTTGGAATCAAGAATACAGATCTCCTATCAAATCGAGTCTGATTAATCCAGTGACCGAATGTATTATGATTTGAAAACGTGTTTGAAATAAATTGTAAGAACAGGATGATTTAAACCTCAATTGTTTGATAATTCCAGTTTGTTTTTTCTCCAAGATGAAAGCACTTCAGACATAACAATTTCACAGAATGACTGATACTTGAACCAACCTTAATAACATGTTGTTACCAAACTAATGTACTCTCCCTTCTAGGGCCTTCTCGTGTTCTACTTTGATCACATTTCATGATTTGGAATTTCAAGGGAAAATGTTTTGTTAATCAAAAAGGTGATCGTATTCCCAGTGAAGTATTCTGCACTTGCAGTAAGAATTATTGTTAATTTCAAGCAGTACTTTTGAGAAGGAAATAATTACTTCACCCTAAATAATATTATTTTTCTCATGAAAAACTGCTGATAAAAGCTGTTTTTTCCTCTTCACATCTTACTTATCTGCATGATTGCCATAGAAACATCGGAGTAAAACCATTCTTTTTGAAGAAGTGTCTTTTGAAGAGATGGTTCGTCTTGATTCCTAATAAGAAACACTTATAAGGTTTGGAAGAAAGACTTCCTTTTCTCTAAAAGCATTTTTGTTTGGTTCTCAGCTTCCCTTGTGTCTAGGTTGTCACGGAAACATCACCAATAATATTCAGAGTTTCCATGATGAGGCTTCACGTTTTATCCTCAGCTTTGTTCTTGGCATGGTTGCCATAGAAACACCACTGATAAAGCTCTCGTAGTTTTCTTGTATCATTTGCTGTAGATAAAGACAAGCAGCAAGGAAACAAATATAAATTCCCTCTGAATAACCTCTTTATAAATCTTTCGTTTTGATAAAACAATCAAATGGCAAGGTTAACTTTCTTAAAATGGTTTTTACAACAAATATTGAATATTATATAACACCCAAGTAGATCCTTGTCATTTGATTGGAGGATTGTAGGTCATGCGACATTCATTAATCAAAACATTACATGGCCTATGTCATAACCATGCATTTTGGTTCCATCCCATTTTATCTATTGCACGCTAGACCACATCATGCGTTATATACACAGCAGTACAAAACGCCCTCTTTTGACACGACACAACCATTCGAGCAAACCGTGCGTCATAAGCTGAAAAATAAAGTAGTGGATACCAGAATACAATCATGTATATTTTGTTTATTCTTATAATTTTATCCTCCAATCAAATGACAAAGATCTACTTGGATGTTAAATAAAACAAATAATGAATGTTTTGCATTCGTGCAATGGAGAGAATATTTTCATGAGTTCCATTCAACTCGGCTTCACCTCGTTGAATGGAACATTCAACTCATGAAAATATTCTCACCATTGCACTCATAAACATTCATTATTTGAATACTATAATTTGTTGTCATACATAGACATACCGTTATTTTTCTCAAATAAATCCCAAACTATTCACAAGCTAATACAAAATACTTTGACAAAATTATACACAGACTTACTATCTATGTTCAGCTCTTTAAGTTTCTGTTGGACTGTTTCATTCTCTGAAAGAGTCTGTTGCAGATCTACTGATGGAATTCTGGGTAACTGAACATTCCAATAGAGGTAAATACGTTTATTGAAAGTTGCATAGACGAGACACGGTCTGTTGCTTCCTGTCGTACTGTACTGACCTGTGAGATATAAGTACATATTGAAAATAAATGGATCCATACAAAACTAGAGGCCTTACATTTCAGAGAATCAACGGAGCCAAGAGTCATGTTTGATACACCCAGTAGGCCGATACCCAGTTGGAATTATGAGCTGTTAAACAATGGGTTATCCGCTCAGTGCACATCGTAGCCCTCTAGTGGTGAATTTGCAACCAGTGTCTTGATGATAGCCACTTTTGCGTCGTGCGAGCACTTTATGTGCGTATGTCATGGTACTAAGCGCGCATGTACTTCTACCAGCCAATAATTGCTGGAGATATTCCGCGCGTACGCACATCAACTGCAAAATACGCCAAACGCGACGAACTATCGCTGCCCTTTCGCCCACAGTGGTCTAACAACATGTGCCCTCAACAGCTCATGCACGGTGCGAATAGAACAAATGGGTTTTTCAATGACCTTATGTACTGACATCTCAAACTAAAGAGCTCCCTCGGTCAGATGCAATCAAAGGTTCGTTATTAGTAGACTGGTCCCCTGTATTTAACCTCAAGGATACTGACAGGCTCCAGGCGTACCATTCAAGGGCTTTCATTGGATACATTGTGCCAAAGATCTCACATAGACTGGTTCCCTTGTCTTTGTCCTATCAAGGATACTGACAGGCTCCAGGCGTACCATTCAAGGGCTTTCATTGGATACATTGTGCCAAAGATCTCACATAGACTGGTTCCCTTGTCTTTGTCCTATCAATGATACAGACAGGCTCCAGGCGTACCATTCAAGAGCTTTCATTGGATACATTGTGCCAAAGATCTCACATAGACTGGCCCCCTGTCATTATCCTATCAAGGATAGAGACAGGCTCCAGGCGTACCATTCAAGGGCTTTCATTGGATACATTGTGCCAAAGATCTCACATAGACTGGTTCCCTTGTCTTTGTCCTATCAAGGATACTGACAGGCTCCAGGCGTACCATTCAATGGATTTCATTGGATACATTGTGCCACAGATCTCACATAGACTGGTTCCCTTGTCTTTGTCCTATCAAGGATACTGACAGGCTCCAGGCGTACCATTTAATGGATTTCATTGGATACATTGTGCCACAGATCTCACATAGACTGGTTCCCTTGTCTTTGTCCTATCAATGATACAGACAGGCTCCAGGCGTACCATTCAATGGATTTCATTGGATACATTGTCCCAAATATCTCCCATCATGCTTTGAGGCTCGCCCGGGAATGAACGCTGCATTACACGCACACATACTTCTGCCATCCAAATATATATTGCGCCTGGACACCCATCATCACGTGCAAGGTCAAATTTGAATCTCGGGGAAAACAAAATGGCGGCCGTGGCCAGTATCAGACGTAATTCACGAGCCTCAAAGTGTGACGTCAGATCCTCAAGCTACGTTATTAGTTGATATAATCCGGATGAGCACTCTAAGGCACAGAATGGGTAAGCGCAGTGTGTGTACACTTCACATTGTTATATCATATGCATAAGGTATATTGATAAAAGGGTTGTTGATTATGACCCACACATTTTTCCCTCATTCCTTCATATATTTCTTGTAAATGGCGCCCTCAAGAGTGGAAATAATTAAGCCTCCTACTACAGCTGCACTTTAGTGGGAAGTAGCTACAGAGGTCAAAATCAGTCAACTGCCTGTTTTGACTGTTGGCCCAAATGTGCACACAGGGGCATTTTTGGCTGATTTTTACTGTCATTTTGACCACTCTGAAAAAACGGTCCACCCATTTTGACCTGTAAATGTGCTTACTACACGTAAGGTTTGACAGTGTTTGACTTTTAAGTGCACTAGATATACCTTGGCAAGTATATCAACATTTTGACTGTTTTTGACCCTTGTAGTAGTAGGAGGGTTAAGATACTAACCAGCACAGAATGCGCAGACATTTTCCTGGAAATGAAAGCGGACGGATTCTTGGCATTGACTAACGATATAAGTTTGTCCATCCCAAGCACACACCACGACCTCATCATGACCATCACACTAGTGGACAATACAAAAGCAAAGAACAGAAATCTTAATGTTTTCCATCCAAGAAAGTCAGTAAAAAAAAATGGTCTTTCCTTCAAAGGCAAAAATCAGGGCAGGAGGGAGTGGTTTTTCTTAATTAATACACTTGTTTTGGGAAAAGCAAAATTGTCAGTTATTATTTGGGGAAAATGTTGTGTTTTGTTGCATTCTGTAAATATAGAGGGGGGGCGGGGTATGATAGGAGCTGCTCAATTCACTTCTTAATAGGACAAATAAAAGGTAAGATTGTAAATTGTAATGTATAACTTTATACTTGGGTCATCTTCTTTTTTTTTTGCCAACATTGAATACGCAGGGAAATTTCCCATAAACAAAGTTTGGTGGCTAAGAGAGGCTTCACAAATCAGGCAAACGTTCATACCCATATGTGAAAAAGTCATTTAAAGCACAGCCCGGCAGAATTCCAATCGATCCAGCAATTTTGGTTGCAATTGGACATCATTTCATAGCAAAAAAAAAGAAAATTAACCAGTTCGCGTCGGAGGCCGTGTATACACGCAAAAAATTTTTGGACAGCGGATCGGAGAGCGTCTAAACACGCCACAGGATTCTCAGGAATATTTGTATAGATTCCCGGTCGACGTGGCAACGAGCCATAAGCATACGGTGGAAGACGCGGTCTCCCCGGTCACGCTCTGGTGAGCACCATTGTTCGTGTTTGAGCAGTAAAAATAAACCCGCCACAGGGGTTCGGAAAAACTTTTTTATTCCCGGTGCGAACTGGTTAAAAATGCCTATGCGCGGGTCTGAGGCAATGCGTGGGTCTGAGGCAATGCGCGGGTCTGAGGCAATGCGCGGGTCTGAGGCAATGCGTGGGTCTGAGGCAATGCGCGGGTCTGAGGCAATGCGTGGGTCTGAGGCAATGCGTGGGTCTGAGGCAATGCGCGGGTCTGAGGCAATGCGTGGGTCTGAGGCAATGCGTGGGTCTGAGGCAATGCGTGGGTCTGAGGTAATGCGCACAGCGACCAGAAACTAATTACAGTATTAATCTGCACACACGTTTCGATCACAGCAGAGACAATCGCCACTAACTATAAGTCTTTTTATATAATCAATGGGTTTTTCTAGGTGTCAGTGAAATTTGAACCAACCTGTTATATATGAGATTAATGCACTTACATTGATGTCAAATTTGGCCAGCGAGAACAGCTGATGGTCAACCAGTAATGACCATAGGATTTTGTCTTCTTCGAGCATCATTAATGTTCCTATAACAACAGCAGGAAATCAATGTTTTATCATTTTGACTGATATTTGGCTGGCAGGCACGTGCATATAATCATCATAAGAATGCTAAAACTGACTGAAAAATTATTTTACAGCAAGTTAATTTTGCGGCCATTGTTTAGGATTATTCTGCACCTGTGTGAGCTGTGATGCACAACGATAGTGCGTGTTAAAGATAAAATCTTTTTGACATAAGATGTATCACCATGGGAACTTTTAATTAATGGTCATATACATGTATTTATACTTACCATCCAATGTGCACATAGCCATTCTGTACGGCACCAGTTCATCCGTGTTTTCGGCTAAAAACAAAAATGATAAAATCAGTTATCAGTAAGCTGCTGTTTAGTTTCATGTCAGAATGAGTAATGGTAACTCTTCAGGATTACTGCAGCCAATGTCAGCAAATCAATATCTGCTTACCAAATTTTCTTGATTCCCGCCAAACTTTTATTAAGTTACAATATGCATTGTCTATGGTTGGTCAACAAAAATAAATGTGACCCGCTCTGTCGCAAATTTGACAAATATACATTTCTATGTAGTTGGAAAGAGTACATCATTGGCTTTAATTTGGTATATGTTAGATGTGTGTGGCATATTGCATTATGGAGATATGGCATTTGTAATAATCAATAATGTGCATAATTAACACAATTTATTGTTAGGAAAACAAGCATTCAAATGAAAACAAATGACATTATTTGAAACAAAGTACTCACAAAAATCATTGATTTTAATATTTTATTGATTGAAATTGATGTTTATGTAAAAATATTAAGAAAATTTAGATCCTAATGATGTCAAAAAACATGATAACCAAAAATCAGATGTTAAAAAAAATGTCTCAACATTCCATCGCCCATTACATGTATAAAACGCATGGTGCGACATGTGACTCATTTTCACAGAGCGAGTCACAAATACTAAGCAAAATTGTCTCCTAAGCCTCTTTGGCTATTGTTTTAATAACTGTGGTTATTGCATTTCTGAGGAATATGTACTATTACTCTGTTAAGTGATGTCCTCGGGCACGGGTTATCGCACTCCAAACTTTAAATATCTCACCAGAGAGACGAATTCTGCCGACCAATTCCGTTGTGACATTGGCATTACGAGCTCGCTTGTTAGAAATCGGATGCCACTTCACGTATGTTTCACCTTTGCTGTTGGATCAACATATCACAGATATGTTAGTTTGTAGTATTCCATTCAACATCATATACTTCATGTATACCTTTTGTATCTTACCCAACAAATAATGACTTGCTTCACAAATATCAATTACCTTAACACAATGTCCATTGGTTATTGCAACTGGTCAAGTTCCCTGACTACAACCCGACTACACTAAGCACTACTGAACAAAACCATGGTTCAAGTTTCATTGGAACAGTGACAGCAGCACGTGACAGCAGCACGTGACAGCAGCACAACTGAACTTGTGAAATGCCCAACTGATGACCAAGCTAAAAAAATGTTTCTGGTCAGGATCACGAAGACACACCTCAGTCTGAGATAGAGTTGTTGAGTTGTACCATGGAGACGAGGCTAACTTCAATAATTTCTTGATTACAGCACCCTCATGCATCTGCATAATGATTTATTCTTACCAATTAGCACCACTGGCGACCTCTTCCTTCTGACCTTTGACCCAGCTGCAAAGCAACTCTGCATAGTTACAGCCAGGTTGTGAGACGACCAATTTAGGACGTCCATCAGGGTGATGGCTGAGTGACAGAGAGCCTATCTGGAGAATGGGAGGGGGAGAATAATGAATAGGTTGAAAGAGAATGGTTTGGGAAAGCATTGATGGACCCTGGGGTTGGGGGGGGGTCATGTGTCCCACCCAGATTATAAGCCATGATTCATAAAAAAAAGAGCATCCAAATCTTTATTCTGAAAAACTGAGTGTACAAATATTTAACTTACAATACTTCTGCATGTGTATTATAAATAACACAGGGTGTCCATTTTATAGCAAATAAGGCATCCAAAAGACACCCGAAGGTATAAGGCATCCAAAAGACACCCGAAGGTATAAGGCATCCAAAAGACACCAGAAGGTATAAGGCATCCAAAAGACACCCGAAGGTATAAGGCATCCAAAAGACACCCGAAGGTATAAGGCATCCAAAAGACACCAGAAGGTATAAGGCATCCAAAAGACACCCGAAGGTATAAGGCATCCAAAAGACACCCGAAGGTATAAGGCATCCAAAAGACACCCAAAGGTATAAGGCATCCAAAAGACACCCAAAGGTATAAGGCATCCAAAAGACACCCAAAGGTATAAGGCATCCAAAAGACACCCAAAGGTATAAGGCATCTAAAAGACACCCAAAGGTATAAGGCATCCAAAAGACACCCAAAGGTATAAGGCATCCAAAAGACATCCAAAGGTATAAGGCATCCAAAAGACACCCAAAGGTATAAGGCATCCAAAAGACACCCAAAGGTATAATAATAATAATAATAATATGTGATCTTATATAGCGCACGTATCCACCAACTGAGTGGTGCTCAAGGCGCATTACATTATTACCCCTGGTCACTGGGCCAATATCATTCCTATAATCTTTCTCAGCTCCCTGGGGAGTATACAGCCAATGTGCAACCTTTTGGCACTACAGGGCTAATCAAACACAATAACCATTTCTACCCTCACAGGCCAGGTACCCATTTATACACCTGGGTGAAGAGAAGCAATTACAGTAAAGTGTCTTGCTCAAGGACACAAGTACCACGGTCGCCGCCAGGTTTCGAACCCACATTCTGATGACACAGCCATCAGAACTTGAGTCCAATGCACTTAACCGCTCGGCCATGGCACCCCACAAAAGGCATCCAAAAGGCATCCAAAAGACACCCAAAGGTATAAGGCATCCAAAAGACACCCAAAGGTATAAGGCATCCAAAAGACATCCAAAGGTATAAGGCATCCAAAAGACACCCAAAGGTATAAGGCATCCAAAAGGCACCCAAAGGTATAAGGCATCCAAAAGGCACCCAAAGGTATTGCTTGTTTGTACTTTGGCCCCTTCACCCTTTTGTTATAACCATACATATACATTAACCATACATTTAGATGTTCCTCTTTATTTGCCAGGTTGCTCCCTTCCAGTGGTGTCTCACCTTCCCTTTGCAATATTTTTCAGTGAGGATATTGAAGTTTTCTTACCTGACCGTTAAGTTGCCACTTTTGGAGTAAAACAACTTTTCCTGATGTAAATGCTGAATTTGTTTCCTATAAATCATAAAATTATATTTATATATTAATTTTTAAAAACAACAACTCATCTTTGATCTTCTTCAGTGTGTCCTTTGTGAAACAAAAAAGAGTGAGCCAGTGTAACATGAAGATAAAATCTCGTTTGGGGGGGGGGGGGGGTGTGGCAGTTACAAACTCAACAGCCGGTCAGAAGTAAGATTATCTGGTGATTATCACTAAATAATTGACCTGGTCTAATGAAGTCAACTTCACAAGGTCTATCCGCTCAGTGCACATCGTAGCCCTCTAGAAGTAAATCTGCACCCAGTGTCTTGATGATAGCCACTTTTGCATCGTGTGAGCGTTGTGCGTACACTTTATGTTCGTATGTTATGGTACTAAGCACGCATGTACTTCTGCCAGCCAATGATCGCTGGAGATATTCCACGTGTACGCACATCAACTGCAAAATACGCCAAACGCGACGCACTATCGCTGCCCTTTCGCCCACAGTGGTCTAACAACATGTGCCCTCAACAGCTCATGCATGGCATGAATAAAGCGACTTGTCTCTCTCTCTCTCTCTCTCTCTCTTCCTATGGACTGCTAGAAGGAGACAAGTTTCAGGCAATAACCATGTGCATTCACTGAAGCATGTATTTCATTTGTCTAATACCAATGATTTCCTCCAACTCACATTTGCTGTGGATGGCTGCTTCTCTACCCAGCGATATGCTCGTACCACACGATCAGTTTGTCCAACGACAAACTCCATTTTACCGTCTCCATCTGTGGATCAATAAAATTGTTAAACCCACATGTCACTTTGTATGACCCACCCCACCCCAAAAATTTGTATAACAGATCTGCCCGATATACAAATATTTAGGTATGACCCTGCTGTTATTAACACCAATATAAGTAATGTTTTGGTCTTACTAATTACCGAATACGACAATAAACTAAAAACTTAAGTCATAAATCAATGTAACTTCAATGAACAATTTGTGTAAACCCCAAGATTTGTCATGGTGATGTTGGACTGCCTGTAATGATACCAACCTATGTCTTCAATAAGAACAGATTTGATGTTAGCTGGTAGATGTTGGGTGTGGCATGGTGATAACTTAATTGGATTTAACGAGATCCCCTTCTTGTGTTCCTGTGTGGAATAAGACAATCAAAGGACCATGTTAGAATTATTTTCCTTGATTCGTCTCAATTCCAAAATGACTGAGAATCAAAACCACGATTCAACTATTTTGAAAAATCAATCTTATCCCAGACTGTGATAAGCAATTCCTGCTTCTATAGAACAGATTATTTATATATCAGGAGTCCTTTGTATAAAACATAACGTGAGCCATCTACACTCTTCAAATTCCAGCTGCGACTTTTGCAATAGACATTTTGTTCATGAAATTTGTGAATAGAATTGTGATTCTTGTTGGGAGATTATCAGACTCCAAAATTTCTGCAATTGCCTAAACCTAATACGCTTTTATTGTAATCAAAAATAAATTCTAAAAATCTAATTGATATGGGATAACTTGTATCCATAGTGTGTGTGTTTATTTACCTCTGTCTGGATGGTAGGATCAATAGAGAACACATTACAAAGACCTTCTGCACTTATAGTTACTAGACAGTTCTGCAACAAAATCAAAAACAAGTTATAATTTACATTTATACTTTCATTTTAACAAACTTTGACCTGTTTATTTGAAAATGATCTATAAAAAAGGCATTTAAACAAAATTGTGATAGTGATAATAGAGTAGGTTTGCGGTAGCACCATGTAATAATCTCTCTCGAATTGTGTGGTTCTGAGAAGAAGCTGTGGGTAACTCAACGTTTCAGTCAGTGTGCTCTGACCTTCTTCAGGAGAATTTTACATATATGCATAATTTACATTTTAGTTACCTTTTTAGAGCTGCATATATCTCCAATGCCAATGCAAGTTATCTATTAAATAAAGCAAAAAACCAAAACATTAATCATGCAAAATCGAAAGAATATACCACTGTTTGCTTATTCTTAAAGAGGCTGTGTCGTCAGGATCAGAGCAGACTTTCAACAGGGCATGGAATCGATGTCCTAGTTTAAGATGAACGCAGTAACTGAAAGTTACTGGTTCATTTATGCAGTGGGTATTATGACCTCATCATGTGGGGCATTATTTCCAGTCACTGAGTTAATCTAAAACAAGCACTCCGATTCCATGTCCTGTTGATCATGATGATACTGCCCCTTTAATATAATGTAATGCCTTATAAACTAGTGTAATAAGTCAAAATGTTCAATCATGCTCAATAATGCTCAAATATTTCATCAAAAACACCCAGCAAAAATTATATTTCAAAGCTCAAACCTCGCTGAGATGCATTGCGTTTGGTCAGAGTGGCTTCAGACCCCTGCCTTCTAAAGTACCGGCTGGCTTCAACCTTCCCAGAAAGAGCTGGTGTCGCCTGAACCGGCTCCTCACAGGCCACAGGCGTACTGGTCACATGCTACACAAATGGCATATGAAGCCAACACCTGAGTGTGACTGTGGGGCTGCTGATCAGACCGCAAAGCATATTGTTAATGAGTGCCCCATTAGGAAACTGGATGGTGGAATCGTTCGCCTGGCCAGCTGTGACCAGACTGTGACACAATGGCTATCAGATATGGACCTTGACATTTGATTCACAGTTACATACGAGAGAGAGAGAGAGAGAGAGAGAGAGAGTGGCTGGTATTCTAGATATCAGTATTTACCATTCCCAGATTAGAACAGCTTGCCCATGGTGATGTATTACTTCCTTTGAACACATTCAGTTCACCTTCAACATTTGCGACCACTAACTCATTTTCCTGCAAGTGAAACAAATTATGATGAACCCGTAAATACATGTATCAATTCAAAGGACAAAGCAGGTGGGGGGGGGAGCTGTGTAAATTGTAATGGAAACCTGAACTTATGAGTTTTTGTATCATCACTTTGTAATCATATTAGGCTATGCAAATTTAGCAAATAAAAATTTGTTTTTATAGGCCTAATCTTATTCCCCATAAAGTAATTTATAGTGCCCTCTTGTCAAAACTAATTAATTAAAGGGACAATATCCAACAGGTCATGGAATCAGAGTACTAACTGTTAATTGTTAACTTAGTTTACTTTTACTTGAGATTGCCTCTGTGAGTGACTGAAAATAATAATCCACATGATAAGGTGGATGCCAGTCAACTCGCCCCCTCGCAAACTCGCCCCTTACAAACTCGCCCCTTACAAACTCGCCCCCTAGCAAACTCGCCCCCTAGCAAACTCGCCCCCCAGTGATACAAACTCGCCCCCCATAAACTCGCCCCCCATAAACTCGCCCCGGCAAACTACGCCCCCAACCCATATCATCATAATAAATCGTGTCTTTTTTTGTCCTTTAACACCCCGGCAAACTCGCTCCCCCACACAAACTCGCCCCAAACCCATATTACTGAAAATTATGTGATCCAACTAAATTTTTTATGATGTCTTATAACTATGCGGTAAATTGTTTATATAAGCGAGTGAGTAAATCAAATACTTAATAGAGATAAATCAATTTTTTACCGTTTTATTTAACGAACAGTTACAAATAAAATCATTGAAACGGTAAAACAAATTAAATAGTTAAATAAACATTTAAAGAATTACATGAGAAGATGATTGCTGAAAAATAAAAAAATAAAATAATAAAATAAATTTTAAAATAAAAAGACGTTAAACGTATTTACTTAAAAAGGCAAATAAAGTAATAAACAAATCAGTGATGATAATAAGTTTAAATACATTGCATTGCCTAAAAATTTACTAAAAATTTATTTAATTAAAAAAAATATTTAACGAACAGTTACAAATAAAATCATTGAAACGGTTAAAAAATTTAAATAGTTAAATAAACATTTAAAGAATTACATGAGACGATGATTACTGAAAAAAATTATTTAAAAAAAACAAATAAAATAAACATTAATTTACTGGCCATCCGGGGCATTTCCATAAACGGCCGCACATCCCCTAAGTAAAGTCTTGGAAGACTTTCTTCCTTTGGTGAAGTCATCCCACATCTTGAAAATTTTCTGCTGTGCCGAGGTCCCCGTCTTTCGTTGTCTCTTTGTGAGTTTGTTCTCTGACACAAGCCGCATCTGCAAACCTACATTTACTGTTTCCTTGTGCAGAAACTGTATCAGCTGGTACATTGACATGTTGGATCTTCCCGTCCTTCTGTTTAGACGATTGTGCCAGCCTGCAAACAATAAAGAAACACATGTAAACGCAAGAAGAAAAAGAAGAAGATGAAGAAAGAAAAAAAGAAGATGAAGAAGAAGAAGAAAGGGAAATAAATGTAACATTTGAGATAATACCAACCTTCCAGGTCATTGTTGGTCCTGATGCTCTGCATGAAAGATGACCAGTCATTGGGTGCCCATTGTCCACTAATCCATGTTCTGTCAACATACTCGAAGACCTGTTAAAAATAGTCACAATAATTTTATATACACTAATGTGATAAATTGTGATTTCAGTATAACTACATTATATAAAGCAATGTCAGTGAATAAACTAAACTAAATTACCTCCACAAGCATTGGTGTACTAGCACGTTCTGTAAGTGTCATGAATACATCCGGAATGAACTCGGCCGGCAGAAAGGGTAGTGCCATCAGTTCCTTAAGTAGTTGGTGTGTGTCCTTTTTCTCGATGTATGCTCGCTGCAGACCCACAGCTTGAATACGTCTCCAAACAGCTTGTTTCCAATGGAATGCGCAGCCTAAACATCTTACCTGTAAATAGAACATAAATATTATCATTATATTATAACACGAAGTATAAAATATGTTAATGCCACCAAGTGAATTCAATGTTATATTCAAACTAATGCTGACTATTAATCCAATGTTGGAAAATTGTATCCAACATTGTAACATTGTTGTGAACTCACCTGGGGAAAAACTGAAGCCATGGCCTTCCAGATCCCTGCTTCGAAGTCAAGCATCGTCTCCTGTACTTGGATGTCATCTGGAAGGGCAGCCTAGAGTGCTTTAAACACAGCTTTATAGTCAGAAGCCTTCTTACCAGACATCAATACATAGCACATAGGTAGCTGCTTAACGTTGCCTTCCTTCTTGACGAAACAGTGAATCGAGAGCAGCTGGTAAAATGGATATCGGACAACCTTAAAGGTACCGTCAACGTACCAGCGCTTTGCCCTACTGAGGATGTCCAGCTGGCCAGGCATGGCAAATACAATGTGCCGACTCCCATTGTGGCGAACAATGTCCTTCATCAAAAATCCTATAGTTAAAGAAAAATATAATACAAAGATACAATGATTAAACATAACATTGCAAAGTTAAAAGAACTATTATTTTCAGCAGTGCATCTATTTATGTAGAGTTTATTCAAAAGTAACAGTGGAAAGATGAGCCAAATTTTTATCGGTATTCCAAAACGTTCCAGAACATAGAAGTGGTTCCAATAGAAACTCGACCGAAGTAAATAAATTAATGAAAAAAAAGAAAAATTGAAACATCAACGGAAAATCAGGAACTCGACTGTAAAACGTGAACTTACCTTCTGGTATAAAATCAACTGCAAGGTCGAATTCCAAATTATGAGGATGATGAGGACGTTGAGCTTCCCTCACCCTGTTTGCAGTTCGCGCCAAGTTGGATGGCCTCGGTAAGGACGGGACTGGTAAGTCAGCATCCATCCGTTCAACCAGAACCTCTTCCACAATTGCAGATGCTGATGTAAAGACACTGGCTGCTGCTCGCTGTTTGATGTCCTTCACGACTCTAAGTACAACATCATCACCAGGACGTCCTGAATGATTGTGTTCCATCTTGCCTGCCTGGAAAGTATCCGGCCCTCTCTGCAATACAGTAGCCCCACATCGAATCTGACTGTTTCTCACTGAACATCTGTAAACAACATGTATGGTATTTAAACATTTTACCATAATTGGCCATGTTCATCATGTTCATCATATACATTGTACCATAATTGAGCCTTTTCTAAACATTTTTGAAAATTCGCATCTTTAAACACCATGTGGTTTTTGAAAAAAGGACCCTATTTGTCATACATTGTACTGTAATTGACTTACCTCCAGTGGGTTGAGCCTGTGCAGTCTTTTCTCCAAACATAGGAATAGCCCTTGCTATCCACTAACTTGGGTCGGCACCGCTGGGTAGATGACTTGATCACCACGTATTCAGTCTCTCCTCCATAGTCGCTCAGGTCACTGCCGTCAACTACAGCATCCTCTATGGACACTTCCTCCATAGGTTCGGGTACGGCAAATGGTATGTCGGGATGTCTCCAGGAAGGGGATAGCGGAGAAGAAGGACATCGGGGCACGAAGACAGGTTGAGGTGGAGTATGGGGTAGCGGCGACAACGAAATCTCCATTGGCTCCTCATCAGTCAACACGGGAGTTTTAGGAGAGGTCATCAGACTCGCCGACACGTGTGAACTCTCAGCAACTGGATCCAACTATAAAAAATAAATACATGTAGATATTTATCTAACAGTTTTGTTAAAATCATTCTTCGAATTTCAAAATTGTAAGGCCAATATCAGAATGTATAGTAAATGTATATACCAAAACCCATGGCCAATACGGTACCAGTACTATATAATCAATTCTTAGTTTTTGCATATCTTCTTCACATTTCTTCTCAACAATATCCTGGATAATGCTTTCATACTCACCACCAGTGGGTTACCAGCAGTCATTTCCCAAAGGGAAGGCATGGCAATAACGCAATCAGCACATTTCCAAGGGAACGGCTGCTTGCTCTGCACTGCATCTCTGTAGAAAGCTTGTGTGATCCCTACGAAAATAATTAAGTCAAATGTATCAGTAGTATCAGGGCCGACGTATAGATGATAAAAGTAAAAATGACTTTTTCCCCAAAAACTTTGGTTACATGACGGTAGATAGAATATTCAACTAATGAGTTTAGTATTTTTTTGTTTTGATATTTTGGTCCTTAAAAAAAAGAAATTTCTATCATAAAGTCAAGTACGTATGTGCGTAAATGACTAAGACCTATCATTTTCCAAACTTCTTCTTTTGGTTACATGACGGATAGAATATTCAACTAATGAGTTTTGTATTTTTTTGTTTTGATATTTTGGTCCTAAAAAGGACCGACATTTTTCTGTCTTTCAATCATAAAGTCAAGTACGTGTAGATGATAAAAGTAAACTGTGCTTACCACTGCAACAAGTCCGATGTTGCCACTGCTTACAGCCTTCACATTCCAGTGCTTGTTGACGAGGGTTGACGTCCCTCTTACACTTTAAACATGGGTACTCTGCCCGAGGAATCACTCGCTTCCCTCCTTTCCTTGTCTTGACAGGCATGATGGCACGATACCAACGAAGATTAATGAGCCACGTAGAGGAACTAATTCGAACGACTGATGATAATGATACTGGTGCATCGATGGATTCAGGCGGAATGAATATTTTATCAGAATACCTCTCAATTTATATTGATCATCAATTATTGAACAATTGGGATGATGATGGAAGCACTCTGTCACTCAAGACAAACCTTTACGCCATCGTTATGTGAAATTTGCCGAATCACATAAGTCGAATGTCACTCAAGACCATCACTGGGGCCTGTTTGCGTCTTGGTTTTTTTGTTTGGTTTTTTGTTTGTGTTTTTTTTTTTTTAACTTTACCGATGATCACTGAAGACAGGAAGCACTGGTGACCACAATGCACATCCATCACAATAGGTGCGGCTCCCTGTGTAGGCTTATCAGACCTGTATGGCGTCATAATGTAGCATTGAAGTAATGATAAAATTGTAAAAACCAAATTGTTCCACTTGTACAGGAAAAATTTTCCCTTCGAGTATTTTAGTTTGACTTTTTGCAAGAAATGTTTTCACGAAAACACGGGTTTTTCGAATTTTAACCACTTGGATTGGATTCCCTATGAAATTCTGGTCTAGAATTAATATGAAATATTCCTCTATTGCTAATGTAAAATTTTGAAAAAATTTCTCTCCCACGGGAGAATTGCTTCTATATGTATCTCTCTAAAAGTAATACACTCTTAAAACTAAAGTGTGAATTAACACTTTATAAAGTTGGATTTAACAATGATAAGGATAGACGAAACTTGACTCCGTGTTAATTCAACACTTTCTTTGAGTTGAATTTAACGTTATGAAGTATTGTTACTCACCGAACTCTTAAAAGGTTGATTCAACACTTTAGTTTTAAGAGTGTAGGTTGAAATTGTATCTGATTGAAACTATACACTGTAAGAAATATTGGGCAAACACGGTTGATAATGTTACCCAACACTGGTCAACATATCAACAGGTTACACAGTTGGTTTCCCATTGCCCAATGTTGGATAATTTTTTGCCAAAATATGTGAACAGTTGTGGTAAATACTGACCAATTCTGGGAGAAATAACCTTACCCAACCCCATGTTGCCCAACGTTTTTACAGTGTAAGGACAAATACAAGTTTTATTCGTCCAGTTAGAGTAAATTTCATCATGAATTTCATCATCATCAACTTCATTTCATAATTAGAACTTTTTATTGTAAGTCGTATATGTCACTCAAGACTACCACTGGGGCCTGTTCGCGTCTTGGTTTCTTAACATTTTTTTGTTTGAGTGTGTTTTTTAACTTTACCGATAATCGCTGAAGACGGGAAGCGCTGGGTGACCACAATGCACTTCCATCACAATAGAATATTGATTAGTTTGAGAGCTTCTCCAAATTATACCATTTTATTTTAAAAATCGAAAACAATATTTTTATTTTCAAGTTTAAAAACAATTTTACAACCATCTGGAATAAGATGAAACATGATTTCAACTGTTTTTCTCTTGGGTACATTTTGGGTGAGTCATTATACCAACATCAATTTTCTGATGACTACAATTCTGTGCGTCTCAAAAAACGGCGCTCAAGACGTCCACGCATATGATCATGCATTGAAATTCAGCATTTTACAAGAGGATCCTTCACTGCTAATTTCATTTGTAAGTTACGGTCCAGTTGATTATATAACCTTAGGTGCGTCATCATAGGGTAAATTGAGGATATTAATTATTCAATATGGGTCGGTGGGCGAGTTTGCCGGGGGGCGAGTTTGCCGGGGGGCGAGTTTGCCGGGGGGCGACTTTGCGGAGGGGCGAGTTTGCGGAGGGGCGAGTTTGTGGGGGGCGAGTTTGCGAGGGGGCGAGTTTGTATCACTGGGGGGCGAGTTTGCTAGGGGGCGAGTTTGTAAGGGGCGAGTTTGTAAGGGGCGAGTTTGCGAGGGGGCGAGTTGACTGGCACCCGATAAGGTTATGAGCCTGTAATTTTCAGTCACTGTGTAAGTCAGTGTGTTCATCTAAAACTAGAAAGCCCTGTTCTGATCGTGACGATATTATACCTCAGAGACATTTGACTCGGATTTGACTAACGTTAACCGTCCATGAATTAGATGCGTTTACTAACATTAACATGGTTAACGAAACTGTTTATTTATTTTTAATTTTAATTAAACTTTAATTTAAAGTTAGTGTTTCAACGTTAAACTTAAGTTAGTTACTCACATCATCATTATCAACATCCCCCAAAACTACCGCATTGGGAAACACATTTCCTGGAAACTCGAACTCCAGACGCTCTACAAACACAACCGATCTCATAATAGATGTCTCTCGGATAAATCAGTCTTATTGATTCCAAATAAACACCAGATTAAGACCGTTTAAGTTTGTTATTAATTTTAATTCTTCTTTCTTGATTTCGGAGTGCGCCCTCTATAGTAGTATTACAGTAAGCTAGAAAGCTAGACATACGACGTAAAGAGACAGAGCGGTGACCTCAGTGTGGTTGAAGACATGACAGCTGATGGTGCCGGTGATAGCGACCTCTCTGTCACGTCCGTTATATATATTGGACACGTGGATGTATGCTGGTTACCTTTATACAAATATCTGCTTTTGATATCACGCGGGTACCAACTGTTACAAGTGTGTAAATAAAAGTGCATTGATGATATGAGGACCGATGTAACAAATCT
The DNA here is from genome assembly GCA_029582265.1 of Zoroaster sp. YZ-2022. Taxonomy (NCBI): domain Eukaryota; kingdom Metazoa; phylum Echinodermata; class Asteroidea; order Forcipulatida; family Zoroasteridae; genus Zoroaster; species Zoroaster sp. YZ-2022. Next base: position 25,315,449 of record CM055836.1, read on the forward strand.
GCTGACATAGCGCTGACATCTGTTGATGACATTTAATCGTTAAACATGTTCCATCATTGAGTTTCCATAGTCTGAGAGAGAGGACGAGTACATGTCAGCCTATTTGCACAGAAAATTATGAAAGAAGGACCTGGGATGTAAGTTATATTTGTCTAACGTCGGTCAATATTGTGACAAAGATATGCAGTTAATGGCTTTGTCGGTTTGTCAGACGTGGTTGTGAAAGAAAACAATGTCATTGTATTACAAATGTTGTCTGAAGTGAAGGTCACCTGTATGATTTACTAATACTATTGTCAATCAATAATCATTCTAACAACATGGCTAACTATGACTTTGTTTTTGTTTCACTTTTGCTTTTGCTTTATTGCCTTATGAGTTATGATTATTTGTAATGTTTAAACATAAATGAAAAAGACCTAGTTTGCATTTAACCCTAACTCCCTAGACAACAAAGCCAGTTGGAGGATTTTGAAGGATTTTTGTTGTTTTAGTGCAATGCCTAGGGAGTTATGGTTAAAGGAACAGTATCGTCAAGATCAGAGCAGACTTTCGACAGGGCATGGAATCATTGCCCTAGTTTTAGATGGACTAATTGTTAATAAATTACAATTTTTGTTTTATACATGTATACAGGTATGTCTGCGCAGGTATGCAACCGTGATGCGTTTACAGCAGTTTCTGAAGCGTGACGTTGAAGGCAAGCAAGACACATTCCAACATCTTACAATGATTCTGATCCATGGCTTCAAAAGAGACAACAAAACTCTCACTTGTTTGTCCCAATGTTAAAATCTACCCTAAGAAGGCAAGGTTCAACACCACATCACCACGAAGGAGAATCTGGAGTGTGGAATTATACATCCAGCATCCAGTACAGAAGTCTAGAGTACAGAGGGACCTATAGAAACATACCTGTACTTTGAAGAGCTTTATAATCTAACCTTTCAAATAATTATGGCAGTAGAATTTACTGAAGTTCAGACAGGGGGTAGTGTTGAATTGCTTCTTGAATTGGATGAGATATCTGTGTATAGTCATGACGCAGACACAAGACATTGGCCACATGCACTGGAGAATCATGATGCGCGAACTAGATACTTATCTGGAAGTGGATCAGCCACCAGTGTGGCCAATAACACAAAATCCACATCATCCACTTCTGGGATCCACCAGAATCACAGCGGCGAGATAAATGACAAAGTTAGCTTTCCCCGTCGTATCTCATCAAGCACGCCTCCGTCATCCCCTTCACTAACTAATTCTGGTTCAAACCATAAGGTACCCTCCTCTCCACATAGGAAACACTCCGAGATGCCTGTCGTGAAGTTACACTCCCACAAGAAGTCACAAATGAAACTGCTTGTGAGACGGAGTAGCTCAAGACAAGACAACCTATTGACTTACAGAGCACTGGTTTATCTTATGCTCTGGTACTTCTTCAGCTTTTGTACACTATTTCTGAATAAATACATACTTAGCACGCTCGGAGGAGAACCAGGAATGCTGGGTAAGATAAGGACAGATAATGTGGGCAAAAGAAAATAAACTAATACCCCACCCCGGTGGCCCCAATCATGAGTCAGTCTCCAGCCTCCTCACTTAAAGCACCACCAGTGGTCCGGTTATTTTATAAGAGCAAGCATTTTGGTAATATATTGTGCAGCATTTTGATTTTTTTTTTTTAACCCCTTGTTTCCCAACCTGGGAAACATCGCTTAAGGGTTGGAGGTTTTGAAAATTCATATGCAACTGTCTTCAGTGTTGATGTGGGATAATGTGGGGAGGGAGTGTAGCTGAGACAATTGATTCTAGTCCAAGAAAGCACTAAGAATGGACAGATAATGTGGGCAAAAGAAAATATACAAACTAATCCCTCCTCCCACCTCGGTGGCCCCGGTCATGACTCATTGTCCCCAGCCTCTTCCTCTCAAGTACCACAAGCGTTTTGACTCTTTTTTTTTCCCTGCGTTTCCCAACCTGGGGAACATCGCTTTTGCATTGGAGGTTTTGAAAATTCATATGCAACTGCATCCACAGTTGATGTGGGACAGGAGGGGTGGGGATTGATTTTAGTCCAAGAAAGCTAGCACTTTCTGAAGGAGACAGTTGAGGAACAACTGACCAATCACATCAGAATCACATGAATGCAGCGTTAAATGAAATAATGCCTGATTTGATCTCTTCAAATTAAATGCGCAAAACACTTTAAAAAGAATATCACTACTACTACAAGGGTCAAAACCAGTCAAAATATCGACATACTTGCTAAGGTATATCTAGTGCACTTAAAAGTCGAACACTGTCAAACCTTATGTAGTACATTTACAGGTCAAAATGAGCCGACAATTTTTTACTGGTAAAAGCATTGTCTGGTATTGTTGAGGGTGGTTCAAAATGACAGTAAATACCAGTCAAAAATGCCCCTGTGTGCATATTTGGGTCAACAGTCAAAACAGGCAGTTGACTGGTTTTGACCTCTATAGCAACTTCCCCCTAAAGTGCAGCTATAGTAGGAGGGTTAATTAGGGTAATACAATAGATATATATTTGGTTACCTCTGTTACCAGGTTCAACCCAGATGCTTGTGACGACGGTATGCGGCTTCTTCAAGATGTATGTCCCTTGTTGTCTGTACCGTCACCAAAGTAAAGATGAACGACCAAAAGGATTTATATGGAATATGACTGTACTTGGTATGATGAGGTGAGGGCTAAATGTTGAATCCCAAATTAGTAAAAGAAACTAATCTTTAAAACTTTCTGCAAAATCTGGAAGTTTTAACATTTTGAAAATCTCAAAAAAAAATTATAGCAAAGATTTATACCATCATGAAATTGACACTGTTAGTATGTTTTACATTTTTGATTTAATAATTTTTTTAATTACCAATCCTCTACCTTACAAGACTGATTTCTCAGGATTTTTTACAAATCTCCCTTTGCCTCAAAATGTTCTTGAAAGAAGAGAAGTAGCCACCAAGGAAAGAAAGAAGTAGGCTGTATTGTGTCCAAACCTCTAGTTTCTTGTTTGTGGGGATGTGGAGAGTCTGTAAATCCTCCAAAATGAAACACCCAGGAGGTTCAGGGGGCTTTGTCCTCTAGACCAAAGGGAGACCCAGGCCCACTACCCATTTTTCAGGATTTGTTACTTTTGTCAAATCACACCCCTGACCTTACTTTAAACTACTTCTTTAATTTCCTGACTAGCATCCAATTAAAGTTTTGAAATCTTTGGGGAAAATACCCTAAATAAATAAAAGTCTGATTATTATTTATTAGATACCTGACCACTAGGTGTGACGATATTGAATTTTTTTAAAGTCGATTATCGATGGCCATTATATCGGTGATATACGATATTATGTCGTCTCAATGCGCAGATTTTTTAAATACATGAAAAAATTTATGTATCGTACATTAACGACATTGGACACCGAAATAACTACTTTTACATGCAACTTCAACAGGGAAGTTGCATATATGTAATAAACAGTTACTCCAAACAGTCGCTCCAAAATAGCTGAGTTCTTAGATTTTTGCTGCTCGGTGCGACAAACATTTCATAAAAAGAACTCACCGTGACGTCCATAAACAAACCTGTGTTTTATACTGTACATGTAAATACCTACAGCCACCCATCCCAGAGCTGAAAATGAACGGGCCATTGATCAATCACGCACACACAGTTAAGCGGTCGTCATCCATGCTTTTATCCTGGTATCCAACATCTACTGAATGTGAACAACCTCACAATGTACACAAGTGGGGTTATTCCAGGAGAGTGTACCATGTGATCCTGGGAATAGCCTTTAGTTAAGGTCCACGTCACACAACACACAACACACAAAAAAGACCACGCACGCAAGTAGTGGAACATGAGAGGTTTTGTGATTTTGAACTGTTTTTTTTTAGCTCTTCACGGTATCTTCATTGATATTACCATATAATGACATGAAATTTGAAGACAGTTTATCACTCCGGCGATATAAATTTGATAAGAGCGATATAAATTTGATATCGGTTATATTTTTGTAATATCGGCGATAATTTTGGAAAATCAGTAATATTTTTGGAATATTGTCAATATGGCGATTTTTTGATATTTTCAAAACCATAAACGATTTAGCCGATAATTTTGTAATATCGTATTGTTACGATATTATCGTGATATCATCCACCCCTACTGACCACTGATTGCAAACATTCCAAATATGTTCCTCCTTATCTAAACTCATCAAAATTCAACATTTTTCTTTGCAGATTTGCAACCGTTATTCTTGGTCTTGTAAGTCTCAAGAACATAGCAGTGTCCTTCACTGAAACAATTAAAAGCTCAGCCCCTCTCTTCACTGTCATTATAGCACGACTCATGCTGAAAGAAAAAACGGGATTATGGGTAAATTTAGCATTAGTACCAGTTATGGGCGGCTTGGCCCTGACCAGCTGTTATGAGCTTAGCTTCACCATGATTGGTTTCTCAGCTGCCATAGCAACAAATTTAGTTGATTGGTGAGTGAAATAAAATAACTTAAATTTCGTGAAATTACATGTTTGGTTTAAGATAAAGTTTCCAGCATTTATAATGAATGATGAGCAGTAAATATGTAGAGAAATCAAATGGTCAAAGTTTATACTCAACCAGATTTTGCTTTTCTGAGAAAATACAAAGAAAACCAATCACAGTTTTGACTAAACAAATCACGGATTAGCATGTCACCGGACGATCCAGGATGATTATGTTGATAATTTCTGTTTTGTACTTAGTTTTCTGATTTCTTGATTGTCAGTTCTTGTAAAATTCTCTTCAACAAAATGTTGACATTTCACTAGTTTATGATGTTTCAATCTTTTTCTTTTTGCCCACAGTTTACAAAATGTATTTTCTAAAAAACTTTTAAGCGGGGGATCCCATAGATACAGGTAAGTGATGACCACTAAATATACCCACAAAGTGTTGCTGTGGTCATTATAATTAATTTATTGAATGTGTTGATGAACAAAGAAAGTGCTCTATGAGTTCAAGCTTTGCATGATGGAAGGTCAAGGAAGATTATTTATTTATTTATTTGCCGTTTTATTTTCACAAGGTAGCCTCATCAGTGACAACTGCTTTCCTTGAGGGCCCTGTATTAAAACAATATTAAAAGTTTAAACCAATCTACAATACAAATTAAAGTAAACATAAAAAACAATGTTTGCCGTAGAACCATAGAAATTCTCTTTCAGTTTCAACAGAAACATGTGTTGAGTGGCAATGGGATCATGTTTTATCATATATTTTAGTTATATTTGTTGTATTGAAAGGTTTGAAGTATTATTTGGATGATTATAATAACCGATTGATTTTATTAAGTATTATTTGGATGATTATAATAACCGATTGATTTTATTGAAGTATTATTTGGATGATTATCATAACCGATTGATTTTATTGAAGTGTTATTTGGATGATTATAATAACCGATTGATTTTATTGAAGTATTATTTGGATGATTATAATAACCGATTGATTTTATTGAAGTATTATTTGGATGATTATAATAACCGATTGATTTTATTTTTCCCTTACCCTGATTTAGTCCTCCTGAACTTCAATTCTACACAAGTACAGCAGCGGTTGTATTGCTTCTGCCTTCCTGGTATTTTCTCGTAAGTTATTGATTTAAATAGAGAATTAGCTGTTGCAAACTGCTTCCCAACCGAAAGGACCTGTAGTTTAAATGCAAAATAGTGGTTATTGTCCTAACGTTTCAATCCTAGAGGTTCTTTCTCAAATGCATTTGAGAAAGAACCTGCTAGGTTATAAACATAAGGCCAATAACCATTATTCTGCAAGTTTTTGAATAAATATTTATATTACTTTGAGCTTTTATAAACAAAATGAATCTAGGACGGCACCCCAATAAATTAATTTTGCGACATATTTACTGTAAAACCATGCTTCTTATGATTTATGTTTCAGAGAAAACAATGAAAAAGTATCACATGTTTTTAATGTTTTTATGATTTACAAAAAGTTTCCTGAAAAGAATAAATTGGACATAACTTTTTGTGTTTTCTCTAAGTAAAGTACTTCAGACAAAGTAATTTCTCAAGATGATTGAAACTTGTAATAATATTACAGATAATAGTTGGTTAACCCTCCTACTACTAAAAGGGTCAAAATCAGTCAAAATGTTGATATACTTGCCAAGGTATATCTAGTGCACTTAACCAGTTCACATCGGAGGCCGTGTATACACGCAATTTTTTTTTGCACCACGGATCGGAAAGCGTCTATACACGCCAGAGGAAACTCCGGAATATTTGTATGCATGCTCGGTTGACGTGGCAACGAGCCGAGTGTACAGTGACATGCTCGGTAGACGTGGCCACGCGCTGTGGAAGCTTCCATTAACGTGTTTGTGTGGGGAAAAGAAACCCGCACAGGGGCCCAGAAAAGCTTTTTTATTCCCGACGCGAACTGGTTAACCCTCCTACTACTACAAGGGTCAAAATCAGTCAAAAATGTTGATATACTTGCCAAGGTATATCTAGTGCACTTAACCCTCCTACTACTACAAGGGTCAAAATCAGTCAAAATGTTGATATACTTGCCAAGGTATATCTAGTGCACTTAACCCTCCTACTACTACAAGGGTCAAAATCAGTCAAAATTTTGATATACTTGCCAAGGTATATCTCGTGCACTTAACCCTCCTACGACTACAAGGGTCAAAATCAGTCAAACTTTTGATATACTTGCCAAGGTATATTTAGTGCACTTAAAAGTCAAACACTGTCAAACCTTACGTGTAGTAAGTACATTTACAGGTGAAAATGAGTCAACCATTTTTGACTGGTAAAAGCATTGTCTTGTATTGTTCAGGGTGGTCAAAATGACAGTAAAAACCAGTCAAAAATGCCCCTGTGTGCACATTTGGGTCAACAGTCAAAACAGGCAGTTGACTGATTTGACCACTATAGCAACTTCCCACTAAAGTGCAGCAATAGTAGGAGGGTTAATTTGTTATTCTGGGCTCAATGTCATAGAGCCGCTTAGCAGCTGATTTGTTGCTTACTGAACGTTTTTCATTTCATAGCGCTGCTAACCGTTAAGCATAGAGAAAGGCACGCTAACTTGCATTATTGCTAGCAAATGAGTGACACAACAATACAAATCTATGTTGAACACGCACGCACCGCTTCCAATTTTCTTGCTAACCTGTGAAATACGCTTATGCTTAAGCAAATTATTTTGCTGTAGTTAGCACAAAAATTTGCTTACCGGTAAACGGCGCTATGAAATTGGGTCCTGGTCATTAACAATGTAGTAACTTTCCGTTATTGTGTTATTTGATTGTACAATTCATACCCTTATCAGCGGTTTTATGGTTATATTTTTTTCTCTATCCTACAGGACAATCCATTCAAGAAAGGGCTTCCAGACAACAACTTATTATTAGCACTAGGACTAAACGGTTTATTTTTTCACCTACAAAGTATAACAGCATATGCACTCATGGGACGTATATCTCCAGTGACCCACAGGTAAAGATTAAATGACAGACCAAGTGTCGTTCTAATGCTTATATTTGTTATAACTATTATTTCGTTCATATTTTCTTAAAGGGACAATATCTTCACGATCAACAGGGCATGGAATCGGAATGCTAGTTTTAGATTAACTCGATGAGTACTGACTGAAAATAATACCCCACATGATAAGGTCATATTACTGTTGCTGCTGCATATATGAGCCAGTAATTTTCAGCCACTGTGTTCATCTTAAACTACACTCACTGGCCATAAGTATTGCAACATCCCCAAAGTTCAGTTTAGAGAACTGTGTTACAATAATTTATTTTATTTTATTTTATTTACACTACTTAAGACTTCTTGAAAGTGCCTGTGTTTGGAAGTCAGTGTGCTTTTTTACTGTTCTTGCTCGGAAATTGTGTAATACACGATCGATGAAATCGGATTAAATGATCATCTCACCTGTTACTTGTAAAGTGCTATTTTGAGCATGTTGCAATACTTTTGGCCAGTGAGTGTAGAACACTGATTCCATGCCCTGTTGGAAGTCTGCCGTGACAATAGTGTCCCTTTAATTTTGCACGTTTTAACGCATTTTTTGTGGATTATAAAACTTAATGTGAAGTTGATGGTATCAAATATCCATGGAAATGTTTGTCTCGTTTGCTATCACTTTAGTAATATTAGTGAAATAATTTCCAAATTTAACCCCAAATCCTGCAAAATCGTCAAATTTTTGGGAAAAATTCAGCACTGTTGGAATCTGGTACTTTCACCTCTTCAAATGGGACAAAACCACCTAACCAACCCAAATCCTGCAAAATCGTCCAAAGGGTACTTTTTGGGAAAAATTCAGCACTGTTGGAATCTGGTACTTTCACCTCTTCAAATGGGACAAAATTACTACCTGGCAAGAAGTACAGGCCATAAGTGCTGAATATGAAAGATCAATGAAAATGCATGGTGCATTTTAAAGATAAGGGCATGTTTCCAAAAGTGTACTGATGGATTTTGGAGGATTCAGGAAGGTTCCTAGCCAGAATACCTAGGGGGTTAGGGTTAATATCTGTCATGAATTCCACATTGGAATGAACACAAGCATTTTTATTTCCTTTTTTACTATTTTCTCATTAACACAAAGAAATAAGCTGAAATTTTGACAGTTTGGTTTTTAAAATTTTGATTCTTAAAAAATATAGATGTCTTTACAGATATTTCACCAAAAGTGTAAAGTGACGCTAAACAAAACAGATTGAGTTAATAACTTGATATTTTTGTCCATCTTTTTAACAGCGTTGCTAACACAGCAAAAAGGGCGCTACTCATCTGGTTGTCAGTTCTGGTATTCAACAACACTGTGACGTTACTCAGTGGGATCGGTACAGCTGTCGTCGTACTCGGCGTATGTCTTTATAATCGCGCTCGTGAGCATGAGCAACAGAAGAGATCACATGAAGACTTGACGAGAAACGGGAAGAAATCTCCAAACTCCCCGGTCTAATTATCATTACTTTTTTTATTACAAGGAGGTCAGCAAGTCTTTGGTTGGGATAGATTTTAGTAGCGGCTATCCTCTTTTTCTTATACAAGAGTTTATGGGAATTAGAAGGAGGCTTTTGACTGATAGAACTTAATTTCTTTAAAACATGAGAACCTCAGGCACAATGATTTCTCAGGATTTTTCCTAATTTCAGGATTTTTTATAAATCGTTTGCCTCAAATTGTTGTAGTAGCCTCTATTGTGTCCAAATCTCTAGTTTCTTGATTGTGGGGATGTGGAGAGTCTGTAAATCCTCCAAAATTAAACATCCAGGAGGTTCAAGGGGCTTTGTCCTCATCATAAATTTTATACCATATAAGAATCATGTATATTTGTAAATTATGTTTTTTTTAAGAACACTATTTACAGCTCAAAATGAGTCGACCGTTTTTGACTGGTAAAAAGCATTGTCTGGTATTGTTGAGGGTCGTCAAAATAGACCTAAGTTTAAGGGGTATCAAATGCTTTTAAAAATCCTTATTTTGTCTAATTTTGTCTAACTTGGAATCTGTATTCAGTTGCTATATCACCTGAATATCAAACAAACCCGTTTCATATAATGTGTATAGTCTCAGGGATTTGTTTTAAAACTATGGTGTATTTACACCATAGTATTTACAACTCTTTAATTCTAGAATATGTGTAACATTTCTTGCCAAAAGCTTAAGATCTCTGTATCTGGCATGAAGTTTTAAGACTTGCATATTTTAGCCATATAATGAGGAACCTACATCTGTTCTTGATTACTTCATGGCACTATACAAAGACCTGTTCTTGATTACTTCATGGCACTATACAAAGACCTGTTCTTGATTACTTCATGGCACTATACAAAGACCTGTTCTTGATTACTTCATGGCACTATACAAAGACCTGTTCTTGATTACTTCATGGCACTATACAAAGACCTGTATAGTTTATGTTAGAAGTATTTTCTTTCTGGAAACGTTAAAGTGATGGTTCAACATTGAAAGTTGCCTTAAGGTTTGGTTGCTATATTCCTAACAACTTATTTAGTACAGTTAGTTTATAGGGCAAGTAAGGGAGCGTCTCAAAAGTTGGGCACGTTCTAGGCGCAAAAGAACGTTCCCGTGGGCACACACCCGCAATCCATTGGAACGCCAGAACGTTCTGCTGGACCGCGACTGTGTGCCGAACTACGGGAACATTCCTACACGAGTGAATACGCGCGTTACCATTTTGAACGTTCCAATGGAACGTTCCGGCGGTCCAACAGGCCGTTCCATGTACGCGCGCTGGAACACTCAACCGATCCAATTAGAACGTTCCTACCGTTCGGACTTTTGAGATGCTTTTGTGCTAGGGATGTATTGTCAATTTATTTCTCATGACTAATGCAATTGCTATTAAAGGGTCAATATCGTCACGATCAACAGGGCATGGAATTGGAGAGTTAGTTTTAGATTAACTCAGTGACTGCCATAATATCGCACATGATAAGATCATATTACTGGTGCTGCTGCATAAATGAGTCAGTAATTTTCAGTCACTGTGTTAATCTTAAACTAAAACATTGATTATGTGCCATGTTGAAAGTCTGCTCTGACCGTGATGTCCCTTTAAGCAAAGCATTAAAACCAACTGATCTAATAACTATCAGGGAGGGGTTAAAATTAATTATAATAATAATAATAATAAAATAATATTAAGTAAATAAATAAATATATATATAAATATTAACAAAAATACAAAAAAAATATTAAATAGGTTTCCTGTTAATATAATATTAAGTCTAAATAAACTCTTTTCAACACAGATATGCACACAGTAAAATATGGTTTAAGTTTATACAAAGCCAATTAAATAACATTTTGTTTCTGTACTAAATAACCAACCATTAACAAAAGAAATTTATAATTTTGCATATTGGGGTCTGTAGGGGACACCAAAAGACCAGTAACTGAAGATGTTATTCTAATTTGTTTGCCTGACGTGTGCATTCCTTTTTGGTTCGATTCCTTATTTTGTGAAATTAATTATACGACTAAAAATAGTCAATTGTGCTCTAAGTATTTATTTGATTTGCTTGTCCTTTTTTAATGGCATGAAACATTTTCCTTCCAGTCAAATTTCATTTAAAGGGAAGGTACAACATTGGTAATTACCAGATTATCAAAATAACAAATAACTACTTAAAACTTAATTTATTGAAATTTTGTAGACATATGAACCAATCATCTTGATAAATTATTTTGTCTGAAGGGTTTACATTTAAGAGAAATAGGTCAGTGTAATGTACAGAAAGTTATCATCCTGCAACATAACCAATGTTGTATCATCCTTTTTGACCACTATTAATATTTTTCATTTTTCCTCCATTTTGAGATGTGAATTGTTTTCCTCCATGCGATAAACTAGGGTCCAATTTTTAGGGTGGCACTGGGAGTGCACCACTTTTTCTAGGGGGGGGGGGGTATGGCAATACTTATATTGTATGTCAGAACATATACATAACAGCAAAAGAAACGTCACCCCTAAAAATATTTATTATTTTCATTTTATAATTAATATAATTTGTTTAATGAAGAATATTATGAGTATGGAGTGTAACACGAACACAATGTGGCAAATTTGGTTGACCTCAAAATTCGTCATGCATGACGTCTGAGGACACATAAGCTAAACACGTTCTCAGACTTATCAAAATTTAGGGGGTGACGTTTCTTTTGCTGTTATGTATATATCCTGCAGCCTCAAATGGGGACCTATTTTTCAAAATTCTGAATGGGGGGGGGGGCCACAGACCTCGAACGGCTGGGGGATGTTCCCGTCCCCCCTCCCCCCTCCCCATAGTTAAGCCACTTTATATGCATGCTTCTGATTTGACATATGTTACTTTGTTTCATTTATTTTCTTCTTTTTTTTGGTGGGGGTGGCAATAACACTGTGCTAAGGCTTTTTTTAAATGAAAATTATTTTGAGGGTTAAAGGGACAACATCGTCGTGATCAGTTACAGGCTCATTTATGCAGTAGCAATGGTAATATGACCTTATCGTGTGGGGTATTATTTTCAGTCATTGAGTTCATCTAAAACTAACACTCTGATTCCATGCCCTGTTGATCGTGACGATATTGTAAGTTTTAGGTGCATGCATCAAGGGGAAAAATATTTTGTATACTTTTAGAATGACAATAATGGGGCAAAATAAACAATACTATAGCATCTATTGAACGCAACAAAACTTCTTTTGTATGCGATTTAATTCCAGGATGTAATTTTAGGTTTTATTTAAATTTTCGGTAAATTTAAATCTGTAAGCAGTTTAAAAAAAATAATAATGAAATATAATAATTTCAAATCATATTGACATAATGATAGTATGGTGCCAGAAATAACCAATAATACCCCCCCCCCCCCCAGGCCCGTACTGTTAGTGTTACTGAATTCAGTCTCGCTCGCGAGCCTTGGTGAGATTTTGCGATGTTATGAAATCCACGCAATCTGCGCATGTCTCACTTTCTTGGAGTCAGTCTAGTTCCCATTTCCAACATTAATGCTGAATGCATCTTACTACACGTAACAGCTGCAAGACTAGTGCAGGGGCACAGACTTACAATCCTTGCAGACCAGACCAGTGCGATTGTGTTGTTGCACACACACACGCGGCCCATCCAGAGGTACATAAACTACCGTAACAGAAACTAGCTTCAGCCTTCAGTTCGCTGTATTTTACCTGAAAAAAACATGGCTCAGCAAATCAAAGATATGATGGGAAGGATGGGAAAAGGTCCTGCTGGACTTGGCACAGGAGTGAGGCTTCTTGTAGCAGCAGGAGCTCTAGCATACGGAGTCAAAGAATCCATTTACACGGGTAAAAAAAATGCGTAAACTACGTGAAACTAATATTGCTGTAGTGTTACATCATAAACAGCATTGTATATGCCCAGTTCTCGGACAACTTGAATACTGTTAAAACTTTATTGAATACATGTTCAGAGATGCCAACATACACGATTTTGGCGTAGCAAATACGATTTTGAGCCGTGAATACGACTCTACGATAATACTTCATTGAAATACGCTAAACAAGCCGCCCCAGTATAATTGTATATAGTTACAATACAAGCAAACAATGAATGAACTATTAAGTGGAAATAAAAATGATGAAAAATAATTTTAAAAATGAAAAATCAAAACAACAACCTTTTAAATATAAACCGCAGTGGTGGTAAAAAGCGACGATAATGGGATTAGAATTCACACGATTATGTACGTATCACACACAAGCGCGCGCTGGATTCGACTGCCTACCTACCACATGTACCCTGCCTGTACATCTGTACATTATTTGCAAGATCGTACCCATTGATCTCTATTACATAATGGGGAATAATGAGCATACCCGTGGGGAATGAGGTTGTCTGTGAGGTAGCTTGTGTGTACTCGTGTACATGCGCGCATAATTGTGCTCGCACGTGCATTACCTTTTAATTTCTCGAAGCTTCTTTGCAAGTGCGACTTCAGTGTCAGGCATGCAGGCACTGCTTACTGCGGAATTCTGCGCTTACGGCGCATAGAATCACACTTTTTATGGTGCCGTAAGCGCATAATTCTGTGGTAAGCAGCGCCATGAAATTGGGCCGAAGTGAGCTAGGGTTAGGCCTAGCTAAGGCTATCAATTTATTTGCCTTCGAGACCCCAAGAAAGAGAACAGTTAGTATTATAATCAAAATTTCTAACGTGATTGATGCATGGATTACTAATTCGGAAGATCATTATTGTGAGCTTTTAAGATAAGATCGTCTAGCATTTTTATAATTTCATAATTTTTTCATTGAGTATTTTCCTCCAATTTACTCTGCCCCGGTCCCACTACCGCCAGCGGGTTCACACCGAGTCTTGCTGACGTGCCCAAAATCCGGACATGCATTTTTTAGCGTTAGATTTTTGCGATTTTATTTTTTCAATAGATGCTACTCTTTTTTGGAATTCAATGTTGGCATCTCTGCATGTTTATTACATATATTAAGCATACTTATATTTTGGCATTAATTATCAGTTTTGAATGTTGTTGATCAACCATTCAAATGATATTAGAAGAAGTGTCAATAACACAGTCTGATTAAAAGTTCATTCTTTGGAGAGTAATGACTAATGTATAGAGGAAAGGACAAGGCAGTAATATTTGTCATAATTATCTTAATTTAATGAGATATTCAGAAGGAGCAAAATGTCTTCCAACTGTATTCCAAATTTCCTGTATATTGTCTGTAGCGCATCGGTAGTTTCTCAAGCCTACACTTTTGCCATAGTATCAATTATCATGAAATTTCAGAGAGAAACTCTTAATAAATATTGGAGACAAAATAAATTTGTTGTCATCAGTTATTGTGTTGTTTTTCAATATTCAGTGGATGGTGGTCATCGAGCAGTGATATTCAGTCGTATCGGTGGTGTTCAAGATAACGTCTATGCCGAAGGTCTTCATTTTAGGATACCATGGTTCCAATATCCAGTCATATTTAATGTTCGCTCCAAGCCAAGAAGAATCTCATCACCTACAGGAAGCAAAGGTTTATCTTTTACTTCTCCATTAATCATCCTACTATATAAAAGGAAATTACCACCGCTTCAATTGTGTATTAAAACCCTCCTACTATTGCTGCACTTTAGTGGGAAGTAGCTATAGAATAGAGGTCAAAGCCAGTCAACTGCCTGTTTTGACTGTTAACCCAAATGTGCACACAAGGGCATTTTGGACTAGTTTTTACTGTCATTTTGACCACCCTGAACAATACAATTACAAGACAATGCTTTTACCAGTCAAAACGGTTGACTTATTTTCACCTGTAAATGTATTTACTACACGTAATGTTTGACAGTATTTGACTTTTTAAGTGCACTAGATATACCTTGGCAAGTATATTAACATTTTGATTGATTTTCACCCTTGCAGTCACAAAAGGGTTAAAATATACACCATAGTTATGCTTTATGTTGATGAATTCCTTACTGTAGCCTATCCATGGTACTTTGCTTGACACAGGGACAGAGTATAAGCCAGGATTTGAAAATGGGCATTAGGGCTGTGCCGGGTGTCCGGGTATCTGGATACCCGACCGAAACGGTCATTACCCGGTTCCATTTTTCGGTTCCAATTACCCGTAAACGACTTTTTAAAATTCGGACTGAACATTTGAGCGGTGCGAACAGAAATCTGTGACTCTTGAACAATGTAATGTTTACACTTTTACAGACAATTATCTTTAAATTCAAGAGATTGCACTCCAATAAAGAAAAGATCGATTTAAGTATGGTATCCTCTGTATTATAAAAGTCAATTTTGTTACCATTTACAGTACATGTATTTGTGCACCACTGGATGCATGTTTTCAACAAAAATGAAAACGGGTATCTGGGTATCCGAAGTTTCCTGATTTCGGGTATCTGGTTCCAAAAATATCCGAAAACACACAGCCCTAAAGGGCATCCAAATTTGTTAACTGAGAAGGAAAGTTGGTACATCAATCATCCTGATCAATTATTTTTGTCTGAAATGCTTTCATCTTAAGAGAAAACAAGAATTGTTGAGTTTACAAAAAGTCAGTAATTTTTGGTAAAATATTAAAAGTTTCTGGCTGGCAAGTTTTTGTAAAATATGAGCACTGTGATGAAACTGTCTCAGGTTAGTTTTATGATATATTTCTAGAAAAGAAGAGGGTTGATATGAACGTTCATTACTAAATACCAATGTTGTACCTTCCCTTTAAACAAACAAAACAAGAAAAACCAGCAAAATGTACCAAGCTTATTTATGCAACAAAGAAATAATTACTTTTTGGCTGGTATCCTTCCCCTATAGATCTTCAAATGGTGAACATTAGCCTGCGTGTTCTATCCAGACCGCTGGAAAGCAACTTGCCCAAAATCCTTCGCCAACTCGGGACGGATTATGATGATAGAGTGCTACCTTCCATTTGTAATGAGGTGAGTATCAGAAAGGAATCTCTGTCTATAAATTGAATTGAAATTATATAATTTCTTATAAAGTCTAGTATTATGATAAATAAGTTCCCAACCAACCACCCCAATGGCACACAGCCTATTAACACGCCTCAACAAGCAGGCAACTTAGACAGTGGCAATGCCTCAGTGAGTACAAATCAACACTCATCCAAGGTTCTGCCCACGGTGGTCAGTGCCAGAAACCCTGACCGGCACTTGGGATCCCACAACCACCACAGGAAAAAAAGTTTTTTTTTTACCACCAGTCATTTTTCAACTTTCCTATTTCCTTTCAGATTATCAATAAAAGATGATAAATGTTATCTATACCAGTAAAAATTGAAGCATTTCTATACTGGATAGCTTGAAATAACACCCCCATTTTGTGTTCCAGAATTCCAGTCCTGATACTTTTTTTTTTCCCCGGCACTAAACAATTCCTGGGCAGAACCCTGCTCATCACCAACACTCCAAGAACACCAATCACAATTAGCCCCAGCAAAGCAGGATCTCTCTTCAGTCTCCTGACAATAACTAGAGCAGGCCCTCACAACCACAATCTCACTTAGTAATAGTTGTGATTTCCATTCATACATTATTTGGCATTAATTGAATTTCCTTCAGTATTGATTCTAGTCTGGCTTATTAACCCTAACCACCCCATATCCTCCAAAATCCTCCAAGGGGCACTTTTGGGGAAAAATTCAGCACTGTTGGAAACTAGTACTTTCACCTCTTCAAATGGGCCAAAATTACTACTTGGCAAGAAGTAGAGGCTATAAGTGCTGAATATGAAAGATCAACGAAAATGCATGGTGCAGTTTGAAGATAAGGGCATGTTTCCAAAAGTGCACTGATGGATTTTGGATGATTCAGGAAGGTTCCTACAATCCTGGCCAAAATAGTTGGGACACGTGACAATAAACATACCCTCCCTGTCCCCGCTCCCTGCTCTCTGCTCCCCTGCTCCCCCCACCAATGTTGTTATCTCCAGCCGGAGCACAGACCGTGCAATGAGAGCCAACATTGTCAGGGGGCCGGGGGGGCCCAGCGAGATTTGACCGGGATTGTAGCCAGAATACCTATGGGGGTTAGGGTTAAAGAAAGGTGTGTTTAAAAGAAATAACTATTTCCTTTTGAATGAAAGTAACATTTATGAATTCTTTAACCCTTGCATCTTAGGGAGCATCTCAAAAGTCCGAATGGTAGGAACGTTCTAATTGGATCGGTTGAGTATTCCAGCGCGCGTACATGGACCGGTCCGTTGGACCGCCGGAACGTTCCATTGGAACGATCAAAATGCTAACGCTCGTATTCAATCGTGTAGGAATGTTCCCGTATTTCGGCACAATGTCGTGGTCCAGCAGAACATTCTGGCGGTCCAATGGATTGCGGGCGTGTGCCCACGGGAACGTTCTTTTGCGCCTAGAACGTGCCCGACTTTTGAGACGCTCCCTTACCAGGAATGAATCAGTGAAGAAAAATCTTAACACCTGAATATGCATATTCAACTATTCTTGCCAATCTATGCTGAGTATGTGATACATGAATAATCGTTGCATTGCCTTGTTCACCTAGATATAACCTGATACCATTTTGGCTAGATTCAGTCCAGTCCAGTTGTAAAAGATAAAAGTCTTACGACATGACATGACTTGCATTGTGGTGTCTGAAGTGTTTTCCAATAAGATATAATCTGTCCACTGTTTTGTCCGAGTCCACCTTTATAGTCTGGACTTATTTGTTGATGTTGCAGGTACTGAAAGGTGTCGTTGCTAAGTTCAACGCTTCACAACTTATAACTCAAAGACAGCAGGTAAGAACCACTCTTGAAAGAAATGCAGTTTGATGTAGATACATATTTTACCAAATATCTATCCATGTTTAACTCTTTGCTGCCAGCGCGCCGATATAATGGCTCATGCGCATGCCGTAAATGGACGGCGTGCCAATTTATCGGCTCGACCTGACGTACCTGACAATGGGTCTTGTTTTGACTTTTGACAACAGAATGCGCAACTAACCAATAAGAATTCAAGGTCATGCACTCCCAATGCAAATTAGCTAATACAGTACCGCCAACAGTAAACATTTCATGATGCATGATAAACCCTACTTATCATGACCCCGACACGATAATAACGTAGCGTGAACACGTTGTTCAATACATGCTATTTTATCGAGTCCTAATCGACACGATACATGATATTTAGGTAGGCTGTTCACTCACACAGCCACTTCCGTTATCGAAAACATACACACACACTGTTTACACGTGTTGCCAGTGCAGCGCTGTACAATCCTATGGAGAAATACAACTTCCGGTAATTCCCCGACCGAGGCACGCGCCGGCGTCTCCCGATTCTTATTAAATACGATCGGCACACGCCGTATGCAAATTTGTGAATTTATGAATGGCGCTTAGGGCTTCGCAACTGACGTCATCTGAGCGAGTAGGCTTTCGGCTTTCCTCGGGTGCAAGTTGCATCTAAATCAGACAACGGAGAGTAACAATAACGACCCAAAACATTTTTCAAGCTGCTGTAAGGGCCGCTTACTTACGGTGAAACCTTCAGCAACAAGGTTAGTATGATAAATGAAACATTCAACAATGAGTTAATGCTAATAAACAGTCTGTAATTTCTAAGAATGTATGCAAAAATGTAGTTTTTGAGAGGCATGCTAATGCCGACTGTCGTCGGATTCGGGGCTTCGGTCTCCCCGACCCGTTGTGTGCACACAGCGTGGCATGTGTGGCGAACGGAGCCTCGTGTATATGCACACGCACACGATCTCGTATCTTGTCTCCAATGCAAAATTGTTGGGTTTGAAAGTCATCATATTTGCATCTATGACCATTAAATTGTGTCATATTTTTGTGATCATTCTTATCTGTATGAAATGACTAAGGTTTTACATGGTCTCCGATCTTCCGATCGGGTACAGAAAGTCAAAATAAAACTACGAAATGTTGCTGGTCGCGGTCGCGATGAAGCTGGGATGCTAACTTTAAGAAAGTCTTTTTCCATTGCGCTTTTTCATTCATATGGATAATAATCTAGAATTATTTGGGTTTTTTTTACAATAAAAAACAAAACAAATGATGAATTATGCAAATTAGGCCATTAATACACAGAGGTCCAATACTTACAAATTGAAAAGTACACTTAGGATTTAAGTGACATCTGTCATCAATTTACCTCACTTAAAACAAGAAATGGATGGAAAATTCAGAATTTCACTTAAAAATGTGTATTTTTGTTGAAATTGATAACCAATTATGCAAATTAGGTGATTAATTCTTTTTTTAATTATGGGGACTTTGACATAATGTAATATTATTTAGTTCTACCAAGTTTTGTTTACTTAGAACAATGTAAAACAAACTTATGTCACAAAGAATGTGCCCTCATTAGAACTTATTGGTGCCAAAGAGAAAGTAAAGAAAAACAAAAGATGACCTTTGACCTGCCGATGAATCTTGACACTGTTTTTACCAAATATAAATTACTGTATCTTCGCAACGCAATGTCCGATTGAAATAAAATTAACAGTTCTCTGCTAATGAATATCTACTCTTTAATTTGAGACTAATTTCCAACCCATACAGGCTTTTAAAAAAAATGGTGTTAACAGCCTAATTTAGGCCATAAACATCCGTCGTAAAAACAAGCAAACATGCATCGAGGCGATTAGCGCTCGATAGCAAACCGCAAGAAAAATGATACATCGTGTTACGTTTTCGTCCGACATGATCCCAACCATTTTGGCAAGTTAGGTTAACCGCATCCGGTTTTTCGGTACCATTGCAGGGCTTGCGCTAACTTTTTTTCCTGACTAGACCACCGGGCTATACACCTGACCACCGGGCTAGTCAGATGTATTTTTGACTAGCCCTCACAAATTTTCACTAGCCCGACCATTTACACCACACGGGAAACTGACAGGGTAAAGGGAACGATTTCGTTCAAAAATTTTGCATAGCAAAACTGCGATGCAAAAACTGAATTTGCATTGCAAAATAATTTTTTGTATAGCAATCTGTGAATTTTGTATAGCAAATTTAAAAATGCTTAAAATTACAGTATGTAGTGTGCATAGGTAAAGGTGTTGTTTTTAAGGCTTTACTGTCGTTTGGTTCATAATATGAATGTCCAAATTTTACCAGAAATAATAATTTTTAGTGTCCGGAAATTGAGCCACAGGTGGTAAAAAAAAACTCACGTGTAACCGTTATTTCGCCAAATTGCAATCATTCATGAAAGTTAGTCCTCCGTCCATTTTCTTGTTTTGTTTACATTATTATCGATCGCTAAAACAGAGGCAATATCACGAAAACAAATTACCGACTGCGACATGTTCGGGTGCTTTTCAAAGTGAATTTCGCCGAGTGTAACGTTACTTTGTGGTATGATCAAGCTTGATTTTGATTATTAAAAATTCGTCAGGAAAATGAGTGGTTGAAAACGCAATCATATTGTGTGCCGAAATGATTCTAAATCTCACCACTAGACGCGGCTTATCTGACTTTCAAAGGTACGAAAACGTCACTGCGTCTTATCTAACGGTGCGCCTTATCTGGTGTCGCTTGAGATCAAAGTGATGATTACCGCTTGTGTAACTTTCGGTGGACCTCAACCTAACAAAGCGGCCGTGTTTTCCAATGAAGGTCGTTAGCGCAAGATTTTCATGCATTCATTCACCGTAAATAATACTCACGAAAGACCTCACTCGTGTGTGACGCATACCAAAAGCAGAATTTCTGTTTCTAAAAATAGCATGCCCAACATCGTACACGATCGCGCATTTTTATCTACAACGCTTTCTAATGGCTAAGTCTCTATGCGATGTGTGCAAGGTTGTCAACTTTTGCCGTGTCTGTTTTTCACCTCGATTATTAATCACAGTGTATTACGCACAACACCGCGGGATCACTTGGGCCGCAACCAGACTACTTTCCTAGTACGACGCGCGCGTGGTGGTGGCGGCATGGTCGTGCTATAGCGCTTCTGGCATGCACTGCACTACTGAGCGGTCATGGTGCGCCTTATACGGCGGTGCGCCTTGTACGTTGACACTTTAATCACATTCCCCCGATTCTGGGGTAATGCGCCTTATACACCGAGCGTCTTATACGCAGGAAATTACGGTACATATATAAATGAATGCTCATTTTGTTAATTTTCAAAACTTTTATTATAAAACGAAGTTACGGTAACGTTTCTAGAGTTTGTTGAATACGGCCGTAGTGATCGTATGAAAGCGCACATGTCAACTGAACACGGTACTATTGTGTATAGGGGGTGGCTCAATTGCTCAATGTTCCAACCCCCAAACTCAGGAGAAGAAAAAATAAACACGTGCGAAGCTATAAAAAAAACTGGGCGGTTGTTGCGTGTTTTCCATTTCGGGAATTTCACTCGTAGTTAATTCATCAGCAGAAAAATAATGCATGCACACAGAATTTTAGGCATTGCGGAAAAAACCTTTACGGATTGCTGGAAAATAAAGTTGTGTTTACTGTTGCATCAACACGAATATTCCACGTAGCGGCCGGTCACTTCGCTAGCTGTCAACGTTCATGTGCTACGAATTTATAGTTCCGGTTATGCTTCGGCGGCATTCTGAATATAAATCTGGTGCCGTGAATCGGTTCTCTTACGTCATCTTTGTTGTACGTCAGTTTTTTGACAGATCGATATTAAGATGACCTATCGTACCACCCAGGGGAAACAGCGGAGTTCGTTACTTACCGATGTGAGAGTTGCTAGTAATGCATAAAAAGAAAGAAGTGTGCGTCGTCATGGTCGGGGTCCAAGTTTAACACGAAACCAGGATTAACGTTCGATCGAACGTCAGTTGATCGTTGGACGGACGAGACAGTTTTGCGTTGTAGAAAAAGTTCAGTTGCTTTAGCGTGAATTGCTTAGTAGTAAATAATTTTGTTGATATTGTGAATTAATCTGAATAGTTTTAAATATAAAACAGCAAATCAGCGAGTTCGTGGAATTTTTTATTTCTTGTCAAATTTCACATTTTTCTTATTGTTGACATCTTGACGGAAATCCATGACGTTCGCAACTTTTAAAAATAACGGCAACTGTGTGGATTCTTGAACTTCATTTTAATTCATCCCATGTCATGAATACACAGAAATAGATCATCTACAACCTTTCTATACTGAAAAAATCAAATTCTCAGCAATCCATGAGGTTTTATTTAAAATTTAATAAAAGAAAAAAAATTCAGGTAGTGAATTTCCGTCAAAAATACTGACGTTCGAGAATTTTATTTTCGAATTCCAGATTAAGTGATGGGATTGAAATACCAATGTTGTACATAATGATTAATCATGTGTCTGTTAACCTGTTATTCGGACATAATTGGTTTTAAAATGCACAGGTTAAAAAATCTGAGCAGTGTTTCCCCATTACTATATATTAGACCATATTTTGAAGAACCTGCCATATACATGTACATAAATCATCATCACCACCAGGTATTTAGTTGAGTCAAATTAGGCCTAAATACAAGTGGATTTTCGTCCTATTGTAGAATAGTTACGTGGTCCTAAACAGCACTATCGCTGTAGCGTGTACCGTGCTCATTAACACACGCTATCGTCACAAGACTTGATAAGCAAAAACCACAACGTGTACCATGCAGGTTAGCCACGTTAATGGATTAGCGGTGCCGGTTTGAGCTATAAAAAAAACCACAAGATCATGCATAGTGATCTGGTATGTTAATCCCTTGATAAGCCGGTATCATGTTGAACATCACGGTAACCGTTCACGATACTTAGGAATTTATAATGCATCGTGATTTGTTTACTGTTAGCGGTACTGTAAATATTGATTATTGACAACAAGCACAGACGAAATACTACTCTGAGAGCTCTGATTACAAGTGTTCATTGTTAACGTTAAGTACACATGCGGTTTACATACACGTTGTATTACCAAATATCAATGCTTCTGGGTAGTTTAAACAAAATTAGAAATATTTGATATGAAGTGAAGATTGAGTGTACAGCTGGGTTTGTTGTATTTTGATGGACTCAGTACTGTATAGCCCAGACAGGGTTTACTTTACATGGGGCCAGGTGTCCCAATTCCAGCTAAGTCCAACAGTTTGGTAGATTGAGGAATGTTCCTAGCCAAAATAGCTAGGGTTAAGCAGTTTTTAAGTGTAATTTATATTAATTCCGTTCTGATTTTAATTTAAATATTAGGCGCTCTGGAAGTTTATTATTAGTATTCTCATTTGTTCTTATTTCATCAGGTGAGTTTGTTGATTCGAAGGCAGTTGACAGAAAGAGCAAAAGACTTTGGTCTTATCCTGGATGATGTTTCCATCACAGAGCTCAGTTTCGGTAAGGATGCTGTTTGCATATAATATTCAGTAGCTCTCATGTTTGAACACCAGAGGGCGCTGATGATCTTTTGGTGGTTTGAAGAGAAGTAAATATACTTTTAATTAACCCTCCTACTATTGCTGCACTTTAGTGGAAAGTTGCTGTTGAGGTCAAAACCAGTCAACTGCCTGTTTTGACTGTTGACCCAAATGTGCACACAGGAGCATTTTTGACTGGTTTTTACTGTCATTTTGACCACCCTGAACAATACCAGACAATACTTTTACCAGTCAAAAACGGTTGACTCATTTTGACCTGTAAATGTACTTACTACACGTAAGGTTTGACAGTGTTTGACTTTTAAGTGCACTAGATATACCTTGGGAAGTATATCAAAATTTTGACTGATTTTGACCCTCGTAGTAGTAGGAGGGTTCGCACAGATCCTGGTCACCAGACATGTTGTCATATCTGTATATCAAAACCACGTAGAACAGCTGGTCAAAACAAGTTTTAAGTTCTTATAATACAACCGTTACAGCTGGGATCATTGCTTCACATCTAGACTTGTACAAAGAAAACATGCCACATGAGGGCGCTGCTCCAGAGGGAAGCAGAATATCCTCGAGACCTTCCTGTATTACTTTGGTAGATGATTGATTTTGACCTCTTCGTACCGTGCATGAGCTGTTGAGGGCATATGTTAACAACATCACTGTGGGCGAAAGGGCAGCGATAGTGCGTCGCGTTTGGCGTATTTTGCAGTTGATGTGCGTACGTGCAGAATATCTTCAGCGATCATTGGCTGGCAGAAGTACATGCGCACTTAGTACCATAACACACGCACATATAGTGTACGCACAACGCTCACACAACGCAAAAGTGGCTGTCATCAAGGCACTGGGTGCAAATTCACCGCTAGAGGGCTACGATGTGCACTCAGCGGATAGCAACTGTATACTCCCCCTAAATATGACTGACGATATGTGTGTGTTCAGAATGAGTCCTTTTAAAGTATGTGTTTACCTTTCTACAAGGAAAATAGTTCTTTTTAGATTTATATTTCTGTTGTATGTAAGTTGTAACTTTTTAACTCTGAAATTAATAAAAGAAAAATGAAGTGAACATAATCAATACATCATTAACAATTGAGTAATACAACAAAATATGCTTGCAAATTCAATTATTTTGTTAAAACATGACTACAGAAATCAATCACCTTGGCAAATCATTCTAAAGAAGTACTTACTTTGTATTGTCTAACTGTGCAACTGACAATGTAACGACTGAATATAAGGATTTATATTCATAAATTGACAAGAACAGACATACTACATGAACATTGTCAAAATTATAAAGGTATTTTGCATATTTTTTATTTCTACTGGTAGGATTATTTTGATTTATTTGTACGACATTTCATTATTACATGATCTTCTTAAAATGTCCGCATGCCTATTCCCGAACTAAACTCAGTACATGTACATCATCTAGAACGTCACTGCCAAACTGGAGTTATGTAAATTATCTACTCTCAAATCCTCTTTACCAAATGCATTGGCAACTTCAGAAAATTGGTAAAATAGTGTAGGCGGGGGTATCATTTAAATAATATTTGATGACCGCCTGGATGGACCTTGTGCCCATGGGCGGTAATCCCATGGGGGCAGTGGCGGGGAGGGGGAAACATGACACCTCCAATATTTGACAGGATGGGGGAACAGTAATTGCAAATGGCACCCTAGTAATTATCCCTTCTCAACGAAACCTTTGTATTTTTATATTACAGGCACCTCATTAGTCTATTTAGGTCTAATTTTTCCCGCAATTTTATTGGTGCCTATTTATACCCCAGATACTTGTCAAGTTTAAAGAAAACATGAAATGTGTGTTTAAAAATTTCAAATCTGAAACAGATCATTAGCTTTATGGATGTCCATATTAGAATAAATTGTTGCGTGTCCTGTAAAAGGTCGTAAGTAAATACAAACAATCTGAATGCATTTTAATTATTTTCTCGTCGAGGACTCTGAGAAATATGCTGAAACATGTATTTTTTTTATTTTTTTATTTTTTTATTTTTTTACACAAATCGCCCCACACAAGGCCAATGGCCACTCCAACTTAACCATTATTGCTTATAGGGGCAGAGGCAGTTTAACAACTGCCTTGTTCTGGACTAGTTAACCCTCCCAGTCCTATTCGCACCGTGAAGAGGCTGGTTATTAACTTGTCTTGTTTCGGTGCGAGGGGCTGGTTTCTTCAGTGTGGAGTCGTTGTAACAACTCAATGACTTAATAGCCCCCACCTTGGAGTGGCCATTGGCCTTGTGTGTGGCGAATTGCATAAAAAAAAATTTTTTTTTTAAATAAGCAATTATGGTTAAGTGTCTTGCTCAAGGACAAAAGTGTCACAGCCGGGATTCGAACCCACATTCTGCTGCTAACACCAGAACTTGAGTCCGGTAAGCTAGACCGCTCGGCCACGACACTCCACAAATGAATGCATTTAAAGACATTTTAATGCATTTTACCAAAAGTTTTGCCAACAATTTTTACTGCCTGTCATAAAGTACTTGGGCATTTGTATTTAAAAAAAATACAAGTACCGGTAGTATTATTTCTGCTTAATCTGAATTTGGCCCAATCTGAATTGATTTGTTGTTGGATTTCATTATAGGGAAGGAGTACACAGCTGCCGTTGAAGCCAAACAGGTTGCTCAACAAGAGGCTCAGAGGGCTATGTTCCTTGTAGAGAAAGCCAAACAAGAAAGAGCTCAGAAGGTGGTACAGGCTGAGGGAGAAGCCGCTGCAGCTGAAATGATATCCTTTGAAATATTTCTCAGGATTTTTCCTGATTTCAGGATTTTTTTTACAAATTGCCCCTTGCCTAAACATTTTCTTAAAAGAAGAGAAGTAGTCACCAATGAAAGAAAGAAGTAGCCTGTATTGTGTCCAAACCTCTAGTTTCTTGTTTGTGGGGATGTGGAGAGTCTGTAAATCCTCCAAAATTAAACATCCAGGGGGCTTTGTCTTCTAGACCAAAGGGAGACCCAGGCCCGCTACCCGTTTTTCAGGATTTTTTACTTTTGTAAAGTCTCACCCTTGAGGGTTGGAAGTTTGTGGGGATGTGGTTCACTGGCCAAATGCCAGTTAAAAATAGTCATTGTCAGGGTTGTAGCTACGCCGGTCGGCGCCGGTCGGGTCTAACCGGCACTCCCGCTGGCCGACCGGCACCAAACGCAAATTGATGTCTTACCGACCGGCACAAAAATTGTGTGAATATTTCATTAAACAGTAATAAAAGTAAAAAAAAGGTTCATGTATTCTTCATTTCTTTGAGTTATTTGCCACTATTTTGAGGACTTTAGTCTATAGATCAATTAAAACATCGTACGATATTATAAAATAAATCTCAGTTTGTAGCGGTACAAACAAATACACTAATTAGCATTTATTTATGACGTCAGGGAAAAGACCTGGGAATCCCCATTATGATTGGTTGTTTGCGCCTGCACGATGAGCTAATGCCACTAGTCTCTACCGCGTGCAAATGATGCGACGTGCTTCGTAATGTCGATGTACGTAAATTTCAGGTTGGATAAGCGTGACTTCGTAAACGTCTAGCTTTCTGATCCCGATGTGCTCAGCAAAGGAAAATTATTCACTTGCGTCCCTCCACCCATTCATTAAAAGTTGTGTGAGCGTTTTTGGAAGTGTTTTGATCAAAATAATTATGTCGCTCGCGAAAAGTATCACCAGCTTTTTCTCTTCGCCACTAAACGCAAGGGGCCGGCAGTGATAGACACAGCAGCCGGGTTAGCGAAGCCGGCAAATTAAACATTCTTCTGCGACCACATCTTCGTGTTCGAGTACAACTGACCCGGGAACTGATCACGCTACCGCGAGTCTCCGGCCACTGTGGATTTAGGCCAAAAACTCGGAGCTGCTGTGCCTGACGGCCCCGGTTGCTCAAGTGTTACCACCTCATCAAAATGAACTGTTTATTTTGCCAAAAGTATAACAAAAAACCTTAAGGTCTTACAGTTTGGAATACTACTCCGAGTGTGAGAATTCGATTGCAATCAGCTAAAAGACAATTGTAATTAATTATTATAATTAATTACTTTTATTAACAATGAAATGAAACCACTAAAAAGATAAAGGCAAGTAGACCATTGTACTGTACATTGTTGATAATCATATTGTTTTTATTACATCCTCTATACTCTATTACATTTACAATGTCACTGAATCACTGTCATTTCATAATTTCATAAAGCAATGTTGTCAATTGCATTGGAAGGCACTCCTTCACATCATAAATTCTTGTATAATACTATGAAAATATCATACTATTATACAACAAATTATGTGAAAGGTGAGCCCTCCAAATCCATTCTTAAAAGCTAAAACCCAGGAGCTTCGGGGGGCTTTGCCCCCTGGACCCCCGCCGGGGCATTGCCCCTGGACCCCACCAGGGGCCCTTAAGTGGGCCCCTGGACCCCCAGCCGCGAGGAGCTGCGCTCCGTTCGCTCCACTCACTACGCTCGCAATCGATAAAATTAGCCGGCACTCAATTTGGTCTGGTGACAACCCTGGTCATTGTATCACATCCTTCTTACATATTTACCACAGTCCGGAACGTAATATTTTTTCGGAAGAGCAATTCCCTTCTCCAAGAGGGTTATGGGAAAGGAATGGAGAAAACATCCCTTCCAACTGATTTTTATTTTTGTAAGGAAGATAAACAATTTATTACTTTTTCATGGCCTGATGCATAAGCGCAACAATTATATTACCATTGACACTCTCTGTCAGATGATGATAACTTAATATGTGAAATGTCCATCCACCTCGGTCATCAACAGCTATACCTTACCCATAATTCCATATTGAGATACCGAATGTCTCATGGGAGCAGTCTGTAATCTTGATGGGTAACCCATGGGTGATCACCTCACTCTGTGAGCTGCTCACTCAAATCCGTGGTTGTGCATTGTAACCTCAGACTGACATTATCCCTATTCAGGGGCCACTTGCTTATAGACTCCCCAGCAGGTGAAGATTTAACCGCAGGGATTATTAACAACATGTGGCATATGGGATGGGATTTAGAGGGTTTTGGGGTTGGGACAGTGGGCTAGGGTGCTGGATCATTGGTGGTTGGACTGACATGAACACTTCTTTAGTAATCTGATGACAGTATAAAGAAGCCATGTTGGATTTTTATTTTATTTTGTTTTGTTTTTTATGCATATTCACCCCAAACAAGGCTAAGTACAGGGCTGCAATAGAAAATGCGCATAAAAGCTGCAATAAGCGTTTATTTATTTTCTGCACAGAAAAGTGCTTTATTATAATTTAATGCCCTTCTACCACATGAGTATTTTTTTTGATCGGACGTTCATGAAAATTAACATGGGCCTGCAAAAAACATCCTGTATATATGTGGGCTTTTACATTGTAATGTGACTTTTAATTTACCTAAATCATCTTGGGAAAGGAAGGGAAAAGGGTTACACACAATTGTTGTAACCCTATTTTTTGGGGGGTCAATTTCCCCTGTCACTCTTCAAACTTTTACCTTAACTCTGATCTCACTTGGGTATTGCCATCGCTGAAAACCCTGGTTACCTTAAGCTGAGAAAGATCAGGGCTGCTCAGAACATTGCCAGAACGGTACGTTACCCCTTCCCCCACCCCCTATTAGTTTCTCAACAAGAATGTGATAATGTTGAATAAACTGAACAAGTTTGGTGATTTAGCTCCATGTATTTGACTGTAAAAAATGGCTGCAGTGAATTATGTTCCCAGTGTACAGCTTTTGTGATTGGTCAGTTGTTGTGGGAACTGGACATTGGTGGTTAGCTCACATCTGATAAGAATGTTTGTTACATGTGGGAGAGTATGCCACCAGCGTCACTGTGAAATAAAAAACCTTTGTTTTTGTTGTTCATACAGATTGCTGCATCTCAGAACCGTGTGTACCTGAACGCTTCCAGCTTGATGCTTAATCTAGGAGACAAGACGTTCTATGACGACTCTGAGAGAATCGGCAAAGCTTCTATCAAAAAGTAACTTTCTAGTAATGACTGATCACATTTTAAGACTTCTTTTCCCTCAGCGCATCAAACTTTCCATTATGGGTCATAGGTCATGGGTTTTGTGGTTATATAATCCAAAATCTACGATATTATCTGCAGTTATTTTGCCAACTCCATCATGCCCAATTATTTTCTAGGTTTGTGAAATTGTTGTTAGATTTGGATTTCTGCTTTGGAAAATAGAGACAATTTCTTTTATTCTGCTGCTCTTTGTTTGCTTATTACATGATGTGTTTCTCAAATTATCATTCACACCATGTAAATTGAATCACAATGAGTGCCGTGTCAGTTATCATCAAACATGAAACCTTGCATTACATAATTTGTTACAAAAATCCACTGAGCTAAATCAGATGAAAATGTCACAAAACAAAGCTAAAAAATTGCGTATTTGCAATATACTACTCAAAACAGGGAACACCGGAATAATCTCAGTTAAAGCAAGATCATTTATTTCAGATAAACACAATGTTTCACAGAATTGATGAAACAACTGCACAATGAAACAGATAATAAAGGATGCATGTAGTGATTACACATTTCGTGACATGACTACTGAAAGAGAGAGGGGGTTGCAAATGAAAATCCCGGTTCATGGAACATTTCAAACCTATTTGATGTTAAAAATCCTGTGTTCCCTAAATTGTTTTGAGTGGTATATAATTGTGGAATCATTTGTTGGAATCATTTGAAGTAAAACAGTAGAAACTAGGTTTGTTGACACCCTGTATATAGAGAGATTATGTACATTAACCCTCCTACTACAAGGGTCAGAAACAGTCAAAATGTTGATATACTTGCCAAGGTATATCTGTGCACTTAAAAGTCAAATACTGTCAAACCTTACGTGTAGTAAGCACATTTACAAGTGAAAATGAGTTGACCATTTTTGACTGATAAAAGCATTGTCTGGTATTGTTCAGGGTAGTCAAAATGACAGTAAAAACCAGTCAAAAATGCCCCTGTGTGCACATTTGGGTCAACAGTCAAAACGGTCAATTGACTGATTTTGACCGCTGTAGCTACTTTCCACTAAAGTGCAGCTATAGTAGGAGGGTTAATACACTATATTAGAAATGGTAATGATTGATGGTTGATCCTGAGGGAACTTTTGCTATCCTTAAAAATGAAGTATCTAAATTTCCAGATTGGTTTTTATTCAAAAATTTGATTATATTATTGATAATATGCCAAAATTATGATACAATCATCCAAAAATATGTTTCATTTATTATTTTCTTCTGACCAAATTCCTACCCACTGTAAGAATATATAATGTGACCCGCTCTGGGAAAACCTGAAACTTCTCGCCATTTACCAAAATGCGTAACGGTCATGAAAAGGTCAAAAACTGACCCCATGGACCAGTTTGGGGGGACCAGTTTTCATGTCACCATATAGAGCATTTTCTCTAGATTTTGATGGAAAAAGAAAAATCCTGAAACGTTGTTGGGAACATTGTTAATTTCCACAATAAATTTGGGAGGTCACTTTTGAAAATTGGGTCCAAGTTTAGGGTTTTGCCAGAGCCAGTCACATATTGCTGTGAATCCCATAAATACATAGCCTCATCCAATGGGAGACGTTTTAGGTGCTGGAGGGCAGTAATCAATCATTATCCATTGTTTATGTTGTCTGCTGTCATCTAGAGTCACAAAAGTCTCATATTGTATGTGAATATTATGTGAACCGAATTAGTCTTTAATCCTAACCCCTTCAGTGAACAAATTTCATTTTTGAAAGGTAGCAGGAAAACAGTTTAACTGTTGAGAATTGTGTGCGTAGCATTTGCTTAGGGTCTTATTTTCCTAAAATAGACAAAACTTCTATGGATGTAATGGTAGGACAATGTGATGTTATTTGTTGGACCGACTATTGGAAGTAGCACACTGATAAAAAAAAATTCCTAATGATTTGAATTTGAAAAGGTAGACAAAACAGAATCTTGCAAACCAGTAATAAGAGTATAAAGTAAAGACAATTTTATTTCCAATATTGTAATGAATCATTACGTACCGTGATATTTCTATATACTTTACCAAATAATATATCTATCAATTTCACCACAAGTATCGTATTTACAACTGCACAAGTAGCAGTATTCAAACCAGCATCATAAAATTTGTTATATTTTCTAGTTTATACAGATGCATTAAAATTTCAGTTGGTAAACAAGCATTGCTATTATTCTTAATTTTGTTTTTACATTATTTTACAATCCATCATTATACATAAAACCTCAATTTCGTAAGAATTAAGAAATGACCTAATCTCACTTAGCTGAATTGCATCAATGCAAACCCATTAAACTATTTCAAATCCCATCAAAACAACTGCTGCACAAACTTCCTTAAATGGTGTCTTGGGGAAGTGTGGTTAAGTTTCCAAGATCAATAGATCAATATTTAAGCTAGAATACAGAATGAAATTAGCTTCTGGTTAGCATAAAGAATGAAATGAGCCTGGGCCTGAAATATGGACTATTATGAGCCTTAGGCTGGCATACAGAATTAAATGAGCCTGAACCATAAATATGGAATGTTATGAGCCTTGGGCTGGCATACAGAATGAAATGAGCCTGGGGCCTTAAATATGTACTGTTGTGAGCCTTGGGACTTAAATATTGACTGTTATGAGCCTTGGGCTGACATACAGAATGAAATGAGCCTCAGGCTGGCATACAGAATGAAATGAGCCTTAGGCTGGCATACAGAATGAAATGAGCCTGGGGCTTTAGGCTGACATACATAATGAAATGAGCATGGGCCTTAAATATGGACTGTTATGAGCCTTAGGCTGGCAAACAGAATGAAATGAGCCTGGGGCCTTAAATATGGACTGTTATGAGCCTTGGGCTGGCAAACAGAATGAAATGAGCCTGGGGCCTTAAATATGGACTGTTATGAGCCTTGGGACTTAAATATGGACTGTTATGAGCCTTGGGCTAGCATACAGAATGAAATGAGCCTGGGCCTTAAATATGGACTGTTATGAGCCTTAGGCTGGCATACAGAATGAAATGAGCCTGGGGCCTTAAATAAGGACTGTTATGAGCCTTAGGCTGACATACAGAATGAAATGAGCCTCAGGCTAGCATACAGAATGAAATGAGCCTGAACCTTAAATATGGACTGTTATGAGCCTTGGGACTTAAATATTGACTGTTATGAGCCTTGGGACTTAAATATGGATTGTTATGAGCCTTGGGCTAGCATACAGAATGAAATGAGCCTGGGCCTTAAATATGGACTGTTATGAGCCTTAGGCTGGCATACAGAATGAAATGAGCCTGGGGCCTTAAATAAGGACTGTTATGAGCCTTAGGCTGACATACAGAATGAAATGAGCCTGAACCTTAAATATGGACTGTTATGAGCCTTGGGCTGGCATACAGAATGAAATGAGCCTGGGGCCTTAAATATGGACTGTTATGAGCCTTGGGACTTAAATATTGACTGTTATGAGCCTTACAGAATGAAATGAGCCTGGGGCCTTAAATAAGGACTGTTATGAGCCTTAGGCTGGCATACAGAATGAAATGAGTCTTGGGCCTTAAATAAGGACTGTTATGAGCCTTAGGCTGACATACAGAATGAAATGAGCCTCAGGCTAGCATACAGAATGAAATGAGCCTGAGCCTTAAATATGGACTATTATGAGCCTTAGGCTGGCATACAGAATGAAATAAGCCTGGGGCCTTAAATATGGACTGTTATGAGCCTTGGGACTTAAATATGGACTGTTATGAGCCTTAGGCTGGCATACAGAATGAAATGAGTCTTGGGCCTTAAATAAGGACTGTTATGAGCCTTAGGCTAGCATACAGAATGAAATGAGCCTGAGCCTGAGCCTTAAATATGGACTATTATGAGCCTTAGGCTGGTATACAGAATGAAATGAGCCTGGGGCCTTAAATATGGACTGTTATGAGCCTTGGGACTTAACTATTGACTGTTATGAGCCTTAGGCTGGCATACAGAATGAAATGAGCCTGGGCCTTAAGTACGGACTGTTATGAGCCTTGGGCTAGCAAACAGAATGAAATGATGAGCCTTGGGCCTTAAATATGGACTGTTAATTATATGAGCCTGAGGCTAGCGGCATACAGAATGAAATGAGCCTTATAGGCTGGCATACAGATTGAAACAATCCTTAGGCTAGCATACAGAATGAAATGAGCCTGGGGCCATAAATAAGGACTGTTATGAGCCTTGGGACTTAAATATGGACTGTTATGAGCCTTGGCCCTTAAATATGGACTGTTAAGAGCCTTAGGCTGGCATACAAAATGAAATGAGTCTTGGGCCTTAAATAAGGACTTATGAGCCTTAGGCTAGCATACAGAATGAAATGAGCCTGAGCCTTAAATATGGACTATTATGAGCCTTAGGCTGGTATACAGAATGAAATGAGCCTGGGGGGCCTTAAATATGGACTGTTATGAGCCTTGGGACTTAACTATTGACTGTTATGAGCCTTAGGCTGGCATACAGAATGAAATGAGGCTGGGCCTTAAATATGGACTGTTATGAGCCTTGGGCTAGCGAACAGAATGAAATGATGAGCCTTGGGCCTTAAATATGGACTGTTAATTATATGAGCCAGAATGAAATGAGCCTTATAGGCTGGCATACAGAATGAAACGATCCTTAGGCTAGCATACAGAATGACATAAGCCTGGGGCCTTAAACATCGCAGGGACTGTTATGAGCCTGAGGCTGGCATATTGAATGAAATGAGCCTGGGGCCTTAAATATGGACTGTTATGAGCATTAGGCTAGCATACAGAATGAAATGAGCATAGCATACAGAACGTAATGAGATTCAGGGCTAGCATACATACTGTAATGAACCTCGGCTTAAAATACAGACTTAATGCGCCCTGGGCTAGCATGCAGAATTTAGTGAGCCCCAGCTAGAATAAAATGAGTCTCGGGTTGGCAACAAACTAGCCATAGGAAGAATTATTCCGTATCTAAAAAAATCATTCAGGGTTGAATTATCATTCATCAATAATGAGCAATTGTTCAGAAAGTCACAATTAGACATGAACAACAAAATATTTTAACCAATTATTAACATCTGCACTTAAAAATTCAAAAATTTTCAGAATTATACACAAATACAATTCTACATAGTCCAACATTTTATCACAAATCTGACATCAGTATTAAAAGTGTGTACAACTTCATTTCAGACAAATATTGCAATATTTTGTGGAGCCAAGATGAAATCAATTAAAATACTTAGGCCCACAAAATATCAACAACTGAGGGAGTAATCACCCACCAAACACTATGTAGAAAATTGTACTCTTTTCCGACCACAAAAATAAAATGTAAGGATTTACAATTTTGTTATAGCCTCTACATGTACAGTATATATATATATAAATCATTAAATAAAATTATAAAATAAACTACAGTAAAAATACTGAAGCCAAGTCTACTTAATTAAGAGCAAACTTAATAATGGCTTTAGGGAAAAACTTTCCTTGAAAGATGATTTGGTAGTTCAGTTTTCAAAACGGACCTCGCTTAGTACGCGGGATAAGAAAAATGCCCCATAGGATTTGTGCTTCATGTACCCATTGGAAGCATATGACCACATTAGTAGGAAGATAGAGTTTTATATACTTATATACACTTCTTTTTACATAATTTTGAATGGTTGTTACTTATTAAAATAACAGATACCTGTCAATTGACAAACTTTCTCATTAAGTCCAATCAAGAAAGATTTTATGTCCTTGTGGACACAGGAGGGCATTCATGGAATGATCTTGATCTTGGTGCACCTTATAAATGTTCCCATAGACATTCTGATATTCTAATGGTAGTGTCCTTTACTCAGGAAAAGTGACCTTGCCCCTACAAGAATTAAATTCCATGACAGGAGGGGTGTTAAGACCTGTCATAATCTTCTCACCAGACTGTAAAACATGTCTTTTCCCCCATAAAAAGAATAGAAGGTTGCATCAAGTGTTTTGGACAGTAACTTGTATGATTTACAACATTCCAATAAGTACTAAATTTATACTAAATTTATAAATACTAAATTTATAATCAAAACATTATGTACATGTGAAGAAAATAATTGTGGTTAACTGTAAATTTGTTTACATTCTTAATAAATATTGTATACAAAATGTTGGGTGTTCAAGTTGAAAACGTAAGTGTAAAGCTCCTGTATAACATTGGTAATATCTTTTAAAATATGATCAAGTTTTTGCCCACATTTTTCTTAGCATTAGTTTAGGGATGGTATAAAACAAATCCTTTAAAATCTTTGTTTGAATTAGCACAATCAGATTTGCAAATTTATCAAAATTGAGTTCTATATCGATTTGTGGACTTTTCTAAGAAATTGAGTAGGAATGCAAAGAATGACATTAAACCAATGTTTTACAGGGACTTTAATCAGGTGACTGATAATCAAACATAAGATATCTATACAATCTAGCCCTCTAGCAGTAACAATAATAATAACTGGATTTATAGAGCCCAAATAACCAAAGGATACAAGGCGCTTTTACATTATTATCCCTGGTCATTGGGCCAATATCAATCCTTAAACTTTCTCAGCTCCCTGGGGAGTATACAGCCCCGAGCTACCGTAGCACAACTTCAACCACAATATCAACCTCTAACCCTCACAGGTACCCATTTATACTCCTGGATGAAGAGGAGCACTGTACAGTGAAGTGTCTTGCTCAACGACACAAGTACCATGGTCGCAGCCAGGATTCGAACCCACATCCTGACGACTCAGCCATCAGAACATAAGTCTGATGTGCTAAACCGCTCGGCCATGGCCCCCCATAAATGTACAACTTATTGTGCGAATGCAAAAGTATTACATGAATGCAAACCTGTGACGGCTCATGATCTCAAAGAGAAAATGCGGACACACATCATTTGAAAAAATCCTTTAACACAACATGCACATGTAGAGTGATCATAGGTGCATTCAACAGCAGTTACACAGAGTAAATACTAAGCAGGCTTAGTTGTTAGTTTAATGTCTACTTTTTGGATGTCCAGTGTAAAATAGTTTAATAAAAGTCCAAAATTTAAGGGTTTCTGGTTTTCACAACCATGTGAAGTAAATATTTACATAAATGTTCACCATTATCAGATAAATACAAAAAGAGCAAATTTTATATTTCAATCAATCAAGGCATACTTATAAAATCTTTATACAGAAATATTAACATTGATTTAAAGTTGAAATAAAGCTGTCAACAACTTCTTCATAACAACACATGATGTTCATGTCAAAGGACAGAAACGGGTTAATATTATAAAGACAAATTTGTATCAGAAGTCGGTAATGTTTTAGCTACTAATTTGTGACAAACACGAAGTCTATAAAGTCAGCATTAAGTAAATGTTCTGACCTTTCTCTGAATTCATTGCCCATGTTTTACCACCTTTTAAGAATTTGTTTTTGATCAGTTCCGTTTCTTCCTTTTCTGAGTTGCTTCGCTTCAATTTCTTGCGACGTCTCGGGGGCGTGGGGTGGAACTGGATTATTTTGGAAGAGGATGTGTTTGGCCACGTACTGCAATAATGTTTAGGGGCTGATGGTAAAGTAGTAGGGTTGCCTTGTTTTAAATCTAATCCAGTTACTCTTGAACATATTCCAGACTTAATTTCTGGAGATCTGTCAGATCCATGAACAGTTTGTATGCAACATGAGGAACTTGGAATTTCCGTTGTCTGATCACGACCTGGTTTTGACACAGTTCTGTCCTCAGTTACTTGTACAGGCTCTGCGCGGCACAGTTGGAATGAAGAATCTGTTTGTTGACTGTCTTTGGCTGGAATGGAACTGAGTTTAGAAAGCGGACCATACCTCAATACATGATCTTCATAGCTTGGTGGTCTCCTCTCAAGGTGGCCTTCTCCAACTGGGCTTTGTACGCTTGAAGGTTCAGTAGAGCTTGACCTCTTCAAGGTGATGACATGATCACGGTAGCTGGGCAGTTTATTTGTGGCACTGGATGATGGCGAAGAGGTAATAATGGTGTTTGACTGTTGTTGCAAACATTCTTGAGGCTGGTTTGATAATCTGATTTGTGAGAGGTGGCTTGTGTAGACTACCTCTGAATAACTTGGAAGATACAGGCCATTATTAACCTGCTTGCTAGAGAGTTGTTGTGCTGAACTGAGGGTTGGTTTCTTTATCACAGTTGTCGCTGGCCTGAGATTCAATCTTGGATCTGCGGTCAATCCTGTAACAACATTTCTCTGCCCACAATCTAAGGTCATTCCATTTTCATGATTCCCATTCTGAATATGTGACTTATAATCCACCCTTCCCTTCTTATGGATATTTTCTGTGAATACCTTAGTTCCAGATGAAGCTTTCTGGTGACTCAGTGGCCAAGACAGCCGTTTCTCATGGATGTTGCTATGCTCCTTATGAGGAGATGATATACGCCTCTGAGTAAAGCCACCCGTAATACTTGAGACAGTTTGGATATTTTTGGAATAAGGTTTTGGTCCATATACCATCCCTGGAACAATGGAGGGTACTTGCTGAGTTTCCCATAGGTTGATTTTGGGGATCATCTGTTGGACACTCATGTAGGTATGGCTTCTTGGTTCACAAACAAATTCCTCTTCTGTGATATGTTTCTGCCAACGCTGGACAAGTTCTGAGCGAAATTGTTGACATTCACTGGGATCAAAGATATCTTCTAATTTGAGAGGGGAAAGGTTGTGTGAGGTCTTAGAGGATGATGTGGTGATGCTTGGCATCCCAGGAAAGGATGGAACCTCAACTACTGTATCGCTAGAGGATGCTGATGAGGTAACCGATGATGAGGATGTGGTGCTTGATGTGTCATCAATATCATGATCAATGCTAGCGTTGGCATCCCCATCAATAACTTCAACTCCATCATCAACATTCATCCACAAATCTTCATTATTTGATTCTTTCTTAATGGTGTCCCCAGGGCTAACTGATTTCTCATTGTGCTCTGGGCAGAACTGGAAGTTATCAATTGTGTGATGTTGCTCTATCAACTGTGGTATCAATCTCTTGTTATTGTTACTGTCAATAATGATTGGACCTCTGTGTATTGCTGTCTGTTTAACATCAGTGTTAATCATTTCAGGTTTCATGAACTCATCATCTAGTTCAAAGGTTTGACTGATAGCTGGTGTTTGGGTTGGTTTGGGATTTACATCATCAAGGTGATTTGTTATTTTTTGTACAAAATTAGGGCTTGACTGTCCTTGGATTCTGTCATCAAAACTTGACAGTTTAAGGCTGCTTGTTATCTCAGGATTATCTTTGAAATTTGTTTCTATTTCATCTTGAGAAGTGCTTTTGAGTAACTCGCAGGATGCGTCACTCTCGTAGTCCGTCACACTGATGTCACTGATGACATCATCACATGACACTGACAAAATGTCACATCCATTAAAATCATCATCACTTTCATCAGAGACATGGGTTGAACTGAATTGAATAGGAGTGCATGGAGTGTTACTGATCACATCTGGAGTGGTGTCATTGGTGTCAGAAGTGGGATACAATGTATTCACAATGTGGTCATCTACTAAACATGACGAGTTAGTGCTTTTGCATGTGACCGTGTCATCCCGATATAAGCTGTCAAGAGATTTTTTTTGATATTTTTGCAACGTGGTTTCAAAATCATGGAACAGTGACCCAGTAATTGACATAGTACTAATTCGTTTTTGATCTAAGCAGTCTGACCTTTCCCCTATGGACCTGTAATTGACCTCAGAATCTGGACACGGCTGGATAATGAACTCTGCTGTGTCATCATAAATAATCCTTGATCTTCTCTGCACTGTGCCTCTTGTAAATGTGCAAACTTGAGGAGAACCGGGGCTATGGAGAGTGGGGCTTACATCAGGATTTGAAACAATACTGAGATTTGGAATTTTACTTTCAGGCAGTGTGACCAGCTTTTGTATGCTATCCTCCATCACAATCTGGTTAAAAGGATGATCTTGTTTGCTAACATCGGGAAGAAACACATCATTGCTGTTTTCATCTGAGGGCTCCTTATGAAAAGTACCAGTGCCTTTTGAACCACTGTTGATATTTCCAGCACTATCTGTGGGAACCAGTGAAATGTCACTCGACTGGTCATCTTGGGGACTTCCTTGATTGTTAACTTCTGATGAGCTGGTTTCATGGTCTGGGGAAGTCTCTTTCAGCAAGTCTGGGCATGGGTCAAAGGTTTCATCTGAAGAGAAACATTCTTCAAAGGCATCCTGAACAAACTGATCATAGTTCATTGAGCTGGCCAAAGATTCCGTTTCATTACTCTGTGAATCCAAATCCAATTCCTGCTGCTGAGGTCTCCACACCCTTGCCAGAGCGCTTGAGCTTTCCACAACTGTGTAGCTAACCTCAGACTTGAGGCTTAATATGCGGTCTTGGATCGCCCTAAAGAGTGCAGAAGGAGGGATGTTCAGAGCAAAGATTGTAGGAAGGTCATCAACCGAGATGCAGATGGTACCATTCTCCTCCAACCTTGTTGGAATGGGAGAATTCATGATGATATCTAAGACGGTATCAGTGCAGATGACTATCAGCTCCAGGTAATACTCAGAAAGGTCTTCTGTGAAATGGAAGAAAACAAATAAAAATGAATATTTTGCCGGTTTTAACCTTAACATACAAATGTACAATAGAACTTAACATCATAATAAATTGTGGTATTAGGACATCAAACAAGACCTGCAGTGCAAGATTCAACCTCAGGCACTTGACCAATCACAGCAGAACATGGTGACATTCTCTGACTACAACAGCCTGCTAACATCTGGAACAAGACTGAGAGATCATGCAGGATAGTCAGCACAGCACAGAAGCTTGTGGTGTGCAAATTCAAGGAAACCGCCCATGCCTCTGCTGTTCGTGACCATGTGCTTCCAAGAATTGGAGTGTACAGGACATAATATCCTCATATGACTAATATAACATGACAAATTCATTTTAAAAACATCAAATACACTTCAATAAAATCAAATAACTTTTTTTTTAACTGCACATTTATTAAAACTTTAACATTTTCATGCAAAACACTATTCCAAACTACCGACACAAAGATATCCGCTCAGTGCACATCGTAGCCCTCTGGTGGTGAATTTGTCTTGATGATAACCAGTTTTGCGTCATGTGAGCATTGTGCGTACACTTTATGTGCGTATGTTATGGTATTAAGTGCGCATGTACTTCTATCAGCCAATAATCGCTGGAGATATTCCGCGCGTACGCACATCAACTGCAACGTAACTATCGCTGCCCTTTCGCCCACAGTGGTCTAACAACATGTGCCCTCAACAGCTCATGCACGGTGCGAATAGACACATGTACACAAGTTATTACAGCCAAACTGGCATGCGTCACTTAGTGTAAAATATTTGTTGCAAGATTTAAATATGCCATATCCACAAACAAAAAGAAATACACAGGGAAAAACAAAGACTACAAATACATTGTACATAGGTAGCATAAAATAGACTAACAGACAACAGACAAACAGACAACAGACAAACAGACAACAGACAAACACACAACAGACAACAGACAAACAGACCAACTTAGAGTAAGACACCCTGAGATTTTGGCACAGACAACACTTTAAAGTGAACAGAAAAACTTTACCAGCTGGCCACTGCAAATAAACATATACTGCTGAAACCCACGCAATATAGGACAGGATAATTATACATCAAAGCAATTTCAACTTCAGTTGCTACAAATACTTTGCTGGAGAAAATTTATAATTCTACCCAGTAAAAACATTTAGTTTTAAGTTTGCTTTTTGAGGGTAGGGGTATCTGGAGGACTTGCGACTTTTCATAGCAAAATTAAAATTTTCTTTGTTACGACTTTGAGTTTAATATTGGAAACACTCTTGTGACCTCCGTCCAAATACACGGTTTAAACAGTTTTTGTTTTACTTTTTTGCAACAAAAATAACTAAAATTCAAAGAGCACAACCCTGTCATTTTTTATCCGACAGTAAATACTGCGCATCAAACTATTATTCCCTTGTTATTGGCCGACTTGGTCATAATAAAGGTTGGAATTCACTTTGTGTAAAAGCATGTTCTTATAATTATTTTGTGAAATATCACCTGTAATTTTCCCATTTTACAATTAATTTGAAAGCAATTTACCTATTTAAAAGATAATGGATGGAAACAAGTTGCAATTAATGAAAAACACGGGCAATACATCTTGTTAAACTTAAAAGGGATACACACTATTTGTAAGCAAAAAGTCACAAACGTCAAGAAAACTTTTCCAAAAAACTTTTATTTTATGGGTATAATTGTAAATGGTCACTAGCTGTGCATCAACTGAATGTTCAACTCACAAAATCATTCAACATTTTGATATAAAAGTTAACAATGCTATTACCTTCACTGTTGTCCTATGTCATGGGATTAAATGAGGAAAGAAGGAAAAGAAATGAATAATGGACACATAATTGGCATTTTAAGGGAAGGTAACATTGGTAATTATCAAATTATCAAATTGAGTAGTAATTAGTTCTGAAAAGAACTGGTGGTTACACCTTGACGTTTTGATCAGTATGCTCTGATCATCTTTAGATTATTATCTCAAACCTTACTTGATGTAAAGTTGCTACATCATCCTGAGAAATTATTTTTTCTGAAAACATTCATCTTGGAGAAAATGGAAATTGTTTTGTCAAATTTACAAAAAGGTCAAAAACGTCAGGCATTTTTTGGGAGGGGGGGGGTAAAACATGAAAAAGAAAGAAAAGAACTAATTTTTTTGTTTGCTTTTTCGCAAAAGATGTCAGTACCTGTTGTGATTAAATTTGGTTTCATGATATATTTCTTGAAAACCCGAGGGTTGAAACAATGAAAGGTCATTACCAAATACCAATATTGTACCAATATCAATGATAAATAACAAAAATCGTATTCAGTTATTATTTCTTTCTCATTATAAAATTATATTACATAATGTATTTCTCTCCGAACACACTATCAAAAACACACTTTAAACTCATAAAATATAAAATTCAATAATAATTAAATTACAAAAGTGACATAAAATAAAATGAAAATTACCTCCGGGTGATAACTCTCCCACACTCCCTGTCAAACTCCCATCTTCATAGCTTCGTCTCTTCATTCTGGTCCCAACTGGTAATGGAGAAAGTTCTCTTGCCGGTAGAGCAGCCATGCTGTGACGTCGTCTCATATTCAGCTTCTGAACTATACCGAGGGAAGACTTCCGTCGTGGGGAGAGCCGATGAGTCGGAGAGGAGAGAGGGGAGTATTCTAGCTCCACAGACTTGGTGCGACAATGGGAGCCACGGGGCTTGAAGCGGGCTGTGTTATTCACCTGCAAGACACAAAAATACCGCTGTGATCAAAATCATCAAACTTTGTTTTGTTGAAGGAAATATTCAAAAGAAAACAATCAAACATATCTCTAATTAAACTTTCTGTAAAATAAAATTAATAAAAATGTAATTCCTTATTAGGGGAACCAATTTCTAAGGTGTATGTCATTTAAAAAAATATATTTTAAGGTTCTATTATAATTTGGTCACATGACCTGTCCTCAGCCAAAATATCTCAATGGGTGCCAAATAGCACAGAATGCATATCATGTTATACTTTGGTAGACCTTTCCGATGGGATGGTTTGTAACTTTTCGCAAACATGAGAAAAGTTTTCAAACAGTGCTTGTTTTTTTTTATGATTGGGAGAAAAAGGCTTGGGACAATATCGTCACGATTAACAGGGCATGGAATTGGGTTGCTAGTTTTAGATTAACTCAGTGACAGAAAATAATACCCCAAATGATAAGATCATATTACTGTTGCTGCTGCATAAATGAGCCAGTAATTTTCAGTCACTGTCTTCATCTTAAACTAGTACACCGATTCTATGCCCTGTTGAAAATCTGCTCTGATCGTGACGATATTGTCCCTTTAACTCACAATCTCCTGGTATCAGAAATTCCATGAGCATTTTTGTTTTCTTACCCAGGTGATGTAATCCTCCAAAGTCACATGTACAAAGAGTGTTGCTTGTTC
This sequence comes from Zoroaster sp. YZ-2022, assembly GCA_029582265.1. Classification (NCBI taxonomy): domain Eukaryota; kingdom Metazoa; phylum Echinodermata; class Asteroidea; order Forcipulatida; family Zoroasteridae; genus Zoroaster; species Zoroaster sp. YZ-2022. The sequence goes on from CM055836.1 coordinate 25,359,023, forward strand.
TAATCCTTCAAGATGTACATGTCGATAACCTGTCAATAGAATCATATTTGATAAGATTAACCCTCCTACTTTAGCTGAACTTTAGTGGCAAGTAGCTATAGAGGTCAAAATCAGTCAACTGCCTGTTTGACTGTTGACCCAAATATGCACACAGGGGCATTTTTGACTGGTTTTTACTGTCGTTTTGACCACCCTGAACAATACAAGACAATGCTTTTACCAGTCAAAAACGGTTGACTCGTTTTAACCTGTAAATGTACTTAGTACACGTACGGTTTGACAGTGTTCGAATTTTAAGTGAACTAGATATATACCTTGGCAAGTATATTAACATTTTGACTGATTTTGACCCTTGCAGTCATAGGAAGGTAATTAAAGCCCCCACACACCAATCAGATGAAACCGCAAGTTCTTGTGAACCCTGTTTTGAGGGAAGGGGGAGGTTTAATTAAAGGCTGTGCTTTCCCCTTCTCTCCGAATCACCCCCCTATTTGATAAGGTGCATCATTACTTTCCCAGTACTTTATACTTGTCTTTTGAAAGTAAAATAGTCAGCTGAATTAAAATTAGCTACCTGTTACCTACCTGGCATAAGGCTTGCAACAGCAAAGGTAGCCTGTCCAATGAAATCTCTGCCGATGGGATCTTCATCCCAGATTGCAAATCTTATCAAAGCTATCTCTGGCATAGTCAATGTAAAGGTCATTGTGCAATCCCAAAAGGGGTTAAAACCTGTCAAATAAAAATCAGTCAATCAATCAATCAATCAATCAAATCAATCAATCAAGCTATCTCTGGCAGAGTCATTATAAAGGTCACTGTGCACTCCCAAAAAGGGTTTAAAAAATTAATCAATCAATCAATAAGAAAATAAATCAGGCAACAAATTTATTGATCATCTTTGATTAGAATTTTTCCCTTCATCAATGTATCTTTGAAACACTGGATATTCAGTGCTTTCCCTATGTCTGTGGAAAAACAATGTAGAGCAAAAATTAAATCAATTTTTTAATATCCCAATGCACTGAAAAAAAGATAAAAATACAGAGATCTCATCAGATTAAATACTTTTCAGAATCCCTTTAAATTAAGTTTCAAATAATGTAAATGACATATGATGACATGAGCAGATCAGCCTCCAGTGTCTAGGGAGGAGGATCTGTAGAAACATCCACCATCTCACTGATTAACCCTAACCCCCTAGGTATTCTGGCTAGGAATCTTACTGAATCCTCCAAAATCCATCTGTGCACTTTTGGAAACATGCCCTTATCTTCAAAATGCACCATGCATTTTCATTGATCTTTTATATTCAGCACTTATGGCCTGTACTTCTTGCCAGGTAGTAATTTTGCCCCATTTGAAGAGGTGAAAGTACCAGTTTCCAACAGTGCTGTATTTTCCCCTAAAAGTGCCCCTTGGAGGATTTTGATGGATTTAGGGTGGTTAGGGTTAATGTAAGTCTTTGTTTACTTCTGCTTAATAGATTAACATGATGACAATTAATTTACCATTGTCCTGAATAGTCTTAGTCTGTGCCTTTGCACAGTCCACAGGTAATCCTATGACTTCAACCTCGACATATGGATCGATAATCTGTAAACAGAAAAATATTACAGTTTCATCAAGGAAGATTGAGAGGTTAAAGAATGGAAACGGATGTTTGATATATTTTATTTTCAGAATTTAGTTACAAAAATGTCAAATGAGAATCCTATCTGAAGGATCCTGTGGGATTGTATAGGTTTCTTAAAGATGTTTGGTCACATCATGTAGATGGTTTACAGTACCCCATCTTATAGGTCAACCCTTCCCCTCCCTCATCCAACAAGCACAGGCCATGACACTGAGCCCAGGCCCTTTCTAACTGTGTAACATTTTTGTTCTTGTCCTGTGACTTACTTCTCCTCTTTCTCCTAGTAGGCTTTGTGGAGGCTTTGGAAGTTGCTGTCCACTAATGATGTGTATAGTTAGTTGTTTCTTTGGAAGATGAGGAACTGGGTCACCGCTATTGGGATCAAATGGCTTGGTTTCTGAAACATCAACAAAACATATGCAAAGGCTATATCAGTCATGGAATCTCTGAATGATATTGTAAATAATTATTCTGACTGGCAAACAGTATTTTGGGCAGAATGAATGTGTGTATCAATAACTAAAAAATTAGCCATTTCACAAAATAATTGAAAATAAATTACTCAAGTCTTGTGAACAATCAGCAATGTTTTGAATATAAATAACGAAAGTGCCACAAAGTAAATTAATTTAAAATTTACAAAAACAAAAGCAATTTACAATTTTCCTTTAATGAAAATACTTTAACCCGAAGCCCTAGCTAGTTTGGCTCAGAACCTTCCTGAATCCGCCAAAATCCACCACCATGCAGTAACACTACCTCCTAACTATTGGACTTAGCTGGAATTGGGAAACCCGGCCCCATGCAAAGTATCCCTGTCATGGCTATACAGTATTGAGTCTATCAAAATCCAACATCATGCAGTAACACTACCACCCAACTGTTGGACTTAGCTGGAATTGGGACACCTGGCCCATGCAATGTATCCCTGTCTGGGGTATACATTACTGAGTCCATCAAAATTCAACACGATGCAGGACCACTGAACTGTTGAACTCAGTAAATAGGACATCCTTGTTTTCTCAACATCACAATATTCTTACCGTCACATAGCAGAGGATGTTTCAGAGAATATCCACAGTTACCATTCACACTGAACTTCGCTCTAGTAAGTTGCATCGGCCGTCCTTCAGTCTGATAATTTAATGCAACTGTAAACGTACAAGAAAAATGAAGGTTTTAATGCCAGTATGTCCGTAATTAACGCATACAAACAATCAAGATATACATACAAAAATTACAGTTACAAGTTACAGCTTATTTCACAGTGCCTTTAACAAGAAATTAGTGAATATGGAGTCAGATTGTTCATATATATATTCATTCCAACATTCATCTCATCATTCTTCAGATGACAGAAGTTAATTTTGGAAAATATTCAGTTATTAATAAAACGATAGCACCGGAGACAGAAATATTTCAAGGGATGTTTGATAACATCAAGTAATTGCTAAAGGTAAAACTGTCATCATTTTTGTTTTTTCTAGATTACTAATAGTGTGAAGTGGTTTTAAAGATAAACTATTGCATTAGTAATCCAATAACAATGATTTATCATGGTTTGTATAAATAAAGAATGAAGGTCCAGACTGCCTTACCCAACTGGCAGCCACAGTTCCACATTGGTTGGGGGTTGTAGTTACTTGAATCTATCCGATATGCCGATGGGTAGACTCGACACATATGATTAGCAGTGAACTGGACGAAGTCTGGTGCCTTGGTCGCGACAAGATTACTCGCTCGGATTTCACCCAAGGATGGAAGCTCCCAGGAAGCCACTGTTGAATGGAATACATTTATTAAAGGGACAGTATCATCACGATCAGAGCAGACATTCAACAGGGCATGGAATCGGTGTCCTAGTTTAAGATGAACACAATGACTGAAAATTACTGGCTCATTTATGCAGCAGCAACGGCAATATGACCTTACCATATGGGATATTATTGTAAGTCACTGAGTTAAACTAAAACTAGCACTCTGATTCCATGCCCTGTTGATCGTGATATTATTGTCCCTTTAATCTAAAACTAGCACTCTGATTCCTTGCCCTGTTGATCGTGAAGATATTGTCGCTTTAATTGCATTCTCACATAAGGATGTAATTTTGATTTTCATCAAACCGTGGCTTAGCACTTTATACTTAGACTAAAAAGCACTGAGATTATAGCACTAAGCCCTGTCAGTGAAAATAACTTCATGAATGGAATACACTTGTGCAGCAGATTGAGTAAGTTTAAGACATATATCTATCAATTAGTTTGAGAATCCTTGCAGGAGTATGAATGAACACTAATCACTGACTAGCCAGCCTTACAAATTTCCAAAACAGAAAACAAAATCTGAAATGAAAACTAAAAACAATCACATTAGGCAACAACAAAAAAGTCTCCAGTTTCTGGTCATCTGTCGGCTTGGTGCGGTGATGCATTTTTTTTTTCAGCAACAGGGAAATACGTGATACATTTTACACGCGGGGACCAAATTTTCGTTATACAAAGTATGGTGGCTAAGAGAGGCCTCACAAATCGGGCAAACATTCATACCCCAATGTGAAAAAGTTGTTTAAAGCACAGCACAGCAGAATTCCAACGATCCAACAATTTTGGCTGCAATTGGACATCGTTTCATAGCAAAAAAAGAAAATTAAAAATGCTGATGCACAGGTCTGAGGCGGCGCGCACAGACCAGAAACCAGAGACTTTTTTTAAACCTTATTTTGGCATTTTGTTTTGATCATGTTGCTTTAAAAATTCCATTTCTTCAGAGCAACATCATTAAATATTTAAACATTTACTTGCCAACATTAATAATTAGACTATTCCCTAAGCAGCATGACTAGTAATTAACCAAGGTTATATTTCATTTATTATGAGCAGGTGGCAGATAGAGCAAATGATGATGAACATTATAAAGAATGAGCATCCACAACCAGAGGCAGTTACAGAGTTCCAAAACCTAGCATCAAAGGCTAAGATGCTGGAAAGCAAGGGGGGAGGGTAAGGTTAAACTGCCACCTGAAACCACAGCTCTTTCCGTGAGTAAAACACAATGTAAAAGTAAAAACTGATAACAAACTCAAATCTTCAGTGCTTAGAATCACGATATATTTGCAGTCAGCAAACCCATAGCTCTAAGTTTGCCGACTGAGGCTATAATTAAATGCCAACTGAGAACAATTATTGGGGGTGTCACATTAGCCCCCCCCCCCCCTCGCTACGGCCCTACTGGAAAGTACCTCTGGGTTTGTATAACCATTTAAATAAACATGCACAGAATAAAAAAAATTGCCTGAACATTTATGTACAGTTGTTTATGCTGATGTTCAATCATTTGTTTCATTGTAGTATTCTACAGGGCAAAGGATCGAATCCCAGTCAGAGTACATACTTGCTGCTTTGAAACCTCGAAACCCAACAGACCGCGTCAGTTGAACTAGCTCAGAAAGCTGCCGAGACAAGGCAATGGATTTGCCTTTGTGTGACCTGCTGATGGGCTGTGGACTTGGTGTCTTTGGGTTACCAGTGGTAGACTGGTCCCCTGCTGGTTCCTCATCAGTTGCAGATTTTTCAAGGAGATCAAGACTTCCTCCTTCAGAGGATTCTGATGATGACTGTGACTTAGGTTTCTTCTGTTAAGATAAGCAATCGTTTGGGGTAAGTAGAGTGGATGAAATACACATTCTGAATAATTTGATCGTTATTTTTTCTCTGAAATGAAACAAAACACAAAGTTACTGCCATCTCACCTTGGATAGTTTGAGTCTCCTCAGGGTACCAGTTAAGCTGCTAGATCTAGCATGGTTTCTGGAGTTCTTTTGTTTTGAATCTTCTCGAACCTGAATACATATGGTGTAGGTTTCATTAGTAACAAGAAACAAACAACCAAATTGGAAAATTAACAAAATTTAAAAACAAAAAAGGAAATGAAATGAAAATCGTAAAAAATAATTTCAATAACAAATTACAGATTTTTTTCATTTTTTTATTTTTTTTAATTTTTCATGCAGCTTTATAAAGAAATTCCTTGTCAGAATAGAAGAAATCAATTGTCTAGTACAAGTATTACAAAACTTAGACTACACACATGCATATTGCAAACACATCATTATACAGACATGCACTCAGGCATGGGGATCATTCTTAGATTTGTTAGATCAATAAGGAGAAGTGTAATTAGATTACGAAACTAAGGATACTTCCTACCCAATCAAATTTTTTTCATTCCCCTTTTGAGACAAATAGAGCTGTGAGACATCATTCCTAATATCATTCTAGAGATCAAATAGCTATATATACTCACAGACATGAACAAATTTTCAGTGGGCAAAACATAAATATTCTACAGATGTATGGCAGTTTTTCAAACAAATCAACAATAGACAACGCCAAACTAAACTAAAGCCACAATTGCTGGCAATTTAATGCCTTTTTTCGTAGAAAAACATTGTTAACGAGTGAATAAGTTAATTTATGAATGACTTTAGGAACAAGATGCAGAATCATATACTCATGATTGTAATTTGTAAAATACTTCCGTCAATTATTTTGTGAAAATAAGAGTAAGTGGTTCCATGTTTCAACCTCAGTAGTCATTCTCAAATGCTGAATCGATTATTTTGTGAAGTATTTCATTTGGAAGTAATTATTTTTTTAAAGGTTTTCTTTTTTAACTATTCTCTTTTGTTGTTATCCTGTTCGTTAACTGTAAGTTTGTTCAGTTTTGCGAAGACACTGAGGGAGAAGTTTTCTTTACCCGTTCTCATATCTGGATTCTTCTCAATGAACTTCTCAATGTTTTTATAAATCGTTTTATACGGAAATGAATTATTAATAAGATTTATATAAGGGAAAACAGCAATCTCCTAATCAAACAAAAACAAATCACTTGGAAAATAAAGATCTACAAAAATATGTCATAAAAATATCCAAAGGATGGTATGTGCAAATATACAAGAACACATCAGCCAAAGTACATGTTACATTGTTTTCTCAGTGCTTAAAAGGAGTACCTTGGAGACGATGCGTTGCCATGCCGACCGTGTTGGAGTTATAGGTTTCTTCCTCATTAACATAAGCTGGGCCATTGCTACAGACTCAAACTTTTTGGAGATGCTGCTTGTCTCAAGCTGGTAAATGGGAACAACACCGGGACACACAAATACATGGGTATGGTGTTATTAATATTAATAAGTAGAGAAAAGAGTCTACAAAAGTAGATAGAAAGATGGACCAACAGACGTGCATATAATGAAGCAAGGAATAACTTTGCAATCTGGAGAGCAGGGATATTTTTAGAAGGATGAGGAATCTAGTCACTGTAAATTGTGTATTAAACTCCCAAACTTCCACCCATCTTCACCCCAGCCACCCCCAACTCAAGTTATAGCACATTAAAATAAAAAATAATAACCCCAAATGAGGAAAAACTCATGCATTGAAAAGAAGAAAATAGCATCCATAAGAGTTATGTTGAGTATAAAGAGCCTTGTAAGATTAAGAAAAGGGGAAGATTGACAGAAAGAGAATGACTTTTTTTTGCTCCACAATTTATCCTTACGGCTATAAAGCATGCATGGGTTTAATTGCTTCTGGTAAGTTCCCTCAGAACAAAGATATTGATAAATTACAGAGACCGATAGGAGTATATATAACTCAGTTGGCAGAACACTAGTATGATAATCCAGAGGTGACAGGTTCAAGTCCTGCTTCAGTCGATGTTCTCTTTGTTCAACCCCCAATTATAATCAAATGGAAAGAGAAAGTAAAGGTTGGGAGAAGAAATGAAAAAGACCAATGATAAAAATTGTTTGTTGAAGAGTGTTAATAACATGAATACAAATACTTTTGCAGCGCTGAAGAAACATAAAATGTCATGAATTGTTTCTTGAAATGACTTTTACTCTCATGATCTTTTGTAAAATATCACCAAAAAATTGCATAGCTATTATATCAATTCACAAAAATGGCACAACATTTCACAATGCAACAAGACATATTCTTGACATGAAATATTTCAGTGTCTGGAAAGAATAGCTGGAATGAATTTCTTAATATAATTGCAATGTCCACCAAAAAATCGCATCATGGTGAAAATTTTCAAGACAATATATTATAATTATAGCAAACAAATCACTGCAATATATATTGAAAGTTTCACTGCGATATATAGTGAAAATTTCACTGCAATATATAGTGAAAATTTCAATGCAAAATATAGTGAAAATTTCAATGCGATATATATTGAAAATGTTTGCCAAAAAAACCCACTACATTAAATGTTCCTCCAGAGCTACTTACACATTGTACAACAATTGACCAATGTTTGATTTGAACTGATTAGTAATGCTTCCGTGACAGGAAATGACTGGGCTACTTTTGACAACTAAATCGCACCATTGAAACATTTGGTTAATGACTTTTAACATCAAACAAAACCTGGGGAAATGATGAATTACATTAATTTCTGACAAACCTGGCAATTTTCCTGCTCAAGGTTGGCATACATTTGCTGGATGTGTTTTAAGGGTTATTGGAATAAGAGAGAAGTTATAACAAAACAAATCTCATGTTTCTAGTCTTAAAGAGAAAATACAGCACTGGTATTTGGTAATGTATGTTCATTTCAAAAGTATAAAAAAAACTAACCTGTGAAAGTTTTATCACAAAGGTGCTCATAATTTTTTTAGAAAACAACAAAAAACTTGTTTATGGTTTTTTTAAAAATATTTTTATGTTTAACAAAAAGTTCTCTGAGACGAAAGTACATCAAAGGATTTATTTATCTGGAAGATTGCTACATGTACCAACTTTAATAACATCAAGGAAGTTTTTAGATAAACATTTTTAAATTTCTGACAAGAATTGTGCAATTGTCAGCACTATAAACAAATTCATCCTGTTCCTCAAAATTCAATACTAACTTTAAATTTTTAATTTCAACATTTGCTGTATTTTTCATAAAGAAATAAGATCTCAAACATATTTTGTTATTTCTCACCACTTGACTTGATTCTATAAACCTCCGACCACAAAATCAAAAGTGATCATCCAATTCTAAAAGTCAACCTGTCCTAAACGTTTGATGAAAGATATGTCGAGCACTGAAATTATTGTGTGGTAACTAGCCAGATATCTGCCAGGCCAACAGTAATATCCCATAGAACTGAGAGGGTAATCATCTAAGTCATCATTCAGAAGAATCAGAATTTCCCATTAATCTTATTGAGTGTTTTTCAAATATTTACCCTACGTCATATAGACCATACACCAAATCAAATATATCAAGTCTCACTTAATAATAATCCATATAATGCATCATTTAGAAGGATTAATTAGATTTTCATATTTAATTAATTTAAATTTCTATTCAGTACTTCTCAAATATTTATTCTTTGGCATCCAGAGCTCCTAGACGTCTCACCTTAAAATCATCTTCTAATTCATCAGCACTGTCTTCCTCACTCACTTCCCCCGCATCCAGGTTCTCATTGTGATCTGGCGATAATTTCTTGGCCTAAAACCCACCACAGAATATCAAAATAAATACGATATCAATCAATGTCAGAATCTATTCTCATAAAATGTGCTGTTGATATTTAATAACTCTTTGTGAGCAATAATAGTTGCTTGTCGTAATAGTTGCTGTTGCAATGACTTTATGTCTGGGACAGCTCAATAACTTACGGCCAAAGAAAACTGTGTTATGTATCTTTCTGATCCATGCTTAATTTCTGTGGTGAAGTCGTTTTTTGATTTGATCTTTGGGATCCTGTTCATGTGACTTGCATGGTTTTAATACAGTAAAAATGTAGGGAAATTAATTGATGGTGGTTCCCATCATAAATTAATTTTGGCACTCTTTTACTGTTAAAACAACATTCTTCAACTATTTTCTGAAATATATAATTTGACAGTATTTGTTTACATTTTGATAAGGAAATTATCAAAGTTCTAATTGAAATATAAACAAATCAGAAATTTCTGGGTAAATACAGGTAATGCATCTTTAATCACTGAGCAGTGGGCATTAGTCCAGACTTCTGGTTTAATCAAACTATAGTTGGAGGGTTTTGGCTCTCTGCGCATGCCCCAGTTTGGAGAGATATTTTTTCGGGTAAAAAAAAAGAAATAATTTGTCAAACAAATAAACAATAATTATGTCTTTACCTTGATGAGGATTTTCCCCTTCAGTTCCTCTGGGGAAGGCAATGACGTCTTACTGGAGTTTAATAGAGGTATGTGTAACATTTCTGAAGTTGTATAATTAAGAAATCATATATGGTATAGAAGTAACAATGCTTACTCTGAGTTTCATTTTACTGTGGTCAGTTATATAGCATACTATTTAAAAAAGAAAAGAAACAAAAAGAATAATTAAAGACTGTTTGTGGTAACACCATGTGAAAAAATCTCTTTTGAGTGGTAATTAGTTCTGAAAAGAACTGGTGGATACAACTCAACGTTTCAATCAGTAGGCCTATGCGCTGATCGTCTTTTTTTTCACATGGTGTCACCATGTTACTTACCATGCAAAGCTACAAATCTTACTTAACCCTAACTCCCTAGACAACAAAGGCAGTTGGAGGATTTTGAAGGATTTTTATTGTTCAGTAACAATGCTTAGGGAGTTAGGATGCAGATTCCTGCTTATATATCTTTTTTCTAAAAAGTGGTACACACAATGGAAAGAGACTTAGAGTGGGTAGAGATCATTAAATTTCTGTCAGTAAAAGTACGCAATATTCAAAGAGAATACTCTTTAAGAAGATATATTTTTAAAAGAATATCCTTGACGAGGTTTATACATGAACATTCTTTGCTTAGTTCTTTTTAACCCCTGTTAACTGCACACTTTCCCCTCATAGTTGTGTTAAATGTTTTTTTGTTTTTTTCATCGTCCATTGGAGACATGTGAATATAAGTTGTCAAATTTAACACAATCTAGCCTGATAGCTGTATTATAATTTAATCGATAGACAATACTATTGCTTACCAACAGACATTACCCGGAGTGTACACTGAATCATAGAATGGTACACAATGGGTTCAAATGTTTTGCTGAGGGGTGGTGGAGAGGGGGGGGGAGAATAAACCTGTACTACCGGGTACACCTCATCAATTGTTAAAATTTTAATATTTACCTCTAATATATTGCATTTAAAGGAAAAGTGTGTACCATTGGTCAATACCTATGCTACATGAATAAATATATGTACAAATCAATCGACAGCTTCAGCTTATTTTATTTTGTCGTTAACGAGAAAATAGTGAAAAAGCACTCAGAAATTTCATTTGGCAAACACAAACGTCAGTATTTTTTATGATACAGTAACGTTGAGGAATTACATTTAATAATTCTAAGGCTGTGCTGGGTATCCGGTTCCCAAAAATAACCGCAAACGCACAGCCCTAAACAATTCTTAAAAATGATAGCACCCACAGGCTTGGCCAGCGGGATTCATGGCAGAAAAAAAAAAAATAAATCACAGGACCAATGTACTTACTGCAGTGGATTGATTCAATTCCCCCCACCTGTCCACCCCCCGCCCCCCCCCCCCCCCCCACACACACACCCCCAATTCAACATTTCTGGAAACGTCTGGCTAAAACACCCGACAGAATGATTTTATGGGATGTTTGATAGAAGTAACAAGTAAGTTTAATGTCACATTATGATTATTTATGTATACAATGCCTTCATTTCAGATCATTATCTCCACCAGGAAAAGAAGCAAAATATTTTCTTGCCAATTATTCCTGAGGAAATCGTTACAAAAACACCTCTTCATTTGAGTAACACATTCATGTGAGTTTACTATGTGAACATCAAATATTAGCATGCAGGCTACAACAGCCAAGATCTAAAGGTGTACACATGAGAGACAAAAATGGTGATTAGATATCCCGCTGGGCAATCTGCTATACAGAAATCGCCACTTCGTTATGTTCACTTGAGTCCTTTCCTTGAATTAATCGACGCATGTGAACATACTGAAGATTTATAATAAGAAACAGATTTTTTTTTCTTGATTTTTTCCAGAGATGGAATACATTCCTACTCATGTCACGAACAAGATCGGGATATTTAATCAAATTAGTACCGGCGAAAATTTAATAATCCCTGCTCAAGTTGTCCCCCGACTAACGGACAGGTTCCTTCGTTTTCTACTTCACAATCTAGAATAAGAAGAGTATTTATTGACACCGTCAGACACCCTAAAGATTGTGGGTAATTAATATAAAGACAGTGGGTGGGTTCATTTACTGCAGAATCTATAGGATTCTAGCACCTAATAATCCTTCATCTTGTTTTTTTCCTTCAATACAAATCAATGTGACCAAATCGAGGCTGGAAGGAAAATAGTCTGGTACCTTTTATGCATTGAGAATCAGTGCTATGATCGTACTTGTGTACAACAGGGAACCAAACAAAGTAGGCTGCAGCTTCATACTCTGTATACAGATACCTATACTGACCAGCCATCGATCTGTATACAGAGTTCAGTTGCAAGTACAGATATTTCCACAGTTATAATTAACTATCTGAAAGGGTTGTCAGGTGAAAAAAAAAGTGATTAAATTATTTTGCTCCGATGGTTGTTTGGGAAATTTAATTTAGGGAGTGATCGAAAGAAAAACTAATTGTTAGCAGAAAAAATTAAATTAATACCCTCTGTATCAAATAAGACATAAGTAGCTAATTTTTCCAACAAGATGCACACAGTTTTCGAGTTGAAGTAATGGGGAAGGGAGTGAGGGAAGATGGAAGATGGGCAGGCTTACACCTCCAATATTCTCAGTCTGCTTCATGAGTCAGCAAATTAAGGACTGTGCTTCCATGGCAGAGCCTTAAGGCAAAATCACCAAGGAAACCCTTGGCTTGCCAAACTGCCTCTGACAGCTATCTCTACCTTTAGACATACTTATGAGATTCCACCAGTTAAGATGTAAAAAAAAAGTATTTCCTAAAAACTAAATTTACAGTTTAAATCTACATCCGATGTACAATTTTACAGTGTTGCTTACCAAAAGGAGACATAATAACATTTCATACTGTGAAATGGTATTCTTAACACACGAAAAATTCACAGCTACGCTTGATTTTTCTGCCTCTAAGCTAAGAAAAATTATCTCCTTCTCAGTATGTCTGTTTACACAACTCGCGTAAAAGTTGGTCTCCCTCAAATATTTACTGCAGAATGGAAAATTATCCTAACACCATTTTAGAAGTGAACACATAAAAACCTCCTTCCCTACCTGATTTAAAAACTTTTAAAGGATTTTCATAAATTTGTAAAAATTAAACAACCTGATTTTAAATAATAAAGCATTTTTTATTTTTATTTTGTTATCAATAAAGGATACCTCCTAGTATCTCTACCAAATACAGTGCCATCTTCTTCTGTTGCTCTAGGCTACAATGATTCTCAATGGATAGGATGATAGGATAGGGGCTAGTCACAAAGGCGTATTTGCTGATGATACAGATGACATCACGGAATTTGATCTTAGACGTCAGAGTGTAGCCGTGATAGATGATGGGCTCCCCGTCTTTGCCATCCCAGCAGTCCACTTTCATGAAATAAATTATGGGTTAAAGTTTATTAGTGAGTCTAGGGGAGGGCACAAGAGAGAAGGAGGGGGCTCCCCATTTTCACCACCATACATTTTTATATGTTCCCCTCCCAATGTCTTGGCAGTGCACCCAGATCGCTCCGGGAAGTTCCATTCCTGCAGGAATGTTACATCCCCAAATATTTTGATTGCCATGTGCTTACAGGAAGATTTATGCATGCACATGACATAATAATAACCTTGCTGGCAGCTTTGAGTGAGCTGAAATTAATTCAAATTGAGCAAAATGTTCACGGCCGACTTATCAGGTAACATCATACATGCACTATAATTTCACATTCATTTCAACAATGAAAGAACCTAACATAGCTTATTATGACAGTGTGTGGTTACAGCATGACATGAACACATTTCTTGCCCAGTAATTACCATTAACATTCAATCTGGGATGGATTGAATTTCAAAGGGGGTTACCACCAAAAAAGTCCTTTTTTTTCATTAGTTTTTGGACAATCACAATATTTATAATTTTTTCTGCACTCATATGGCAATATTGCAAGCATTTTTCTTTAAAAAAAATTCTTTTTTATTTTCTTTTTAGTTTTTTTTTTTTAGGTGGGGCTGGGTGAGTTGGGGTGTGAGGTGGGGCATGGGGGCAGGAGTGTAAGGGGGCCATCCCAGCCCATTAGGTCACCCTAAGGATCTGTAACTATGCTGACTGCATCAGACATCTAATATTGTTATTTAATAAGCCTTAGCCATCTCATACATTGTTTAGCCTGGAGTAATGTTTGTATGATGCTATACGTGATTTCTCAGTCAGTCATCATGATGTGATCATAATCATGATTACATATGTAACCAGCGGCACATATCACAGACCTGCTATGACATGACATGACATTTGCTCAACAGAATATTTCTTAGCATATTTTGATGGTTTAAACCACTTAAAAATGTCTGTAAATGCATCCACACAAAATAAGAATCAAGATGTATTTTACAAAAGTAAAAAATTTTGAAAAATGGGTAGCGGCCAGGACAAAGCCACTGAACCTCCTGGATGTTTAATTTTTACAGACTCTCCACATCCCCACAAACAAGAAACTAGAGGTTTGGACACAATACAAACTACTTCTTTCTTTTCTTGGTGGCTACTCTTCTTTCAAGAAAATATTGAAGCAAAGGGACATTTGTCAAAAAATCCTGAAATCAGGAAAAACCCTGAGAAATCATAGGCCTGATAAATACCTATAAAATTTTCAGCCTATTTAATTGTTTGATTAATATAAAAATAGTGAAAATGCATTCTGATTGTTCATATTCATTCCAACGTGAAATTTCTGTCTACGGATAACAGAAATATTATTTTGGAAATTATTAGCACCTATGAGTCAGAAATATTCCAAGGAATGTTTGATACCATTACCATAATCCACTTTACACCAAAGTAAGCTTTGTGTTTTTTGAGATCAACACAAGTGCATGCAAAGTGCCATTAAAGGGGAAAGACCAACATTGGTAATAATGCTGGAAAAATGCTTCTACAAGAGAGTAAACTTGCTCTCTTTGAATAATATATACTTGTGAAAGTTTTAGATTGATAAGTTGTCCATTCAGATGTTTTGTATTCATTCAGTAGGAAAGAAAACTTTTTCTTTTATTTAAAATGGAATTGTTCTTCTTAAAATGTGACAGATCCTCAGAAAAATCTGAATGCATTTTCACTAATTTCTCGTTAAAGCCTTTCAGAAGTTAGTTTTCTATATATATTTCTTCCTTCTTAGTACATTGATGCATTTCCAGACATTTTATCAATGACGTCCAATCCCTTTAGGGTAATTCAAACTAAGCCTACGACCTTCAAAACAAAATGTATTTTTGACATTTACTTTCAACACAGCGGCAACCAGCTTGCAGGACGAGGGCATAAACATCTACGCTTGACTGGGACATAAGTTGATCACCGACAAGGTATGTGTTGTGAGACGACGCTATATAATAATGGGACAAAGGTCGAGTCATGTCTTGGTTGACCTCTCGATGAGCGGGGTTGAAGATGTCACCCTCATGGCTGAGTAGATAGGAGGTGAACCCTATGAAAAATGATGACAATTATTGCCAATAATAAGCAACAAAACATTCAAATCCAAAGAAAAAATTCAAATCTATTTTGTTTAACCAATAAAGTGTAATAAATCACACACATATGACATGCCCCTAGTAATTTTTGAACCCCTCCCCCTTCCCCCAAAATCAAACTATAATAATAAATAAGAACATAGGTAAAACTTGTAGCTTTGCATGGTGAAGACTAATTGCAGTGACACCATGTGAAATTCTCTATTGAGTAGTAATTATTTCTGAAAAGAACTGGAGTTACAACAATTAGTCTTACTTAAATAAGAACTTGAAAAACAATTTAAAATGAACAAGATATGCATAGTCCCCTCAACTAGGAACTAAGAAGCTATATACACTAAATGATGTTCATCTATGATCTACTCTGTATACAAACTAGCTGTGATAGTGCATACGCAGTGTCTAGCTGATATTAAGATACTTTGATGACAAGTGAGCATTGCTTTTACACTCGATGTCTGTATTTAATAATAAACTATCTGTGCATACTTCTATTAGCCACTAATCCCTAGAGAAACATCTAGTTGCACGCCATAAATTAATCTCACACATGTCTCACCGTCAATCCCCATCCATCCGTTTTTGACGTTTTCAGGGATGGGCTCATATGTCTGCACCAGCTCTTGGATCAAGTCTTGCTCAACTTCACCCACCCTTTGCTCCTCCTTCAGGTACTTAGCAAACTCCTCAAGAGTCATATATCCCTTGGCCTGTCCGTATTCATGAAGGAGAAGATCCAGTTCTTGTCTGGTGCTAATGATGCGATAGAAATGTATGAATTCTTCAAAGTCTAGCTTGCCTATGTTTTCATCCTGAGAGTCAGCCTCCTGGAAGATGGATAATTAGAACAACATATACATGAGTCCAGGTCCAATTTCATAGAGCTGCTAAATAAGCAGCCAATGCTATGCTTACTGTATGTTTTTCATTTCATAGCATTGCTAACAGCGAAAGGCACGCTAACTTGCCGGCCATTATTGCTAGTGAATGAGTAACGCAACAATACAAATCCATGGTGAACGTGCACGCGACTCTCTGAATTTTCTTGCTAACCTGTGAAATGCGCTTATGCTTAAGCAAATTTTTCTACTGTAGTTAGCACGAAAATTTGCTTGCGGTAAGCAGTGCTATGAAATGAGGCCCAGGATCATAACTTCAATCTACACTAGCAGGCCATTTTTATAGAGCTACTTCATTTTGCTAAGAAAATATTTTCTACCAACCTAAGTACACTCATTTTGTATGGAATTGGATGGTAACTTTAAACAAAACTCGATAAGCACATTTTCTGGTAAGCATTTTAACTGCAATTAGTAGCTTTTTAAAATTGGCCCCAGGAGGTCTTGGGTTCGAGTCCTGCCTAAGTAATTTTTTTCCACAAACACTAAAAGAGCTTTGAGCTACATCAGTGGAGGGAAAAATAATATAAAATTATTACACCTTCCCTTGCAAAGACTGCAATGACTTTAAAGAGATAAGATCTGGAGACCTGTTTCAAACCAATGCATACCGATAAATGATTAGCACATTTTGTTTATGCTAAGCACAGTAGGAGAAACCTACAAGATAAAGGCATCAATCAAAGACAGCCTATACAATCATTTCCCCTTCCCCACCCCCCAGCTACCTTTTTTGTTCAGTTAAAAGAAAAAGAATTTCTGCTTAGCAACTGTTTGAAATTGAATTTGCTTATACTATACTTCAGGATCTAGGAATAACAATATATGAAATATAATAAATGAAATGGTTTTATATAAATTCTGGCCACAAGGAATAAGCAGTCACAAAGAATTACGAGTCTTTAGTATGAAAATTATGAAGAAGAAAAAAATGAATTATGCTGTGAGTAAAAATACAAAGCCATTGGACATGAAATGCAATAAGAAGCACTTGACAGTTTTGTTGTATGTAATCCATCATGACTTTCCAATCTTTCTAAAGACATGGTAAATGAACAACCATACTGTGTTTTGTTGTACAGGGATTACGATTCACATCACTGGATGGAGGCAACTTGTATGTTTATCTTGATCACAATTTTCATAAAGCATGAACCATAATTAATCAAAATGTGCAGTAGTTTATTAAAGACATAAAACCAATGTTTATATGTGACCCGCTCGGCGAAAAAGGGTATTAAGGGACGCTATGCTATTACCCGTAAAGGGCTGTTCTATGTGGAGAGGGTGAAAAATAATTCACAACGTGATTTTTTTGTTGTTGGTTTATTGGCTTCTATTATATCAATACTTTCATAATTTATTTACATAAATATTATTATTGATGAGTAAAGATGAAAAAACAAAAGTTTAAATTTTACACATTATGCAAATTAGCAAAAATATTTAGAAAAAATACTTCAAGATGCTTGATAATTCAAATTTATATTGCACAAGCATTCCTAAAGGAGCTCAAAAGGAACATAACTGTTGCTATGGGCATTCAAGAGAGTTTCTTCTTAGCTCATTTCTTTTTCCACTTGCTGTGTTTAAAGGGCTGTATCTCTGAATGCACTTCCGTTAATTTGTACAATATGAATATGCAAAAATCAGTATATCTCCAGAATGCAAAATGCCACAGGGTTCAAACCTACACCAAATTAAAGCTTATAATGTAACCAATTCAGCTATGTATGTAACTCAATTTTTAAATGTTGTCCCATAATACCCATTTTTGTGGAGCCGGTCACATATGAGAGATTGGTTTTGATTAAAAGCCATGTGAGAGCAGGAATCACGCAAGGTGCCCAAGCTCAAGTATATTTATAGTAATTAAGAAGGTGGTGTATTCAGCAAACGATGATGAACATAAGACTGTTTATATTACACATGCATTGGCAGAGCGTTCAAAAGTCTAAAGCAAGATACTGAACCTCATCAGGATAATGAAATTACAATCAGCACATTTACAAACAGGTGTTTTTGGTAAATTCCTCAAAATACATATTCCTACCTGAAAAATAGTTTAATGTCAAAGTATTGGTGAGCCATCATTCCTATTTATTTCGTAATCCTCATGGGGATGTTTGAAACAAGCACATGATGAAATGCAGACAGCAGTCTTTTTTAACAATCCATACATGCACCTGTTGTATGTTGGATACTCATCTATTCAGCTTTTGTTCAGAACAACAAAAAGCTGAAGAGTAGATCTAGAACAAATGTTTCACAGGGGTACATAACACTGGAGGGGTGGACGTGCAAATGCGATGTGTAAAGCCATTTACAGTAGGGAGTCCGGTGCCCGCTTAA
Organism: Zoroaster sp. YZ-2022; assembly: GCA_029582265.1. NCBI lineage: Eukaryota > Metazoa > Echinodermata > Asteroidea > Forcipulatida > Zoroasteridae > Zoroaster > Zoroaster sp. YZ-2022. The sequence goes on from CM055836.1 coordinate 25,377,628, forward strand.
GGGGCCACGCTGATGCAATATCAGCTTTTTCAGTACTAAGTTTTTGAGGTATTGTGGCTCATGATGCAGTTGTATTAACCTTTTATTTTCTCAACCCAACCGATGACAAACTACACAAATATATATATACATATATAAAACTACACACATAAACAAATAAACTAATAAAAGAGGAACTTTCTAAGTGAGCCCTGTGCTTGTAAAAAAAAGTGCCAAATGTTTTGACCAAAATAATAGATTGACCTGTCACAAATGTTGTGTTTGTTGTCATGACAGAAGGCAGCGTTTGTGAGGTCATTGGTAAACCATACTATCATAGCTTCATACCTTGAACAACTGCTTAACTTTCCTCTTACTGAGATTGACATTGAGTTTATGGAGGAGTTTCAGAACCTCATCCATACTGAGAAGACCATCTCCACTCTTATCTGCCGCCTCAAATGTCGCCTTCAACCAAGTGAAGAATAATCATTAAGGAAATAAGAAACCATAAAGCCACAAGTACAAGGTCATACAACTGAGGGGTTCAGAGGTGTGAGAACACCCATCACATCTCCCCTGGGCATGTGAGTTCCAGTTAGTTATACATCAATAGATACAAAATGACAACGTTTTATCTAAATAAAATTAGAAAAGGCTGGCACTTTGATGGTCCCAAAACAATTAAACACAATATAAAAACCTGCACATTGAGGCCACCTGCCCATTGTCTGGCCACTTTACACAGGTTCAGACTGTACAATCAAAGGATATCAGTCTCTCAGCTTGTTGTTATTAAGTCTCCGTACATCAGACTTTATCCCCCTCATCAAGTGCTTTAATCCTTTCACCCAGTTGGTTATCTCTTCTTCAGTATCTGAGATGAGGTCAAATGTCTCCCAAGATGCGCCATGGATGATGGAGAAGGCGCTCTTCGTGTTACATTTGTTTCCTGTTGCTAAGTACCTCTTGAAGGCATCTGTGTTGGGTCCCTCTCTAATCTCCTTGATTGATTCAATGTTAACTGTGAACCAAAAATATGGGTCATGTTTAATATATAAAATATTTCTAACATTCAGCAACAATTCAAGTCAAAATTTATTTCCAAAACATGTTCCCATGTTTTTGAAATATTGGAACATTAATATTTAGAAGAGGAAACTAATGCTATAAAATGACATTTTTCTCAAAATAGTGAAAAGCATGGTTTTACAGTAAATATAACAAAATCATTTTTTGATTGGTCCCATCATAAAATAATGTTGGCAATGTTTTACTGTAAAACGAAGCTTCTGACAACTATTTTATGAAATATCTCATTTCGAAGTATTTGTTTTCATTTCTTAAAAGAAATTATCAATGTTCCAATGAAAACTAAAAATTCCAGAAATTGCCACACGCGCGATACATCATTAAAAGGAAGATTGGTAATGTTTCTATAGGGGTATGCTTACTCTCTTTGAATCAAGATATACATTGAAGGAAATTGGTACAACATTGGTAATGTTGGCAAAACTGCTTCTATGAGTATGCTTACTCTCTTTGAATCAAGATATACATTGAAGGAAATTGGTACAACATTGGTAATGTTGGCAAAACTGCTTCTATGAGTATGCTTACTCTCTTTGAATCAAGATATACATTGAAGGGAAGGTACAACATTGGTAATGTTGGCCAAACTGCTTCTATGAGTATGCTTACTCTCTTTGAATCAAGATATACATTGAAGGAAAGGTACAACATTGGTAATGTTGGCAAAACTGCTTCTGTGAGTATGCTTACTCTCTTTGAATCAAGATATACATTGAAGGGAATGTACAACATTGGTAATGTCGGCTAAACTACTTCTATGAGTATGCTTACTCTCTTTGAATCAAGATATACATTGAAGGGAATGTACAACATTGGTAATGTCGGCAAAACTGCTTCTATGAGTATGCTTACTCTCTTTGAATCAAGATATACATTGAAGGGAACTGTACAACATTGGTAATGTTGGCTAAACTACTTCTATGAGTATGCTTACTCTCTTTGAATCAAGATATACATTGAAGGAAAGGTACAACATTGGTAATGTTGGCAAAACTGCTTCTATGAGTATGCTTACTCTCTTTGAATCAAGATATACATATTGAAGGGAATGTACAACATTGGTAATGTTGGCTAAACTACTTCTATGAGTATGCTTACTCTCTTTGAATCAAGATATACATTGAAGGGAAGGTACAACATTGGTAATGTTGGCTAAACTACTTCTATGAGTATGCTTACTCTCTTTGAATCAAGATATACATTGAAGGGAATGTACAACATTGGTAATGTTGGCTAAACTGCTTCTATGAGTATGCTTACTCTCTTTGAATCAAGATAAACATTAAAGGGAAGGTGCAACATTGGTAATGTTGGCAAAACTGCTTCTTTGAGTATGCTTTCTATCTTTGAATCAAGATATACATTAAAGGGAAGGTGCAACATTGGTAATGTTGGCAAAACTGCTTCTTTGAGTATGCTTTCTATCTTTGAATCAAGATATACATGAAACAACCAGTCTATGTATCTGTTTAGTATCACCATAAAGTTATCACCTCAGGCTAACATTACACATATATTTGTTGACAGTGCCATGTACTTAGATTTGCTGATAATGAAAACATCCTGTCATCCCTTACATCCTTATATCCCATACTTAGTTGTATTTTTAAGGCTTATCTCTACCCTAGTGTCTGCTAAGTATCCACCAGGATAAAAATACTCTAAATTATAATTTTGAACAATGCAACTATATTTATTAGTATAGTATAGTTCAAGGTATTAGCTTATTTTTTATTTATTTTTTTTAAAATTTAAATACTGCCCAAGAGAACAAGAAGCATAAGAGATGCCCAAGCTAAAGTTCATATCAGCAGGTGGCCGATTAATGATGAACATTAGATTTGAAGGACTGACCTGATTGAAACTCCACAACAGAGGCAGGTAAAGAGTTCCAGAGCCTGGCATAAGAAGCTAAAAAGGACCTCTGATGCTGTGAGGTACGAGATTTTGGAATAACTGTATGTTGATGGGATGCAGATAACTGCCTTATGATAATATACACCATAATAATAATAATGTCCCCACATCCATTATAACCCAATTAATTACTGCTTCAATACTTAATGAGTGCATGACTGTCACTTCCCTAAAATAAACTCAAGACCACTTTGGATTCTAAGCTTAATAAATTATGATTGTCAGTATCCACTAAATTATAAATATCTATTACAGGACGGGGCACAGGATGACACTCTATAAGACAGATCAGATTGATCTAAACATAAAATCAAACTTAATATTCTTTAGAGAGACGGACATTACTCAAGAGATATTTCTTTCACAGGTTATGTGCAAACCTACTACATTACTTTCTAAGGTACAAAGATTTAAGTCTTGCTTAACACCTTGATTGCATCGTGAAGTACTCAAAATAGCATATATTCACACCAGATAGAACCCAATGGAACACACATAAAATTGAGAGGTGTCAGGTGATTTGGGGGGCAGTAATGGCTCACGTGTGGATGTAAATGTGTGAAAGTTGCAACCAGCATGCAATAAGTATGCAATAAGTATGCAACGGAAGTAATACACTGAGCTATCAATCAATGAGGGTCTCATTTAGGTTGTTCAATCAAGTTAATGTGAGGACGGACTTACATTCCTTGATCAGTGTGAGGATTATTGCAGCAACATGATATTGCAAATAATGCCTACATGTAGGAGTAAGGTTTGAGATGGCTAATGTAACAATCTCTAGTGTCTTACAGCATCATGCTTACAGTATCAACTGCAATGTTTTCAGATCTTCGTCAATGGAAATCAGTGAACTGGCATCAGCTCAGAACAGTGGCATGAATAAAGTCTATCTAAAGTCTGTCTATTGTTAACTTTTGAATAATTATTTAGTAATTTGTATAATCTGGTATTGTATCTTCACTTCAAACCTTCATGGAATATTGCCTCTGATGTTTTTATGATGAACCTTTCAACTGGAATATGATATAGCTTTATCAAGATTGACTTATTTTATATCTGTCCCCAAAGGAACAAATAAATGCATCACTACATGTAAGTGACCTAATTCCTAAAAAATGAATAAGATTTTCTGAATTTTTCAGGTTGGCAGACCAAGCTTTTAGGAAATATGTATGTGTCAATGAAGTTAAACTGAAAAATTTTCCAATGAAACAAATACATGTTTATAATCTTCAGCACAGACAGGTTGATTTGAAAAATCACCCCCAAAAATGTGTTTTCTGTTAAAATGTTTTCAATCACTTTCTGTCAAAATTGTAACTTTGGTCGTTTATTGTATATCTAGGTTTAAAAAAGTAAAAATACTCATTGAAGCAGTTATACCTTCCATTAAAAAGCAAGTATACATTTAGATTCTTATCATGGATGGATGCATTTTTACCAACATTAAACATGCTGTACCTTCCCTTAAAAAGCAAGTATACACTTTGGGTTTTATAAATACAATTATATATTTATTCCTATGGATGCATTTACAGACAGTTTACCAAACCTGTTAAAGTTTCATCTTATTTTATTAAATCAATTGTTTATCACCCGATGCAAGAATTTCACCAACATATATATATCACGGAACCCGCCACTATATGGGATTCTAGCCGGCCAAACGTCATCGGGCCAGTTCAGTGGTCGAGAGGTTAAGACGTCTGCACTAGTAAGCAGGAGGTCATGGGTTGAATCCTGCCCGAGTCGCCTGTGAAGTTTTTTCACAGACACTCGGAAAGCACCGAGTATAGAGTGCTATACACACGTCGGTGTAGGGCAAAATTAAGTCAAATGTTTATCACCCGACACAAGAATTTCACCAAACTATTTATTTTATTATGTCGTTAACAAAATTATTCATATTAATTCCAACATTTACTAAAACAATAGCACTTGAGAAAGAAATATTTCAAGGGATATTAGATCATCATCTTTACATCAAATAAGTTTTATGTAAAACTATAATCATTTATGTTTTTGGCGATAACTAATGTATTCTGGCATTAAAGAATCAATATTGACAATATTTATCAAGTGATGTTCTCATTATTCATGGCATTGGTCAGACTTGTATTCGAGTCATATGGGTCGAGGTCGAGTCCGAGTCCGAGTCCCGAGTTATATGGGTCGAGTCCGAGTCGGAGTCCCAATTCATATGGGTCAAGTCCGAGTCGGAGTCACAAGTCACTTTAAAAACAAAAAAATTAAAAAAACTTTTTACATAAATATGTTAAGGTTCAAAGTTAAGTGAAAAAATAATCTGGGCTACTTTTACTCAACTAAAGATTTATTTCCAAAATCAACATTACTTTATTAACTTGAGTCATACAATAATCAAAATTTAATTGGGCTCTTAAATTTCTGTACAACCAAGCATCCAAGTTTCTGTCTAGTGTGAAATATCTAATTTCACAATATTTGTTTACCTTTCTAAAAGTAAATTGTAAATTTTCAAACGAAAAGAAATTACTTAGCATTAAAATACACTGTTGTCTGTTTTATATTGATTAGCAAACATAAATGCAGTCTTCAGTTTTCAGATGACTATAAAGCACACTAATTGAAACATAGAGAAGACAATATATGGTTCTTAGGCCCAAAAATAACTCTCCGGTTTCTGGTCATTGGTCGGCTTCAAAATCGCTGTGGTGATGCGCTTTTTGGGGGTTTTTTAATAGTTTTTTTGGGGGGCCAACAGGGAAATACGTGACACAAGTATACACGGTTATTGGAACCAGACCAAATTTCCCATACACAAAGTATGGTGGCTAAGAGAGGCCTCACAAATCAGGCAAATGTTCATACCCTTATGTGAAAAAGTCGTTTAAAACACAGCACGGCAGAATTCCAATTGATCCAGCAATTTTGGCTGCAATTTGGACATCGTTTCATAGCCCCAAAAAAAAAAAAAAATTAAAAATGCTGATGCACGCGGAGACCAGAAACCAGAGACTGTTTTTTTTGGCCTTATAACAACCACAATGGTGTTGCCACAATTAACCGAAACTGCCTTGGATAATGAATGCTTAGCTAAATTATCTGCCTAGTACTAGTACGTAGCTCTATGGAATTGCCCCTGCTCATCAATTTCTTTTTTTCCTGTGGAAGCAAAGTTCAGCTGTTAATATTGCTTTTTTGAAACCACCTCTCCTGTCACGATCCTACCGAAATTGACCTCACATAGTGACCTCCCTAGTCTAGTGCTCTAACAAGGTTAGCAATTTACACTGGAGGTATTTGCCTTGATGAAATTAGGACAAATTACTGAAATGTTTGGTCACTGGTCAGTGATGGTAATTTGATTAAAGGTTAAGGAATCAGCAGGCTTCCTCCATGTGCAGGTATATCCTGGTTGTCGCTGTTACTAATACTACTAATAATAATTTATTCTTATAAGCGGTGTTCTATAGATTTTATGTCTTATGGTTTACATTACTATCCCTGTTCATTTGGCCAATATAATTCCTGTAATCTTTCACAACTGCCAGGGCTAATATGGGGTGTCATGGCCGAGCGGTCTAGTGCATCGGACTTGTGTTCTGATCCGGTTGAGTCCTTAGAATGTGGGTTTGAATCCCAGCCGCGACCATTGTACTTGTGTCCTTGAGCAAGACACTTAACTGTAATCGCTTCTCTTCACCCAGGAATATAAATGGGTACCTGTAAGGGTAGAGGTGGTAATTGTGTTTGATTATCCCTGTAGTGCCAGAAATGGTTGCACATAATGGGCTGTATACTCCCCTGGCCCAGGGAGCTGAGAAAGATTATAGGAATGGGGAAATAAGCTCATAGAGACTTTCATTTGAAGGTACATGTATTACACATTACATAAGAACTGTTCATTATTATTATTATTAATCAAACACGTAAACTATCTCTATGTTCATAGGTACTTATTTATACTCCTGGGTGAAGAGAAGCAATTATGATAAAGCGTCTTGCTCAAGGGCACAAGCACCATGGACACTGCCAGGATTCGAACACACATTCTGATAACTCAGCGAGTTGAGGGTTCATTCCTCCAAATAAAAAAGGGTTTGCTAACCCCCTTTCAGATTGATGCAAATGGTTATGGTAACCATTGAGTCAGATATTTTCTTAGGAGGATGGGTCCCATTTGAAATAATAAATAAATAAACAGGGAGATCAAAATAGGTGTCATAAATGCAAATGTAGACTGGAAGATAATTCAAGGTTTAACTTTCAAGTACAGCTGGCAAAAGTGTGAAGCTCTTACAATGTGAAAGTATTGAGGTCAGAAGAAAGAAGAACTCAGATTATCGTGCAATGTAGAAATGCATTGCACAGTATTGCAAAATATTTTACATTTTTGTTGTAACAATTATTTTTTATGAGCAATATGATGCAGAATGTTTTACAATGTTCAGCGAAACTTTCATCAGATTTGGTTGCCTGGTTTTGAAAACAATTTGAAAGCAATAATAACGGAAATTAAATTTGTTCCATGATTAAGAAGACTGGTCGCATAACAGACATGATTCTCATTTATTCATACCACTTAAATTAAGTCACCGTATCAATGTGTACCATGTGTATTTTAGTGAAGTGCCGTGGCCGAGCGGTCTAGTGCATCGGACTCAAGTTCTGGTGTTTTCAGAATGTGGGTTCGAATCCCAGCTTGGCTGGTGGCGGCGCTTAATTGTGTCCTTGAGCAAGACACTTCATCATATTTGCTTCAGATAGGACATAAAGCTGTAGGTCCCATGTGTTGTGTAATGCACATTTTAAAGAACCCAGGACAATTATCATGAAAGAGAAGGGGGCTTGTCCCCAGGGCTTGCCCCTGGTGCTTTATGGAAGCAATATACAATTGCACCTGTGTCTTTGATTGGATTTCCAGATACTGTGCGCCTTACAAGAGTTCTGATATTATTATTACACATTGTATTGTCAAACTTGGATTGGCACAAATATCATTTTAATTGTTAGAACAATATTATAATCAGCACAACAGAAAAAGCAAAAATTGATGAACAAATCTTTAACATGTTTCTGGTTACGACTGCCAAAAGACATGGCCAAGATCTGGGATATGATAGATCCATGGGTCTGTTAAGAATTCAGGCTCAATGACTGTGGAGCTGATAATGCCTTCCAGCATACACTTCACTACAATCACTTGTCTTTACCCATGAGTATATTGAGAACCTGGGAGCTAGAGCAGAAAGGAGGCAGTTCTTATGTTTGCTTGGGTCTCACTTGACAGCTTATGAGAACCGATAACATAATCCTCAGAGAACAGATGTGTATATCAGTATAACCTACATCAGACAGATGAGTAATAATAATGAACAGCATTTTCATCTAAAATGTAGTTGATGATTGAAATCCTGAATTCTTTTAAAAACTACACAGGTTATCCACAACTTTATTGCAAATGTGCCACCTCTTCTTTTTTCCAGTGTGTTCCCCTTTCTTGAGATCCTGGGTCCGCCCCTATTATAGACAATCTTTCATTACTTTTTTAAGTCAAGAAATAAGTTGCCCAATGAAGGGAAATATAAACAAAATGAAACAGTACATAATACCAGAGTGGGAGCACAAATAAGTTAATAATCTTGCTGATATAAAAATATAACCATTTATATGAAAATGGATCAAACATTACTTATTTCAACGAAAACTCACGTTCTGTATTGGCAAAGGATATGTAATGATATACTTCAATCAGCCAGTTTTGGGTTAAACAATAAGTCCTTGAATGCCATGCCATGCCATGGAGAAATTCATCCAAATAGATACACAGGGTTTATGCAGACGTTGTTATTATTAAGGTGATCTATATATTACTCATTGATCTGAGATCATGAAACCGTTTTACTTTATATTAGATGCTTTGAATTCACTGAAACTCTATATTTTAAGGAATTTCAAGCAAAATTTACTAGTTATCACTAAAATTGGGAACGTGTGATGTGCATGCATACATGTATATTGTACATGAACAAGCATACAATGTGTTTGCCAACACAAACCATGTACCAATATACTGCCTTCTTATATTACATTTGAAAATTAATTTCTGAAGAAATTCTACTGTTTGATTGCATCCCAGGTAAATATACGTGTATACTCAGGCCTATATTGCTGTTTATACCTATTTTACTCTACTTGCAATAAAAATAATAATTTATTTATAGGGACAACAGACTTTCAACAGGGCATGGAATCAGTGTCCTAGTTTAAGACAAATACAGTGACTGATGAAAATTACTGGCTCATTTATGTAGCAGCAATGGTAATATGACCTTATCATGTGGGGTATTATTTTCAGTCAGTACTCATTGAGTTAATCTAAAACTAGCACTCCGATTCCATGCCCTATTGATCGTGATGATATTGTCTACTTAATATAAATACTTTCTGAAGAAAAAAATCCCACATGTTTGCCATGCAGTTTATAGTTCTGGAAAACATTATTTACATAAGGTCAATATACAATATATATGAAAGCCAGGTATGACTACATCATGGAACAGCCCAATAGAAGTACCCTCATTTGCACAATGAGTTTTTACATATTCAGATGATCAAGTGTCTGTTATGTTTCCCGCATAGAAAAGGAGAGCCCTCTTCTCTCTTGGCTAAGTGCCAGTGCCCCTTCCCCCTTGAAAGAGCCAGCTAGGCCACACCCATCCCTATATATATAGCAAGTTATGCAATTGCATACTGACTATAAACTCAGTCAGACTGACTACACATGTACATGTAGAAAGCAGCGTGCCAAAACATGCAGCTATCCAATTTCCTTGCTAGCTGCAATGCAATATTTCTCCAGACAAGGCAAATTTGTAGGATCCTGGCCTAATGTTTAAATAAGACCTACAAGTTTGCACAGATGAACCATGCTGAATATATCCGCCTAACCATGTAAACACACAAAAGACTGTATGTGCCTAAGCCCTCGCACAGAGATACATTGTTTTTGCACACAATCAGAAAGATTCCTTATTTAGAGAATATTACAATCACTGACACAGACACATTATATACTAATGGAAAGAGGAGAACGTGCACTTTATTATGATGTCAGACTTGTCTAATTTCATATCTATAATCATGAAATACAGTCGTCAGAAAAACGTAGTAAATTGGAATTGGACAAAAACACGGTACGGAAAATCACGTAGGTCGGCGTTTGTAGCGTTTTACATATCTACGGGTTATCACGTAGATCGGTGGATATGGGTTAAAGTTGTTATTTTTTCTAGTAAATAGTTGTATCCGATGCAACATCTCTCCAACGTCCACACAGCCAAATCTGTAGTGGTCGTTGGTTACAGTAGCAACATTATATGTAAAACCTTATATTTAGATTGGTTGGGGAGGTGGGTTAATTGATGGTATTTGGCCATTAACTAAATCATTTTAATATGGGGTTTCATTTTGTGTATCGCTCAGTTTTAATTAATTCTTTGTATTTTCTGTATTTTGAAAGGTGTAAGATAAGATTGGAGACATGGGTCTTGTTTGGTATAACTAACTGTTTCTTACAGTGGTGTTTATTAAATTATAGCAGCATTTATAAGACCTTCTGAGAAAGGAAATGCCCTCCCCCCAAGAACAAGCTGGTCTTACTGTAGCTTGTAAACATGTGATATGCCAATGTGAGCGTGTATCTAATTTCCTTGCTAACTGATGCAATCTGTGCAATGCAGATTTGTAGGATCGAGGCCTAATATTTAAATAAGCATGATGGATGTTTCATGTTCTTAATTATTCTGACACAATTACATGTGTTTGAGCAGATGAAATGATAACAAATGTTTGTTTTCCTTGTTTTTACAGAAAAAACATATTGGGAAGGAATTTCCCCTTTTTTTATAGTATTTCCCCACCCCTCCCCCAGGCACCCTGGATCCCCCAGGCTCTGGATCCCTGATAATCTTCACTTACTTTTTGCTTTGTTTCCTTTCTTGGATGGTCTCCATCTAATACAGCTTTTGTTGCCATCAAGAAAGAGTGTCTTAACTGTACAGCGGCCCGACCCTTTGACCTTTATGACCCCTGACCCCATGGTCATTGAAGTAAGACACCCTGAAAGATTAAAGAAAGACAACTTGTTAACAATTTGAAAACCATGTTATAAACAATAAATTGTAAACAGCTTTCCTTTGCAAGTGCTCAAAAGAAGATTTAAATATCCTACAGCCATTAACCCTCCTATGAATTTCAAAATCACTCAAAATGTTGATATACTTTCCAAGGTATAGCTATAGTGCACTGAATTGTCGAACACTGTCAAACCTTATGTGTAGTAAGTACATTTACAGGTCAAAATGAGTCGACCGTTTTTGACTGGTAAAAGCATTGTCTGGTGTTGTTCAGGGTGGTCAAAATGACAGTAAAAACCAATCAAAAATTCCCCTGTGTGCACATTTGGGTCAACAGTCAAATCAGGCAGTTGACTGATTTTGACCTCTATAGCAACTTCCCACTAAAGTCCAGCTATAGTAGGAGGGTTAACAACCGTAAATTTTATCATTCCGATTCATTCAGAATTTAGTTGTTATCAACTGAGGTGCTGCACTTTTGCTATTGTCATGCAAATGGCATGGTTACAAGGACAAAACTTGCCTGATCTAACTCATCTCAAGGTGGTACATACATATACCCATGAGCCTGGTAAGCTTTTAGCCTAAGTGATCCCTTGCTTCATGTCATATGTCTTCTCAGTGCCTTAAGGATAAAAGCCACAACTTGATCAAGTTACAATCAATTATAAAGCCTGTTACTTATGGGCACCTGAGCCTATTGGACACCTAAGGAAAATGGCTACATACTGCAGATGCTATATGTCATACTGCATAAACCATGGAGTTGTTTAATGTTGAAAGTTTTGCATCAAAGTATCTTGATGTATCATCTAATCTACTGAAGAAGAAGCATTACAGATCCTGCCTCACAGAACACCCTACGCACCCTCTCTCCCCTTTTGACAAAAGAGCAATGAATGAGGAATTGTATCACTGCTGATGTGACCACAAACCAATTTGTAGAACTAAAGAACTATGACATTTGATGAACAATACAATTCTTTGAATCCGCCATCCTTGAAGATGTATCACCCATGCTTTTTGCTATTTTATCCCTAAATTCCAGGACTTTTCTTATCCATCGGAACATAGCTATTTTATTTAGGGGAAAGGAAAACAAGTACTTTATAATGACACCACTGGTTCCTCCACAGGTTATAACAAAAGATGTAGACCTACACTCCAATTCTCGTTGGAGAAATTGAAACAACTATTAACCCTCCTACTACTACAAGGGTCAAAATCAGTCAAAATGTTGATATACTTGTCAAGGTATATCAAGTGCACTTAACCTTCCTACGACTACAAGGGTCAAAATCAGTCAAAATGTTGATATACTTGTCAAGGTATATCTAGTACACTTAACCCTCCTACTACTACAAGGGTCAAACTCAGTCAAAATGTTGATATACTTGCCAAGGTATATCTAGTGCACTTAACCCTCCTACTACTACAAGGGTCAAAATCAGTCAAAATGTTGATATACTTACCAAGGTATATCTAGTGCAATTAAAAGTCAAACACTGTCGAACCTTACATGTAGTAAGTACATTTACAGGTCAAAATGAGTTGACCGTTTTTGACTGGTAAAAGCATTGTCTGGTATTGTTGAGGGTGGTAAAAATGACAGTAAAAACCAGTCAAATATGCCCCTGTGTACACATTTGGGTCAACAGTCAAAACAGGCAGTTGACTGATTTTGACCTCAATAGCAACTTCCCACTAAAGTGCAGCTATAGTAGGAGGGTTTTAATTAGTCTAATCAAGCAGATGGAATTAAAGGTGAAGGCAATTACCAATCAATGTTTTTCCACAGTCTACTTTTGTATTCTACAATGTATGAAAAGAAACATATTTTCAATATGCAAAATATCATCTGAAAAGACCTTGCATATTGTGGGTCTCTCACTATTGCAGGCCTTAACAATACATTATTAATGATCAATACCGCTATGGGAAAAACTGATACTGTACACAAATGTACATTTACCGCATGGTTAAACTCACACTGCAAGGATTACTAATCATATTCATTGTAAACTGCTATTGTGTTGTGGTTCACTTAACTCTACTAGTACTACACATGGAGGCCACAGTGGCGTAGCCAGGACTTTTTCAGTGGGGGGGGGGGGGGGGCACAGGGGGGGCATTGTTTTTCAGTGGGGGGCCCAGGGGATATGGGTTTTTCCCTTTTCTTTATCTTTTCTGTTTTTTGGGGAATTATGAGGATTTTTCGTGGGGGGGCACCTGGGGGGGCACTGGAAATTTGTGGGGGGCACGTCCCCCCCCCAGTGGCTACGCCGCTGGGAGGCCACTCCGATCCACTAAATTTTCAATATGTTTTTCACCAACCTTTAGTACATACACTAGCCTGCTGTCCTTATCTTACAAAATTAACTGTGTGCCACCCAAGGCCACTGTAAATGTTTGAACATATTAGTATGGCCTGCAATTTATCAATGGGAGACCACTTTACCCTGCAATCTCAGTGGTATGACAGTGCACAGAAGGGTAACCATAGGAGACCACTGGCAACAACTAATGGCTTGGAGTGGCCTGAATGGGTTGTTTCATTGGGTTTTAATTGCAATAAAGATATATAAAATAATTGATCTGTGAAAGTTTCAGCTCATAGCATTATGTCATTAACGAAACAATAGTCAAAATACAATTAGTTTCTACTGGAAAACATGAACTTTGTATCCATTTAAAATTGAACTTTTATATAGTTCCTTATCAAAACCCCAACGTAAAATTCTAGAGGAACAGTATTTGAGTATTATTCTTAAAATAAAATCACATCATGAGAAATTAATGTAAAGAAATAACACATTGTTATATTTTCTTCATGCAGAAGATCTAAACTATTGGTATGATCTTTTAATGAAACAGGAATGCAGAAGCCATCAAATCAAGGATAACAGACTCTAGTCAGATTGTCCACTTTGTTTTGACCCAACCAACAATGTACAACATCCCTTTGGCCTCATCAATGCAGACAAAAATATTAACACAAATTCTTCAAATAATCACAGAAAGTCCTGTAATACCAGACAAGTCATTCCCTGCAGAAATATGCAGTGACTGTTTCACTAATGCAAAGTGATGATACATCTAAGTGAATGAGACATCATCTCAATGAAAACAATTTTGCTAATGGTGACTTCAATTATGTGATTTATTTATCAACTTTAAAAAAAATGGATTTGAGAAGGAAATATTAAGTTGAATCACTCTACTTAGCAGGATGATTAACTGGTTGAAAAATGGGGGGGAGGGGGTCTTTTTGGAGGCAGTAGAATTCAAATTCAGAAGATAGAGCATTAAAAAAAAGCTTTTTATTTTCATGTTAATGTGTGCAAGTAGAACATGCTTGTCCAGTGGGAGTAATGATACAAAACGCCTTCTGAAAAGTCTCTGGTTTCTGGTCTCCACGCGCGTCCACTCAGACCCGCGTATCGGCATTTTTTATTTATTTATTTTTTTGCTATGAAATGATTGCAGCCAAAATTGTTGGATCGATTGGAATTCTGCCACGCTGTGTTTTAAACAACTTTTTCACATAGGGGTATGAACATTTGCCTGATTTGTGAGGCCTCTCTTATCCACCATACTTTGTATATGGGAAATTTGGTTGCCACGTATACCTGTATCATGTATTTCCCTGTTGGAAAAAAACAGTGCATCACCGCACCGATTTTGAAGACGACCAATAACCAGAAACTGGAGCCTATTTTTTTTCATCCATTCATGAATTCAGTTTTGCACACTTGAGGCTAATATTACTCATGTATTATTGATGGATGTTAATTTTAACACTATCAATTAGATTTTATTTACCAGCTGGGAGTAATAAAATATATACTTTTTTCTATTTTGAAAACATAATTTATTTTTTTTCATTTCTGACTGTTTGAAAATCACAAATAACGAGTGACTCAAAAACTTACTTGTTATATCAGCATCATCTATGTCCTCTTCCTCTTCGCTCACGCTATTCTCAATCCAACTATCCGTGCTACCTAACGATCCACTGGTCCCTAACGTTCTATCCATCCCAAGCTTCTTTGCCCTAGGAAACCTAGGCAACCAGACATCGTCTGAGTCATCCTGACGGAGTGGCTTGATCTCTGGCGTCCTGCACCTTAAACTCCCGTTATGTGGAGAGCACTCGAGCTGGGATGTGGAGTTGAACCCGCTGTCCTGTTCATCTGGGGAGAAACCATCTGACTGTCTAGGGACTCTATTTGTGTGGTCAGTGGCTCTCTCCTCCAGGATTGAGTCCTCTGATCCCCCTAGGGAGGCAATGGAGCGTGTCCGATTGGAACAGGACGAATCCGAAGAATCCATGCGGTGTTGTCGAATCGGAGGTGCTTGGTTCATGGTGATTTGAGGTTCTGCGGGGAAGCATGATTTCTCAGTAAATATTCTATGAATCACAAAGACGGCCAAAGAGATTGCTGTGTTATCTGACCTTAACCAACTCCGGTTAAAAATTGTTTGGTTCTGAAAAGAACTGGTTGGTTTAACAACTCAGTTTAACAACTCAGTGTTACAATTATGAAACATTAAAACATCAGTTCTTTTCAGAACCAAAACTTTTTACAACTTATAGAGAATTAACATGGTTCTACTGCAAACCATTCTAGATTATACTTCCACTCTGCAAAGCTTCAAATCTTTTAAATGCGGAATACCTAAAAAATACAAAGCAAGTAAGGATAAATAACCTTTCCTAGTTTTTCTCCCCGAGATCACAGCAATTCGTCAGGGAGACTGACTAATCCACCATATCCCCAATTGTCAGGTTAAATTTCAACAAATGATTCTGTGATTTCAACTAATAGCTGTTGCCAGGAGGCTGTGAGTGCAGTCACCCCAAGTGATATATGACATAAAACACAATAAAGGGGGCCACTTTGATTCCGTCACGTTAGCAGTTTTTCCAATGGTTGTTATTTATTTTTAAGTACCTGAAACTGACCAAAAAGTGTTTCAATATGTGAATGGACATGCAGGCTTATACTAGAACTAATTTGAGTTGATTTATTTTATTTTTTTATTTTTTTATTTATTTGTTACCCTCAAATTTCCATAAAAATTGGACGGAAAAAGTTACCTCAATTTTCCGTCCATTTGTTGATGGAAATTTTAGGGTAATTAAAAAAATAATAGTAATAATCAACTCAAATTATCTTTAGGATAAGCATGCATGTCTATTCAAATGTTGAAATTCTTTTTTGGTGGTTTCAGATAGGCCTATTAAAAAAAATTACAACCATTAGAAAAACTGCTAACGTAACGGTAGGAAAGTGGCCCCCTTTATTGTGTTTTATGTCATATATTATATCTTGATTCAAAGAGAGTAAGCATACTCATACATGTAGAAGCAGTTTTGCCAACATTACTAATGTTGTACCGTACCTTCCCTTCAATGTATATCTTGATTCAAAGAGAGTAAGCATACTCATAGAAGCAGTTTTGCCAACATTACTAATGTTGTACCTTCCCTTCAATGTATATCTTGATTCAAAGAGAGTAAGCATACTCATAGAAGCAGTTTTGTCAACATTACCAATGTTGTACCTTCACTTTCAATGAAATATGTAATGGTTTCATGCACTCAGTTGGTTTGTCTGTTCAACCCACAGGTCACCAAATTCATCCCCTTCTTGGGAAATTGTTTTAAATATAGAATCCTTAAAACTGGACTGATCTAGGGTGGCTAAAAAGGAGGCAAAAAGCTAAACAAAATAAAGTGGGTACATGAAAATTAACATGTATGGTGATAAAGAAGAGTGGAATTTATTACCAACCAACCCTTCCCTCATTCCAACCTCCTCCCTCCATCCCCCACCCCTGAAGTTGGATCTGTCGTTGACCCCTTATTGACAAGAAGGCCTAAATATGGCAACCCAGTTTCTATCGAAACTGTTATATCTACTAGTTTATAGTAGCTTGACCAATGTTAAAGAAAAGTAACTGGTCCATTTAGCAGATCAGATGTGTTTTTATCTATTAAAATTCATGGGTTTTTACACCTGTACTGCTGAATAAAACATGGTTTTTGCTTCAGTAATTATATATTTTGTCAAATTGATTTTAGTGTGACTCAATAGTATGATGCACAAACCTTTCCTAGGATAATGTATTCATTGTTAAAGATAAGGTATACTGTAGAATTGGTAAATATACCAAAAAGATCGAATTTTAATGTTAAATTAAAGTGTAAAACTGATGATGGTATCAATTTCTCTTATAAATGCATTTTCACTGTTTTCTTGTTAACGACACAATGTTAAAAGTTTAAACTTCCACAGAGGTTATTAAGTGTAAATTTTCATCTCAACAGGTTATGAGATGATGGCTAGAGTAGACTAGTCGAAATGTTGAGAATAAAACAACCGGCTCTTCTCAGAGCCATCAATTCTTCCAAGAAGAGATCATTACATGGTGTCACCTGAAAGAACTCAATTATAAGATTGTACAATCATAAAAATTAATGGTTTTATAAAAAACCCTATAATGATAAATCGGCAAAACTTCTTGAATCATAATCTGACGAATTGACAAAACTAGCTAAAAAGTGACACACAACTCGCGTTAGTCATGTTATTCAAAATGAAAACCCCTGTAAAAATAAACCCAAGTTTTTGTACAAAATACATTTTTGCCGATTTGTCACTTAGATATAGGATGATTTGGATATCTTGTCTCTTTAGTACAGTCTGAACAGATTCTGAGATGCTATGTGAGACAGAGACAGAGATGCTATGTGTATCATATATCAGGCATTTTAGAGACAGGATATTAACAAAAAAGAGGAGATGTTATCTTAAATAGATCTGCTTTGATTTACTTAACAGATAGTTTGATATGTTTGCTGATAAAACCTTCAGAACTGACGGCACGGATAAAGGTGGAATTATTAGGCAATAGGGGGTAGTGCTTTATCTTATAAGTATGAATTTCTTGTGGAGGCCACTGTCCACCTCCAATGGGGAACATTTGTACTGGAAATAAATATCATTTCACAGTCAGTTGATTGGAGAGTATTATTCTTGTAAGCAAATTGGAAAATGATGGAGACACTTTTTGAAGAAAGTAGAATGTACATGTTTCTTTACCTTGGATCATACCTACATGTGTATCGTACCTTGGATCGTACCTATCCTACCTTGGATCGTACCTATCCTACCTTGGATCGTACCTATCATACCTTGGATCATACCCTGGATCCTACCTATCATACCTTGGATCGTACCTATCATACCTTGGATCATACCCTGGATCGTACCTATCATACCTTGGATCATACCCTGGATCGTACCTATCATACCTAGATCGTACCTATCATACCTTTGATCATACCCTGGATCGTACCTATCATACCTTGGATCGTACCTTGGATCATACCTTGGATCGTACCTTGGATCATACCTATCATTCCTTGGATCGTGCCTATCCTACCTTGGATCGTACCTATCATACCTTGGATCATACCTATCATACCTTGGATCGTACAGGTCTATCATACCTTGGATCGTACCTATCATACCTTGGATCGTACCTATCATACCTTGGATCATACCTTGGATCGTACCTGTCATACCTGGGATCGTACCTATCATACCTGGAATCGTACCTATCATACCTTGGATCGTACCTTGGATCATAATATCATACCTGGGATCGTACATATCATACCTTGGATCGTACCTTTAATTCCTTAGAACATACCCATCATACCTTGGATCATACCTTGGATCATACCTATCATACCTTGGATCATACCTGGCCAAGGTTCCACCATTCAAAAATATTTTTTTCAACTGAATTTATTTTTAGTACATAAAGTACATAATTCAAGCTTTCAAGAACAATTTTTTTTTACCTGTGCCATTGTTTGAATATTTTTTATAAGCAGCGTTACACAGAGTTAGACGTGATGTTAAATTTGTGCAATAAATTCTCTTGAAGTCTTGCACCTTTAAGTTGCATTGGACTGCATTAAATGACAACATTCAGTGTTTATCATCTGTAGGCCTAATCATCTGTAATGGCATCTTCACTCTATATCAGGACACAATCTAGTGTCAGTTGAAATTTTATTTCTGGCCCTAGATCATCATTAGAAAGACCCAAGCAAATGTGCTGTCTGTCACGGGAAAATGAAAAAGTTTAATATTTCCAAAGTCCAACATATTTTGGTAACAAAAGTTTCTGTCTATCTTCTAGACAGACAGACTAACTCAGAGCATATAATATTTAATATCCTTGATTTATGGTGAAGCCAATATTTCAGCGCAAATTCTGTCCCATCTGTCACAATTGTCCCGTCTGTCACAGAAATGTCCCGTCTGTCACAGTAAAACTTATGATCCCTTTAATACTTGATTTTCACATCAAATCTAATTCTAGATGAACATTTATTAAAAACACTAATGGGCCCTGGCCAAAAAACAACATTTGTTTACTATATTTTCTATTAAAATCCCTCCTGTGGACATGGTAGGCCAGTAAGTCAAGTTTTTCCATCAACTTTCTGCACATGTGCAGTTGATTTGCATATACATTTGTCTGATTTGCATACATCTTCAATTGTGTTATAGAGGAATATGAGTGTTAGAAATACCATGGGTTGATCATGGAAAAAATGGAAGTCAGATAAGATGCTTGCAGGTGTCAGCAGGAGGTTAATATTACAGATTTTACCCTGATTGAGATGCAGTATGGTATGGCAAAACAGGCATAATTGAGGTCGTCATGGCAGTACCCATTTTAATGAATTCTAGGAATCTCAACAAACTTCAAACCTTATTTCAGAGACGAAGCAGACATGTTCCAAGTACTCTGAACTAATTATGATAATTTTTGTTACAAAACATGGCCAGAATTACATGGCCAGAATTACTTGGCAATCATCACATGCTCTGACAAGTTTGAGATAGTGTCCCGTCTGTCACAATTTATTGTCCCGTCTGTCACAATACTTAAAATGCTCTCCGCTCAAATCTTTGGATTGTTGACATCTTATGATATGTTTATGTTTTAACACAACTGTCTCTTATGTATGTAAACTAAAACAAAAATAATTATTCACATGAGAACAGATAGATTTTTGCAGATATCTAAGTTGCGTGAAAATGTGATATAAAAAATGTCCCGTCTGTCACGCTGGACTAATTATGCTCCTGTGTAATTAGTAAATAATTATGTTTCAAAGTTTTCATTTAATTATGAACTATGAGTATTATACTTGAACATGAGGTGTTTCATTTAGGTTTATCTCCTGCAAGTTTTCAGTAGATAAACTTCAGAGTTGAAAAAGAGCTATGTTTTGTCCAGTCTGTCACACTGGAATTGGCCACCTACATAATACCTTGGATCATACATATCATACCTTGGATCGTACCTTGGATCATACCTATCATACCTTGGATCATACCTATCATACCTTGGATCGTACCTATCATACCTTGGTTCATACCTATCATACCTTGGATCATACCTATCATACCTTGGATCGTACCTTGGATCATACCTATCATACCTTGGATCATACCTATCATACCTTGGATCGTACCTTGGATCATACCTATCATACCTTGGATCATACCTATCATACCTTCGATCATACCTATCATACCTTGGTCATACCTATCATACCTTGGATCATACCTATCATACCTTGGATCATACCTATCATACCTTGGATCGTACCTATCGCACATTGGATCTGTCCCCATCACATTCAGATCAATTAAAATATCTACACAACGTGTATGATAGATACATGTAGTGTCAGTGTGACAGAGTACACCGTCCTGTACCGAGAGGCTAACTGAATGAATTTAATCAAGCAACCTGCGAGTTGGCTGCCCTTTGCAATGCTCCAGTTCATTAATGAATTAACTTATAGTGATATCAATGCATATGGGCTACTTTCCTCTATACCAACCACATTGTACGTAGTTCAAAAGTCATGAACAGCGCTCTGAATAGCGAGATTGAAAGTTAGCTTGAGTGCGTGCATCTAATGTATCATCAGACAAGTGCATATACAATTAGATTTGTTATGTACAGCTAAACAGTAAAATGTGTCCAAAATGTCGACATGTTTGTAATAAAAGTGCATGGGTAATAGTGTGACAATCAATTTGAGTGAATTTGGCTTAATTGACACATGCAACTACTTACAGCTAAACAGTTATATGTGTCCAACATGTCCCAATTAATTTATCTATTTTTAGTAGTTTGGCGTAACTGACACAAGCATTTTGTACGGCGTACAGATTAAGTGTAAAAATGTTGCATACAAAAAGTGTACATGTAGGCCTATATGTGTTTACTATGAGGATTTATTTTTAGTAAGATTGGCTCAATCTTAATCTATAAGCACTATTGGAGGTGTACATTGATGTTAACAGTTCACAACTTGGAAGACGGCTGATGCGCAAGCATTTTACGGGTAGCAAGTTGCAAACAAGTATGTAATTCGAAAGTCGCTGGAAACTCTGTGTTTTAGGCAGTTTGGTGATAACACATAACTTTAAGCCAATATATTTTTATATATTCTTAAACAAGGGGCCAATGGCCACTCCAAGGTGGGGGCTACTAAGTCATTGAGTTGTTACAACGACTGCACACTGAAGAAACCAGCCCCTCGCACCGAAACAAGACAAGTTAATAACCAGCCTCTTCACGGTGCGAATAGGACTGGGAGGGGTAACTAGTCCAGAACAAGGCAGTTGTTAAACTGCCTCTGCCCCTATAAGCAATTATGGTTAAGTGTCTTGCTCAAGGACACAAGTGTCACGGCCAGGATTTGAACCCACATTCTGCTACTAACACCAGAACTTGAGTCCGGTAAGCTAGACCACTCGGCCACGACACTCCACGTTAAAATAATTAAATAAATATAACAGCAACCTGCAATGAATACAGTGTGCGGACATTTTCTAGGCTGGCCTGCTTTTGAGAACATCACATGTGTCAAAATTCTCAGTTGTGTTTGGCTTTGGCGCCTGGACAATAATAAGTCTTATCTATTGACTAATTTATTCTACTGAAGTTGCAGGTCCCCATACTACCCACATGCAGGAAGTAATCAATATATCCATCACAATGGAGCATCTCTTAAAGCATCTCTATTCACTGTGCTCTGCGCAGATCGTAGCCCTCTAGTGGTAAAAAAGTGAGTGAGCATTATGCGTACATTTGATGCGTGGATGTACGATTGTGTATACTTCTGCCAGCCAATGATCACTGCAGATATTAGCTTTATGAAAATATTTCCCACTCGGTTATTTTTTAAGGTTAATTATTACCAATGGGGCACACACTCCCTTTATGTCTACCCAAGGGCTCTGGTCAACAGTTCAATCGAGATTACATTGGTCAGTCCAACCAATGGTCAGTCCAACCAATGGTCAGTCCAACCAATGGTCAGTCCAACCACTGAACTGTACAACCATTATATTTAAACCACTCTGGCCAGGTTTATTATGACTAATACACTGTGAGAGAAAAACATGATTTCAGAATGAACTATTGGACTGAGTCATGAACCTTCTATTAATCTTTTGAATCCATCCACATAAACCTGTGGAAATCTGACTAATTCTAGTTTTGCCAGAAAGCTGTCTGACAAATGGGCTGTCAAAATATTGACTACACCACAAATATGGTCTTACCATGGTCTTACATGCATTTATCATAACATAGCCATCACATTTCAAGTCTTTAGGCTGTTTTCCAAAGGGAGTTTTCTTTTGAGAAATGTGAATTTTGTTATGGATTCAAGTGGACAACAAACGGTCAAACAAAAAATGTTTTGTAACTTATTTTCTTTTTGTCATGGTATTAAGTTTGAATCAGTACAGTTTAGAATCAGCAGTTCATTTTGGAAAAGAACACCATTATGCTGGTATGTTTTCCTATGGTATACCTTAGGAAAACATACATTTTTGGAATAAAAATTTAACTGGCTGCTTGCCAGTAAAATGAGGTTTTGTTGTGAATGCCCCAGTTTAAATATTTTTGTTATACATCCCACAGCAATTTTTCAACAGAGACATTGGCACAATCAATGTGATTGTAAACCCAACCTTTTGTGTTACAAGTGGAGTAGATATGTCTCGACATCATCATACAGCATGCCGACAATGACAAACGCCAACAATGACAGACATTGGCTTATTTACCTTTTGTATAAATCACCATTATTACCGAGTGATCCATAGTGCAATGCGAAATACATGGCCATAAATCATTGTAATGAATGGACCTTTTTAGCTCAGTTTAATGTTACACTTTAATAAATTTGTTTCTCCAATTCATTGATCATGCTTTAATTTCCTCTAGTTTTAATTCTAGTTTTTAATTTCACTTTTTGTAGAGATGATTTATCTACCTTTATAGGTCATTTTTCAAATGAGGTAAAAATATACCAATGACAAATAAAACTGGGACAGCCACACAAATAACGCCATTATCATGATACCACACAGCTACTGTTCCCATTTAATTCAAGTCGCCAATCACCATCTATCAAAGGGAAAGCAAGAATTTCCCAGAGGACGGAAGGTACATAAATACAGGAAGGCATGACAGCAGCAGTTCCAATACAGCGAGAGCCAGATAGATGATATGCGATGTGCTTGAAATAAATGCTCAGGAAGCCACAATTGTTTGATCTAATTATCTGAAAGTCAACAGCCATCAGATGAAATGTGGGGCGTCATAGCTAATCAAGCAATGGTGAATCCAGGAAAATTTTCTAAAACTACAGCGGGGCACACAGCTTCACCTCATCTCGTGTCCCATATTTGAGACTTTTTTTCTTCAAAATACAAATTGACAACATGAAAAGGGGGGGGGCTGTGGAAAAGTTCAGTGGGAAAGGATGATTAGACACAAAATACCCTACAAAGTTACTCTTTTATTTTAAGAGGAATGCACAACATAGGTAATGTTGGCAAAAATTACTTCTATGAGTATGCTTACTCTCTTTGAATCAAGACATACATTAAAGGGAAGGTACAACATTGGTAATGTTGGCAAATCTGCTTCTATGAGTATGCTTACTCTCTTTGAATCAAGACATACATTAAAGGGAAGGTACAACATTGGTAATGTTGGCAAATCTGCTTCTATGAGTATGCTTACTCTCTTTGAATCAAGACATACATAAAAGGGAAGGTACAACATTGGTAATGTTGGCAAATCTGCTTCTATGAGTATGCTTACTCTCTTTGAATCAAGACATACATTAAAGGGAAGGTACAACATTGGTAATGTTGGCAAAACTGCTTCTATGAGTATGCTTACTCTCTTTGAATCAAGACATACATTGAAGGGAAGGTACAACATTGGTAATGTTGGCAAAACTGCTTCTATGAGTATGCTTACTCTCTTTGAATCAAGACATACATTGAAGGGAAGGTACAACATTGGCAATGTTGGCAAAACTGCTTCTATGAGTATGCTTACTCTCTTTGAATCAAGATATACATTGAAGGGAAGGTACAACATTGGTAATGTTGGCAAAACTGCTTCTATGAGTATGCTTACTCTCTTTGAATCAAGACATACATTGAAGGGAAGGTACAACATTGGTAATGTTGGCAAAACTGCTTCTATGAGTATGCTTACTCTCTTTGAATCAAGACATACATTGAAGGGAAGGTACAACATTGGTAATGTTGGCAAAACTGCTTCTATGAGTATGCTTACTCTCATTGAATCAAGATACGTATTAAAAAAACGTGTGAAAGTTTCAGCTCAATGCAGAGTCTAAGTCAAGAGAAAAGTGTGAAAAAGCATTCAAAATATTTACAGAAAAGACGGCAACTCTTCAGTACAGTACAGATCTGTTTGTGTTTTCTCTGAAATGAGACCACTTCAGACAGAATATTTTTTCTGGACGAATGGTAGGCCTACCATTACCAACTTCTCATCAAATCCTTTTGGATAATATTTCAGTAACTTTGTAATCAGGCAATTTCCAATATTTACCTTCCATATGATGCTGAATTTCCTGATGTTTGTAAAAATTAATCTAAAACCAATTTCCTACTGTATCATCCAATAAACCAGGGTTTATCAGTACAGTTTGTAAACTGCTTAACCTAAGGATAAACTGAACCACATCATAACAACACATTTGGCTTTAAAAAGCAATTTTGTCAAAGAATTAAAGAGCTCTGCAATTAGTATTACCCTGGTCATCAGACAAAATCCATCCAGAAAACGCCAGATCCCATGGGGTTATACCTGCCATTGTGAAGAGCTTAACAAACACTAGTTCAGTCTCCTTCTGTTAGAAAAATATTTATCGCTAAACCCCAGTAGTCATGGTAAAACGCAGTGGTGGATTATGGGAAGGGAAGAGGGATTGTGACTGACTTTCTATCACCATGCATTTTATGTTTTGCCCCTCCCCTTTTTTGACAGTGTGTCTTTATGCAATTTCTCCCATCAGGGGTGTGATTTGACAAAAGTAAAAAATCCTGAAAACTGGGTAGCGGGCCTACAATCCCGGCCAAATCTCGCTGGGCCCCCCGGCCCCCGGACAATGTTGGCTCTCATTGCGTGGTCTGTGCTCCGGCTGGAGATTACAACATTAGTGGGGGAGTGGGGGAGTGGGGGAGTAGGGTTGGGGAGCGGGGGAGTAGGGGTGGGGGAGCGGGGGAGTAGGAGCGAGGGAGCGAGGGAGCGGGGGAGCGTGGGAGTGGGGGTGGGGGAGCAGGGGACAGGGGAGGGTATGTTTATTGTCACGTGTCCCAACTATTTTGGCTGGGATTGTCTGAATTTTCTGTTGGTTTATCTATGAAGCTGTGACCAGACGTGGACAAACCGCAGTCTTTGTCTCGGGGACAATACACTGAAGCAGGGGACATTTTGGCCGGGATTGTAGGTCTCCCTTTGATCTAGAGGACAAAGCCCCCTGAACCTCATGGGTGTTTAATTTTGGAGGATTTACAGACTCTCCACATCCCCACAAACAAGAAATTAGAGGTTTGGACACAATACAGGCTACTTCTTTCTTTCATTGGTGGCTACTTCTCTTCTTTCAAGAAAATTTTGAGGCAAAGGGAGATTTGTAAAAACTCCTGAGAAATCACAGGCCTGCACCATGAATCTACAACTGTTAAGAATTAATTACACATCATACCATCCTCAGTTTAGTTTTACAACCCATTACTGAAGGAATTTAAAAGGAGGGAATTGTGAAACAAGTAATGAACGAATGAATGTAAATTGGTTTGTATTTTGTGCATTTGATAAATAAAGATCTTTGCAATATTTTTTAGGTATTATATACTGTACAATGAGTAATAGATTTTTGTTCCCTTGCTTTTACTATCTCTTTATGTCTGATAAATCCACAGGAAAAATTACACATCTAGAGTTCATGATACCTGAATGTATTTAAATTTCTATTTCACCAAATCATTTTCTCTCCAGCATTAGGAACAAAATATTTGACTAATGCACATGCCGAAAATTGGGTGGGGGTGTGTGAAAACACACCACTTTCTCCAATGATCAAAATTACTTTTGACATAATTAGTCTTCACTATTGTGAAAATGCAGGGACCATACTGCACCCAATGAACACACTTCATTTACACTGATTCCCTTGGGCCTGTGACGTACATACACCTATGCATTATGCAGATGTCTTACCAATTAGAATCATTTGCTCATGGGTACAAAGTGTCATTGAACTGCCTCCAGGGACTGTATCACTGAACTACTAAGCACAACATCTGGCTTAGCAAATCTTTTTGTTGAGCACCATTAAAGGTAGTATTCTCACCTATAGCTTAATAGACTGTAACACCGCATCAAGGGACTAGTTGGTGAGGAGCTTTTTTCCTCCCTTCAACCTCTCTCACATCGTAGGAATGTAGCCAGCCTTTCACTGTTCTACCATTATTATATTACGGGGATTGAGCTAGTACCTAGTTGCGCAGGGATTTTTCTCGTGTTACTCACTTTGCTAAACAAGCAGGTGAACACTCTCACTATCTTTGACTCCCCAAAATCAAGAGTAAGTTCCATTTGGATAGCTTCTTCCCTAGAACAGCATTACAATGGAATGCCCTTCCAGCTGATTGCTTTCCACCAACTTATGATCTATTTAAGTTTAAGAAAACATTGACAAATGTAATCTTGCTTAAATGGTGGATGACATATCGCATATGTAACCCCTTACACTCCAGTGGCTATTGGCCTTGTTTAGGGTGACTGACAGTAAATAAAAAATAAATAAATAAATAAATAGCTATACCTAGATGTAGAACAAAAAGCTATAATAATAGCTTTTTCCCCTTGGCTGCATCTCTTTGGAATTCCTTGCCTGGTGCATGCATCCCTTCATCCTACAATCTATCCTGTTTCAAGAGGAATCTCAATTCACACATTCAGCTCCTCTGAGTCTATTTACTTTTTTATTTTTCTTCTATTGTAGTCCTGTACCTTGAGTGACTTTTTAGTAGCCTTGTTCAGGGCAAATACACATAAACAGTAAAAAAAAAAAAAAAAAAAAATTAAGTATGCTCTTTATGGTAAAGTGTCTTTATAATAATCAAGATTTAACCCTAACCTTCCCAAATACTCCAAAATCCTCTTTGGAGGGTTGAGGTTACTAGGCATACTTGCCTTTCCATGGTACATGTACATCATGTTTGTTGTAGTGATTGCAAGGTCAGTGCTTTGGTCAGTGGACACTGTTTATTGCTCCATGCATGCAGGGAGGGTCCCTGGCCATGTACATGTACATGTATCACAGATTAGAAACATATGTGTGCATACATGTCATGTGCTTGCTTTACTACTGAAGGATTTTGGAGGATTCAAGTTATGTGTAATCAAATGAGTCTAGGGAGTAAGGAAGGATTCAAGTTATGTGTAAGCAAATGGGCCTAGGGAGTTAGGAAGGATTCAGGTTAGGCCTATGTGTAAGCAAATGGGCCTAGGGAGTTAGGAAGGATTCAAGTTATGTGTAAGCAAATGGGTCTAGGGAGTAAGGAAGGATTCAAGTTATGTGTAAGCAAATGGGCCTAGGGAGTTAGTGATAATAAACCAACTTCTGAAAGGTTAAGTGAATTATTTCATTGTGTCGTCAACAAGAAAATAATGAAAATGTTCCTTGAGTGTTGAAATTTTGTGATTACTGTTTTTTAGGGTTTTTGTGACTGAATGTTTTAATGTTGATTGTCTTCCAATTGATCATTTATCGTCTGTTTTATCTTATCTCTACTTTGTACGTATTTTTTACTGTATTTTATTCTATTTTTAATGATGGCCCATTGAAATCATCTAAAGGCGATATGGTTACCGTGATATGGTTACTGTGATATGGTTACTGTGATATGGTTACTGTGATATGGTTACTGTGATATGGTTACTGTGATATGGTTACTGTGATATGGTTACTGTGATATGGTTACTGTGATATGGTTACTGTGATATGGTTACTGTGATATGGTTACTGTGATATGGTTACTGTGATATGGTTACTGTGATATGGTTACTGTGATGGTTACTGTGATATGGTTACTGTGATATGGTTACTGTGATATGGTTACTGTGATATGGTTACTGTGATGGTTACTGTGATATGGTTACCTGTAAATAAAGTTTTTTAGAATATTATTTATAAGTGTTACATTGTATGAATGTTTGGCTGGTAACCATTTGGCTGGTATGACGTTAGGCAATATGTTCTGCTGTGCACATTACAAGCAACTGAATGAAAATAGCCCTTGGTTGAATATAGATCGGCCTACTTCGGTTATTGAATCAACAGGACATGTGCCATTCATTTATAACATACATCTACCTACATTGCAATGCAAGATTGATTTATAAGACAGTAAATTTCATTTCCTTTCTTCAAGTTCAGCTTTAGAATGACGCAAGTCGATAGTTTAGATTGACCAAAATAAACTTCTCCAAGGGCGGATCTAAAGCAAAGAGGGGACTAAATGCTGGAGAGGCAGACCCAGTGGGCACACGACGTCTTTAAGACATCGTGCACCCACTGGGGACTTGTGATCACAAAGACTGAAGCCATTGATGACAGGGGTCTGCTTAGAGGCCCCGGAAGTTTTATATTCAAGGCGCACTCTGATGAGAAATCAGGGTTTCAGAATCAAGTCTGTTGCTTATGAGCAGTTGTGAGTAATATTCCAATTTCCCAACTGAACTGACGATTATTTTTGGGATTTTTCAATTTTTTCCAGCAAACAATAAGAGGAGTTACTCCATCCCAAATCTGAAAATGTTTCATTTTGGGCACAATCTGTTGCCAGCAATGGTTATGTCATTGTTGCTCAAAGATGGCTACACTACTCAATAATATCTACATACAAAAGAAAGGTCTACTGTACATCTTAATAAACTAACCTTTTTGCTCAGTCCTTCCTTCAAAGTGTTCACCTAAGGAAAAAACAGCATCACCATCGGTTGTTGAACCACAGATAAACACATCACTTTTAAAACAGTCTTCCTTTACATGTGGAATTCATTGCAGATCAGTTACAAAGCTTCCTGCAAAATACATCAAAAGAAAAGTACCGTCGTCAATGTGTCCAGAAGATATGTTTGAATGATTCTCATAAAATACAATAGTCTACGATCATTCATAAGATGTCAATGGTTATATGAAAAACAATTTTAAAGATTCATTTCAATTGGGGATTTGTTCTGTTGGATTCTACCAAGGCTGAAGACTGCAGCTTTGAATATTCACAAGATGTATGAATATTCATAAGATGTCAATGATGGTTATATGGAAAACAATTTTAAAGATTCATTTCCATTGGGGATTTGTTCGGTTGTAATCTACCAGGGCTGAGGACTGCAGTCTTTGAATATTCACAAGATGTATGAATATTCATAAGATGTCAATGGTTATATGGAAAACAATTTTAAAGATTCATTTCAATTGGGGATTTGTTCGGTTGGATTCTACCAGGGCTGAGGACTGCAGCTTTGAATATTCACAAGATGTATGAATATTCATAAGATGTCAATGATGGTTACATGGAAAACAATTTTAAAGATTCATTTCCATTGGGGATTTGTTCGGTTGTAATCTACCAGGGCTGAGGACTGCAGCTTTGAATATTCACAAGATGTATGAATATTCATAAGATGTCAATGATGGTTATATGGAAAACAATTTTAAAGATTCAACTCCATTGGGGATTTGTTCGGTTGTAATCTACCAGGGCTGAGGACTGCAGTTTTGAATATTCACAAGTGTATGAATATTCATAAGATGTCAATGGTTGCATAGAAAACAATTAAGAAGATTCATTACCATTGACGATTTTGTTGTATTTTATCAGGGCAGACCTAGGCTGGCATGGGGGGTCGGGTATATGAGGTGCGGGTGGGGTGCAGGTGGGGTGGGAGTGGATGGGTTTACATAAAAACATACCCCAGTAATAAATTATTACTCTAAGGACAACTAATCAACACTAATACAATTGATAAATGAGAACGAAAAAAACTTGCAATTGCCAGGAAGAATAAACCTTTGTCTAGACAATGAGGCTAATGATTGATTTTACATTTTAAGTCTTTGTTTATCCTGTTATTGATGCTTCACTCATGAATATTTGAAAGGAAAAATGTTGGCACTGCCGCCCAGTCATGTCTCCTGCAGGCGGGCAATGATTATTTGTGTTCAGTTAGGCATTTTGATTGGCAGTTGTTGATTGAAAAATATATTAAATTGATTTCATTTTAAATGAAGATAAAAACAAAAATGTACGTGTGCCCATACATATTATAGTCCCTGCACAAGATTCTCAACACTTTGATGCGAGCACTAAAAGGGGCTTACATGAAAATGTCAGATAAATTGACATGAAGTGTAAAGAGAGAAGAGTTTACCCACTAGATCCGTTTGTATTCATCAAGAATGGATTCAAATTTTTGCCTTTTACCAAGAGTTATTTCTAGATTTCTGAGGACACTGGCACAAAAAATGGAGCCAGATCTGAACACGGATATTTTTGTTATATTATTTGTTATTATATTCCTCAAAAGTGCCTAGATTACTATTTCAATTATATATCTTTTTCTGGTAATGGAACCAACGATTCCTCAAAAGTGCCTAGAATACTGTAGGTCATAACCCTGAAGAAAACTTGTGAAAAGAATATGATAAAGGAATGTATACTGACCAGTAACTTTCTATGCAGTCAGATGAATAATTGTAAATCCACTTTTCAAGAGATTTAGCAACCTACGTGTGTGTAATGCACAATGATTCAGTTAGCAGAATGTTGAGATCCAATCGGAAGTAATAAAATCTATAATTGCATCACCTGGCCACAACCATACTACTTACAATGATTCCTGCATACTGTATTTCTATTACATTTAATGATGTGATTGATTTGCATTACAGTCGAACTACACTATTTTTAGATTTCATTTCATAGATAAATATATTGAAGAGCTCACGCTAGAATCACTCTTGAATAATTAATTAAATCAATAAATTACCATTTTTCACAATCAATGAATGTATTCTTTCAAAGTGACCATGAACTAATGATTTTAATTTTGTAACAATTTTTCTTTCATCTGTGTACAACCTTTCTAGATAATATAATACCATTGAAAAATTTCACAAATAACACATTTTGTCTTATGAAAGAATGAAAAGTCCATTACATGTATCTTATCTAATGCACCCATTTTTTTATCCTAAATCTACAAATATTTGATTGTTAAATCAACATAAAACACTTTCATTTTTTTCCTGCCAGTGTGGCATCCTGACCAAATATTCATCTGGAAATAATGTAATAATGATACTCTAACAAGATCAGAAAGAAAGATGCTTAGTGTGTGTCAACATTTAGTCTGTCTCTTATGTGCATGAGGATGTCTGAGATCTACTAAGTGAATTTTGTAAAAGAAAATCATAAAATCAGGGGAAAAAAGCCTTCACAAGCATGAACAAAAAAATAATACTTTAAATTCAGCACTGAGGTAGCTGAATTACAATACTGTAAATAAAGTTTTTATAAATGTTTAAATTGTTATGTGACTTTTTATTTATTTACAAAATCTTTATTTAAATTATTAGACAATTATATATTTGTGGACTTATTAAGCCTTAAAGCTTATTTTATTTTATAAGTTATTGTGTTATTAAAGGGATAGTATCATCACAATCAACAGGGCATGGAATCAGAGTGCCTGTTTTAGATGAAACTGAAAATAATTCCCTCTATGATAAGATCATATTACCGTTGCTGCTGCATAAATGAGCCAGTAATTTTCAGTCACTGTGTTCATCTTAAACTAGGACATCAATTCCATGCCCTGTTGAAGGTCTACTCTGATCGTGACAATACTTCCCCTTTAAGCACATGTTACTGATATATTTTTATTTTATTTTTGTGTGTGTACATGTTCATAAAACCATATTTTCAATGACATGTGACAATCAGAAAACACGTTTTAACTCTCTAGACTTTCTTAATAGCATCTTTCAGATTCCTATTCTGTGATATCATGATAATTTTGCCACTTCACAGAGTGCACACTGTTTGGATAGTTTGCCTGGCAAGCCATTAGAAATCGATCTTCAACAAAAACAAATGGAATCTTACTCTTCACACAAAACACATGTAAAGTATCGTATATACTTCAGGATAGACTACAACTTAATTGGTTAGCAAATATGTTTGAAAACCCTTCGATTCGATCGTCTTGTAATATATACCATGGACTAATGAATGTCAAATATATACACATGTACATGTACCATGTTGATTGTCAAGGCCTATACATGTATATGACATAAAACACAATAAAGGGGGCCACTTTGCATCCGTCACATTAGCAGTTTTTCCAATGGTTGTTATTTATTTTTAAGTACCTGAAACCGACCAAAAAGTGTTTCAACATGTGAATGGACATGCAGGCTAATACTAGAACTAATTTGAGTTGATTTATTTATTTTTTTATTATTATTTTTTTACCCTCAAATTTCCATAAAAATTGGACGGAAAAAGTTACCTCAATTTTCCGTCCATTTGTTGATGGAAATTTTTGGGTAATTAAAAAAATAATAGTAATAATCAACTCAAATTATCTTTAGGATAAGCATGCATGTCTATTCAAATGTTGAAATTCTTTTTGGGTGGTTTCAGATATTTAAAAAAAAAATTACAACCATTAGAAAAACTGCTAACGTGACGGTAGGAAAGTGGCCCCCTTTATTGTGTTTTATGTCATATATGCAAAAACCTGATCAAGAGATATCAACCGTGATATTGGAATTCAAAATGATTTATTGCACATTTCTTAATGGATTGTCATCCCCATGTTAAAGGAAGGAACAGTGTTGGTAATGTCAGCTAAATTGCTTCTTTGAGTAAGCGCACTTTATTTGAATCAAGACAAACATTAAACAACCAATCTGTAAAAGTTTCAGCTCAGAGTCAGAGTCTAAAAAAAAAAAGTGTTCAACAAATTCACACATTTTTACAGATATAACTTGCAGCAAATAGTTGCCATCTGGCAAATTTTGAAAAAGTGAATATTTCGTTTGTGTTTTCTCTGAAATGAAAGCATGTCATACATAATTTTTTTTATGATGATTGCTACCTGTACAAATAGCTTAATCAATCTATTACATCAAGTTAGCTTTAAAAACCAACCTGTAAAATTTAGAATTATTACATCATTAAAATAGTAAACATATTGAGTTGAAACGTCTCATTTATGGCGCCGCCAACAGTGAAGCAGAGACAACCATGCACAAACTCATGGAGAACTACGTTGTTCCCTATTTTAAAAGTGATTGTGTGCAACATAGGAATATCATTTACGAGTTGTATCTGAAAATTGTTACCATTTGTGAGAATTTTGTGTTAGTACTTATATCCCTAAAGTCAAACATCGAGCTGGCAGACCAAAACGTGCGTTGAGCAATGACACTTTCATACACGTCGCATT
This sequence comes from Zoroaster sp. YZ-2022, assembly GCA_029582265.1. Classification (NCBI taxonomy): domain Eukaryota; kingdom Metazoa; phylum Echinodermata; class Asteroidea; order Forcipulatida; family Zoroasteridae; genus Zoroaster; species Zoroaster sp. YZ-2022. The sequence goes on from CM055836.1 coordinate 25,411,725, forward strand.
CCCGTAACGCGCCATTGAAATTTCGAGTCACTGTGCGACAGTATCATGCATGCTATACATATTGTACACGCGGTAAAAGCAAGTTAAAGTCATGAATATTCATAGTAAACCTAAATAAAAGGTCATCATGGAAATTCCCCTTTAGTACATGTATCGTTGAAAAAGAGGTCACAGTTTCATTCTTCAAACTAACAAACGGGCCGAGCAGCGGGAAGGTCATTACCATATTTGGTCGTACGGACAGATCCCGCTGGCAATGCATGCACACGTACACATACACGGGACGCGCAGTGTAGGTAGGGCTCATTCGTGATTGGCTCAATCTTTGTTTCCATAGTGAGCACTTATCCATGAACAGCGCCGTCTATCGACTTATCAAAGCAATAAATGAGACAAACGATTCCATATGATTCTTTCAGAATATTTGTATTCATTCTAGTATTGATATTAGGAAAGTCTATTCATTCCGATTATAATTTCTTAGCAATAATTTTACTTTTCTTAAAAATGACAACACCTCAGATATAATTATTTATAGGGAAGATTGATACCATCACAAGCTTTACATCAAGTAAGTTATAAATTAAAGGGACAGTATCGTCACGACCAGATCAGACATTCAACAGGGCATGGAATCGGTGTCCTAATTTAAGATGAACACAGTGACTAGAAATTACTAGCTCATTTATGCAGCAGCAACGGTGATATGACCTTATCATGTGGGGTATTATTTTCAGTCATTCAGTTCACCTAAAACTAGCACTCCGATTCCATGCCCTGTTGATCGTGACAATATTGTCCCTTTAAGACATTTGACAATTTTATTATTTTTGAATTACTATACCTTATTTGGAAATATTTCTACATTCTTCAATAATCATGAGGATATATCAAACATAAATTGTACATACATGTATATCCATTTCTATACTTAGAGAGTCTTAATCCAATTAAATCCCAAATGTACACGGGCTGCTGGTTAAGCCTTCATATAAATCAATAACTGTAATTTTCTTTTTTATGTTCGTAGCCTTGCCCTGGTAATGGATTATTTACAATCTTGGCTCCAGTGCTGGCTGAAGTTTACACGCTATTTAAAACAGATGCATAAAATAAAACCAGGGTTGTGATTTGACAACAGTAAAAAATCCTGAAAAATGAGTCGTGGGCCTGGGTGTCCCTTTAGTCTAGATGACAAAGCCCCCTGAACATCTTGGATCAGATGTTTAATTTTGGAAGATTTACAGACTCTCTACATCTCCACAATCAAGAAACTAGAAGTTTGGACACAATACAGGCTACTTCTTTCTTTCCTGGGTGGCTACTTCTCTTCTTTCAAGAACATTTTGAAGCAAAGAGAGCTTTGTAAAAAAATCCTGAAATCAGGAAAAATCCTGAAAAATCACAGGTCTGTATAAAAACGTCAAATTCCTTTAAACATTTACATTCCAATGACTGGAAGATTACCATACAGTAGGCAAAAACATAGTTATACTGCACCTTCAAAAGCACTGGCATTACCCAAAATAAAATATTTAAATATCAACAAAAAATTCTAACCATATGAAACTTCAGTTATTTTGTCTTAATAGGACTGTAGCCAGGTTTTCCAGGATTTCTTTTCAAGGGGGGAGTAGGGACAGGGGTGGCGGGAGTGGGGAACAAGACATTTGTAGGGGACCCTTTGTACACATTAAAATTAAAGCCCTAATTTGATATAAATTTGGAAACCATGACCTACAATGTATATCCTGAAATCATGACCCATCTGAAATCATGACCCATCTGAAATCATGACCTATATCCTTATATACGTGTAGGTCATGATTTCAGATGGGTCTGCTGTGCTCATATGATGACCACTACATCAGAATGCAATGGAAATCCCTACTGGACTACGAGTTTCATGCCCAGTTATTACAATCCTGAACTAATGGACCAGAAAATGCATGGCCAACTGATAATAATGCAAAACTACTTAATATGCCTGAGGGGGAAATCAATGGCTGGTAACATGTTACTATAAATAATAAATTTCTGCTTACTCATATTTATTCATTGCTTGAATTTGTATGGTAGCACAATTTCTTAGATTCTGGCTAGCAGGGCCAATATCATAGAGATTCTGGCTAGAGAAGGGCCAACCAATATAATAGATTCTGACTAGAAGGGCCAATATCATATATTCTGGCTAGAAGGGCCAATATCATAGATTCTGACTAGAAGGGCCAATATCATAGAGGTTCTGGCTAGAGAAGGGCCAATATCATAGATTCTGACTAGGAGGGCCAACATCATAGAGATTCTGGCTAGAAGGGCCAATATCATAGATTCTGACTAGCAGGGACAATATCATAGAGTCTGGCTAGAAGAGCCAATATCATAGATTCTGACTAGAAGGGCCAATATCATAGAGATTCTGGCTAGAATGGCCAATATCATAGATTCTGACTAGCAGGGCCAATATCATAGATTCTGGCTAGAAAAGCCAATATCATAGATTCTGACTAGCAGGGCCAATGTCATAGATTCTGGCTAGAAAGGGTAGATATCATAGAGATTCTGACTAGCAGGGCCAATATCATAGATTCTGTCTAAAAGGGCCAATATCATTCAGCTAGCTGCTAAGAAGAAAAAAATTTGTTTACCAGAAACAGTTGCCTAGCAGCTTTTGTTGATAACCAGCCAAACATACAAGTATCTCCATGCTTTCACACAACAGTTAGCTCTACTTTGGCTGGTACTCCATTTTATTTACCCCAGATTCGGCAGGGAAAATACAATAGCCCACCGACCCCGACCCCCCCCCCCCCCCCCGATATCATAGAGAAAGACACTTTACCATAATTGCTTCTCTCCACCCAGGAGTAGATGGGTACCTATGAGGGCAGAGTTGGTTGTTGTGTTTTATAAGCATAATTATATGCACCAAATCGGCTGCAATTGAGCTGTATACTCCCCAGGGAGCTGAGATGGTTTCAAGAATGATTTATGAGCCTGATGAGAGCAGGGGAAATACAGGCACCTTGAGCACAAGTTCATATTGGATACGCTTTAAGTACAAATGATTATTATTATATTAAATTCACGTTGGAATGAATACAAACAATCCTTATCTGTTTTTACTATTTTCTCATTAACAACACAATGAAATAAGCTTTTTCATGCCTCCCACCCCCCCTATCACTAGAGAGTCTTTGTCTATGTCACTGAAAGGAATTAAGGAATGGTCATCACTATGTAGTCATGCTGTAATCCTCAGTGATATTTACATTATCCTGACTACAGTTATATGAAAATAGCTGTATCCATGACAACTGATCTGTACAAAATCCTTACAACAGCAAATTCCCTCCATCACAAAACCTTGAATTGTTCAGAAAAGAAAAATCAAATGTCAAAGGATCAGAGTCCATATAGAAATATTAAATTGTCTACTCTTTTTAACAACCTCCCCTCCCCCAACTTAAAAAAATTAAAAAAAATATAAAAAAATAATTTAAAAAAAATAAATAAAATAAATAAATAAAATAAAAAAATTACAAAACGTTTTGACTAACTATGCTGACACCCGGTGAGGTTAGATGTGAAATTCTGAAAAGAACTGATAGAGTTCATTTGATGTTTTGAGCAGTCATCACTTTATGTGAATATGTGTGCCATTATTATTTTATGATCTCAAATTCAGCCTCTCTCCCTCTCCCTCTCCCTCTCCCTCTCAATGGAGAAAGGTACCACTCTTTCAACTGTCAATCTCTTTCAGTCTTCGTTGGAGCATATCATCAACTTTCTAACAGAGAGGACTTGCGACTCGTGTTTCAGCTCTGAAGTCTCATTTTTTCTCAGTAGGATTTTGTTGTATCGTAATGGTTTGGATACAGCTCAAATGACTGTTAAGATTCACATGTGAAGTGCTACAAGTACTCAGTACTTCACCAGAGACTAAACTAAAATCTGGCTTATAGTTACGGTGAACGGAAACGGTCGTACATATTAAATTATTTCATATTTAGCAACCCTTAGAGAGAGAGCTTGAGCAGATGGGAGGACTTAGACACAACCTCAGGCATACACACTGATACTTGATTACAACGATGTGATCGGTGGAGTAGATTTATTACCATCTACTATCGCCTGGACCTGGGTTCAAAAACCCTCCCTTCAATCCTACCATGACCGGGGGTGGATGCAAGGTGTAAGAGGAGTACACATGGAAAAATGGGGGGGGCGGACACACTGCCAAAAATGTGGATAAAAATTCCCCCCTAGATGCAGCCACTGCCCATGATGACCACAAGGTGCTTATCTGTCTTCCTGTGGTTTTCCTCACACTTTTAAAACTACATAATACCATCTTAAGCTGAATTTCTGTCATCTGAAGATAGTCGTTCAATATTACAGTGTCGACACGATACAATAACAACAGTGTCAAAAGCTGAAACTTTGGTGGTTTAATGTATATTTTGATTCAAAGAAAGTAACGATTCTTTTAGAAGGAGTTTTGCCAACATTTCCAACATTGTATAGTAGTGACTTTAAAAGAGGACCAGTCTTCTTCACAGAGATCTCTCTTGGGAAATCAGCTCTTCTTACATGCAGTTACCAAGCTGTCTCAAGAACAAAAATCTCTGGTACCTGCAGGCAAAACACTTTCACAAGATCTTGTGACTGAAGTTTCTTACCGACGATCAGTATTTTGTTCATCCTACACTGGTCTGTTGGCTAGGGGGTTTCAAATGCACCCCCCCCCCCTCCCCTCTGGACAGTTGAGTTCTGATTACATTGCCGGATGGCAACATCAAAACATAAACGTGAGCATCTATTTCACAGCCTCTGTGAAAGACTCTACTATGGTTGAAACCTTAGTCCACTAACTACTATATGTATTTTAGCAACTACACTAGCAGAGCTGCCAACTCTTCCGGATTCTGCGGAAGACTTCCGTATTTGACGGTAATTTACTTACTTAAAATACATGCAAGGAGGCCTCTCCTTTTGGTGCCAAAAAGCCTAAAACCCCTGGACCCCACCCGCAAGGGCTCGCTCGCTGCGTTCGCTTCGATTGAGTCTTTCTGATTAGAAAATTAAATCTTCCTCATTTTCAAAATCATATGTTGGCAGCTCTGCACTAGCATTATAATGAAACTTTTACAGGTTAGATTTGTGATATAATTCTTGAGGGTTGACATGAACGTACATTTCCAAATACCAATGCTGTACCTTCTTTCTAAATTCTAATTATATATAATACATGAATAAAATGAAATAAAAGATAAATAAAAAATAAATAAGTAAGACTAATTGCGGTGACACCATGTGGAATCTCAATTGAGTAGTAATTAGTTCTGAAAAGAACTGGAGGTACAACTCCACATTTTGATCAGTATGCTCTGATCGTCCTCAGGAGAATGCCGGACTCTGGAAAATGCTCCTGCTTAAGTAGACTGCTGGAGGATCATCCCATGAATGGATGCTGGAGGATTAGTTCGTTGAGGCGCGCAGGCGGGAACTGTTGAGACTAGGATCCTAGGGGTTGGGGGAGAGGAGTGTGTGCTCACTGAACTGAATCAGTTGTTAACAAGCACAGGGGGTGGAGGGTGGTTGACTTAGGATATAAAAATAAATAAAAAAGAAGCTACATAGGCCTAATCTGAATGACTGGTCACAGTAAGATTTAATTTGGCCAAATACCTAGCTGACAATGTGCTTATAGCTCAGAACCAATTACAAATGACCTTAATAGTGTACCTTAATAATTAAAAACAATGTTCAGGGAAACAGTCAATACAGATCAATAGGCGGATGCCGCCAGTATGAAATTGTCCGATACAAACACGTCAAAGTTAAAGCACCGTCTTCAAATACAACATTTTTTGTGTGTGTTTTCTGGTCGATGTTTTTAAAGGCCCATCATGCATGAATCGACATGCCAAGTATTGAACCCTGAGGGCACAACATTTAATTGAGCTTTTTCTTTTTTTCCCCTAAATATGCACTGACAAAAGTACAGCAGACAAGGAAATAGAAAACTAAGTCAAACACAACTAACTTGTGAAATATCCGACTTCAAATTATTTGTTTTCCTTTCTAATGTGATATAATCAATGTTCAGATAGCAAACAAATAAGGAATGGCTCTTTAACTTTAACGCAATTTTTCTTAAAGTTCTGAGGTTGAGTGCTTAAAAAAATGAAATATTAGTTAAGATTTTACAATTGTTTGATATGATAATGATGATATTTTCAACAGCTCTGCAGTTCATTCTTGAAGTTTATAAAGTTTGTGTTTCAATAGAAAAGTACCCAGTTTACCCCCCCCCCCTTTGCGCAATGGACCTGCCCCTCATCCACATCTCCCTTTTAAGACAATTTTCAAGACGGAAAAAGTAAATAACCCTTAAATTTTGGTATCCTTCTTAAGATTTTGTTTCTAGAACCATGCCTGGACCTTCAAGTAGATGATTCATCCTTAGATATAAACTCTGGAACTAATGCAGAGCAACAGAAATGAATAGATCATTATATTTTTATCTACTTTCTTGCTTTCTCCTTTAAGAATTCATCTGAGAACAGCTGGGAAATTAAGTCAAGCCTTCAGATGATTATTGATTATGTCCATGGTATCTCATAATGTTTTGAGGGAAATATTGTCAGATGTTAGATGGTTCGTGACAAAATTCACAAAAAATCTTATTAGGTTTGCATGTGATGAATGGATTACCCCAACAATGCTTGGTTTTTGGCAATGTTAGCTTGTCAACTAAAGTGAATGGAAAAATGCAATAAACTGTATTATGCTTTATTCACGGTGCTTTCATTTGAAGGTGGAAACTGGGTTTTTAGGGTAGAAACTGTAGATTCCTGCAGCAATGCTTGGTTTTTTGCAATGTTAGCTTGTCAATTATATAAATGCAGAAAAATGCAATTGAATTTTATTCGCTATGCCTTTAGGTGGGAAAGGTTTACAATTTATGAAGGGTGAAGAAAATTTAGGAAAAGCTTAAAAATTAATCTGCCCAGCCAAAAATTGATTATTTTTTCCATGTGGGTTTAAAATAGTAAATTAATTACAGAAACCTTAAAATGAACATGCATCTTCTTGACATCACCTTCAACTGAAACCATAATGGTCAAAATGTATCTCTTTTATGACACACATTCAATGCAACTTGTGTTTGAGAAATGATACTTTTACTGTCAGTCTAGTGATAACCAGGACAAAACTACTGACATGATTACACAGAATTAATCCAATATTACTGTATTGATCGCCAGATGATAACAATTTAATTTCCTGCCTGAGCAAGAGAATGATGCAGCTGATGGTGAGGTCGAGGAAAGATCCACAGGAAAGAATGTTTACTGTGACAAAACCTTCCGGAGCTGTTATAAAAACGTTGTTATCATCTGGAGTTAGATGACATTTTTAGGAGGATCCCAATGCCTGATGTCACCAAACTAAATACATCTCTATTGGTTGCCAATGTTTGCTTGTAATCTCTATCTGAATTTGTATCAATTACTGTGTCACATTTGTTTAGCAATTTAAATTAAGACCAGTACTTGCCAAAAGATGAATTGTAACTCTTGGTTATATCAGGCCCATGGCTTTAAAACTACAGAATGGACTTGACAAGTTGAGGCCATGTAATTTATTTTCCTGAAGACATAAATCTAGAATGAATATGACCTGTCTTTTTGTATTCAGCAAATTTTATATTTAAATTCTTGTGTAAAGTATATTGTGATATTGAGAAGTTAATGTTAATTAAGGTTTTCTACATGAAGATAGTTTCTATTTTCTTATTGTACTACACATGATTAAAGTGGGGCGCCCTCACTTGACAAGCTTGCTTTTTGACGGCCTCCACCACTTTTATCATCATTACTACTCTCCAATAATGTTATATTAATTAATGCTCAACGTTTTGATGAAGTGAAATAAAGATTGAATTGAATTGACAAATTGAAAGCAAAGTATGGATAGTTTTAGAAGCATTTTTGCCATCATTACCAACTATGTACAAAATATTTTATGATGGCTTTAAGCTGTGAACTTTCAGTATGAACTAAGAGAAATATAATCAGGAATGTGAAAGGAAACTAGAGTAATAGGATAAACTGTTGTTGATGTGAAATGTAAGATAAAACTATAATATGACAAATGTAATTGAAAGCCTTACACGGTACACGTTTCAAGTTACATTTTAAGTACTGTGTATAAGTAATGGTAAATGTGTAAAAGTGTCAATATACTATCCTGATTGTACCTTTCTGACCACACTTCTAGTTAAGACTACAGACAGTATATTCATGATCAGATCAGATTTTCAACAGGGCATGGAATCAGTGTCCTAGTTTATGATGAACACAGTGTCTGAAAATTACTGGCTCAGCAGCAGCAACGGTAACATGACCTTATCATGTGGGTATTATTTTCAGTCAGTGATTTAATCTAAAACTAGCACTCTGATTCCATGCCCTGTTGATCATGACAACAGTGTCCCTTTTAAGAGGAGATCTAAGCTAATATTAATAATTAACCTATCACCATTTTGAGATAAGTTATGTCATAAGGAAACTAAACATACATTTTATTATCTCAACCCACTTAGAAGTCACTTTCCCCGAACCCCTTTCATCTCAAATTTAAAAAGATCTGAGGTCCTCTTCAAAATTTCCTTCCTGATGTCACCCTTGCAAAGCCACCCCTTCAGTGGACAAAATCACCCCAGAAATTGGCCACAACAGAGAGACCATTTGTTTTCCCGAGGTATTTCTGAATTTGAAATAAAAGGGAGTATGACAGAATTACTTTTTGACAATATTTTATCTTGAGTTGAGACAATTTATGTTATAAAGTTTCCATATTATGTACCTTCTCTAACAATGGAAAAATTAAGGTCAATTATTGATAACTGCTGATGACAGTCTCACTTTAAATAATGTGTTGTAATGTTTTCTCAATATATTCATTGGTGTATTCTTTCAAATTATTCATAGCTTGACCTACATAATTACACCAAACTGCTAAAGTTCCAATGTAAACACAGGTTCCCTTGAATATAAAACATTATTCCTATGAATATAAAACAGTCCATAAATCTAAAATAGACAGGCAATGTTTTACAAACAGCACATTAATCTCAATTCAATAACATTAACATTAACTCTCTAGTGACAATTATTGTGTTTTACAGCAAGTTATAAAGAACATCTGTCACAACTGATACATTAGGACATGATAAATGCTGCACTAAAGCTCCAATATCTAGAAGGACTTTATTTTCTAAGACCAATGGCCCCATTTTAATGAATAATATAAAGCCAGCATGATATAGATAAGGCCCAAAAAAATAAGTCTCTGGTTTCTGGTCACCACGTGCGTCACCTCAGACCCGTGCATCTGCATTTTTAATTTTCTTTTTTTTGTTTGTTATGAAACGATGTCCAATTGCAGCCAAAATTGTTGGATCGATTGGAATTCTGCCATGCTGTGCTTTAAACAACTTTTTCACAAAGGGGTATTGCCCAATTTGTGAGGCCTCTCTAAGCCATCATACTTTGTATATGGGAAATTTGGTCCCCGCGTATACAATCTATCTCACATTTCCCTGTTGGCAAAAAATAAAAATAAAAAGATAGGCAAAAAAAATATATATATAACCAAAAAAAAAAGCGTGTCACCGCACCAATTTTGAAGCCGACCGATAACCAGAAATCGGAGACTTTTTTTTTTGCCTAAAGTACATGTAGAGAATTGGCAATTAAAAAAAAAAAATCAATCAATAAATAAAATTTTATATTTAAACTGTAGTTTTAAGATGATGATGGTATTAATTTTCTGTAGAAGAAACACATATTCTGTCCAAACCAGACAAATATTTCAGAGAGAATAGGAGAATAGATGGGCACCATGTATCTCATGACTCTGACAGGGAATGATATCGTTCAAATATTTTGCATTATACATTTTTTTTTTGCAGAAATATTGTTGTGCAGATGTAGTCAAGCTTATTTTGAATCGCAAATCTTGACTGTTGAGACAAACTGAATGTTGTCTAACATTTTGTTATGCCATACAAACGAGATCCTTTATTATAAATTTCTCAAAATTAATTAACAATGTTAGGTAGGAATATTGTTATGTGTATGTGAATAAGGTATGCAGTTGTCATGAATAGTGCCATAGGGGCTACACTGAGAGACAGAGACCTCAAACCATGAAGGTTACTAAGGTGACAGGAGGAATTTGCCCTCTGACAACCTAATAGGTCTCCTGTTTACTATGACAATGTCACCCACCAAGTCAGACTGTTTACCAAAATCATGTCACCCACCAAGACCACAACTGTGATAACTAGGGCACCAGTGGACTCATAATGTGTTGACATTCTGGGCTTTCACTGGAGAAAACTCTTTCAAAGCAAATTGTCAAAACGCAAGGGGAAATGTACAACATTAGTAATCTTGGCGAAACTTCTTCTGAGTAAACTTGACTCTTTGAATCAAGATACATGTATGTACTTAAGTTTAACAACCAACAACCAACAAAAAAGACAAATAGTGAAAATGAATTCAGATTTTTTTGGAATTTGGGAATTACCGAGTACCATTTCGTAAATTCTTATTTGAAATTATTTCACTTTTCTTAAAAGAGACAGCACCTTGGCAAAATTATTTCTAGTGAAGATGAGTAGCATCACCAGCATAATACACAAATCAAATTTCACATTACAATTCAACCATTTAGTTGTTTTCTTATTACTAATTCTGTACCTTACCGTTAAAGATATATGTATAGAATAATTGCCCTGTTTTGCAATTTTTGTATATTTTTCCCAAATGTAATTTCATTTGTTCATGAGAATTCAACAACAGACCCCCACCTACAACGAATTGTGAAGATTCTTGTTTCCAAATAAAAATTCCTTTCTTTATTTGGTTCCAAAGGTCAGACAGAACCACTTCCACCACACAAAGGATCAATGCAAGAGCTGTCAACAATCTGCCTGGAACTCATCCATTTTCAATTGTCCCATCATAATCCAGTCACTCCTCTATGTCATTGTTAGTGCAACCATTCACACTAAAACCCTTTCACTAATCTGTTTAAACTAAATTCCTCACATTTGGGAATGTTTTCCCTCTCCATATGAGTGGATTATCACATACTTTACACCATAATCTGACTATTCAAAGAGTTACTCTCAATATTAAGGAGCTACACTTCTTAATAAAGCATGACTGAGCAAAGCGATTTGAACTTTTGTGAAACTTTTAAATATATTTTAAAGGTGTAATCTCAAACAAATTAAATGATCCAAGTTTTACATAAAATGTTGATCTTCATTTGAAGTCTTTCTGCCTGAAATTCTATCATTTTTTTAAAGAGTTATTTTTTATTTTTTTAAGCCTACTTAAAATCTAAAGGCAGATCAAAATTCCACCAAAATTTCTACAATAACAAGTTTGGAGAATTGAGAATTAACTTTTTGTGCACTTTTCTTTGAAATGCTTGACCACCTGCTCTTCATTAAATGAAAGGTACAACATTGGTAATGTTAGCAAAATGACTTTTCTTTTGTGTCATTCACAAGTAAATAGTGAATATATTCAGATAATTTTTCCTAAAAATGGCAAGTGCTCTTCACCATGCAAAACTACAAGTTTTACAACACTTTTTGTCGTGGCCGAGCGGTCTAGCTTACCGAACTCAAGTTCTGGTGTTAGCAGCAGAATGTGGGTTCGAATCCCGGCCGTGACACTTGTGTCCTTGAGCAAGACACTTAACCATAATTGCTTCTCTCCACCCAGGGGTTAAATGGGTACCTGTGAGGGCAGAGTTGGTTGATTAGCCCTATATGCGCTGTAATGGCAGCAATTGAGCTGTATACTCCCCAGGGAGCTGAGATGGTTTCAGGAATGATTTATGAGCCTTATGAGCAGGGGTAATAATATGCGCCTTGAGCACCACTCAGTTGGTGGATACGTGCGCTATATAAGTCCACACATTATTTATTATTATTATGACCTCAAACAAAAATCTAGGGAAGATTAATACCATATTTGGCTTAACAAAAAGTAAGTTTAACATTGACATTCCAACATTTTATTATTTATGAAATACTGTCCTATACAATGCCTTTATAGGACTATTCGATTCTTACTATAAAACCTGTCCTATTTAACATCAGATTTTCAACTTAACACACTCATCTGGCTGTAAAAGGTTTTTCTAAATATGCATGAGTAGTCAATTGTGGAACTTAAAACCGGAACTTTAATATGACAAAAACTGACTCAATATCAATAAACTGCATACCTCAAACGTTAACAAAGAATGCAATTCAGCTATGATATCGGGTCATAGGGTCAGCATAACTAAACTAGTTTTAGTAGCTCCATGTATTTTGTAGGAAACATGAATACATCTTTTCAATTGGTTTTTTTTTTTTCTCTCTCTCTTTATAAAAAGAATGCCATGATCTCTAGGAACAAAGCATTAACCCTAACCCCCTAGGTATTCTGGCTAGGAACCTTCCTGAATCCTCCAAAATCCATCAGAGCACTTTTGGAAACATGCCCTTATCTTCAAAATGGACCATGTATTTTCGTTGATCTTTCATATTCAGCACTTATGGCCTGTGCTTCGTGCCAGGTAATTTTGCCCCATTTGAAGAGGTAAAAAAGTACCAGTTTCTGAAAGCACTGAATTTTCTCCAAAAAAGTGCCCCTTGGAGGATTTTGATGGATTTGGGGTGGTTAGGGTTAATATAGTATTTTCACAAATCATATAGGATATTGTTGGAATTTTACAGTTTTTTATGTTGCTTTTTGTGTCATATAGGCCCTACAACCTATATAATTCCAGTACTTTTTCCTTTAAGATTTCTTTGAGAAAGAATCTGCTAGGTTCGAAACGTAATAACTACAATAATGTATTTCTTATAAGACTTCAGCTTTTGATGGAGTGACACTTGAACTCTTCTCAGACTAGGAATCTAGGAGAATGTCCAAGGACTATGTCTTTGACCAAGACTCTGACAATGTCCAGTCATCATCTTCACTTGGATTGGATTCCACATTATCATCAATAAAATCAGCAGTCCATGTAACAAATATTTGTTAATATTTGCAAATCTGCCTACTAAAACCATCATTTACTCTTAATTCACCCACAATAGCAAAATATAAAAGTCTTAGAAATATCCACATACTAATTATCTCCCTGACAGATTTTAACAATTTATTTATTTCTTATTTAACCTGGGGAGACCTTTTAGTGAAACACTGTTTTTCAAAGGTGCCCAGGAAACCTGTAAACAAGGGCGCTTGCTATGTGAACCCGAATTGAGTACTTTGTTACTGTTAAACCCAAGTCAAGCCCCCTTCTGTCCAAAGATAAGACATTCTCCTTCAATAGACTTAGGCATCATGTTGGGATACGCAAAATTGCCGTTTCATTATTCAGTTCACAATATACAGAAGGGGAGAGCACACTGACTGAGTCAATTAAGCCGGGACCCATCAGCTGTTGTTACTTGACTCACTTGCCTCAATGAGATGAACATTGACAAATGGAATCTGTGACAGCGCACGGCAGGTAGAAATTTTAATTTTCTCTAAAAATCTAAAAAATCTAAAAAATCTAAAAAGAAAGTCTAGAACAAAATGGGCAGTAAGTTCTTCCACAATTGTTGGTTTTATTTATTATTTTTTTTAAATATTGGTTTTGGTTAGCCGGTTAACAAATTTCTAAATGGTTAGGGCAGTTTCGGTCGGTTAACGGGTCAACCGTTTAACTGTCCCAGCACTAGGTAACTCATTCTTGTGCATTCTCAAGGTTAAAGATATATTTGAAGTTAAACGACCATTTAAATGTTTTCAACAGGAATGTACAAAATTAACAATTCATGGAGTCATGGAGTCGAAACGCAAGGCCTAATTATTTTACTTACGATGAAATTATCAACGGTGTCCAATTTATATAGCCATGTCCCATAAAAACAACAGCAAGCTTGTTAAAAATGGAATCGTGACGTGTGTATATTTCACAAGTACGCAGCGCTCACATGTGACTGTTCAACCAATCTGATTGGTCAATAAGAGATTTTGATTAATAATTAACTAACTGTGATTGGCCAATGCACAGCACGTAAACCATCAGGGAAAATAAATTGTCTGTCACAATCAGGCCCTATACAAATCAGCTACTGTTACATGACTCATAAGGTTGCGTTTACACCCCCCCCCCCCCCCCCAAGCCTACGGGTTTGCATCTCAACCAGGATCAAACTCAGGTTGATATGTGGATTGAGTTTACGGTCCTTACCTGATGATGCTGATTTCGTCGCGATCAACAGGGCATGGAATCAGAGTGCTAGTTTTAGATTAACTCAGTGACTGAAAATTATACCCACACGATAAGGTCATACCATTGCTGCTGCATAAATGAGCCAGTAATTTTCAGTGACTGTGTTCATCTTAAACTAGGACACCAATTCCATGCCCTGTGGAAAGTCTGCTCTGATCGTGACAATAGTGTCCCTTTAAAGGGAAGGTAAACCGTGGTAATAACCTGATAATATAATCGCAAAATTATCATCCAAAAGCTTACTTGATGTGAAAATGGTAAAAAAATCATCCTGAAAAAAATATTTTGTAAAGTGCTCTCATGTCAGAGAATTTTAACATGATTTAAAATTTGCTTAATGGGTTTTCTTTAAAACTGGGGATGCTTTTTCACAATTTTCAAATGTTTTTTAAACATCTTTTCTTGCCACCCCTGAAACTGAACATTCCTTCATCGTCTTCTCTTCACATGTTTCTTAAGACTTTATAAGCTACATTGCTATCAGGAATTCTTGTTTAATTACTAATAATATAATAATAGTAAAATATAATTCAATTAACAATTGTTTTAATGACAATATTTCACATGGGGGAAGGTGGCAGGGTTGGTGAAAAATTTTCCGAGTTCCCCACCCTTTAAGTGCCCCTGTCATGTTTCTCCAGACAAAGAATTCATGAGTATTTAGAATTATTCTCAAGAAAATACTCCCTCAGCCCCTCTAATCAAACTTTGATGAGACTTTCAACATGATGAATAATTTATATGCCGACTACATGTAATTATTCTATCGAATGTTAATTAGATGTTACTGATGCATGCTAACATTACATGTTGTATCACTATCAGGCGATCAATGTAAATGATATCCAGTCCTATTTACATGTATATCAAATTTGTAAATACTTAATCTGTTCAAGAAATAACTGATATTGGTAGTGTCTTATTTGAAAGTAAAAATCTAGACCCTGGACAAATTATCTATTTATTGATGTTATCTTTAAAGGGTAAAACCACCCCACTGCGACTGTTGTGACAAGACTGGCAAGTGGCTCTTAGTTGTCTGGGTTTATACTTACATCTCATTATGTACACGTTCATATAAATGCCATCAAGAATTGACAATTAATAATAATTTGAAGCGGCATTTAAAATAATAATTCAATTATTACTTTTAAAGGGAAGGTACATGTATTGGTTATGTTGGTGAAACATGCTTTAGAACTACAAGTATGTTTACTAGAGCATTTCTTGAATCAACATTCAGGACTGTAGGTTTGAGAATAGGTGGATGTATCCTGGAGAAAGTGGAACTTCATTGAAAAAGTGGAAATAAAAATAAAACAGGAAGAAATATGTTTGTTTTTTTGGAAATGTCCTTTAGCAACCAAGAATCGGAATATCAAACTGAATCAAATTCCACGTTGAAATGAGTACATCTGGACTGCATTTTCACAACTATTATTACCGACACAACATTATGAACTGATAACTTTCACAGTTAAAGGGACACACAGTATCATCACGATCAACAGGGCATGGAATCGGAGGGCTAGTTTTAGATTAACTCAGTGACTGAAAATAATACCCCATGATAAAGTCATATTAACGTTGCTGCTGCATAAATGAGCCAGTAATTTTCAGTCACTGTGTTCATCTTAAACTAGGACACCGATTCCATGCCCTGTTAAAAGTCTACTCTGATCATGATGATACTGTCCTTTTAAGTTGTTTTGTATACTTAATGGATACATTGTATCTTTATATTAGTCACATGAGAAGAAACAGCAGAACATAAGTTTACCATTGCATAATTTCCCTTAAAATAAGTAACAACTACAAGTTTTGGTGGAAGGACATTTATGTGTCCATGGGGGGGGGGGGGGGGGTTTATGTAACTATGAGGTAATGGCCTCCGCTGGTCATTGACTTGAATTTTAATGTCAAGCCAAACTATAGATCTTAAAACCCACCCTACTAATAAAATAAAGTACTAAGTGGTTGTATTATTCAAGGCAATATCAGTCACAATTATACTGTTTATTTATTTCTAGTATTAACCTCCCAATGACCTTAAAAGTACCTTTCTTTTCAGAAATGTAATCAAAAGATGAGGCTTTTAGCTGGACCAGAACAACTTCTGATTTTCTTTTGTTGATTGTTAGGTATGAAAAGCGCACTTCACAGGTCAGTTGTAGTTATATACCCCCTTATGACTGAGGCTAACACCCCTGGTACATTGTGTACAGTGCATGTACTTTTGGAGTCACCTTGGCTAGCCTGCAAAATATTAATCAACCTTACTCAGTTGTCTGACTTCAAAGCAATTTTATTTGTCAATCACGTTTTTGAGTGCTTTTTGAAAGCTTGAATGTACTTTTGGTATGAGGTCATCCTGAGCACAGAATGTATACATTACCGTGGAAACCAACCTGTGAAAGTTTCAACCGAATAAGAGCTTGCATTTCTGAGAAAATCTGAGGTGTGATGGTTTTATGAAGGATACATATAGCAGGGAAGAAGTCTCAGGGGTTGATATTCACAGATTTCAATCCACAAACATCAAAGGGGTGTCTGTTATCATCTCTGTCTTGGCTAAGAGGATTGTAATTCTACATCAAAAACAAGAGCACCTTATATGGGATGTGTTTTCATAAATTTCCCAAACCTTTCAGTGTGTGTTTTGAGGGTTTTTCCATTAATGTTTTTCGCAAATTACCATTTAAAGGGAAGGTACCTGTACAACATTGGTTTTCTCAAATAACTGATCACTGTTTTTCATAAAATTAACTTGGTACAAAGAGTGGTTTCAAGTATCAATCATTCTGAGAAATTATTCCATCTGGATACAAATTTGAAATTCAAAAAGTTGCTATTTAGCATATTTTGAACCTCCTAGGTGTAAACTTAATACCAGTATCAAATATCCCTCTATGAGGTTCTGTCATTTCAGGAAAAATAGTAACAGAATTCCCAACCGAATCTACATCGTAAACAAATCCATGTTAGAATGAATAAATGGTTTGTGATTGTCAGTCTAAAATGTTCATACTTTTTCAATGGTTTTCTAGTGAAGAACATGTGTACCATGCATTGGAGACCTCCGTGCTTGTGCATAATATGCTGAAACTAAACAGAGCCCAATTTCATTGAGCTGCTTAGCAGAGACATTTGCTTAGCAGAGACATTTGCTTAGCAGAGACATTTGCTTAGCAGAGACATTTGCTTAGCAGAGACATTTGCTTAGCAGAGACATTTGCTTAGCAGAGACATTTGCTTAGCAGAGACATTTGCTTAGCAGAGACATTTGCTTAGCAGAGACATTTGCTTAGCAGAGATATTTGCTTAGCAGAGATATTTGCTTAGCAGAGACAGCAGAGATATTTGCTTAGCAGAGATATTTGCTTAGCAGAGATATTTGCTTAGCAGAGACATTTGCTTAGCAGAGACATTTGCTTAGCAGAGACATTTGCTTAGCAGAGACATTTGCTTAGCAGAGACATTTGCTTAGCAGAGACATTTGCTTAGCAGAGACATTTGCTTAGCAGAGACATTTGCTTAGCAGAGACATTTGCTTAGCAGAGACATTTGCTTAGCAGAGACATTTGCTTAGCAGAGATATTTGCTTAGCAGAGACATTTGCTTAGCAGAGATATTTGCTTAGCAGAGACATTTGCTTAGCAGAGACATTTGCTTAGCAGAGATATTTGCTTAGCAGAGACATTTGCTTAGCAGAGATATTTGCTTAGCAGAGACATCTTGTAGCAGAGACATCTGTTAGCAGAGACATTGCTTAGCAGAGACATTAATGCTTAGCACATTTGCTTAGCAGAGACATTTGCTTAGCAGAGATATTTGCTTAGCAGAGACATTTGCTTAGCAGAGACATTTGCTTAGCAGAGACATTTGCTTAGCAGAGATATTTGCTTAGCAGAGATATTTGCTTAGCAGAGACATTTGCTTAGCAGAGATATTTGCTTAGCAGAGATATTTGCTTACCAGAGATATTTGCTTACCAGAGATATTTGCTTACCAGATATATTTGCTTACCAGATATATTTGCTTACCAGAGATATTTGCTTACCAGAGATATTTGCTTACCAGAGATATTTGCTTAGTAGGTTTTCTTGATTACCAGCTAAACTTGCACATAAAATTAGTGTACTTTGGTTGGTAGTCTGTTTTTAAATGCTTAGCGAAAACAATTGAAATGACTTGGTTCAAATAAAGAAAGTATACTTGTAGAATGTGGGTTCGAATCCCAACTGCGACCATGGTGCTTGTGTCCTTGAGCAAGACACTTTACCATAATTGCTTCTCTCCACCCAGGGGTAAATGGGTACCCGTGAGGGCGGAGTTGGTTGTTGTGTTTGATTAGCCCTATATGTGCTGTAATGGCAGCAATTGAGCTGTATACTCCCCAGGGAGCTGAGATGGTTTCCGGAATGATTTATGAGCCTGATGAGCAGAGGTAATAAAATAATGCGCCTTGAGCACCAGTTTGGTGGATATGTGTGCTATATAAGTCCACATTATTATTATTATTATTAAT
Organism: Zoroaster sp. YZ-2022; assembly: GCA_029582265.1. Classification (NCBI taxonomy): domain Eukaryota; kingdom Metazoa; phylum Echinodermata; class Asteroidea; order Forcipulatida; family Zoroasteridae; genus Zoroaster; species Zoroaster sp. YZ-2022. Next base: position 25,430,629 of record CM055836.1, read on the forward strand.
TATCCATTGTTAAGCCACAATATTTCAAAACAACAAAGGATCAGTCATGACTGTATATAGCTTTATCTATCCAACTATTCAAAAATTACAAATCATTTTTTGATACTGTTGAGATATAAGTATTAGATTGATTGTACTGAATACTGATTGTTTGATTAAATTATTGCCAAAAACATCCCTCATCTAGAAACATCTGTCACTGACAATTGACCGGTCTAATAAGCCATAATCAGTGGTTCATTGATGACCTTCAAGACAACATGACCCACTTATCAAAAGTCACCACCATTGCCATGGTAACACAGTCAGCATATAGCCAGGGGTCAGGATGTTGTCTGGGCAAAGGAACGTATACCTGTCAAAAATGATGAAATGAATATTGTTCTGCCAAAACAGAAAAAACAAACATGTTTGCAAGTTGCTGCAAAAACAACATAAGAAAACTTTCAAGTTTGTGTACAAAAAAGCAAGCATTTTAAGTGAAGACCTGTACAATATGACAATGGTTCTAATTACCCTGAAACATGATTATGTCTAAGGTACTCTTATTAAAAAATCATCATCATCATCATCATCATCATCATCATCATCATCATCATCATCATCATCATCATCATCATCATCATCATCATCATCATCATCATCATCATCATCATCATCATCATCATCATCATCATCATCATCATCATCATCATCAAATATGAAGACTGAATTGAAATTTTCACAAGTTGGTTACTCAATGCCAAACTTGATTCTAAGTAATTAAGATTTTCCAAAGCCAACATCAACGATGTTGTACCTTCCTTTAAAGTGAAAACCAATTAAACTTATCAAAAATGAATAGACAAAAACAACCATATAGGAAAATCACCTTAACAAAATTAAAACATTTATTACTGCTGATTTATGATACATTTCTTAAAAACTAGAGGGTTGTGAACCAAAGTTGTGCCTTTCCTTTCAAATAACAATTTTGGGTTTCATTCCTCCATGGATGACTATTTTGAGTTAACATCATCCTACTTACAGATATCAATTCATCATATCATTTCAAATTAGCCAAATGATCATATAGTGCCATAGTGCCAGTATATTCATAGACATTATAAGGAATTTACATTTCATAAGGTCCCTCTTGAGTTCTTTGCACATTGATGTTTATTCAGATGTAAACATTAATCATATTATACACCATGATCAATCAAGCAAGAAATAAGGAAGTGTCATATTCATAGCGACTTACATTTAGGGGGATTCCTTTAGAGATGAATGTCTTGAAGAAGATTAACCATTGGCATTATCTATCCATCATGTAAAATCCTTTCTTTAGTTTTGCTGTTGTTGGTAATTTCCCCTTGAAAGTTGGACGCCAGGAGTTATTTCACAGTATCAACAATGATGCAGTGAACATGATTCATAAGATCAGTACAGGTGCTGATGACACATATGTAGCTACCACCATGGACTGGTTCCATTCAACTGAAAGAAAAGGATGGTGATGATGACGATGAAGAACCAGCGCCAGTATCTAGTGAGGTGGTTTGGTCAGTATTATCTCTGCTCTCCCAGTGCCTCTACCACACTGATGCTGAATTTAAACACTGATTGTTCAGGGACCTGTCACAGTGGATGGGCATTTACAAGTACTTACACACCACTCTCATGCTATGGTGACTTACACTTTTGTAATGGAATGATCCATTGTGGGTGGAGGGGTGGATGGAGTGATTGAGAGGGGAATCCAATGAAGCATACAACTGGCAATATCCCTACCAAATTATGTTGTGTGAGAGCAAGAGCCATCAGCGATTACAAGCTACATGTCATATGGCTTGAGTATGCTGTGTAGAGGAAACAGGTAATTGCAATGCATTGTTGAACAGGTGAAGACAGCGTTTATTGTTGGGGGAGGAACATTGTAGGTACCTTAAAGGGGCACGCTGGGAATAGGTGCATTGCTGGGTAAGGTTTAGTCGTAATTTGAAACTATTCAAATTCAAATTCAATGACGAATTTATTTGTTAACATATATAGCCTAGTTACAATTTTGCCGTAGAGGCAGTTTTCATCATATACACAAAAGATAATATCTTTAGCAAATAATTTTTGGAAGAAAAAAAGGTTATTTGTAAAAGTTATCTTGAGGATCTCCAAGGGGGAGAGAGAGCAATGCAATCATCACTTAAAGGGACAATACCGTCTCGATCAACAGGGCATGGAATCAGAGTGCTAGTTTTAGATTAAAGGGACAATACCGTCTCGATCAACAGGGCATGGAATCAGAGTGCTAGTTTTAGATTAAAGGGACAATACCGTCTCGATCAACAGGGCATGGAATCAGAGTGCTAGTTTAGATTCAAGGGACAATATCGTCTCGATCAACAGGGCATGGAATCAGAGTGCTAGTTTTAGATTAAAGGGACAATACCGTCTCGATCAACAGGGCATGGAATCAGAGTGCTAGTTTTAGATTAAAGGGACAATACCGTCTCGATCAACAGGGCATGGAATCAGAGTGCTAGTTTTAGATTAAAGGGACAATATCGTCTCGATCAACAGGGCATGGAATCAGAGTGCTAGTTTTAGATTAAAGGGACAATACCGTCTCGATCAACAGGGCATGGAATCAGAGTGCTAGTTTTAGATTAAAGGGACAATATCGTCTCGATCAACAGGGCATGGAATCAGAGTGCTAGTTTTAGATTAAAGGGACAATACCGTCTCGATCAACAGGGCATGGAATCAGAGTGCTAGTTTTAGATTAAAGGGACAATACCGTCTCGATCAACAGGGCATGGAATCAGAGTGCTAGTTTTAGATTAAAGGGACAATACCGTCTCGATCAACAGGGCATGGAATCAGAGTGCTAGTTTAGATTAAAGGGACAATATCGTCTCGATCAACAGGGCATGGAATCAGAGTGCTAGTTTTAGATTAAAGGGACAATATCGTCTCGATCAACAGGGCATGGAATCAGAGTGCTAGTTTTAGATTAAAGGGACAATACCGTCTCGATCAACAGGGCATGGAATCAGAGTGCTAGTTTTAGATTAAAGGGACAATATCGTCTCGATCAACAGGGCATGGAATCAGAGTGCTAGTTTTAGATTAAAGGGACAATACCGTCTCGATCAACAGGGCATGGAATCAGAGTGCTAGTTTTAGATTTATGACAATATCCCTTTAATATTTTCCCCACTTTTAAAATAACATTTTCTGCTATATTTTCACATGATTTTACCACATAAAATTTCATACTTCATATAATTATGTAAAAAAATATGCCACAAATTGCATCTAGAACCTTAGGCTTCGGGCAGCTAAAAGATGCTTTCTATAGTGATGTCTTAACACACAGCTTCATTCCCATAGTCCTACCCCCTCCTCAATATCTACAATTGATTGGAAACCTTGGTTAATCTTTTGTTCTTTGATCTTCATGTATTTATGATATATATATATTTTTTTCAAATTTCTTTGTAAAGCTGAGCACTGAATGAACTCAACGTTTACAGGTCATGCCTTCTTTGTAAAGTTTCCCTGGCAAACTTGACCAATGGTGCATGTACTGCCTTACCACAACAAAGGACTGAAAATTATAATTCATTTTGAAAATATTCTATTGAAGTTTCAAAGGGACGTCATTTGCAGTTAGAGAAAAGTTGATATTGAATCACAGAGAGAACCGACCTCTAAGGCCAACAAGAGAAAAGCTTTAGTTTGTGGTCTTTGATAAAGTAATTTCAAAGTCCTGAATAGGGTTTTGCGATTTTATTTTTCTTTTTTTTTCTTTTTGACTTTTGCACAATTGTGTAAAATTTCTGGTTTGCTTGGGTATAGGACTGCAACCCCTTGTCCATTATCTAATGTGGTGAAAGACGATGAAAGTAGTACTGTGCCAAACTGATTTTTCAAGCTGTGATCCGGCAAGAAACCTTTAGACTTGGTTTGTTAATTCCATTTAGTTGATGCAATCAATAGAATGATGTGCCTTTGTTATATTGAATGAAGGACACACTATTTAATACAGTGCCTGTTATTTACAAAGTATTGACTTAACATTAGGTAAATTACACACAGCAGCTAGTGTCTGAGATTGACCTCAATAACCACACCTTGGCGGGGTTAATGAGGCAGAGGGTGCCTTTGTCACCAAAGGGTTGCCTGATTGAGTACAATTGTTATCTTATTGAGGAGAATAAGCATGGGCGGATCCAGAACATTTTTTAGGGGGGGGGCTGAGAATCAAAAACAATTATTTTTCAGTACTACAAAAATTACAATGAAATAATCAAAGGGAGAGAAAAACAAAGCACACTGTGGGAATGGGAGTGCGTTCTCCCCTCCCCCTCTCTCTCTTTTTTTTTTTTTTAAAACGATTTTAGGGGGGAAGGTACAACATTGGTAATGTTGGCTAAACTGCTTCTATGAGTATGCTTACTCTCTTTGAATCAAGATATACATTGAATGGAAGGTACAACATTGGTAATGTTGGCAAAACTGCTTCTATGAGTATGCTTATTCTCTTTGAATTAAGATATACATTGAAGGGAAGGTACAACATTGGTAATGTTGACAAAACTGCTTCTATGAGTATGCTTATTCTCTTTGAATCAAGATACACATTGAAGGGAAGGTACAACATTGGTAATGTTGGCAAAACTGCTTCTATCAGTATGTTTACTCTCTGTGAATCAAGATATACATTGAAGGGAAGGTACAACATTAGTAATGTTGACAAAACTGCTTCTATGAGTATGCTTACTCTCTTTGAATCAAGATATAAATTAAAGGGAAGGCACAACATTGGTAATGTTGGTCAAACTGCTTCTATGAGTATGCTTACTCACTTTAATTGAATGAAGATACACATTGAAGGGAAGGTACATCATTGGTTAAATGTTGGCCGAACTGCTTCTATGAGTATGCTTACTCTCTTTGAATCAAGATATACATTGAAGGGAAGGTACAACATTGGTAATGTTGGTCAAACTGCTTCTATGAGTATGCTTACTCACTTTAATTGAATCAAGATACACATTGAAGGGAAGGTACATCATTGGTTAAATGTTGGCCGAACTGCTTCTATGAGTATGCTTACTCTCTTTGAATCAAGATATACATTGAAGGGAAGGTACAACATTGGTAATGTTGGCAAAACTGCTTCTATGAGTATGCTTATTCTCTTTGAATCAAGATATAAATTAAAGGGAAGGTACAACATTGGTAATGTTGGTCAAACTGCTTCTATGAGTATGCTTACTCTCTTTGAATCAAGATGCATAAACCAACCTGTGAAAGTTTCAGTTCAATGTATGCGCAGTCTAAGTATTGTAAAAGTTTGAATTAAAAGTATTCACAACTTTTACTGAAAACCCTTTTAATTAAACAAATTTAAACAAACAAAATTGCACCACAGTGAGCTATTTCATCAAATTGTTAACCTTAAAAGCGGGGTTAGTTGTTCTGTCTTTATGTGCAGTTTATTAGCATTTTATTTATGACAAATATAGTCAACTGTTTTTCTATTTGATCCAAGACGGCAAAATATTATCAACTGCAAGGAATGAAGTTAATAATATTTATTAATTTTCATGGGAAAATATCATTAAAATAATCAATTTATTATATTGATGAAAGATTGAAATTAATACCAGTAATCTCCCCTAATACCAGTAATCTCCCCTGCCCCTGCTGGGGCAAACATTTCAGGAATTTAAAGCTTGTTTAAGCATATTTTTCTTGTTAAATTTATCATATTCTGACAACTCAGGCAACATGTGTTATTATACAAGTCGCTTAACTGCACCGTATTTATCATGCATTCTTAACGACCAATGCTTTGACTAGAATTTATCCAACTGTACATGTATTTTCCTGACTTACGGCATTTAGAGCCTCAGTCGGCAAATGAAAAGGTACTAGAACAAGGGTTGGTCCAGAATAAATTTGCAGTCGGCAAACCTAGAGCTATGGGTTTGCCGACTGCAAATGTATCATGTTTCTAAGCACTGAAGATTGCCGAGTTGTCTGCCGTTGTTTATAAGCTGCGGTTTCGGGCAGCAGTTTGCCCCCCCACCCCACGAACTGTATTATACCAAATTTCCAAAAATGTATCTGTTAATTTGTAATGCTCCTGTTCTTTCTTTTGTATTGTAAGATTGTGTGTTTTGATGAATAAACCATAAAATGCCCAGAAAAGTCAAAAGAAAAGAAGAAAAAAATAACTTGATTAAAGGAAATATACAACATTGGAATTGTTAGCAAAACTTCTTGTATTCACCTTATTCATGAGTTAACCATCTTACGTCTTTCCTAAATTATCTCAATTTTCTTAACACAGCACCTCTGACAACATTTCTAGGGAAGATTAATGCCATAATGGGTAAGCTTGGGTGATATCAATTTTTTTTCATCCACAATATATCGGCAAACATATATCGCGATTTTCGATGGTATCGCGATTATTTTATTCAGTCATACATGATTGCTTTAAAACCGATAACCACAGGTATGTACCCCTCTATAAGCATCACAATAGATCACAAACTCGTTTGCATAGTGTGTATATACTTCTGAAGTAGTTCGCTTTTGTTTCTCACTTCCAAAAGCTGAAAAAAAACTGTCCTAATTTTGTTTCCATGGAATTTCTGAATTGACTCACAATGGCGATTTATTTTAATCGCAATATATTTTGTTAATCGTGATTTACCGATATCTCGATAACTTTTCTAAATATCGTAATCGATTAATAAAAGGTATCGCAATATTCGATATTATCGTGTTATTACCCAAGCTTCATCATAGGCATTACACAATACCATTCAAATTTGAATATATGGATATTTTTGGAATTACTAATCCTGTAGCTTTCATGTTTACTTTCAGTAACACTGAGTATAACGTACGTAAGTCCTTCAACACAAAGACCTAAGCTTGTACTTTCTCACCCCTTATTATTCATGAACAATCCAATCTCCTTTGATAGTATCGGTAAATTACTACACAACAAAATAAATCAATTTACAAAAATCTAATTCGCTTAGTTGAAGATGATGTCCAGAATACTGATTTAACAATATGTGAAGTGCCCCGAAAGACTTCTTTATTTAACCCTAACCACCCCATATCCTTAAAAATCCTCCAAGGGGCACTTTTTGAGAGAGAAAAAATCAGCACTGTTGGAAACTGGTACTTTCACCTCTTCAAATGGGACAAAATTACTACCTGGCAAGAAGTACAGGCCATAAGTGCTGAATATGAAAGATCAACGAAAATGCATGGTGCATTTTGAAGATAAGGGCATGTTTCCTAAAGTGCAGTGATGGATTTTGGAGGATTCAGAAAGGTTCCTAGCCAGAATACCTAGGGGGTTAGGGTTAATGTCGTTCTTCTCCATGAAAAAAAATTAAAGTACAGTTCTTTTTAATAATTTGCATATAAGGTATAGAATCAGTAATAAACTAGAGCTCAAGTGTTTGTTAGAACAAACACATGGTGTTCGTGTCAACTTCCGGTTCAATCAAATTATCATCGATGATGTCAATCATATTTTGCAAAGATGTATCATGTTTTATTATAACAATATCAATTTTGCATTAATAATAATAATAATAAAGATTTGTAGCGCGCGCATATCCACCCTGCTGGGCGCTCAAGGCATGGAAACAAAGAAAAAACATGAATACAAACAATATACAATGATAGCATAGGGGAAAAAATGATGTACTGAGATACATGTACCTACAATGCAATTACAAATATACATCATCTTTGAAGAATTGTGACATAAGATGAGTTTTAAGCATCGACTTAAATCTAGTTATACTATGACAAGATTTGAGTTTGTTGGAAGATGATTCCAGAGTCTCTGAGCCGCAACAGAAAAAGACCTATCACCCCAGGTCCGTTTTGAAGTTGGTTCCTTTAGGAGTGACATGTTGCTGGAGCGCAAATTGCGTGATGGAGTGTAGACTTTAAGCAGTTCAGAAATATAAATCGGAGCAATGTTATTAAAAGATTTGTGAACAATTAGCATAAGTTTAAAAACAATTCTCTGTGAAACAGGAAGCCAGTGCAGTTCTTTCAAGATTGGCGTGATATGGCATGACTTTCTGGACAAAGTCACAACACGACGGAGCTGCTGTGTTTTGTATGTGCTGAAGACGAGATATTTGATTCTGCGGGAGACCATAGAGGAGAGCATTCCCATTATCGAGCCATGATGTGACAAACGCATGTATAATTTGTTCAGCAGCACTTTTATTCAAGTATTTCCTTATTCGGCTAATATTTCTGATATGAAATGATGATATGCGAACAATGTTGGAGATATGAGGTTTTAAAGTCACTGTCGAATTAAATATAACACCCAAATTACGTGCTTGTGATGAGGGGGTTATCTGCGAGTCACCAATTGTAATAAATGGAAGAGAAACTTTAGACAATTGCTGACGTGATCCAAATAGAACAAATTCTGTTTTTTCGTCGTTCAATTTCAGGAAGTTTTGTCTCATCCAACTTCATTCCAATTTCTCCAGTGTTTTAATGCAGGAATCGGCAGGTTCTTGAGAAGATTTAAAAGTAATGTAAAGCTGTGTGTCATCAGCGTAGACATGGTAATTTAAATTATACTTCAAAATGATATCACAAACTGGAGAGGTATAAACAGTAAACCACTGTGGGCCGAGCACGGAGCCTTGGGGTACAGAATAGTCAAGAATAACAGGCTCGGAGATAGCGTTACCAATACAAACATGCTGGGGCCTATTTAAAAGGTAGGACTTACACCAATCCAGGGCTGTGTCATGTATTCCATAAAGTATGTACGCACGAAGGGGGGAGGGGGGGTTGTTGACACTGCGTACACCATGCGTACAGGGGGAGGGGGTCCAAGCCAATGCGTACCGTGCGCAAACCGATAATTTGCTTTTAATGAATTATCATGAAATCAATCTCATATTTTATAAATAACTACCAGGACCAGCTTTTGTGCATCGAAAAACAGTTATAACACAGTACCCTTCACCCCAACCAAAAGTAAATTTATCTTCCCAGCGCTACCGCCAGCCAACTTCGGCCTATAGACCACAACATTACTAAAATAAAAAGACTGCTATGAAACCAGCAGTGTACACAGGAAACGTACAGGCGATTGATACAATGTATCAATTTCACCTGCATGCTGTCGCTCACAATGTAATGTAGTACAGCTGTATATGATGTACCTGTAAATATTCCCATGGTGATGTAATCGACAGCTGCATGAGTTGTTTGTTAAACACTGAAAAAATAGTGGCTTGAAGCCTGCATTTATTTTGTCGTATAAAAAACACAGTCAGAATGGCTAGTACCTGGGGAAATTCCAACTCAGGGCGCTACGCTAAACTTGTGGAGATGTACAAAAAAGCAAATCCAACGAAGAAGAAACAGTTGCAACTAACGGAAGCACAAGATCTTTGGAGGGGGGTGAAAGTCGACAGTGAGGCCTATGAACATGCTTTAGGCGATCTCCGCACCGGAACTCAAGTTATCATCCTTGTTGCTACCTAGTTTTTTTTTTTTTTCCAATGGCCTGTATAGGCACAATTACATGTACTGCAGGTAAACAAAAAACAAAGATCTACGTCTTGTATATCAACTGCCTCTTGTTCAAACACATTTTCGTGAAAAGCATTATTCACTCAATAAACCACTCATGAAACCACTGTCAATAAACCACTCATGAAAAGTCAAGGGCAAATTGTGCAAAAAAGTATATCAGGATATTTTTTTTCCTTTTTTGGTTCAAATATGTCATCATTGACTGCTGTTTTGGTTTAAAATATATCACTGTTCAATCATTTCCAGGTTAATAAAAATGTTTGCAAATATTTGTCTGTCAACATTTTGTGATTTATTTCAGTCTTTGGATGCGACATGCAAATCATACTACAGCAGGTGTACTGTGACGTTTAATATAATGATGCTAGAATAAGGTAGTCTGAGAAGTCAAAAAGAGATATGGAATGCGTATGCGTACAGGGGGGGAGGGGGAGTTGGAGCCACTGTGTATGCCATGCGTACAGGGGGAAGGGGGGTCAAAAAAGTCGGCATTTCGTGCGTACGTACTTTATGGACGGCCCCTAAGCATACTCATAGAAGCAGTTTTGCAAACATTACCAATGTTGTACCTTCCCTTCAATGTATATCTTGATTCAAAGAGAGTAAGCATACTCATAGAAGCAGTTTTGCCAACATTACCAATGTTGTACCTTCCCTTCAATGTATATCTTGATTCAAAGAGAGTAAGCATACTCATAGAAGCAGTTTGGCCAACATAACTAATGTTGTACCTACCCTGCCTAGTCAACTGACTCTCACGTTGATTCACATGGGCAGCAGAGGTTGTACATGTAAATGTCAGGGTAAGCAATATGATTATGATTACCCCTGTGATATACATACTCTAGGGGCCAGAATTCCTCCTGTCTCGCCCCCTACACGTATGCATCATCCAGTATCATTGCACTTTTCCCTGTGCTGACACTTTTCACAATTGTTTCCTTGAACGCTGACGTTGACTGTCATTTACAAACAGTTACTCTCAAGGTTAATCGGTAACACTGCCTCCTGAGGTTTCTACTGCGGATAAATGTTGAATGAGAACTACTGCTACATGTATGTCAAAAAGTACACATAATTGTACTCTATGTACATATGGAGGACCTCCATTTGCCCCCCTCCCCACTCTATTGATACCATTTTTTGAGCATACCCCATAGGATTTGTACACAAAGCGTGACTGATGACATTCGACAACAATTACCAGCAACCGAGGGCCTTTGTTTATACTAAAAAGCACTAACATTATCTTCTGATGATTTTTTTTAATTTTTTTATTGTCAACAAAATGATGGTAGTCTCTCGAGATCCTTGAATTTTTTTTTTTTTAAATATTAAATGTATTTATATACTTTGTATATATATGTAATTTTTACGTGTTCTTTTGTAAGGTACTGTTCTGTACATTAGGCACCAAATAAATTATCCCCTCCCCCCCCAATTTTTTATTTTTTTTTCATTATTATTAAATTTTGTAAACATTGATGCTGCAATTAAGCAGCTATCCCACTCATAATACACAACATGTATTCGACAGCATAGAATTAAAATATTCAAAACTTTTGTAAATGAAATTCATTCTGTACATCAATTTCACAAACCAAGTGTAGTCATTCTATGCATTTGTGACTGAATTACTTTCAGAGAAATATTCACAAATTTGGTAAGCATAAATAGTTCACCCAAATAACTTTCAAATAAATATTTTCAAATTTGGTGAACATGCTAAACACAAGAAATTCACCCCCACAAAAAACCGTTTTTTTTTCGTTATTCCACAAGCATGACACTGTCAAACTTCATTGTTTTCTGTCCGATCATGCCACCCCCGCGACGATGAATGATGACATGAAGGACTAGTCCATGTTTATTTCAAAACATCGCGGTGTAATTATCACAAATGGATCTTACTAAGAGTACCCGGTGTAGGATGTCAGTGATGTACATTATTACTAAATGAATGTGACAACGACCAAAAGGTGGCAAGAAATATGTCACAAAAATACTGCATAATGTTTGAAGAGTTACATTTTGTATGTGATATATCAAACAATTTACTGTGATACTTATTAAAACACACGTAGTGTTCTTACAAAAGCTTTTCAGTCTTCAGAAAACAGGGTATGGAATCGGAGTGCTAGTGTTACATTAATTCTGTGAATGAAAATAATACCCCACATGATAAGGTTATATTACCATTGCTGCTGCATAAATGAGCCAGTAATTTTCAGTCTTAAACTAGGACACCGATTCCATGCCCTGTTGAAAGTCTGCTCTGATTGTGATGATCTTGTCCCTTTAAAGAGAAACCTATACAACAGTTAAGTTACAAGGTTATCTAATTGACAAATTCTTATCCACAAGATTACATGGTACAAAGTTAGTACAAGTGAAATGATTCTGTCTGAAGTGTTTCTTCCAAGAAAAAGAAAAAATAATTATTTTGTAACATTTCAAAAAGGTGACGTCCGGAAACATTTTGAAAAACATAAAGACTTGAAACCGTTTCTCATGAACTCATAAAAACTGCGAGCACTTGTTGTGATGAAACTTTTACAAGTTAGTGTTAAGATATATTTCTTGTAAGCTAAAGATATATTTCTTGTAAGCTAGAGAAGATATATTTCTTGTAAGCTAGAGAAGATATATTTCTTGTAAGCTAGAGAGAAGATATATTTCTTGTAAGCTAGAGAGAAGATATATTTCTTGTAAGCTAGAGAGAAGATATATTTCTTGTAAGCTAGAGGGATAAATTTAAAGTATGTTTCCAAACATCAATGTAACCCCCCCCCCCCCCAATAGTCACCAATTCATTATTTCTGAGAGTACCACTTTCTCAAATTTTATTAATACAAAAATGCCTATGTGCCAATTCAACATACTGCACTATCCACACAACATATGAGTCTTAGTAAATCGATATATCTCCTAATTCTTAGCTGCTTTTGCGGAAAACAATATAATGCATCTATTGCAAATACGGAGGGTACACAAATATAACTTCTTTTGTTCTCCCAAAAAATCTGACCCAAATTCTTTGATGTTTGACCCAAATTCTTTGATGTTTCCGAAGGGATAATGCCAATTACGTATATGTTTGTAAGACCATTTGTTTCGGAGTTGTCAAAATGTATTTTACAGATACCTTCTGTATAAATAAACCTTTCTGCACACAGTACAGCTACAAAACAAGGTTTTCTTTACAAAATATGAAACTGTTTAGAAAGACAGTGTCAATATGTATTTTCCAAAAATCAGAACAAAATATATTTATATCCATCTTGTAGGCTAGTTTGAAAACAGGAGAGAAACATTTTTGAGAAAATTGAAGTTAATTGAAGAAGAGGACTTAGGCCTAATTAAAGCAGGAAGATATGCTTGAACATTTCTTCATGCTAATGTACGGGCAAGCGGAACTCACTCGTCTAGCGGGGGTGCGAATGCATCCCCATACCCCCCCCCCCCCCCAGCCTATAGCCCTGTCAATTCATATTCATTTGTCATGCACAACCTATACACAACACATGTCTTTAACTTTGTATTTGTATAAGCAAGGCAATCTTGCCTCTGTGAAATGCATTTCCATTAAACAAAATCAAATTGATATGAGAAAATTATGAGGGGCGCAGATCAGCTGCCTCTGTGATGTTAAAGGCCATTTTTATAACCAGGGAAAGCTGTATTTGGACAGGTTTACAGTACCCGTCAGGTTGGGAAACTATACAATGACCTGTGAATTATATCATGTTGATGAATATTAGCAGGTTCTTTCTCAAAGGCAAAATGGAAGTCCATTTTGCCTTTGAGAAAGAACCTGCTAGGTTCAAAACGTAAGGCCAATAACCATTATTTTGCATTTATACTACAGGTCCTTTAAGGTTGGTATAAAGCAGTTTGCAACAGCTAATTCTCTATTCATGTTGAGTATTACGTAGACCCTCTATCAATAAACGCAAATATATCCTCAAACATCAGCACTCTAGTATGAATGTAAAAGGGAATAATTAATCACCATGGTGACAGGACAGACTCACAATATTGTAATAGGCAGACAACCACAATAGAAATGACATGGGAAGACTTTATGTATCGCCATGGTGATGATTAGTCCAACATTGATACCTAATTCCCACTGGTGTATATAATGAGCAGCTTACTTCAAAGGTAACGCACAGGTTGTTGACCCCTGTCGACCTTAGCCAGGGCAGGGGCGAAGCTAGCAATTAGACAGGGAAAGCTTCAGCTGAATTTGTTTATTATTTGACTGGGTAACTATTATTACACAGAGTTCAGGACACGTTATAGGGAAGGTACAACATCAGTATTTGGTAACATACGTTCATTTCAACCTCCTAGTTTTCAAGAAATATATCATAAAATTAACCTTTTTAAAGTTTAATTACAATAGAGACTCATATTTGTGAGAAGACGACAAAAACTGTGGGTTTTTTTTTATGTTTTAAAGTTGAAACAAATTCCTGAGAAATTATTCTGTCTGAAATTCTGTAATTCTTTTAGAAAATGTTTCTGGCATGTGAATCCTAATGTTCAGCTCTGATATTTTCAACAAATTGTTGAATGCAAGTCTATTCCATTCCATGTGTAGGGTAAAATTAAATAAATTTTTCATCACCCAACGCAAGAATTTCACCAACCTAAGTCCATTCCAATATGTCCCAGTGCGTGGGATTTTCACGAAGTGGGTGATTTTTTTGCAAATATATGTGGGCGTGAGATTTAGTTCTAATATGTGACGTGTTCTCCCGAAATCAGACACTTTTGGGCAGGTTATCAAAATTGAGTTAGTTATTGATTTTGAAAGTAGAGATCCTCAGCTTTACAATGATACCCTTTTTTTTTAAACTGGACTCCCCAAAGCGGAGTTACGTAATTTTTAGGTTGTCTTTAAGAAAATTACAAACGGAGATAATCGACTTTAAAGTTACAAGTTTCATTTGGTAATTAAATAATTTGGTAATTAATTAATTTTAAGTAATTAACTTCTTACAAAGATACTTCTGTTCTGTTATAAACATTATAAATATTGATAATTTACAAGAAACTCAAATTCCACAAAAAACACCCCCAGGCATATTTTTGCCCGTTTCTCAGTTCTGAGCTCTGCCCAAAAGTGTCTGATTTCGGGAGAACACGTCACAATTTTGCTTCATTTTGAAACCAAATTAGAACAAATTCATCATTTTCTGAACTGACATGCCCTTCTAAATCAGTAAAAACTTGTACTTATCAATGAATTTTTAATCTGAAACTCTCACAAGATGTTATAAACATTATAAATATTGATAATTTACAAGAAACTCAAATTCCACAAAAAACACCCCCAGGCATATTTTTGCCCGTTTCTCAGTTCCGAGCTCTGCCCAAAAGTGTCTGATTTCGGGAGAACACGTCACATATGTGTGTCATGTACATGACACTTTCATTTATAATATGGGTCTATAGTACATCGACCCATATCCCACATTTCGCAGAAAATTTTAAATGCTGGCACCCCTGGTGGGCCTATAATATGTAAATATGCCTTATGTATGTAAATATGCCTTATGGTATACTAATCTTACACAAAATGCATCGTTTTGGACTGGTAAAAGCATTGTCTGGTATTGTTCAGGGTGGTCAAATTGACAGTAAAAACCAGTCAAAAATGCCCCTGTGTGCACATTTGGGTCAACAGTCAAAACAGGCAGTTGACTGATTTTGACCTCTATAGTTACTTCCCACTAAAGTGCAGCTATAGTAGGAGGGTTAATGTAATGGACATTTTGTAATGTAATAGTACTCTGAAGAGGAAAATATCAATACATGGTTCTCTTAAACCAGTCAAAAATGCCCCTGTGTGTACATTTGGGTCAACAGTCAAAACAGGCAGTTGACTGATTTTGACCTCTATAGCTACTTCCCACTAAAGTGCAGCTATAGTAGGAGGGTTAATGTGAATGGACGTATTTGTAATGTAATAGTACTCTGAAGAGGAAAATATCAATACATGGTTCTCTTAAACCAGTCAAAAATGCCCCTGTGTGTACATTTGGGTCAACAGTCAAAACAGGCAGTTGACTGATTTTGACCTCTATAGTTACTTCCCACTAAAGTGCAGCTATAGTAGGAGGGTTAATGTGAATGGACGTATTTGTAATGTAATAGTACTCTGAAGAGGAAAATATCAATACATGGTTCTCTTAAACCAGTCAAAAATGCCTCTGTGTGTACATTTGGGTCAACAGTCAAAACAGGCAGTTGACTGATTTTGACCTCTATAGCTACTTCCCACTAAAGTGCAGCTATAGTAGGAGGGTTAATGTGAATGGACGTATTTGTAATGTAATAGTACTCTGAAGAGGAAAATATCAATACACGGTTCTCTTAAACCAGTCAAAAATGCTCCTGTGTGTACATTTGGGTCAACAGTCAAAACAGGCAGTTGACTGATTTTGACCTCTATAGCTACTTGCCACTAAAGTGCAGCTATAGTAGGAGGGTTAATGTGAATGGACGTATTTGTAATGTAATAGTACTCTGAAGAGGAAAATATCAATACACGGTTCTCTTAAACCAGTCAAAAATGCTCCTGTGTGTACATTTGGGTCAACAGTCAAAACAGGCAGTTGACTGATTTTGACCTCTATAGCTACTTGCCACTAAAGTGCAGCTATAGTAGGAGGGTTAATGTGAATGGACGTATTTGTAATGTAATAGTACTCTGAAGAGGAAAATATCAATACATGGTTCTCTTAAACCAGTCAAAAATGCCCCTGTGTGTACATTTGGGTCAACAGTCAAAACAGGCAGTTGACTGATTTTGACCTCTATAGCTACTTGCCACTAAAGTGCAGCTATAGTAGGAGGGTTAATGTGAATGGACGTATTTGTAATGTAATAGTACTCTGAAGAGGAAAATATCAATACATGGTTCTCTTAAACCAGTCAAAATGTCCCTGTGTGTACATTTGGGTCAACAGTCAAAACAGGCAGTTGACTGATTTTGACCTCTATAGCTACTTGCCACTAAAGTGCAGCTATAGTAGGAGGGTTAATGTGAATGGACGTATTTGTAATGTAATAGTACTCTGAAGAGGAAAATATCAATACATGGTTCTCTTAAACCAGTCAAAAATGCCCCTGTGTGTACATTTGGGTCAACAGTCAAAACAGGCAGTTGACTGATTTTGACCTCTATAGCTACTTGCCACTAAAGTGCAGCTATAGTAGGAGGGTTAATGTGAATGGACGTATTTGTAATGTAATAGTACTCTGAAGAGGAAAATATCAATACATGGTTCTCTTAAACCAGTCAAAAATGCCCCTGTGTGTACATTTGGGTCAACAGTCAAAACAGGCAGTTGACTGATTTTGACCTCTATAGCTACTTCTGCCACTAAAGTGCAGCTATAGTAGGAGGGTTAATGTGAATGGACGTATTTGTAATGTAATAGTACTCTGAAGAGGAAAATATCAATACATGGTTCTCTTAAACCAGTCAAAATGCCCTGTGTGTACATTTGGGTCAACAGTCAAAACAGGCAGTTGACTGATTTTGACCTCTATAGCAACTTGCCACTAAAGTGCAGCTATAGTAGGAGGGTTAATGTGAATGGACGTATTTGTAATGTAATAGTACTCTGAAGAGGAAAATATCAATACACGGTTCTCTTAAACCAGTCAAAAATGCCCCTGTGTGTACATTTGGGTCAACAGTCAAAACAGGCAGTTGACTGATTTTGACCTCTATAGCTACTTGCCACTAAAGTGCAGCTATAGTAGGAGGGTTAATGTGAATGGACGTATTTGTAATGTAATAGTACTCTGAAGAGGAAAATATCAATACATGGTTCTCTTAAACCAGTCAAAAATGCCCCTGTGTGTACATTTGGGTCAACAGTCAAAACAGGCAGTTGACTGATTTTGACCTCTATAGCTACTTGCCACTAAAGTGCAGCTATAGTAGGAGGTTAATGTGAATGGACGTATTTGTAATGTAATAGTACTCTGAAGAGGAAAATATCAATACACGGTTCTCTTAAACCAGTCAAAAATGCCCCTGTGTGTACATTTGGGTCAACAGTCAAAACAGGCAGTTGACTGATTTTGACCTCTATAGCTACTTGCCACTAAAGTGCAGCTATAGTAGGAGGGTTAATGTGAATGGACGTATTTGTAATGTAATAGTACTCTGAAGAGGAAAATATCAATACATGGTTCTCTTAAACCAGTCAAAAATGCCCCTGTGTGTACATTTGGGTCAACAGTCAAAACAGGCAGTTGACTGATTTTGACCTCTATAGCTACTTGCCACTAAAATGCAGCTATAGTAGGAGGGTTAAAACATTAACATGCAGCAGTTTTTAGCTGATTTCTCAAAATCGTAAGCACATATTGTGATCAACATTCACATGTTAGTTTTAGATATATTTCTTGAAAACTAGAGGGTTGAAATCAACATTAATTTTAAACAAAAACCATTTTTAAACAACAGCACCTGAGACAGAAATATTTCAAGCGATGTTTGACACCATTAACTTAACACTAAGTACATTCTATGTAAAACTGTGATATTTAGGTATTTCTAGATTACCTATATCGTGTACAAAGGCTTTAAATGCCCTGCATATTATATTTCTACCAGGATACACATACGTGTATCCATTATATCAAGTCACCCGTATAATTCACTGCAATGTGGCTAAGTGTCCCTCGTAGCAAAGTTATTTTTAATAGGAGAAATCGAGCTTACTGATCTCCCCAAATGAATATATTGCATACGTGCTGATAGAACCAATAGCGTAGTATTACTTTATTCTAAATTTGATACCGTTATACTGATTTGCATTCACAGTCGACCGGTAAAATAAATTATCAGCAGTTTTTTAAAAGCCTAGCTGTTGCTGGACTGGATAAGTGTGATGCTGGAACTAATTCAATCACTTAGCAAGGTGTTTGTCATCCTAAAACAGGTGTATAGGCAGACGTTTGCCATAGGGTGGAGGGAAATGAAGCACAAATTGAAGAGAATGAAATATCACCATCCTCATCCATGGCTAATCAGGTTGAAATATTTCAGAGAACAAGAAAACCACTCAGCTTACTGGGCATATAACTGACCCAAAAAATAATAAGAAACAACCATCTAAATGCGAAGACAATCAACAACCATGAAGCGAAACTATCAATTGTGACCAGATCTTAGTTTCTTTTCACTTTTAGATATTCTGAGCTCAGTAAAACAAGCACATTGTCATCTTAAATTTACTACTATACATACATGTTGATATCTTGTGAATTAAGACTTTTTTGAGGTACAATTCAGTGACATTCTCCCTTGATTGGCATTACATAAACCAGATTTGGCAACTTTTAGTGATTTCTGTTATATCTGCATATCAAGGGCTTTAAAAAAAATTAATTTACACAATCATTATAATCATACTGGCGCCTAAATACCACCTGCCTATTTTCACTGCTGTTGAAATTTAATCTATTGGGATGTTTTATGAAATATGTTGCTAGGCAATAAATTTTCAGAGGAGTCTTAGAGGAGTATCCCGGAGGAGTGTCTTCAACAACAAAGAACATCATTTTAAACTGAATTGAATCCCTTGATTTTAAAAATAAACCTGTCAGCGTTTTCCTTGGATTACTGTTTAACACAACAATGATATAAAATAAAAGAGTAATAGACATAGCTTTCTATGGAGCTAGTCAAGAGGGAATATACGCTGGTTGATGACTCATTGAGAATCTGTCATCAGTACAGATATACCGCAAACTACAAGAGAATGAACTTTGGATGACTGTTGAAAAGAAAGAAAAAACACAGACTCGCAAATGAAAATCTGATTTATTTTTGGTCAAATTCATTATCTGTGTATTATTAATAATGAGAATCTAGAAGTTATGAGTGTCACGGGGCAAGTATAGTGCATCAGATTGTGGGTTCAAATCATTCAGCAACACACTATTCTTCATCAATTTGGAAATTCTTGACTCATTTTACTAAAATGATGCAGAGATATATTAAGGGATGTTTGATACCATCATCAACTGTACACCAAGTAAGTTCCATGTAAAACTATGTTCACAAAAAAATATAATAAAGGGACTTTGACAAGTTGCATGAGCAAGACAGTCAGGCTGTGTACCCCCCCCCCTCCCACCCCACACTTCTCTCAAGGTGTGACTGTGTACCCCCCCCCCCTCCCACCCCACACTTCTCTCAAGGTGTGACTGGCAAGTGATATGACATTCACATGCATTAACATGTCTATAACACACACACACCTCTCACAGTCAGCCAGTAATAAGAAGTTCCCCAACCGTAAGACATCTTCCACTCCAGCATGTTCAGCAAGCACTGTCAAAGACGTATGAGGCAAGCAACGAACGTCTTGAGATAAGAAAAGCAATGAACAATTTGAAATGACAGATCTGGGATGTCTTCTTTGAGATGGCGGTGAGCAATAAAATTAACTGAGGAGAAAATGTAAGAGGAATAATACAAAAACACAAGATGAAGGGAAAAAAACATTTCCGGATATTGCTGGTAAAAAAAAGGATGCATCTTTAAAGCTGTTGTTTAGTAATCTCAAAAGAAAAAATTATCTAAGTGTTATACCATCAATGGCTTAGGTTATTTTTAAAATATGAATCCTATAATTTGCCTTTAAGTATGATTGAACTTTTTACCAAATAAAGGAAAGTATTTGGGTTTTGCAACTGTGGCTGAATGTGATGATATTCAGGTAATAATTGCCCATCATGAAAGTAGCCATCTATAATGTATAAAAAAAAACTAAAACGAGGCTGTTATTGAGTTATTTCGAGTAATGATCTCTTTGTGGAAAAAGTGATGGTTTTGTTCTCAATGTTTCGACTAGTCTGCTCTAGTCATGGTCCGGAGACTGAAGAAAAGCTACTGCACTCTCCACTTTTCTTCAGTCTCCAGACGATGATTAGAGCAGACTAGTCGAAACGTTGAGAACAAACCAACCGGCTCTTCTCAGAGCCATCACATTTTGCAAACACAGATCATTACATGGTATACTCACAAGAACTCAAGAACATCTATCTCCACCATGCAAAGCCTGAAATCCTACATCAAAATGAGGCTGGTGGTTAAAATAAACTGTTACATGTGTAGCTCTTCTTTCTTTCCTCTAAATACACACACTAAACATGACATCCTGGAGATCATACTCTGGAATCATCTTCCAACTAAACTCAAATCTTGTCATAGTATAACCAGATTTAAATCGATGCTTAAAACTCATCTTATGTCACAATTCTTCAAAGATGATGTATATTTGTAATTGCATTGTAGGTACATGTATCTCGGTACATAATTTTTTTTTCCTATGCTATCATTGTATATTGTTTGTATTCATGTTTTTTCTTTGTTTCCGCGCCTTGAGCGCCCAGCAGGGTGGATATGTGCACGCTAAAAATCTGTATTATTATTATTATTATTATTATTATTATCCATTGTATTATCATCATCCTTGTTGATCATGAAGAGAGTACATCTTACTGAGGCAAGAAGATCATCTTCTGCATCATTTGAAGATTTATTAGAAATACATTTCCACTTCAGTTGTCTTACATGGATCATCAGTCATGCCATGTTCAAGCTAATAGATGTAGCATTTTTACAAGTAAAATGCATAGAACTACGTTTTTTTTTCAAGAAAGTTTACAGTTTTGGTAATAACTCAATTACAAAAATATTACATTTTATAATCTAAAAACCTACTTGATAGGAAGTTGGTGATGGTCTCAAACTTTCATAGATTTGTTTCTTTGTTTCTATTGTAAAATATGGATGCATTAACCGACTGGCTTTTAAGGTTCTACTCCAACTAATGGCATGGGATTGTTAGATCGTCAATAAGAAAAGATTATTTAATAAAAAAAATGTTTGCCAACGTCTTCAAAATTTAACCACTTTTTCCTAATGTGCATGTCATATCTTCTGATCATTACTGTTGGATGCATCTGCATAAGTCTAGACTTATACAAGCCATAAATGTTCTTCCATCATCAATGTGAAAAATCTCTTTCCATCCAGAATGTTCTTTTCTTTTGCTTGAAGGATATGCTATCAGGGGCTGTGTGGAAAAAGTACAGAGTGCTTTCCGTACTAAATGGAGGAAAAGCTCTTTATATCCAGAATTATCTTCTTGTTTTTGCTTGAAGGATAGACTTTCTGCAGCCCTGTGGAAAAAGTACGTTTGGTTTAGAGTTATTTCCATACTAATGGGGGAAAAGCTCTTTAGAATCAAGTGCAATCTTAGGCAGAAAGGAAAGGCCATATCAAAAGTGCTCAATCAATTACTACTACAGGGAAGTCTGAGCAATCTTCAGAACTACTAAAATCGTTGCTACATCCAACAATGGATTTCCTAGAGTTAGAAAATGTGTGTAATGTAACTACAAGCTCATTAAACTCATGAGAAAAGTCACAAAATATTTTGTTTTCTTATTTTTTTAATTTAAAAATATAATAAATAAATATTGATTAATCCTCTGCACTGTCAACCATAAATTAAAAGACTATCCAATAGAGTTATAAAATGTGTGTAATGTAACTACAAGCTCATTAAACTCATGAGAAAAGTCACAAAATATTTTGTTTTCTTATTTTTTTAATTAAAAAAAACAAATAAATAAATATTGATTAATCCTCTGCACTGTCAACCATAAATTAAAAGACTATCCAATAGAGTTAGAAAATGTGTGTAATGTAACTACA